>CM038674.1:68974608-69593869 GCA_021605145.1 Aegilops bicornis | reverse complement strand
GGGTTTCTGGCAGTGGCTATGTCAAGTGAACTTGGTGGCACCGGATGAATCAAATCGGTGGGGCCGAGTTTGACTTTAGGTTTAGGACATATTTGGATTTGAGAAAGTGGTTGAGGGCTTTGGAGCATATCACTAAGCATTTTAAGCAAGTAGACCATTAAGCAACACCTCATCCCCTTTTAATAGTATTGGATTTTCCTATGTACTCAATGTGATCTTGGATGACTAAAATAGAAATGAAGAGCCTTAAGCTTTTGCCAATATTTGTCCTTAGCATTTTGAGGGGTCCACATCTCTAGTCCATGCCATGCCAATCATTGAACTTTCTGAAATAATTAACTTGAAGGATATTAGTTCAATGAGCTATATGTTGTTATGAAATACCAAAACCACCCAGGGATAGTTGCACTTTCAATAATCGCTAAGCTCCCTAACTCGTGGAGAAACTTTGCTACCACTCTAAAACATCGAGGCGTGAATTCTCAGTAGAGGATGTCATCGGCCATCTAAATATTGAGCAGAATTAGAGGGCAAAGGACTGCATGGAATAGGGGCGAAGGAACTTCATTGCCAACATGGTGCACCGGAGGAACTTCAACTTCCATAAGTCCAAGGGAAAAACCGATTGTCCAACAGAATACCGACTTTAAGAAGAAGGGTAAGAAGACCTTGAGAAGAACAAGGAAGATGGCTGCTTCACTTGTGGTTCGGATGAACATTGGGACAACAAGTGTCCAAACAAGTACAAGAAGCCAAGGTAGGACTCCAAGTCTGTCAACATGATTGTGGGCAACAATGAGAATGGTGCATATGGGTATAGTAATTTATTTACTGTTTTCTCAGTGTCTCTGTTAATGGTGTTGGCACGGTCGATCTGAAGTTTACTTTGGGAAGGATCGTGCAGCTGAAGAATCGTGCATCATGTCCCCTCCATTAAGAAGAACCTCGTTAGTGGCTCCCTTCCATGTAGAGAAGAGTTTAAGTTGGTCTTCGAGTCTAATAAATTAGTTGTTACTAAATATGGACTATTTGTTGAAAAAGCGTTATGAGAAGCGGAGGGATGTTCCACCTTTTTAGCATGATTTTTGTAATAAAGTCGTGAACCATATTCATTTGAGTGTTAATAAATTTAAGGTTTGGCATTCACGTCTTTGTCATATTAGTTTCGGTGTTATGACGCGGCTAGCCAAGTTGAATTTAATCCTGAATTTTACTTTAGCCAAAGGTTCTAAATACCTTTCATGTGTGCAAGCTAAGCAACCTCGCAAGTCTCACAAGGCTGCGGAGGAAGAGACACTTGGCTTATTTGCATGACTTATGCTATTTTCTATCCAAATTTGAATGAAATCCGTCATGTTTGCATAAATCTCATCCGCTTAACTCAAACAATGATTGAAATGCATTAAGACAATGCTGGATGGCCGGTTCCCGCATCAGCGTCAGTGGACCAGTCCACCCCTGTCTGTCCGCGGCCGGATGTCGGAACAAATTCTGAGTCACGTTAGAGATGTCCTAATCAGGCTAATCACAACTCCCAAGACTCTTGAGTACTTGGCTCGGAATCAAATACAAATTCAACAAAATCTGGCCAAAATCTCGACGCCTGATACAACACGCAAGATAAGTCAAACAACAGACACATGCGCACACACCAAAATGCAAGCAATATAAATTTACAGGCGAGCCCGTGACAAGATGCTTGCCTGAAAAGCATAGATAGGGCAAATTAAAGAAACCACAGGTTAAGTACTCGTTAACCAAAGCAAGTAGTCAATGTGCCTTCAGCCATCATGCCAGTGGACGGATGCATACAAACAGGAACTACGAGTAGATAACAGACGGAAGTTGTCAAATCAAGCAACTAATTCCAACAGGTGAACTTCACAGCAGACCAGTGCATGCTTGCTACACACTGAAGGGCCATACAAAATACAAGAGCCTGCCTACAGCCAACAACCCATTTCTTCATTTCAGTCACCAGAATGTAGCTCTAGATCCTGTGGAGCAAGCAACATCATCATGAGTCAAGCAGTTTTGTACTATGTATTCGGCAAAAGCCGTTGGAGTTATTCTCTAACTTTTGTATGACCCAAAACAGTAAACATTAGCTTCATCACTATTGTGGGAATGCACCCAAAAGTCTCACAAGTGAATCATCTCAGCATTATTAGACAAATCAACATTAGACAGAGTGAGAGAACAACAATAAGGTAAATTGTAGCGTAGTGGGCAGTACCACACCTTCAACTTCTAACATTACAAGTATTTGGCTATACTTGTCTGAATAGAGCCTAAAAGAACAGCGGGCATATGGCGGGCTCATGGAGTAGGAAAGCAAAAAAAGAGAGAGAGATCTGGTTTCTAGCTCATACGCATACTTTTTAGAAATGCATGAGCTTAACTAGCACTAACAAATAGAATTTCGTCAAACTTATGCACTACAAGCCAGAAGCAAGGGATCATGTATCATCTTATTAATTGCTCCGTCTAAAAATGTAAGACATTTTAATGAGGCTAGTTTAACCTACAAAACATCTTATATTTTGAGGAACTCTATGCAGACGACACTGCATAAACAATGGTTGCACGATGCCTCACATCCAGCCGTCAGATCATAGAATGAAGTGTAGCTCATCCATCGGATTGTGAACCGTGCATGAAGTATCGGCTGTGAAGTAGTTTCGTATTTTGAGACGGAGGGAGTATTTCTTTTGGTCCAACAGTTTCACCACTACTTGTAGTAAAAACATAAAAATGTTATCAGTAACTAAAGCAGTTTTATGATGAATCTAGTCGTGTAATTTTGATCTTGTGTTTGATATTAAGTATTAAACATCCAGGAGGCCAAAAGTGAAGAAATTAGACTGCACACAACACAAAGCATAACTACATATAGTGGCTAATGGCCAATACAATATATTCAAATTGGCAGACAACAAGTGTCGTGCTAATAAAATGTTCAACAAAACAACCCAACACCAGAATAATCATCCATGAAACTACAATAACTGCAAGCAAAGTGAAAACAACAGTATTTGATTTAATGAACCACAGCCTTCAAAGTATTGTCACAATAATACAAAATAAGCAGCAACCCAAAACGGCATGCTTGTACATCCATATAAATAAAGGAACTATGAAACCATATGCTCATGTGTTTTTAGTTATCAATTACTTGTATACATGGGACAACATATAAATCACACTAGGACATGATAGACCATAACCACAGGAAAAAACGTTAAAGGCAATGCCATGAGAGTAAAACAAAGAGAAATACACCCCGAAAGCATAGTAATGCGCTAGTGGTTCATTTTCTAGTACTTTGTACTTAGCATGACTGTATTCTATTACCTCCGTTCGAAAATAACTGACGTGGTTTTAATTTAAATTTAAACTAAAACCACGTCAGTTATTTCAACAGGAGAATAATACTAGCATGACAGCATTCCCATATCTGAGGGGCACAAGAGTATGTGCGAATAAGGAATGGGAAGGGTCCAAAGTCATCAGTCATTGAAAGGGCTAGAGGAAGAAAAGCCCACAGTACCAGAATAACTTGGGGAGTACTAAGGACAAAGCATAACCAAAAGCAAAGAAGCTGGAAGGAATGGAGGGGCAAACAAAAGAGCACATCCACAAGATAAGATCACCTGCTCATTTAGTAGATCAAACAGCATATCCAACAGACAATAATCTTACGTATTGACCAAAAGCTCAGCCCTGTCGTTTCCACCAGAAACACATGTTCCTACAAGCATAAGAAATCAAACAATGTGTCATGTGGGGCAAAGCAGATGGCCGCCGGAGCATGGTTAGTGGTTAAGCTATCAAGCTTTGCTATTTTCTAACACGTATAATGAGAGCCCCACGTCGCAACCAATATCAGCTATCAATAAACCAGAGATAAAAGAGATTAGGCTCCAACTCGAAACAAACGACACAAAGATTTCCCACAAAAGACATAGATGAGGAGGAGTCGACTGGGTTTTCAGATAAATCCACAGCTGTAATTCAGAAAAATAACTCAGCTTGATACAATAATATTAACAAAACACACCTACTGTCAAATTTACAGTTTTTTCAAACAGCAGATACTCATCAATATTGTAAAAATGAAAAAAAAAGACCTCATAGTATTAGCTGGTCAGAACGGAGAAGTTTCCGGGAGCTATTCTGAAGCTTGTTCCACACCATGCAAATTATTTTTAAGTGATCCTTTTTTAATTATATTTAAGTAAAATTAGCACGAAATGATGAAGATGAACTCTGGTTATTATTTTTTCCTTCTACAAATGGACTTTGCGACAGGGAGAACAGTCCTATAAGTGATAAACGGAAATTTATTCATATTTTTGAAACCACTGGTATGAAGAAATTATCAAGCAGCAAAAGAAATCACTGGTATGAAACTAACTAAAATTGTTGGCTTAACAAGAAATGATGTGAATATAATTGCATCAGCCAAATATAAAAAAAACTTGGTTTTGTTGTATCTGCAATGTAAGGCATGCTATTACCTGCACTGTAGACACTTTCAAATGGATGATAGTAAGAAAGGGTCATGATTTTATGGAGATTCTTGAACTCCAATGATTCAAGCTGGATCATCAAGGCGCCGATGAATGTCCATAGAAACATCACATTATTCTGCTCAGCAAACCCTAGTATACATAAAGTGTCCTTTCTCCTCCGATTTCAGAGAAAGTAAGCTTGTCCAGTTCAATAGTTCTTCCAAGCGCCCATAAAGCAACACCTTCACGATCGGTCTTTCTCCTCCATAACTGGGCGGTGTAGTCAGAGTTCGACACAACGAGGAGACCCAGCCCACCACCCTCGGCGGCATAACCTTGAAGCACTTGCCCTGGCCATACATATCCACTGGCATCCTTATCACAGCTAGACTACGCTTTTCCAAATCAAACTCGAGAATTCCAACCATATTCCCGATAAGCTTCCAGTAAAAGGAATCTCCAGCTAACACAGCGTCATCTGTATTAACCATGGTGGGGATACGGTATGGACTATCGAAGCCTGGTATGGAATCGGTGTTGAGACAAGATTTCCCCATAAGCCAGTCTTTGTGAGTAAACACAGTGGCCTTTGTATGTGTTGATTCGTCGTCGCCATCTGCAACTACCAACACCACACGGAAGTGTTGGACATCTCCGGCAGCGCGAAGAACCACCCGTTGATAAGGGTTTTCTCCGTATCAAGCGCTGCGGGAATGGCAATGCGGTGCTGATGCGCCGGTGTGAGGTCCCACACCGGGACACAGAGGCGCTTACGAAGGAAGATGAGCATGAGGCCATGGCGACATCCAAGGGACATAGAGCAGCTGTCGAAGTCATCACGATTGGAAGGAGAAGCGCCCGTGGGGGGCCGCGATTAGGGGCCCCAGTGGGTAGGAAGGAGAGGCCATTAAACACTGTCGAAGAACCCGAGGAGGGAGGGTTGCGGCGGTGGCGGAGGCGGAATCGGCGGAAGAAGCCGGGATCGGAGGCAATGGCGGCGCCAGCGCTTGCAGACAAGGGGCGCCAGCGGGAGGAGGAGGATCCGGGAAGGCGGAGCAGGATCTCATGAGAGGAGGTCGTCGTCGTCCAGCCTTGAGCGCCCGGCCTTGGCCAGGCGTGGCGGCGGTGGCGGCTACTCATCTCGCCCTAGCTCGCTCGCGTGGGGGGAATGGCAGTGGACTCGGACTAGCAGGAGACACTGGTCCGTGGGATGTGAAGTGGAGTGAGAGCCCGTGACTATTTTATTTAAAGTAGAACGAGACAAAGCAAAATGACTATTTTATTTAAAGTAGAGCGAGAGACAAAGCAAAATGATTCAAGTGTCTTCTTCCATTGTGATCACAGTATATATATATACAAGGGAACATATGCGAGCGAAGAGATGTGTCCGTTCACAGAGGCGTGAGAGTGGAGTCATGACGGTTGCAGAAACAACCGCACGAGATATTACATAGAGAGGATTATCCCTTTAATTAACAGAATTAACTAAATCCTAACACTCCCCCTAATCCTTCCTTGTGCTTGCGATCGACCATCCTTGGAATAATCTCCTCTAAAAACCCTGTGGGAAAAATATGAGGAGTATAGTGTTTGATATGTTGCCAAAACTCCTTCAAACCCAATGGAAAAAATAAGGAGAAAATGAAGCAACATATAATGGTTATTGTCTCTTTTAACTCAATACGAGAAAACCCATAGAGTTCAGAGGACAATAAATATATAAATATATACTTTCCTAAAAACCCGGTGGGGAAAACAGAAAGTATGACATATGATCTCATGTTGATATTACCTCATTAAAAACCTTTATGAGAACCTGTATAGTAAACTCATGAAGGGAAAAGGAGTATAATATGATGCATTGAACAGGAACAATTTAGGAAGATACTCCCCCTGATTCTTGCATATTCCAAAGTCGTCATATACCAATTCCATTTACACATTCTTTGAATGTAAAAGTTGGTAGAGACTTGGTGAATAAATCAGTTACATGATTTGACTTGCAAGATATGCAATATAGTGATATTGCTTATTATGTAACCTGCTTGCATCCGGGCAACACAAGAAACATTATCATTGAGATAATGGTTGGTGGATGTAGCCATGAGGTCTGTCTCGAAGACTCTTCATGAGAGGGCTACCACACCTATTAGGAACACTAAGCTTGTCTACGATCTGATATAGTGGGATCTGATCGATGTATCCAATGATATCGGTGTTCACATTTCTGTGAAACTGAAAAATCAGGACAAGATGTTTGATGCCTTGAAGATATCGAAAGATATTCTTGAGTACCAACCAATTGTGTTTGGTGGATCCAATGGCATTAAGGAGCGTTGAGTCCCAATATTTCATTTCCATCATCTCTTGGTCTAAATAGATCTTTCTCTCGTCTAGAGAATGAACCACCATGAGAGTTATGGATGTATAAGACTTGTCCACAATGAATATCTCTAATATATTTTGGATATAGACAACATAGTGTACCAAAATGTATGAGTGAAGGTGCTCAAGTTGTAGTAAGCGAAGCGGTATCTTGGTTTTACCCAAATCCTTCATTTAAACTCCGTAGTTTAGATGATTACATGTATCGTCATTGCAGGAGTAATCACTGTGTATGACAGACAAACATGGATAACCATCATTGTAGGAGTAATCCTTGTGGAAAGGAACTCACTATGTCGGTTGTACCAAATGTACCGTACTGATTTTTACACAATGTATGTTGCATTTTGTATTTCGATTCAGAATTGAGATTCCATTGGAAATCAATCATACATGTCTGAATCTAGTGAGCCACATGGATATGTGATCACTACATCTATCAACTGCAGAGATAGATGATTTTGTACTGCCAATGATATAAGTTATCGGAATGAGATTCCACCTCTGGAGAATAGTTAGGTATCTGCGTAAACCCTTGTGCTACAATACTTGCTCTTTGTTTCACCACCTCGTTGTTCTCAATTCTGTTTCCAAAAGAAAACTGGTGTAGGTATTGCTTATGAATACCTTCCCATTATTGAGCAAGATCATTTCTACCTAGATTATACCCTTTGCTTGAGTTCAGTCCGAGTGTTGTTCACACTTTGCCATGGCCATGGTCTTTGGACCTGAATCATGTGAAAGGTTTTGCAATCTAGTTGAGAAATGTATGTCGACAATTGTAGACTTTCGGTTATATGTTTCTCCAGAATCTATATATCAATATAGAGTTGATGGACATATCGTTACCCAAGGTGACTGCTCGCGATTTCCCAATGCGGCTAAGTCGGGTATTCCAATATCCCGGTCATTGTGTGCACTATGACCTGGGTTGGTGGAGGTTTCCCGTCCACTGGGTGTATACTACCCATTAGGTGTCCCGGTGAAGTTGACTTGCATTTACTGATTCACAGGCCTTGATATCCTTGCTTGCGAGAAGCTGAATCCTGATGTACTTCTGCCATACATCTCCCCCTGTTGCTTTGAACGGGGAGTGGAGTGGATTTTCTTGGTACCTCCACTCTTTTAGGCATACTTTGCAGGATTGTAGGATTGTGTGACACCTTTATAGTCAGTAAATGAATCTGGCAGGTTATTTGCAATATGTTGCAAATCTTCTGAACACATGGTTCAGCTCTTTGATTACGTGGATATGAGGCAGAAATGTGTTGAACATTCCACTAATTTCCTGGCATTCTTTATGGTACTTGAATTCTCCCCCTAATGCTTGGAAATATTCCTCATTGAATCAACATACTGGCCTGGAATAACTCCCGATGTGAGGGGCTTGAGGTATTGTGATGTCTGATTATTCCTCACATAGATCCCAACTATATGTTGAGGGGCCAATGATGTATGTCGGGGTGATGATATCGGTGTGTAACGAATTACATGAATAGGAAATATTTGGTAGATTTCCATTATCAAAGATAGAGGGAATAAAATTATGCAGTTTGGTCATGGCGTGTAAAACTCCATGAATCCAACGTAAAAGTTGGTACGTTGCAATTTCAAAGTAAAGATCATGCAATGAGCTCAATTCTTTGGATGGGATTCTACCAAACCATCTTGAGTCTAGACATTAGGACAAATTGCTAAACTTCAATCCGAGGGCCATAGAAAAAGGCACTCAAGGAGAATTCTGCAAATGCTATCCATTCGGTTTGCTTGAAATCGATGTCGAGGATAATGAGTCAATGGTTTAAATGCGAATAAAGCACACTTGAGACTATTAAGTAGATGTGTCTTTGGAAAAACCATGGATACCTAAATAGTCTAGTCAATGGTTGGGAAAAACCACTTACCTCGATGCATTCAAGGAGTCTGAGTGGTTCAGCGTAAACTTTAAGGTCGCAATCCTTAAAATTAGCTTTCCTATGGCATATGTAGTGCACATAAAATCCAAATATTGTTAGAATTTAGCATCATAATAATCATAAACCAATGGAATTGCTGATAGTTTCGGTTTCAACCCAATGTCTCGATGACCAAGGCGAGTATGCCAAGTTTTTCATGTACAAGACACTCTGAAAAACTATCTAAATGCATAACATGTGCTACGGGTTGTGTCGTATGTGTAGTACAATCCAGATGATACACAGAGAATGTGCTTGCCATACCCGTTGCATATAGTAAAGAGAAGTTATTTCTCTTTGTTGTCATCATAAGTTTAAGCTATGGAAACTATTTTGACGGATACCTCCATAGTTTAGTAAGTGCGAATTGAACCTAGAAGCAATAAAGCATCCGGCGTTACTCGGTACCCACGAGGATAGTAAATATGACTCGGGTTGAGCCAACAAATACTTCATCACGTCTAGCGATTTTAAAATATCCCTTTTCTCTCAGCGAGTGGAAATAGTTCACTTCCCTAAGTATGGAGTTAAGTGGTGCATATGTCCACAAGGCACATATGATCTTTCATCGATTGACCCTCGTAGAAATCTATATATAGATTTGAAGATCCTCAATATGAAAATCACTCAGATATATAGAATACATACAAATGTGTTGTACCAAAGTGTTGATACAATATATTGTGATACACAATATATGATGACAACAATAATCATGTTCATATTAGAACATCAGAAATGGACATAAATTAACATATCACTAAGGAGATTGAGGGACTAAATGTAGTCTCCGGACATGTCATTTGATGCATATCCAAACTTCATGTTCTCCGTGCTCATAGGGTCCGTGACAGCTGGATAGTCATTTTATTGCTCGGTTCTAGAAGAACATCATGCAAACAACTGACTTTCATGATGGTGTCGAGTTGAAGGTTTGAAGTAAGCTTCAAACCTTTACCCTTGAGTAATTTGTGTCGGTGGCGTGGCTTAGATTACAGCGCTATCCCATGAGAGACAAGACTGATCTTGATGTCCATGACACTGCTTAAGCAAGTTACGGCCATTGAGGGCAAGAGCCTCAAATTACTTAGCCATCGATTACTTAAAGGGCAAACCGGAGATAATTAATTTACGGTAGTAAATTAAAGACCATCATAGTGAGTGTTGTAATGAATTTTGCAAAATTGATGGCTATTTCAAGAAGTTATCTTGAAACCATTAGTGTGAACTTCAAATTGCTAAGTATGACATCTTGAAGATAATCTCTGAAAGGGAGTAGATCTTGCAGCACTAGGGAGTATAATCTGATACTCACTCCTAATGCCTTATGTCATGACTTAGTAAAATGCATGGGAGTGCACAATGTTGTGCAATCATAATGTCAAATATGACAAAATATAGGCTTTATCAGTAGTCATCAATAATCTGCGTAGGCAGTAGATCCATATGACTACCTTGTGATCCCAAGCATCAATTTGTGAATCGCTTTGAATTTTGCATTTGTATTTGCAAGGAATTAAAAATCTCAATTGCAAATAGAAGTATTAATCTCGACATGTTTTTAACATGGAAATAGATACATCATAGAAATATTCCAATACATCATACTCAGCGGAGAAAGCGATCTTGCGGAGGTCTTGAATTTATCTTTGCAAAGATGAGAAATCTCAATTGCAAATGAACGTAATTAATCTCAACACGTGGTAAACATGGAAATATATTACATCAACTTAAGATCTGGAATACATCTCGGTACTCAACAGATACACACTACTATCGTAATGAATAGTAATGACGTTGCAAACTTGATGTTCAAGTGAAAAACTTGAATTGTATGGACCTCAAATTAAAATGAGATGATCTTGTATCAAGTTGCAAGATAATTCAGCGAGGTGAATTAATAATTTGCGAGAGAAAATTGATCTCAATCGCAATGAGATTGTTTTTGAGAAAATGATAATTCTCAATCGCAAATCTATATTGTTGTCTTGAAAACTTAATCTCAATGCATGAAAGCTTGTTCTAGAATTTTAAAACTCAACAAAAAATGCATGTCAAGTATCAACATACACATATTTCTGGAATTTTAAAACTCAACAGAAAATACAGTAACTAACAGGGTCTAAGACAGGCAAATACTAGTAAATAGTACTGTTAGCATTGTTCAAAATTAGCCTGGACCACTGTTTTACCCATTTTGCAAATTTCGCAAAAACAGGAACCTGCATGCAAAAATGGCAAAGGGATAAGATTGCCTCTACTCTCTCTCCTGTGCGGTTCCGCGATGGGGATTTTTCTACCGCCGTCTCGAGCGGCCTCGGGGGCTCGCCGGAGAAAGGAGAGGAGGATCTTGCCGTGCCGGAAGTCGCCGCCGCAGGGCGCTGGAAAGCGCCTTCACGGGCTTGAGACGCCCAGACGCGGCCGCTTCGGGCTGTGCGGGAGGCCGCCCGGTCGCTATGTCTTGCCGCGACGTGCCGCCGGAGAGCGCCGTTGGTGGCGGCAGGACTCAACGCGGAGGTGTGATCCGGCGGCGCGGCAGGAGACGAAGCCGCTGGATCCGGCGTCTTGGTCCAGCGGGAACTGAAACCAAGCGATGTCTCTTGCCGTGGATGCCTTCGTCCTTCGTCCAGCGTAAGGCAAAATTCTGTTCATGGTAAAAGCAAATTTGTGTAGCCATGAAGAAAATTGGAAAAGTAGAACCTTGTTTCTCTGTAGCAATTAGATGAAGTTGGTACTCAATTTGCGTGGTGCTTGACTCCAGTCTCCGATTCTCTTCCCATCTTGGAGTTTGTTCGTCGGATTTGCTGGCGCTCTCCATCAGGGGACGCTGCTATTCGCCCGTTCTTCTCGAGTGGCATCTATCTCAGGAGAGTTGTGCGCCTGTTTTCTCACACGCGCAGCGAAGGAAGTAGTTGCGGATGGCCGGACGAGAGTCGTGGCCTCGGACGCCACCGCCAGGAAGGGCTCTCCATGCACATCCGCCAGGATGCAGCCTGGAACGTGCGCCAAAGCCGTCGGCAGGCAGGGCGCCGCTGGAGTTGTCTGCGCGGGAGCGTGCTGATAACGTATTTAAAGTAGAACGAAAGACAAAGCAAAATGATTCAAGTGTCTTTTTCCATTAACGATCACAGTATATATATATACAAAGGAACAGATGCGAACGAAGAGATATGTCCGTTCACAGGGGCGTGAGAGTGAGTCGCGACGGTTGCAGAAACAACCGCACGAGATATTACATAGGGAGGATTATCCCTTTAATTAACAGAATTAATTAAATCCTAACATATTTTATTTTGCCTTCACTGTTCGAGACAATGGCGCCCACGATCCTTTCATATTTTTATTTTTGTGAGTAACATGTTTTTTGGAAGTAAATATCTTTCCATTCCCCTCGTTTTCTCCGATGTGAGAAAAGCCCAACTTAAAATTTTGATCCTCTGGTGGCTTGCTTCTTGACGATCCTCCGGCGGCTTTCATACTGCTCTCGGTTGTCCGGGGAAGGTGAGAGTGCAGCTGGTGTATGTGTGCCTAAGGCGTGGTGAGGACCGCTAGCTTTGCACCTTTCTGGGGTTCTGACCGACACTTGCTCAAGCTCTCGGTGGCGCCCAATGATCCGATGGTGCGGCGCCTTTGAGCCTAAGCGAGAGGATAGGGTTCTTCTTGAGGTTGGAAGACAGGGGTTCGTTGTTTTAAGTTCCATGATCGTGACTCTCGGTGCTTCCAGACTCTTGGTGATCCTCAATGCTACTACTTTGCTTCCCTGTCTTTGCAGCAGGCTTCGACATTGCTAGGCGACATTGCTAGCATGAAATTCTATGTACTGTCTGTGCGTGCAGTAGTGTGTGTTGCATTGTAATCTGTTTAGTCAGCTCCCTTCTATCTTTGAAGTCGCCCAGACCAAGTTAAATTTGACTGTGGTTTTGGATTTTTCTGCCCAGTTTTTCATGAATTAACCGAGCTTTATCCATCTCTTGGGACAAGATATGATGGCAGTTCTCCCGCTGTCATTGAGATTTCTCCCGGATCTGTGTGTGTGCTGTGTCACAGCTTATCTATATATTTCTTTCTTTCAACAAAATATATAATATGGGAGCTTAGGATGCTAAGCATGTACTGTCAGTTATACAGTGACCGTGTCTTGCTTCATCGCACCACTTATGTAAAAGTTTTTTTGCAGGGCACTCATGTAAAAGTTTGTGTATCTTAAAGCAAAGGCTGTCATCCTTGTGTAGAAGCATATCAATTCCAATAATTATTCTGCTTTGATTTAGAAATACCTGTCCTATTCACAACAGCCTGGTTATTTACCGTCTTTGTCAGGAAGTAAGTTGAGACATTACTTCTTCAAAACTCATAAAAGAATCAAAGTCTTTCCAATATATTTCCTCCGGCTCAAAATAAGTGTCTCAACCTTAGTATAACTTTCTACTAAAGTTAATACAAAGTTGAGACACTTATTTTGGGACGGAGGGAGTATCAAAGAACACAAGCAGCATTGCCCGACCCTAGTCAAACGGACACTTATTTATGCAGTACTGCCAAATAGCACCAGATAACTAAACTTTTAAAATACGAGCTCTGAACCAGATAGAAATTCAACAAAACACATCCAAAATTGGACAGAAACTTCCCTGTCTGATACAACACGCACACATGCGTGCACAGTTAAATGCAAGGAAGAGGTGAGCTCTCCAGAACATGCTTGCTTGAGAAATGAAGCAAAAACCAAATTAAATGAAACACAATAAAAGTACTCGTTGAACGAACCAAGCTGGTGGCGTGCCTTCATCCATCATTCATGCCAGTCGTGGAATGTTCACACGAATTAGATACTAGATGGGAATTAGCAAATTAAGCAACTACGTAATTCCTACAGGTCCATTTCATAGGTGGCCAGTGCATATGCTGCATATAGAAGGATAGAAGGTCAATGCCAGTCTCCGCGTCAAACATACAAAACGGAAGAACCCAAGCCATTTCTGCATTTCAGTCACCGGAATGTAAATTCCAGACCTGCAGAGAAAGCAATATCATCAGTCAAACAAGTATATACTATTCATTCAGGAAATTCGGTGGAAGTCATTCCCATGACCTTTGTATAACTCAAAAAAAAAAAAAACATTAGCTTCACCATGTGGAAGTTGTGTAGGATCCAAACTTGAATCATCTCAGTATTATTAGAAAAAAAACAGCATACAAACAGAAAACAACAGGTAATTTGCAGCGTAATACCACAACTTCAGCATCTAACTTTTTGAAGTTTTTTCTTTTTTGCTACATTTCCCTGATAGAAGCTAAAAAAAACAGCGGGCATATGAGGGGCTCATGGTGGTCTCATAGAGTAGGAAAGAAAAGACATCTGGTTTCTACCTCATATACCTACTTTTTAAAACGTGCAAGTTGCTAGTCAGCAACGAATCAAATTCCATCAAAATCCATGTTGTACAAGCTTCCTTAGATCGAAAATAACTACCACTCACTCTTCACAGCATCAAACAATAATTTCACCACTACTGTAAAGATAATATGCTAATAGAAGTTAAAAAAAATGATTACTGATGAAAGGAGTTTATATGGTTACATTTGGCCTGAGTAGAAGCTAAAAGAACAGTGGCATATGCATATGAAGGGCTCATGGTCACATGGAGTAAGAAAGAAGATCTTTTTTCCATCTCACAGGTATAATTTTTACAAATATAGAGCAGTAACTAATGAATCGAATTTCATCAAATTCATGTTGTACAAGCTTCAAGCAAGGGATCGTGCATCATCTCATTAACTGAAACTTCCTTTTTTGTCCAAAATGACTGCCATATTTTTACTCTTCAGTCTTGACACGCAATAATTTCACCACTAGCCTAAAGATAATATAATAGTAAAAGTAAAAGATGCTAGTAGCAATGAAAGCAGTTTATATGACTGAATTTAGTGTCATTTTGATCTGTGTTTGATAAAAAGTATTAAAACTCCATGGTGGCCACAATTGAAGAACTTGATTCCACACAAAGCATAGGTGCCTATATTTTGGACCAACCAAATTATATTAGTGGCTGATGGGCAATTACATATATATGCAAGTTTGGAGGACAATGAGTGACTTTCTAAGAAAATGCTTGACCAAACAGCCTAAAACTAGAATAATCGTCCAAAAAACTAAAATAACTGCAAGCAAATGATGAACAGCAGTATCTACGATTTAACGAAGGCAATACCAAGAGTACTGTGACAATCATTACAACAACAACAACAACAACAAAGCCTTTAGTCCCAAACAAGTTGGGATAGGCTAGAGGTGAAACCCATAAGATCTCGCGACCAACTCATGGCTCACGGCACATGGATAGCAAGCTTCCACGCACCCCTGTCCATAGCTAGTTCTTTGGTGACACTCCAATCCTTCAAGTCTCTCTTAACAGACCCTCCAATGTTAAATTCAGTCGACCCCGACCTCTCTTGACATTCTCCGCCCGCTTTAGCCGCCCGCTATGCACTGGAGCTTCTGGAGGCCTGCGCTGAATTTTCCCAAACCATCTCAGACAATGTTGGACAAGCTTCTCTTCAATTGGTGCTACCCCAACTCTATCTCATATATCATAATTCCGGACTCTATCCTTCCTCGTGTGGCCACACATCCATCTCAACATCGCATCTCCGCCACACCTAAGCTGTTGGACATGTCGCCTTTTAGTTGGCCAACACTCAGCGTATCATACAACATCAGCGAATTGAACAGCCGTCTGTAAAACTTGCCTTTTAGCTTTTGTGACACTCTCTTGTCACAGAGAATGCCAGAAGCTTGGCACCTCTTCATCCATCCGACTTTGATACGATGGTTCACATCTTCCTCAATACCCCCACCCTCCTGCAGCATTGACCCCAAATATCAAAAGGTGTCCTTCTGAGGTACCACCTGCCCATCAAGGCTAACCTCCTCCTCCTCACACCTAATAAGTCTTTGAAACCGCACATCATGTACTCGGTTTTAGTTCTACTAAGCCTAAACCCTTTTGATTCCAAGGTTTGTCTCCATCCTATTTACCCCCGTCCGACTATCGTCAACTAGTATCACATCATCCGCAAAGAGCATACACCATGGGATATCTCCTTGTATATCCACCTCATCCATCACCAAGGCAAAAGATAAGGGCTCAAAGCTGACCCCTGATGCAATCCTATCTTAATCAGGAAGTCATCGGTGTCGACATCACTTTTTCGGACACTTGTCACAACATTATCGTACATGTCCTTGATGAGGGTAATGTACTTTGTTGGGACTTTGTGTTTCTCCAAGGCCCACCATATGACATTCCGCGGTATCTTATCATAGGCCGTCTCCAAGTCAATGAACACCATATGCAAGTCCTTTTACTCCCTGTATCTCTCCATAAGTTGTCGTACCAAGAAAATGGCTTCCATGGTCGACCTCCCAGGCATGAAACCAAACTGATTTTTGGTCACGCTCTATGTTTTTAAAGCGTCCCTAGCTAAGGCGACGCCTAGGCGTCAAAACGCTCCCCCTCTGCTTTGGAAAATCGACCGCTTTGGGCGCCTAGGCGTCCAAAGCGCCCGCCTAGGCGTCGCCTAGGCGCCAAAGCGCCCCCCCTCCCTAAGGCCGTAAGGCGTCGCCTTAAAAACATAGGTCACGCTTGTCATTCTTCTTAAGCGGTGCTCAATGACTCTCTCCCATAGCTTCATTGTATGGCTCATCGACAATTCCCACGATGATTAGTACAACTCTGAACATCCCCCTTGTTCTTGAAGATTGGTACTAATATACTCCGTCTCCATTCTTCTGGCATCTTGTTTGCCCAAAAAATGAGGTTGAAAAGGTTGGTTAGCCATACTATCGCTATGTCCCCGAGGCCTTTCCACACCTCAATGGGGATACAATCAGGGCCCATCGCCTTGCCTCCTTTCATCCTTTTTAAAGCCTCCTTGACCTCAGACTCCTAGATTACGCCCGTACAAAGCATGTGAGTCTCATCAAAAGTCGTCCAGTTCAATGGCAGAACTATTATTCTCCCCATTGAACAGCTTGTCGAAGTACTCCCGCCATCTATGCTTAATCTCCTCGTCTTTCACCAAGAGTTGGTCTACTCCGTCCTTGATGCATTTGACTTGGCCAATATCCCTCGTCTTCCTCTCTCGGATCTTGCCATCTTATGGATGTCCCTTCCGCCTTCCTTCGTACCTAACCGTTGGTAGAGGTCCTCATATGCCCGACCCCTTGCTTCACTGACAGCTAAACTGCAGCCTTCTTCGCCATCTTGTACTTCTCTATATTTATACACTCCTATCCATGTATAGGCGTAAAGCAATCTTTCTTCTCTTTAATGCCTATACGGACATCATCATTCCATCACCAGGTATCCTTATCTTCGCTTCTCCTCCCCCTGGACACTCCAAACTCCTCCAAGGCCACCTTACGAATGCAAGTCGCCATCTTCATCCACACATTGTCCGCATCCCCTCCTTCCTCCCAAGGTCCCTCCTTAATGACCCCCTCCTTGAACGCCTGAGCTACCTCCCCTTGAGCTTCCACCACTTCGTTCTAGCGACTTTGTACGCTTATCCCGGTGAACCACGAATCGAGCGGAAGTCGGCAACCACTAGCTTATCTTTGAGGTACAACACTCTCTCCGGTATCACCTTACAGTCTAAACGCATACGCCTATCTTCTCTTCTCGAGAGGATGAAATCAATCTGGCTAGAGTGTTGGACACTACTAAAAGTCACCAGATGTGATTCTCTCTTTCTAAAGAGGGTGTTAGCTACAATCATGTCGTAGGCTAGAGCAAAGCTTAAGACAGCTTCTCCTTCTTGATTCCTGATGCCATAGCCAAAGCCCTCATCGCCCCTTCAAAACACTGTGTTAGATGTACCCAGCGTAGCCATTGAGGTCTCTCAATGAAGAGCTTCTGCCAATCGATACACTCTAACCATGTCTTCCGGGCCTTCCCAGAACTCCCTCTTGGTGTTCTCATTGTAGCCTACTTGCAGGGCATCTGTGGCTGATAACATTGAGAACTAAGTCCCCAACTACCGACTTGACCGGGATAATCCGGTCCCCACGTCTCTTATCAGGAGGCAAAAGCCATCATATATACATGTACACGGGAGGCCAAATGCCAGAATGCAAAAGGCCAAAGTCCACCATAAATATAACTCTAACACCCCCTCAAACTCATGGTGGATCCACAAAAGTGAGTTTGGAGAGGTAAAATCCATGTTGCGCTCTAGTTTGAGCCTTCGTGAAGAAGTCCGCCAACTGTAACTCGGAAGACACATACTGAAGAGCAATAACATGATCCTGGACACCGGCATGCACAAAAAAAAGCATCAACCCCAAAATGCTTGGTAAGCTCATGCTTCACGGGGTCCTGCGTAATACTGGTAGCACCTCTACTGTCTGACAAGAGGGTAGGTGTAGTAACATAAGCACCAAAATCCTCCAGCAACCATAGTAACCAAGTCACCTCTGTTGTCAATAGAGTTATAGCTACATAATTCAGCCTCTTCAATCGGACAAGAGGCTGAATGCATTTCTTCATCTTCCGAGCAATGAGAGAACCACCAAGAAAAGCAGAGTAAGCAGATAGGAAAGCGGCGATCCGGAGGATTACTAGCCTATGTAGCATCCGAATAGGGAGCTGCGGCAAGCTGGAGCGAGGAAAGAAGAGGCGGTGAGAGATCATGCTATGAAGATATTGTAGAACACGAAGGTGGTGTAGTGAACGAAGTGGGAAGCGAAAACAAACTGACTTAGAATATGGGCGGGATAGGAGATATCCGAACAAGTGACAGCTAGATAGAAGAGACTCCCAACAAGATGACGATAACGCGTCGGATCAGACAAGGGCTCACCATCAGAAGCACAAAGATGAACATTGAGCTCCGTAGGAGTCTCAACAGTGGGCTCGTCACTAAGAGCCGCATGAGAAAGAAGATCCTGGATATAATTTTCTTGGAAAATAAAGAAGCCGTCAGAGGTAGAAGAAATCTCAATCCCAAGAAAGTGGCGAAGAGGGCCAAGATCAGACATGAGAAACTGCTCACTAAGTCGTGCCTTGACAAAGGCAATGTACTCAGAGTCGTCGTCGCTGATGATCATGTCATCAACATATAGAAGAAGAGTCCTACCACAAGCAGAAAGGAGGACAAACAACCTTTGGATCCACGAGCAGCGGCGAAAAAACAAAGCAATCACCACAGGCGAAGCGCTCAAACCAGGCATGTGGGGCTTATTTAAGACCATAGAGAGAGCGACAAAGACGACAAACCATGCTATCAGGAACAGAATACCCAAGTGGTGGTTGCATATAAACCTCCTCACGCAACTCATGATGAAAGGCATTCTTCACATCAAGTTGAGACACGGACCAATGGTGAACAGAGGCCACAACAAGAAGTGTGCAGATAGTGGTCATATGGGCCACAGGAGCAAAAGTCTCAACAGTCACGACCATGCTCCTGCGGGAAGCCACGAGCCACAAGACAGGCTTATGCTCAAGAGAACTATTAGAGCAAGTCTTAATCTTATAGATCCACTTACAAGTGATGGGACGAACATGGGGAGGATGAGAAACCAGATCACGTCTTGCAGTGCGCTCAAGGGTAGCAATCTCCTCTACCATCGCAAACTGCCATTCAGAATGAGCAGCATCATCTCAATAAGAAGTCGGCTCAAGAACGGTTAAAAGACCATAGTGAAAAGGAGAATATCGATCAGGGGGTGGACAAGGCCGAGAACAAAGACCATAAGTCCGCTAAGTGGAGGAAGAGGTCACAACAGATTTAGAGGGCACATCAGTAGACTCATCCACAACACATGGACGTGAGTATAATGGTAAGTTAAGGAAGAGGTGGAATCCTTTGGAGGTGGAGATGGAGATGGGGAAGGTACGGTGATGAAGGTGGAGAGTCATGCAATGAGGTAGATGAAGAAACAATAGGAGAGGGCGGCGTCGAGATCTGCAATGAGGTGAGGAGTAGGAATACTTGGCACGAGGGAGGTGTATCTGAAAACGTAATAAAAGAGATGCTCTCCATGGAAAAGGCTGAGGAGGATGGACGCGGGTAGAAGGGACGAGACTCATCAAAAGTCACATCCCGGGAAATATGCATCCAACGACCGATAGGATCCCAACACCGATAGCCCTTATGCTCATCACTATATTCGAGAAGGACACACTCAACGACTGAGCAAACAGCTTGGTGCGTTCATGAGGGGCAAGAGAAACATGGCAAATGCAACCAAACAAACAAAGCGATGAATAATCAGGAGAATGACCAGAAAGGCGGCAGAAGAATACCACCCTATAGAGCGGCGGATGGCTGGATGTTCTTTGAGATAGGTGGAAATGGTAATAACCTCAGCCCATAAATGAGGTGGAAGAGAGGCGGCGATCATCATCGCTACGGCACCTCAAGAAGGTGGCGATGCTTGTCCTCAGCCACACCATTCTAAGCATGAAGCGATAACGCAACCATCTAAGAGCCTCCACAGCGATGTCATTGTCTCGTGATCGGATCATCGAGCGTATGATGCGAGATCAAAGTCGAGGCGTCCACCTTTCGCTGCCTTTCGCGTCGTCTTGCGCTGTCTCATGAGCCGCTACTCCAGAGCGACCTCCTCTTCCTGTCGATGTCGGGCCAAGGCCCACTTATTCCCACTCGCAAGCTAACAGCCTAGCTTTCACCGCTATCACCCATGCGGCCGTCCTTCCTCCTCTCGATGCGTCGGCGTTCCTCCCTCCTCGATGCGCCGGCGATCCATGTTGTGTGATTCAAGCTCGTCAGTCCATCTGGGCGATGCTCCGGCGCCCCAACTCTCTCTGCCCACGAGGCCACGACCACGACGCCTCTTCGTTCGACCCTCCCTCTCCGCTGGAGGTGGCGGTGGTGGGTGAAGGCAAAGAAAATTCGACGGGCCGCTCCACCAGCGTGGCGGACCCATCTTTCTCCACGGCGCCAAAGCCGCTCGCCCTTCTAAAATTATTGTTGCATCGGTGCTGCCCTTCTCCTCTGTGTTCCCCTTTCTCCTGGGGCCACTCATCACGGTGGTTCTTCGAGTTTCTTGATCTGATCTGCACGCAACGATGGCCTGGCTTCTCTCTTTGAAGTTTGACTATGGTGATAGAACCGAATAGGAAAGAAACAAAGAGAGGTATGATGCATCGACACTTGGTCATGTTCCTCAGTGACCTCGCGAGTCCTAAGGTGTCCTCTGAAAGTGGATCCCACCGTGCTCCCCTGAATGCCCTTTATCTCACATCCCAGCATGGCTGTAGAGATTAGATGATCTTGTTCCTTTCCCCTCAAGTTCTTATATTGAAATCCATTTACTGGCATTTTCTGATATGTAATATCTGGTTTTATTATTGATTTATTGCTAATTTATTCTTGTTTGATATTCTCCAGGGAGGACAGTGCTGATGTGTGATCAACATTTGAGAGGATGTAGTTGGAACACCTTGTGTACTACTCCCTCCGTCCCATAATGTAAGACAGATTTTGACACTAGTGTAGTGTCAAAAAACGTCTTACATTACGGGACGGAGAATAATGTTACAACTGATTCTTTGACTTTGTTCCTCAATCCTGGAGGGTGAGCTTTCAGTTATTTGTCTTCTTATAATGGATCAAGTGATAAGCTTAACGTGGAAAATTCATTTATTATGCATAGCTGCATGTATGCATTAGCTTTATTGGTTATATACGAATTTACTAAGAAATTATGTGATTTTCTTTGTTAAATTGCTCCCTGAATAACCTTTAGGAAGCAGCTTGCTGCAAGCTATATACGATCAGTTTTATAAGTTCAGTTTGGTGCTACTTTTGGTTGGTTGGTTGATCAAATGCTCATGTACTTTGGAGATTTACCTTACGTGCATTTTTATTCTCTTGCATTGCACATTTTAGTTTACATTCAACTTCCTGGTATGTTAGACAGCTAGCCCATGGAGAAAAAATAAATTAAAGACCATTATTTAGGCTATGCAAGCCATTTTACAAGGTTGTTCTTGACACGAAGGTTAAGATCTACTTTGAAAGACAATCTTCATTTATTTGTATCAGTACTTGCTGGCTACATATTCATCTCATGTTGGGCACACCTATAATTTGATGCTACATTTTGCAGGATTTTTGTGTTTGTGCTTTGGGGAGGTTTATTGATGCTGGCATCACCTTGGAAGATGTTACTGCTCAGAGAACTCTCGGAATCACATCCATGACAAGGCACGTAATTATACAAAAGAACAGTATAATCGCCGCAAGTGTTTGCCTTCCTACGATGCTTTACATTCAATTATTTTTCTGCCTTCAGAATATTTTGCGCATTCATTCATTAAATCCCCCCATGGTAGTATAGCAAATATTCATCTTCACATTCGGGGCATTGTAATTGTAAACACCGATATTTGTTAGATATATTGGTACCATCTAAATTATGGAAATAGTTTTATCATTCTTATTAAAATGGACGAGCGCAGCAAGCGCGCCTTTATGTTCTAGTACCCTGCTCAACAAGGAATCCTTGTAGTGCCTGGGAGATATACTCACCAGCGGAATCTGCGCGAAAAACACGAACAGGAGTGCAAAGCTGGGTATACCATGGCAGCAAATTTTTTGTATATAGATAAGAACTCACTATGAGAAGACATGAAATAGATCCAAGTGTACCGAGAAAAATCGTCTATAAAGATAATATAGTAGCGATGACCCCCTTTAGAAGCGAAGGGAGCCGGATCCCAAGAATCAAAGTGAACGAGATCAGAAGGGCGCTCGGGCACTGACTTGACCGTGAGGATAGGGTAGCTGAGTCTGCTTACCAAACCTACAACCCATACAATCCAACGAACCGTTACCGAAGACAGACCCCAGAACACCGCGATGAACCAAAGATGGGAGACAAGAACCACATAAATGGCCAAGACGATGATGTCACTGCTAAAAAGAGCTGGTAAATGCAACAGGGGCTGCGAGACTGGCGACAGCGACAGCGGAGGGAAGACGAAGCCACTCAAGCTCCCAGAGACCATAAGGGCATCAAGGGCCAGCACCAAGCAGAGCACCCGCACGACGAACCTGAATAGAACACAAATCGAAGTCGAGAATGACCCTATAACTAGAGTCAACAATCTGACCACCAGATATGAGCTGCATGGTAAGTTGAGGAACATGAGCGACAGAGGAACATGAAATGAAGAAATGCTAAGAGTGCCGCTACTAGCTACGAGGAGGGAATGCCATCAGCCGTAAGAACATGAACACGAGACTCAACAGGTTGAACGGAGGTCAAAGTGAAAGAAGCATAAGTCATATGAAAAGACGCTCAATATCAAGAATCCATGGGGATGTACTTGAATGAGTAGAAGGTGGTTTCTCGGTGCCAGAAGAGTCGGTCATGAAACCTGTAGAAGTTGTCGGTGAAGAATCCCAAGCAGCAAGCAGGTGTCGCATTTGCACAACCTCACGTGCAAACATGAACACAGCGAAAAAGGTCGAGGTAGAAACACATGTCGACGATGAGCGGCCGACACCACCCGTGAAAGCCGCACATAGAGTCGATGTAGAACCGCATGTGGGAGCCTTTGGGGAGTCAGCGTAGGGCGGTCACTGCCACGAACGGAAGCCGTGAGAGGATCGGCCGACACCACCCGTGAAAGCCGCACATAGAGTCAATGTAGAGCCGCATGTGGGAGCCACTGGGGGAGTCAACGTAGAGCGGTCACTGCCACGCACGGAAGCCGTGAGAGCTCCTCTCACGGCTTCCGTTCGCGGCAGTCACCGCTCTACGTCGATTGGTTGTACGTCGACTCTATCTGGCGTCTTTCACGGGTGGTGTCAACCGCCCATCGTCGACAAGTGTTTCTACCTCGACCTCTTTCACCATGTTCATGTTTTGCGGCGTGAGGTTGTGCAACTGCGACGCCTGTTTGTTGCTGGGATTCTTCACCGACAGGTTCTGCAGGTTCCGTGACTGCTTGAGAGGAGTCGACATAGAGCGGTCGCCACCGCGCGCGGAAGCAGCGAGAGGAGTCGACGTAGAGCGGTCACCGTCACCGCGGGCAAAAGTCGTGAGAAGAGTCGACGTAGAGCGGTCACTGCCACCGCGGTCAGAGGCTGCAAGAAGAGTCGACGAAAGCGACCAACCAATGCAGCCTGCTGAAGACGTCTTAGGGGAAAGCGTCATGAACAAATGAGCACCAAGCACCGGCGGCAGCGCATGTGTTAGGCGAGATCAATATAGGAACACCGTCGAAGTTGATAGGCAGCAACGAAGATGCAAGCTCGACGGACACATCGCTTTTTTTAACTCTCCCTTCTTTTTTTCTCTTTCTCTTTTAGAGTCACAAACCTTATCAACATGCGCACACTGGAAACACCTGGCCAAGGGAGTCAGCGCGAGCGAATCGGAGGGGCGGGCACGGCCTGGAGGGCCTTGGCGGCCGAAGGATAGGCAGCGGGCGGCGGCCTGGGAGCTCCGGTCGGCGGGGAGCAGCAGGGCGAGCGACCTAGAAGTCGATGTTGTCCTCCTGGTGATGGTGATGATGGCGCACGACCTGGAGTCCCGGTCCGATCTGGATCACGGGACTGGCGACCTGATCTGGAACCGTCCGTGTGGGCGCAGGCTCGCCAGAATCGCCGTGGACGCGGACTGGGGGAACGCGGATCACGGGAGTCCACGAGCAGCGGACTGGCGCGAGGAGATTATGGCGCCGGACGTCGCCGTTGACCCGCGGATTAGCACGCGGATGCGGGATGGCACATGCTACAGCGGCAAGAGAGGGAGGAAGGGCAGCACAGCCAGCGTGAAAAGCAAGGCTACGGCGTGGCTGGCAGATCGCAAAACACGCCCGGTAGTTATCGGGAAGCAGCGGTTTGAGAAACAAAAGTGAGCGTCTTGGTGGGAGAAACAGCGACGGCGGCCGATGGAGGTCAACGGGAACGCAAGATTGGATCGGGAGAGCACGAGTTGCACGTACAAAAAAAACTAAGGCTCTAATACCATGTTAAGAAAATATGCAACTTGATATTATCAGGAGGCAAAAGCCAGACGGGGAGGCCAAATGTCAGAATGCAAAAGGCCAAAGGCCACCATAAGTATAACTCTAACAGACTAACAATTAGTTCAATGGGTATCACAATGATCCAAAACAAGCAGCAACATGAAATGGGATACCAATACACCTGTATAAATAAAGAAACTTTGAAAATAGATGCTCGGGTATTGTTAGCTAGCAATTACTTATTCACTTGTGTAGACGGGACAACATGCAAATCACACTAGGACTTGATTGGCCCTAACCACAGTGGGTAAAAAGTAAAAGGCAATGTTGCGAAGAGTAAAACAGAAACACAAATATATCACTAAAGCAAAGTAAAGGTTAGTGCTTCATTTCCTACTACTTAGCATGACAACATTCTCAACTCTAAGCAGGCACGAACATATGCACAAATAGGGAAAGAGGAAGAGTCATAAGTCATCAGCCAGTCACCGGAGGGGCTAGAGGGAGAAGAGCCACTACCAAAAGGAACTTGGAGAGTGCTAAGGAGGAGAACAACTGAAAGCAAGGAAGCTGGATGGAAGGGAGGGCAAACAAGGAGCATATCCAGTAGAAAGGAGATAGAACATCAGTAGGAGATAAGCTTACCTGCTCAACCAGTAGATCAAATAGCATATCCAACCAGACAATCATCTTATGCATCGACCAAAAGCTCAGCCCCATCGCGTCCATTGCCAACACATGTTCCTAAAAGCATAAGAAGTCAAACAATGTATCATATGGGCAGAGTACACGGCTGCCGCAATAAGGATAAGGTGAAGGAACTGAAGGCTTGATCCTCAAGTCAGCCCCTGATTTCCACATAAAATATATTATCCATACCAAATACTCCCTCTGTAACTAAATATACGACGTTTTTGCAGTTCACATTTAGTTATAGAGGTAGTACATTAGTTGTTTTACAAAGTTAGTTAGTGCATGCCCTATCCAGATGAAACATCTGAAGCTTTCTTATTTACTAACTTGCTATACAAAGAGAGTCCTATATTGTAACCAGTATTAGCTATCAATAAACCCGAAGCGGGAGGTTTGGCTCGCTCACGACAATTCAAGAAAAGCAACTCGGATTTGATACAATAATGAAACAGATAAATATAATACACCTATTGCCAAATTTAGTGAATATTCCCAAAACAGCGCATACTCATTGATATCATGCAAATGAATAACATGCACAATCATACAATTAGCTGGTAAAAAATGGAGGCTTTATATACAGCTAATCTGAAGCTCCTTCCACACCATATTGCAAAACTCCATATAACAAATCCTGGCAACATAAGTAATCCTGGTTTAAATTATCTTTAAATAAATTTAGCATTAAAAGATGAAAATGAACACTGGTTATAAATGTTTCCTGGCGCAATGAACTTGCCACACGTAGACAGTTCTAGAAGTGATAAATGGGCAGTTACTCGCAAATTTCAAGTGAAGTGGTTATTATGCATTTAAGACTATTAGAAATATCAGCAGAGATAACGATACAGAATGAAGGAAATATTACAGGCTTAATCTTCCAAAGGATTCAAGTCAGTTTTTCATGTAGTCAACTTCCAACTGTTGTGGATCTCATCTTGAGAAAAAATGGCTAAGTTTAGTAACTTCCAACCCTTTACTAAGTTTACTAAGTTGAAGTACTAAGGAAGCAAACCAATTGCAGCCCACTGCTTGGCTACATAACAGAAACTGATTAAAAACCACAGGATTATTTTTTCAAGAACATAATCATTACACAGAGCATCATCGCTATACATTGAAGAAACCATAAAGCAGCAAAGGAAACAAATGATATGACACTACCTAAATATTTTAGCTTCACAATAAATAATGTGAGCATTATTTCATCAACAACCTAACAAAAAACAGACTTTTTTTAGGAAGTAAGCCAGACTATTACCTCCACCGTAGACACTTTCGAATGGATGATAGTAAGACAAAGTCATGGTTTCAAAAAGCTTCTTGAACTTCAATGACTCAAGCTCGACCATTAAGGCGCCGTTAACTGTCCAATAAAACACTATATTATTCTGCTCAGCGAACCCGAGCATCACATAGGGCCATCCACAGAAAGTAGCTTGTCCAGTTCAATAGTTCTTGCAAGCCGCCATGAAGCAACACCATCGCAATTTATCTTCCTCTTCCATAACTGAGCATTGCAGTCTGAGCACGGCACAAAGAGGAAACCCAGCCCACCACCCTCGGCCCTCATAACCGTGAAGGAGTTACCCTCGCCAAGCATATCCACTGGCACCCGTATCACACCTAGGCTCTGCCTCTCCAAATCAAACTCGAGGATACCAATCAAGTTCCCAGCAAGCTTCCAGTAAAGGGAATTCCCAACCAGCACAGCGTCTCTGGAATAAACTATGGTGCGAAGATTGCACCCAGAATCCTGGTATGGGAGCGGTGTAGAGATAAGATTTCCCCACAAGCCGGTCTTTGATGAGTAAACACAGGCGAGCGCTCGTGTATGGTGTACGTCGTCGCCGTCTGCCAATGCCAGAACCACCTTGAAGTGCTGGGCGTCACCGTCAGCGCGAAGCACCGCCCCGTTGATTAGGTTCTTCTCGAACTCCCGGGGAACGGCAATGTGGTGCTGGTCGCCGGTGACGGGGTCCCACACCAGGACCTGGAAACGCCTCATGCGATAGACGAGCACGAGACCATGGCGACATCCAAGGGTCATGGAGTCGTCGTGATCCTTGTCGCACAGCAAGGAGAAGCGCTCAGGAGGGACACGATTGGGGGCATCCAGAGTAGGTAGGAAGGGCCGACCTTCATATCTGTCAGAAGAAACCGAGGAGGGAGGGTTGTGGCGGTGGCGGAGGCGGAATCGGCGGAAGAAGCCGGGGTCGGAGATGAGGCAGCGCCAGCGCTTGCAGACGAGAGATGCGCGCGGGAGGGAGGAGGGCTGCGGCGGGAGGCGGTGCAGGATCTCGGAGAGCAGGTCGTCGTCGTCCAGGGGCGCGGTCGTCGGCGAGCGGGCGTGGTGGCGGCGGCGGCGGCTGCTCATCTCGCCCTAGAGCTCGCTCGGGGTGGGGACTGGGGTGGGGAGTGTGGCGTTGGACAGGAACCAGCAGCCAAAGCTCTGATTCCACTGGGAATGTGGTGGCGTCCGACGGCTCTACAGCCCAAAGCCCATGGATCGAATGTGAAAGACCAATGTAGCTGCTCAGATCGTTGCCCCACCAAAAACATCACACACAGTATGTCTCGAAAAAAAAAACATCACACAGTGTGGAAATTAAAATTTTCCTTTTTTCTCTCTCTAGAAATTAAATTAATTCTAAAAATAGTACTAATTCATAATTGTTCCAAAATTTATTTACTGTATATTTTTTAATTCAGATTAATTTATCTGGACTCTATTTTGAAATAAAAACTATTAGAAAATCCATCGTTATCTGGAATAATTTTTCTTGCAATTTTCATGAACAAATATAGTATAACCCTACCACCACGTGGTCAGCTTGTAGACAAAGCACACACCCTCACTGGCATCGCAAAGGAGGAGCCTGTTACTGCAGCCATGGACGAAGGCGGCGCACCACTTAGTCAGCAGGTTGGTGAGACGGGTATCGGTGCCGTGTAACCCACCATGTGAAAACATAAGTGGTGTGAAATTCGTTGATCATGGTGATAAAGGCACCGCGCAATGCGTCAATTTCAAGAGGTGCGAAAGGATTAGCTCACAGATGTCAATGGTGATCGTCGGTTCTTCTTGAGCCAGCGCTGAATGTGGCGAGGTGGCGCATTAGGACGTGATGGATGATGTTGGCGAGCATTTCTTATGGAGATCCACCTCTCACCGGGCTCTCCCAACCTGTGCAAATGTTGCACTCTGGTGCGACATAAAAGCTGCCATCGGGTCATAGGGGCAGAAGCAATGTATGTAGAAAAGAAAAAATTGCGGTGTTGCTATGCCCTTTGGGGGTGTAGGGATGGATAGCTGGTCTAGTTACCGGTAGCTAGGTGTGTTTCTAGGGTTCCGTTAGATTTTGTAGTTGCTTGAACTGCTTTGGTTTTCTTAATGAAAATCGGAAAGGAGAGCCCTCCTTTTATTAAAAAATGTAGAAAAGAAAATTCCTATATTTCTCTTATTACGGAGGATAGTCAGCGACATGGGCCAGACCATTTCAAGTGTTTTCTTTTCCGCACATAGATGACGACATAGGCCAACCCAACTAGTTTCAATTGGGCACATGAGTGCAACAGTCTTTTGTGTTTCCTATTTCTTGATTTTTCCTATAAGATTTAAAAATTCCCCCTTTTCATTTTTCTATTCAATTTGCATTGTTTTATTTTAGTTTTTATATTTATGATCATTTTATAAAATTCAGTAACAACTTTTTAAATTCCTGAATATTTATTAAAATCATAATTTTTATTCACGAATATTTTTAGAATTTATGAAATTTTTAAGAAAAAAATGAACATATTTAATTGATTATTTTTAAACAGGAACATTTTTTTCAGAGCTCATGGAAATTTAAAAAAATTTATAATACTTTTAAAATTCACAAACTTTTTAATTATTCATGAACATTTTTTTAGTGAACACCAGTGTTGGCTCATCTGCAAAAGCACATGCGAAGCTTCTAAACTGAAGCACTCTTGGTGTGGTCACCTCCTTGCCTTCAACAGCGCTGCAACCCAACTCGTGTAGCACCAACTAATCAAGCTCACCGGAGACGATGCTTGTGAGAGGACGAGCGAGAGAGAATAGAATGTTTGCGAGGCACTCTTGTCTTGTCTCGTTCGATGAGAACGAGGGAAGAAGAAATAGTAGGTTCGATATTTCTGAAGGATGGTATAAGATGAAAGCGTGTGTGACCCACATGGCATGTGGCGCGGCCGATGGTTCGCATGCTATCCGCCGGCGGAAAAGAAGTGTTTTTCATTTAATTTAGTGCTATCGGATGTCATGACATTTCGTCCCACTAATAATACATCTTTTTAAGTTCCACTAATAATACATCTGTGTGGTTCCCTAACATGCTGGGACGTAGAACTTGGGCACGTCAAAATACAAGAAAATGAGATGGAGCTATCATGTAGAATTAACAACTACTCCCTCTGTAAAGAAATTTAGTGAACTATAAACGCTCTAATGTTTCTTTACGGAAGAGATACCATGCATATATGTATATGAAATTATGAATTCAGTATTTATAGTGTCAAATGATTATTTATCCTGAGTTTGATCGGGCGGCGCGGTCAATTTCGGACATTGTTCCGGGGCTGAGGAGGACGCCGTTGGAGGCGCACCACTCCAAGTAGGCCTCCTGCAGGATGGACAATGCCGGCGGCGGCGGTGACGTTGGGGGCAGCGGCTGATCATCGTCCCGAGAAGGAGTAGGAAGAGAAGTCGTGCTTGGAGGGCCAACGCCAGAGCCGGAGCCGGTGAGCTGCTCTGAGGGCCAACGCCAGAGCCGGTCCTGAGCAGGATCCCACCGTGTCCTACTCCTCGGCGGCGGCGCTGTCGTCACCGGCGATCCCTGCCGCTGTTGATCGGTTTCCATTGATTTAAAGGAGGCGCGTGGTTGGTTGATTAATTTTGTTGTGCATGGAGGGTCGGGTGCTCGATGAGTTTGGTCACGACGTCACGTAGCATCTCAACGGGAGTATTTGTACGTGCCGGGTCGTGGTGTGGGACAGACAGCGACGTCACACGTGCCGGCTTATCCCTGTGGAGTGGAGGTTTTGCCTTGCGTTGCTACCGTTCCGTTCCGTCAGCATGCATGCGGGTGACGCTTACTCCATTCCTTACCTTGCCTCAGGTGAGCGTCTTGTAATTTTTTTAAATTTTGATTTATCAATCTTTAATCATGGCAGAACAACAAACATCAGAAAAAATAAAAATTATATCCAGATTCGTAGATCATCTAGCGACGACTATAAACATTGAAGCGGAGCTAAAGGCGTGCGGACATCATCGCCCCTCGCTCGCCAGAGTCAGGCACTACTTGTTATAGTAGACAGTCGGAAAGTCATCGTGCTAAGACTCCATAGGACCAACACATCAGAATAGCAACCACCGCTGATAAAGAGAAGATTAGATCGGAAGGATCCAACCTAAAAACACATGAACAAAGTCGAACAAAGACCAAATCCGATCAAATCCACCAAAGACAACCACTGATTGAATCCCACGCGATCCGCCGGAGATACACCTCCACACGCCCCCTGACAATGCTAGACGCACCACCGGAATAGGGCTAGGCGGGGAGAACTGTTGAAATATGCCCTAGAGGCAATAATAAAATGGTTATTATTATATTTCCTTGTTTATGATAATTGTCTATTGTTCATTCTATAATTGTGTTATCCGGAAATCATAATACATGTGTGAATATATAGACCACAACATGTCCCTAGTGAGCCTCTAGTTGACTAGTTCGTTGATCAATAGATGGTTACGGTTTCCTGACCATGGACATTGGATGTCATTGATAACGAGATCGCATCATTAGGAGAATGATGTGATGGACAAGACCCAATCCTAAGCATAGCACAAGATCGTGTAGTTCTTACGCTAGAGCTTTTCTAATGTCAAGTATCAATTCCTTAGACCATGAGATTATGCAACTCCCGGATACCGTGGGAGTGCTTTGGGTGTACCAAAGCGTCCTGGCAACGTAACTGGGTGGCTATAAAGGTGCACTACAGGTATCTCTGAAAGTGTATGTTGGGTTGGCACGAATCGAGACTGGGATTTGTCACTCCGTATGACGGAGAAGTATCTCTGGTCCCACTCGGTAATGCATCATCATAATGAGCTCAATGTGACTAAGTGGTTGGTCACGGGATCATGCATTCTGAAACGAGTAAAGTGACTTGCCGGTAACGAGATTGAGCGAGGTATTGGGATACCGATGATTGAATCTTGGGCAAATGGCGTAACCCGATTGACAAAGGGAATTGTATACGGGATTGCTTGAATCCTCGACATCGTGGTTCATCCGATGAGATCATCGTGGAACATGTAGAGCCAACATGGGTATCCAGATCCGCTGTTGGTTATTGGTCGGAGAGATGTCTCGGTCATGTATGCATGGTCCCCGAACCCGTAGGGTCTACACATAAGGTTCGATGGCGCTAGGGTTATAAGGAAGATTTGTATGTGATTATCGAATGTTGTTGAGTCCGGATGAGATCCCGGACGTCATAAGGAGTTCCGGAATGGTCCGGAGGTGAAGATTTATAAATGGGAAGTCATCATGCGGTCGCCGGAAATATTCGGGGGTATACCGGTATTGTACCGGGACCACCAGAGGGGTTCCGGGGTCCACCTGCCCCGGAGGGCCTTATGGGCTGTAGGTGGAAGGGAACTAGCCCCAAGTGGGCTGGGGCACCAACCCCCTAGGGCCCATGCGTCTAGGAGTGGGGGGGAACCCGAAAGGGGGCGCCCCCTTGGCTTGGGGGGCACGCCCCTTCCTGCCCCCTCTAGATCCCATCTAGAGGGGCCGACCCCCTTCCCCTTCTCCCTATAAATAGAGGGGCGAGGGGAGGGCTGCAGCACCACATCCAAGGCGCAGCCCCTCCCCTCCCCAACACCTCTCCTTCTCCGCAAGAGCTTGGCGAAGCCCTGCCAGAGAACTGCCACTCCATCACCACGCCGTCGTGCTGCTGTTGGAGCCCTCTTCCTCAACCTCTCCCTCCTCCTTGCTGGATCAAGGCGCGGGAGACGTCACCGGGCTGCACGTGTGTTGAACGCGGAGGCACCGTTGTTCGGTGCTAAGATCGGACTCGGCCGCGATCTGAATCGATCGTGTCTGACTCCTCCAACTGCGTTCTTGCAAAGCTTTCGACTCGCGATCTTCAAGGGTATGAAGATGCACTCCCCTCTCTCGTTGCTAGTTACCCCATAGATTGATCTTGGTGATGCGTAGAAATTTTTAATTTCTGCAGCGATCTAACGATGGCATCATGAGCTAGGTCTATGCGTAGTTTCTATGCGAGTAGAACACAAGTTGTTGTGGGCGTCGATTTTGTCAATTTACTTGCCGTTACTAGTCTTATCTTGATTCGGCGGCATCGTGGGATGAAGCGGCCGGACCGACCTTACACGTACACGTACGTGAGACAGGTTCCACCGACTGACATGCACTAGTTGCATAAGGTGGCTAGCAGGTGTCTGTTTCTCCCACTTTAGTCGGATCAGATTCGATGAAAAGGGTCCTTATAAAGGGTAAATAGAAATTGGCATATCACTTCAACCAGAGTGTAGCAGGGCACAGGAAGTTGTTCATGTGGCACCTACACCAATTGAAGTGGAAGCTGATGATAGTGATCATAATGCTTCGGATCAAGTCACTGCCAAACCTCGTAGGACGACAAGGACAGGTACTGCTTCAAAGTGGTACGGTAATCCTGTATTGGAGGTCATGTTGCTAGACAACAATGAACCTACGAGCTATGGAGAAGCGATGGTGGGCCCGGATTCTGACAAATGGCTTGAGGCCAGAAAATCCGAGAGAGGATCCATGTATGAAAACAAAGTGTAGACTTTGGAAGAACTACTTGATGGTCGTAAAGGCTGTTGTTGGAGTGCAGATGGATTTTAGAAGAAGACGGACAATGATGGTAAGTGTCACCATTAAGAAAGCTCGACTTGTCGTTAAGATGTTTTCCGACAAGTTCAAGGAGTTGATCATGCGATGAGACTTTCTCATTCATAGCGATGCTAAGAGTCATTGGAATTATATTAGCAATTACTGCATGATTTATGAAATCTTGCGAGATAGGATGTCAAAAGCGTTGTTTCCTCGGCGATATTCTTGAGGAAAGGTTGTGTGTGATACAACCGGAAGGTTTTGTCAATCTGAAAGATGCTAACAAGTGTGCAAAGCTCCGGCCAGTCCTTCTAAGGACTGGAGTAAGCATCTCGGAGTTGGAATATACGCTTTGATGAGATGATCAAAGATTTTGCGTTTATACAAAGTTTATGAGAAACTTGTATTTCCAAAGAAGTGAGTGGGAGCACTATAGAATTTCTGATGAGTATATGTTGTTGACATATTGTTGATCGAAATGATGTAGAATTCTGGAAAGCATATAGGGTTATTTGAAAAGTGTTTTTAATAGAAAACCTGGATTAAGCTGCTTGAACATTGAGCATCAAGATCTATGAGGATAGATCAAAAAACGCTAAATGGTACTTTCAAATGAGCACATACCTTGACATGATCTTGAAGGTGTTCAAGATGGATCAGTCAAAGAAGGAGTTCTTGCCTGAATTGTAAGGTATGAAGTTAAGAGTTAAAGCTCGACCACGGCAGAAGAGAGAGAAAGGACGAAGGTCGTCCCACAATGCTTCAGACGTAGGCTCTATAGTATGCTATCTTGTGTACCGCACGGAAGTGTGCCTTGCCATGAGTCGATCAAGGGGTACAAGAATGATCCAGGAATGGATCATTGGACATCGATCAAAATTGTCCTTGGAGTAAATAAAGGACATGTTTCTCGATTATGGAGGTGATAAAGAGTTCGCGTAAAGGGTTACGTCGATGCAAGCTTTAACACCTATCCGAATGACTCTGAGTAGCAAGCCGGATACGTATAGTGGAGCAACCATTTGGAATAGCTCCAAGTGGAGCGTGGAAGCAGCATTTACAATATGACATAGAGAATCGCAAACAACATACGGGTCTGAATGTTGCAGACCCGTTGACTAAAACCTCTCTCACAAGCAAAACATGATCAAACCCCAGAACTCATTGAGTCTTAATCAGATGGTGATGTGAACTAGTTTAGTGACACTAGTAAACTCTTTGGATGTTGGTCACATGGTGATGTGACCTATCAGTGTTAATCACATGGCGATGTGAACTAGATTATTGACTCTAGTGCAAGTGGGAGACTGTTGGAAATATGCCCTAGAGGCAATAATAAATTGGTTATTATTATTATATTTCCTTGTTCATGATAATCGTTTATTATCCATGCTATAATTGTATTGATAGGAAACTCAGATACATGTGTTGGTACATAGACAACACCATGTCCCTAGTAAGCCTCTAGTTGACTAGCTCGTTGATCAATAGATGGTTACGGTTTCCTGACCATGGACATTGGATGTCGTTGATAACGGGATCACGTCATTAGGAGAATGATGTGATGGACAAGACAATCCTAAGCCTAGCACAAAGATCGTGTAGTTAGGTATGCTAAAGCTTTTCTAATGTCAAGTATCATTTCCTTAGACCATGAGATTGTGCAACTCCCGGATACCGTAGGAATGCTTTGGGTGAACCAAAGCGTCACAACGTAACTGGGTGGCTATAAAGGTGCACTCTACGGTATCTCCAAAAGTGTCATTGGGTTGGCACGAATCGAGACTTGTATTTGTCACTCCGTGTGACGGAGAGGTATCTCTGGGCCCACTCGGTAGGACATCATCATAATTTGCACAATGTGACCAAGGGGTTGATCACGGGATGATGTGTTATGGAACGAGTAAAGAGACTTGCCGGTAACGAGATTGAACAAGGTATCGGCATACCGACGATTGAATCTCGGGCAAGTACAATACCGCTAGACAAAGGGAATTGCTTACGGGATTGCTTGAATCTTTGACATCGTGGTTCATCCGATGAGATCATCGTGGAACATGTAGAGCCAACATGGGTATCCAGATCCCGTTGTTGGTTATTGACGAAGAACGTCTCGGTCATGTATGCATGGTTCCCGAACCCGTAGGGTCTACACACTTAAGGTTCGGTGGCGCTAGAGTTGTTATGGGAAATAGTATATGGTTATCGAAGGTTGTTGAGTCCGGATGAGATCCCATGATGAGGAGCTCCGGAATGGTCCGGAGGTGAAGATCGGTATATTGGACGAAGGGTATTGGAGTCGGAATTGTTCGAGGTACCGGTGATGACGGCGTGTCCGAAAGGGGTTTGGAGGCCCGGCAAGCTTTGGGGGACCTTATGGGCCAAGGGAGAGGGCACATCAGCCCACTAAGGGGCTGAGCGCCCTCCCACCCCATCTCACGTAACCTGGAGAGGTGGGGGCGCCACCCCTAGGGCAGCCACCCCTCCCGGCTTGGGGGGCAAGTTTCCTAAGGGGTGGGGGCGCCAAAACCCATCTAGGGTTTCCCCTATGACCGCGGCCCCTCCCCTAGGGAACCCTAGGGCGCCTCCTCCTCCTCCCTTCCCCCTATATATAGTGAGAGAGAGAGAGGGCAGCCGCACCCTTCCCCTGGCGCAGCCCTCTCCCTCCTCCAACACCTCCTCCTCCTCCGTAGTGCTTGGGGAAGCCCTGCCGGAGAACCACGCGCTCCAGCACCACCATGCCGTCGTCTTGTCGGAGTTCTCCCTCAACTTCTCCTCTCCCTTGCTGGATCAAGAAGGAGGAGACGTCCCGGGCTGTACGTGTGTTGAGCAGCGGAGGCACCGTTGTTCGGTGCTTAGATCGAAATCAACCGCGATCTGAATCGCTGCGAGTACGACTCCTTCATTTGCGTTCTTGTAACACTTCCGCTTAGCGATGTACAAGGGTATGTAGATGCACTCCCCTTTCCCTCGTTGCAAGATTACATAACAGCCACGTTCCCCAACAGTTTTGGCGTAGGTAAGAAATGTTCTTGCTAAGAAACCTATAACAGCCACGTAAAAAAATTGCAACAACAATTACAGGACGTCTAACTTGTTTTACGCAGCATATGCCGTGTGATGTGATATGGCCAAAAGGATGCGATGAATGATATATGTGATGTATGAGATTGATCATGTTCTTGTAATAGGAATCACGACTTGCATGTCGATGAGTATGACAATTGGCAGAGCCATAGGAGTTGTCTTAATTTATTTATGACCTGCGTGTCAACATAAACGTCGTGTAATTACTTTACTTTATTGCTTAACCATTAGCCATAATAGTAGAAGTAATAGTTGACGAGACAAATTCATGAAGACACAATGATGGAGATCATGATGATGGAGATCATGGTGTCATGCCAGTGACGATGATGATCATGGCACCCCGAAGATGGAGATCAAAAGGAGCAAAGTGATATTGGCCATATCATGTCACTATTTGATTGCATGTTATGTTTATCATGTTTTACATCTTATTTGCTTAGAACGACGGTAGCTTAAATAAGATGATCCCTCGCAATAATTTCAAGAAAGTGTACCCCTAACTGTGCACCGTTGCGAAGGTTCGTTGCTTTGAAGCACCATGTGATGATCGGGTGTGATAGATTCTAACGTTCGAATACAATGGGTGTAAGCCAGATTTACACACGCAATACACTTAGGTTGACTTGACGAGCCTAGCACGTCTGCACATGGCCTCGTAACACGGAAGACCGAAAGGTCGAACATGAGTCGTATAGAAGATACGATCAACACGAAGATGTTCACCGATGATGACTAGTCCGTCTCACGTGATGATCGGACACGACCTAGTTGACTCGGATCATGTATCACTTATATGACTAGAGGATGTCTATCTGAGTGGGAGTTCATTAAATAATTTGATTAGATGAACTTAATTATCATGAACATAGTCTAAAACTTTGCAATATGTCTTGTAGATCAAATGACCCACGCTAATGTTGTCCTCAAATTCAACGCGTTCCTAGAGAAAACCAAGCTGAAAGACGATGGTAGCAACTATACAGACTGGGTCCTGAACTTGAGGATCATCCTCATAGCAGCCAAGAAAGCATATGTCCTTGAAGCACCGCTAGGTGAAGCACCAGTCCCAGCAAACCAAGAAGTTATGAACGCTTGGGAGTCGCGTGTTGATGATTACTCCCTGGTTCAGTGCAGCATGCTTTACAGCTTAGAACCGGGGCTCCAAAAGCGTTTCGAGTAGCACGGAGCATATGAGATGTTCCAAGAGCTGAAAATGATTTTCCAAGCACATGCCCGGGTCGAGAGATATGAAGTCTCCGACAAGTTCTACAGTTGTAAGATGGAGGAGAATAGTTCCGTCAGCAAACACATACTCAAAATGTCTGGGTTGCACAACCGTTTGTCTCAGCTGGGATTTAATCTCCCAGATGACGCGGTCGATGACAGAATCCTTCAGTCGCTTCCATCGAGCTACAAGAGTTTTGTGATGAACTTCAATATGCAGGGAATGGAGAAAACCATTCCTGAGGTATATTCGATGCTGAAATCAGCGGAGGTGGAAATCAAAAAGAAACGTCAAGTGTTGATGGTGAATAAAACCACTAAGTTCAAGAAAGGCAAGGGTAAAAAGGGCTTCAAGAAAGATGGCAAGGGAGTTGCCGCGCCCGACAAGCAAGCTGCTGGGAAGAAGCCAAAGAATGTACCCAATGTTGGTGAACGTAGTAATTTTAAAAAATTTCCTACGCACACGCAAGATCATGGTGATGCATAGCAACGAGAGGGGAGAGTGTTGTCCACGCACTCGTGAGACCGTGCGAAGCGTTATGACAACGCGGTTGATGTAGTCGTACGTCTTCACGATCCGACCGATCCAAGTACCGAACGTACGGCACCTCCGAGTTCAGCACACGTTCAGCTCGATGACGATCCCCGGACTACGATCCAGCAGGGTGTCGGGGATGAGTTCCGTCAGCACGACGGCGTGGTGACGATGATGATGTTCTACCGACGCAGGGCTTCGCCTAAGCACCACAACGATATGACCGAGGTGGAATATGGTGGAGGGGGCACCGCACACGGCTAAGGAACGATCACGAAGATCAACTTGTGTGTCCAAGGGGTGCCCCCTTCCCCGTATATAAAGGAGTGGAGGAAGGGAAGGGCCGACCCTCTCCATGGCGCGCCCTAGGGGAGTCCTACTCCCACCGGGAGTAGGATTCCTCCTTTCCTAGTAGAACTAGGAGCCCTTCCAAATAGAAGGAGTAGGAGGGAAGGAAAGGGAAGGGAGAAGGAGAAGGAAGGAAGGGGGCCCCTCCCTAGTCCAAGTCGGACTAGTCAATGGGGAGGGGTGCGGCCACCCTTTGGGGCCTTTCTCTCCTTTCCCGTATGGCCTATTAAGGCCCAATACGAATTCCCGTAACTCTCCGGTACTCCGAAAAATACCCGAATCACTTGGAACCTTTGCGATGTCCGAATATAGTCGTCCAATATATCGATCTTTACGTCTCGACCATTTCGAGACTCCTCGTCATGTCTCCGATCTCATCCGGGACTTCAAACTCCTTCGGTACATCAAAACTCATAAACTCATAACATAACTGTCATAGAAACCTTAAGCGTGCGGACCCTACGGGTTCGAGAACTATGTAGACATGACCGAAAACCGTTTCCGGTCAATAACCAATAGCGGAACCTGGATGCTCATATTGGCTCCTACATATTCTACGAAGATCTTTATCGGTCAAACCCATAACAACATACGTTGTTCCCTTTGTCATCGGTATGTTACTTGTCCGAGATTTGATCGTCGGTATCCAATACCTAGTTCAATCTCGTTACCGGCAAGTCTCTTTACTCGTTCCGTAATACATCATCTTGCAATTAACTCATTAGTCACATTGCTTGCAAGGCTTACAGTGATGTGCATTACCGTGAGGGCCCAGAGATACCTCTCCGACAATCGGAGTGACAAATCCTAATCTCGAAATACGCCAACCCAACATGTACCTTCGGAGACACCTGTAGAGCTTCTTTATAATCACCCAGTTACGTTGTGACATTTGGTAGCACACAAAGTGTTCCTCCGGTAAACGGAAGTTGCATAATCTCATAGTCATAGGAACATGTATAAGTCATGAAGAAAGCAATAGCAACATACTAAACGATCAAGTGCTAAGCTAACAGAATGGGTCAAGTCAATCACATCATTCTCCCAATGATGTGATCCCGTTAATCAAATGACAACTCTTTTTTCCATGGCTAGGAAACATAACCATCTTTGATAAACGAGCTAGTCAAGTAGAGGCATACTAGTGACACTATGTTTGTCTATGTATTCACACATGTATTATGTTTTCGGTTATTGTTAATACAATTCTAGCATGAATAATAAACATTTATCATGATATAAGGAAATAAATAATAACTTTATTATTGCCTCTAGGGCATATTTCCTTCAGTCTCCCACTTACACTAGAGTCAATAATCTAGTTAACATCGCCATGTGATTTAACACCAATATTCATATCTGTATATGATTAACACCCATAGTTCACATCGTCATGTGACCAACACCCAAAGGGTTTACTAGAGTCAATAATCTAGTTCACATCGCTATGTGATTAACACCCAAAGAGTACTAAGGTGTGATCATGTTTTTCTCGTGAGAGAAGCTTAGTCAACGGGTCTGTCATATTCAGAGCCGTATGTATTTTGCAAATATTCTATGTCTACAATGCTCTGCACGGAGCTACTATAGATAATTGCTCCCACTTTCAATATGTATCCAGATTGAGACTTATAGTGATCTGGATCGGTGTAAAAGCTTGCACTGTTGTAACTCTTTACGACAGGTTCTTTTATCACCTCCATAATCGAGAAATATTTCCTTAGTCCTCACTACGGATATTCTTGACCGCTGTCCAGCGATCTACTATTAGATCAAAATTGTATTCCTTTGCCAAACTCAGAGCAAGGTATACAATAGGTATGGTTCACAACATAACATACTTTATAGAACCTATGACTGATGCATAGGGAATAACTTTTCATTCTCTTTCTATTTTCTGTCGTGGTCGGGCTTTGAGTCTTACTCAATTTCACACCTTGTAACACAGGCAAGAAACTCTTTCTTTGACTGTTCCATTTTGAACTACTTCAAAATCTTGTCAAGGTATGAACTCATTGAAAAAACTTATCAAGCGTCTGATCTATCTCTATAGATCCTGATGCTCAATATGTAAGCAGCTTCACTGAGGTCCTTCTTTGAAAAACTCCTTTATGCTTTGCAGAATAATTCTACATTATTTCTGATCAACAATATGTCTTTCACATATACTTATCAGAAATGTTGTAGTTCTCCCACTCACTTTCTTGTAAATACAGGCTTCTCCAAAAGTCTGTATAAAACCATATGCTTTGATCAACTCATCAAGCATATATTCCAACTCCGAGATGCTTGCACCAGTCCATAAATGGATCGCTGGAGCTTGCACATTTTGTTAGCACCTTTAGGATTGACAAAACCTTCTGGTTGCATCATATACAACTCTTCTTTAATAAATCCATTAAGGAATGCAGTTTTGACATCCATTTGCCAAATTTCATAAATATGGCAATTGCTAACATGATTCGGACAGACTTAAGCATCGTTACGAGTGAGAAAATTTCATCGTATTCAACACCTTGAACTTGTCGAAAACCTTTTGCAACAAGTCGAGCTTTGTAGATAGTAACACTACTATCAGTGTCCGTCTTCCTCTTGAAGATCCATTTATTTAACTTGACTTGCTGATCATCGATCAAGTCAACCAAAGTCCACACTTTGTTCTCATATATGGATCCTATCTCAGATTTTATGGCCTCAAGCCATTTCATGAATCTGGGCTCATCATCGCTTCCTCATAGTTCGTAGGTTCATCATGGTCTAGTAACATGACTTCTAGAACAGGATTACCGTACCACTTTGGTGCGGATCTTATTCTGGAAGACCTACGAGGTTCGGTAGTAACTTGATCTGAAGCTTCATGATCATCATCATTAGCTTCCTCACTAATTGGTGTAGGAATCACAGGAACTGATTTCTGTGATGAACTATTTTCCAATAAGGAAGCAGGTACAGTTACCTCATCAAGTTCTACTTTCCTCCCACTCACTTTTTTCGAGAGAAACTCCTTCTCTAGAAAGGATCCATCTTAGCAACAAATATCTTGCTTTCGGATCTGTGATAGAAGGTGTACCCAATAGTTTCCTTTGGGTATTCTATGAAGACGCACTTCTCCGATTTGGGTTCGAGCTTATCAGGTTGAAACTTTTTCACATAAGCATCGCAATCCCAAACTTTAAGAAACGACAACTTTGGTTTCTTGCCAAACCACAGTTCATAAGGCGTCGTCTCAATGGATTTAGATGGTGCCCTATTTAACGTGAATGCAGCTGTCTCTAATGCATAACCCCAAAACGATAGTAAATCGGTAAGAGACATCATTGGTCGCACCATATCAAATAAAGTGCGGTTACGACGTTCGGACACACCATAACGTTGTGGTGTTCCAGGTGGCGTGAGCTATGAAACTATTCCACATTGTTTTAATTGAAGACCAAACTCGTAACTCGAATATTCATCTCTACGATCAGATCGCAGAAACTTTATTTTCTTGTTATGATGATTTTCCACTTCACTCTAAAATTCTTTGAACCTTTCAACTATTCCAGACTTATGTTTCATCAAGTAGATATACCCATATCTGCTCAAATCATCTGTGAAGGCCAGAAAATAACGATACCCGCCACGAGCCTTAATACTCATTGGTCTGCATACATCAGTATGTATTATTTCCAACAAGTTTGTTGCTCGTTCCATTGTTCCGAAGAACGGAGTTTTAGTCATCTTGCCCAAAAGGCACGGTTCGCAAGCATCAAATGATTCATAACCAAGTGATTTGAAAATCCATCTTTATGGAGTTTCTTCATGCGCTTTACACCGATATGACCCAACGGCAAAGGCCACAAATAAGTTGCACTATCATTATTAACTTTGCATCTTTTGGCATCAATATTATGAATATGTGTATCATTACGATCGAGATCCAACAAACTATTTTCATTGGGTGTATGACCATTTGAAGGTTTTATTCATGTAAACAGAACAACAATTATACTCTGACTTTAAATGAATAACCGCATTGCAATAAACATGATCAAATCATATTCATGCTCAACGCAAACACCAAATAACATTTATTTAGGTTTAACACTAATCCCGAAAGTATAGGGAGTATGCGATGATGATCATATCAATCTTGGAACTACTTCCAACACTCATCGTCACTTCCCCTTCAACTAGTCTCTGTTTATTCTGTAACTCCTGTTTCGAGTTACTAATCTTAGCAACCGAACAAGTATCAAATACTCAGGGGATACTATAAACACTAGTAAGGCACACATAAATAACCTGTATATCAAATATACTCTTGTTCACTTTGCCATCCTTCTTATCCACCAAATATTCAGGGCATTTCTGCTTCCAGTGACCATTTCCTTGGCAGTGTAAGCACTCAGTTTCAGGCTTTGGTCCAGCTTTGGTCTTCTTCACGGGAGTGACAACTTGTTTGCCATTCTACTTGAAGTTTCCCTTTCTTTCCCTTTGCCCTTTTCTTGAAACTAGTGGTCTTGTCAATCATCAACACTTGATGATTTTTCTTGATTTCTACCTTCGTCGATTTCAACATCACGAAGAGCTCGGGAATCGTTTTCGTCATCCCTTGCATACTATAGTTCATCACGAAGTTCTAGTAACTTAGTGATGGTGACTAGAGAATTCTGTCAATCACTATATTATCCGGAAGATTAACTCCCACTTGATTCAAGCGATTGAAGTACCTGCACAATCTGAGCACATGCTCACTAGTTGAAGCGATTCTCCTCCATCTTTTAGCTATAGAACTTGTTGGAGACTTCATATCTCTCAACTCGGTATTTGCTGGAAATATTAACTTCAACTCCTGGAACATCTCATATGGTCCATGACGTTCAAAACGTCTTTGAAGTCCCGATTCTAAGCCATAAAGCATGGTGCACAAAACTATCAAGTAGTCATCATATTGAGCTAGCCAAATGTTCATAACGTCTGCATCTGCTCCTGCAATAGGTCTGTCACCTAGCGGTGCATCAAGGACATAATTCTTCTGTGCGGCAATGAGGATAAACCTCAGATCACGGACCAAGTCCGCATCATTGCTACTAAAATCTTTCAACTTAGTTTTCTCTAGGAACACATATAAAAACATAGGGAAGCAAGAACGCGAGCTATTGATCTACAACATAATTTGCAAAATACTACCAGGACTAAGTTCATGATAAATTAAAGTTCAATTAATCATATTACTTAAGAACTCCCACTTAGACAGACATATCTCTAGTCCTCTAAGTGATCACGTGATCCAAATCAACTAAACCATAACCGATCATCACGTGAGATGGAGTAGTTTTCAATGGTGAACATCACCATGTTGATCATATCTACTATATGATTCACGCTCGACCTTTCGGTCTCAGTGTTCCGAGGCCATATCTGCATATGCTAGGCTCGTCAAGTTTGACCTGAGTATTCTGCGTGTGCAAAACTGGCTTGCACCCGTTGTAGATGGACGTAGAGCTTATCGCACCCGATCATCACGTGGTGTCTGGGCACGATGAACTTTGGCAACGGTGCATACTCAGGGAGAACACTTTTATCTTGAAATTTAGTGAGAGATCATATTATAATGCTACCGTCAATCAAAGCAAGATAAGATGCATAAAGGATAAACATCACATGCAATCAATATAAGTGATATGATATGGCCATCATCTTGTGCTTGTGATCTCCATCTCCGAAGCACCTCCATGATCACCATCGTTACCGGCGCGACACCTTGATCTCCATCGTAGCATCGTTGTCGTCTCGCCAATCTTATGCTTCTACGACTATCACTACAGCTTAGTGATAAAATAAAGCATTACAGGGCGATTGCATTGCATACAATAAAGCGACAACTATATGGCTCCTGCCAGTTGCCGATAACTCGGTTACAAAACATGATCATCTCATACAATAAAATTTAGCATCATGCCTTGACCATATCATATCACAACATGCCCTGCAAAAACAAGTTAGACGTCCTCTACTTTGTTGTTACAAATTTTACGTGGCTGCTACGGGCTGAGCAAGAACCGTTCTTACCTACGCATCAAAAACCACAACGATAGTTTGTCAAGTTGGTGTTGTTTTAACCTTCGCAAGGACCGGGCATAGTCACACTCGGTTCAACTAAAGTTGGAGAAACTGACACCCGCCAGCCACCTGTGTGCAAAGCACGTCAGTAGAACCAGTCTCGCGTAAGCGTACGCGTAATATCGGTCCGGGCCGCTTCATCCAACAATACCGCCGAACCAAAGTATGACATGCTGGTAAGCAGTATGACTTGTATCGCCCACAACTCATTTGTGTTCTACTCGTGCATATAACATCTACCATAAAACCTAGGCTCGGATGCCACTGTTGGTGAACGTAGTAATTTCAAAAAAATTCCTACGCACACGCAAGATCATGGTGATGCATAGCAACGAGAGGGGAGAGTGTTGTCCACGTACCCTCGTAGACCGTAAGCGGAAGCGTTATGACAATGCGGTTGATGTAAACGTACGTCTTCACGATCCGACCGATCCAAGTACCGAACGTATGGCACCTCCGAGTTCAGCACACGTTCAGCTTGATGACGATCCCCGAACTACGATCCAGCAGGGTGTCGGGGATGAGTTCCGTCAGCACGACGGCATGGTGACGATGATGATGTTCTACCGGCGCAGGGCTTCGCCTAAGCACCGCAATGATATGACCGAGGTGGAATATGGTGGAGGGGGGCACCGCACACGGCTAAGGAACGATCACGAAGATCAACTTGTGTGTCCAAGGGGTGCCCCTTCCCCGTATATAAAAAGAGTGGAGGAAGGGGAGGGTCGGCCCTCTCTATGGCGCAGCCTAGGGGAGTCCTACTCCCACCGGGAGTAGGATTCCTCCTTTCCTAGTAGAACTAGGAGCCCTTCCAAGTAGAAGGAGTAGGAGGGAAGGAAAGGGAAGGGAGAAGGAGAAGGAAGGAAGGGGGCGCCCCCCCTCCCTAGTACAATTTGGACTAGTCAATGGGAAGGGGTGCGGCCACCCTTTGGGGCCTTTCTCTCCTTTCCCGTATGGCCCATTAAGGCCCAATACGAATTCCCGTAACTCTTGATTACTCAAAAATACCCGAATCACTCGGAACCTTTCCGATGTTCGAATATAGTCGTCCAATATATCGATCTTTACATCTTGACCATTTCGAGACTCCTCGTCATGTCCCCGATCTCATCCGGGACTCCAAACTCCTTCGGTACATCAAAAATCATAAACTCATAATATAACTGTCATCGAAACCTTAAGCGTGCGGACCCTACGGGTTCGAGAACTATGTAGACATGACCGAGAACCGTTTCCGACCAATAACCAATAGCGGAACCTGGATGCTCATATTGGCTCCTACATATTCTACGAAGATCTTTATCGGTCAAACCGCATAACAACATATGTTGTTCCCTTTGTCATCGGTATGTTACTTGCCCGAGATTTGATCGTCGGTATCCAATACCTAGTTCAATCTCGTTACCGGCAAGTCTCTTTACTCGTTCCGTAATACATCATCTTGCAACTAACTCATTAGTCACATTGCTTGCAAGGCTTATAGTGATGTGCATTACCGTGAGGGCCCAGAGATACCTCTCCGACAATCGGAGTGACAAATCCTAATCTCGAAATACGCCAACCCAACATGTACCTTCGGAGACACCTATAGAGCTCCTTTATAATCACCCAGTTACGTTGTGACGTTTGGTAGCACACAAAGTGTTCCTCCGGTAAACGGGAGTTGCATAATCTCATAGTCATAGGAACATGTATAAGTCATGAAGAAAGCAATAGCAACATACTAAATGATCAAGTGCTAAGCTAACGGAATGAGTCAAGTCAATCACATCATTCTCCCAATGATGTGATCCCGTTAATCAAATGACAACTCTTTTGTCCATGGCTAGGAAACATAACCATCTTTGATAAACGAGCTAGTCAAGCAGAGTCATACTAGTGACACTATGTTTGTCTATGTATTCACACATGTATTATGTTTCCGGTTAATACAATTCTAGCATGAATAATAAACATTTATCATGATATAAGGAAATAAATAATAACTTTATTATTGCTTCTAGGGCATATTTCCTTCACCCAAGCCTGAGACTGAGTGTTTTTATTGCAAGGGAAGTGGTCACTGGAAGCGGAACTGCCCCATGTACTTAGCGGACAAGAAGGCCGGCAACACCAAAGGTATATGTGATATACATGTTATTGATGTGTACCTTACCAGTACTCGTAGTAGCTCCTGGGTATTTGATACCGGTGCGGTTGCTCATATTTGTAACTCAAAACAGGAGCTGCGGAATAAGCGGAGACTGGCGAAGGACGAGGTGACGATGCGCGCGTTGGGAATGGTTCCAAGGTCGATATGATCGCCGTCGGCACGCTACCTCTACATTTACCTACGGGATTAGTTTTAAACCTCAATAATTGTTATTTAGTACCAGCTTTGAGCAAGAACATTGTATCTAGATCTCGTTTAATAGGAGATGGCTACTCATTTAAATCCGATAATAATGATTGTTCTATTTATATGAGAGATATGCTTTATGGCCATGCCCCGCTGGTCAATGGTTTATTCTTAATGAATCTCGAACATGATGTTACACATATTCATAGTGTGAATACCAAAAGATGTAAGGTTGATAATGATAGTCCCACATACTTGTGGCACTGCCGACTTGGTCACATTGGTGTCAAACGCATGAAGAAGCTCCATGCAGATGGACTTTTGGAGTCTCTTGATTATGAATCATTTGACACGTGAACCATGCCTCATGGGTAAAATGACCAAGACTCCGTTCTCCGGAACAATGGAGTGAGCAACCAACTTATTGGAAATCATACATCTTGATGTGTGCGGTCCAATGAGCGTTGAGGCTCATGGTGGCTATCGTTATGTTCTCACCCTCACTGATGACTTAAGTAGATATGGGTATGTCTACTTAATGAAACACAAGTCTGAGACCTTTGAAAAGTTCAAGGAATTTTAGAGTGAGGTTGAAAATCAACGTGACAGGAAAATAAAGTTCTTACGATCAGATCGTGGAGGGGAATATTTGAGTCACGAATTTGGCACACACTTAAGGAAATGTGGAATCGTTTCACAACTCACGCCCGCTGGAACACCTCGGCATAATGGTGTGTCCGAGCGTCGTGTCGCACTCTATTGGATATGGTGCGATCTATGATGTCTCTTACCAATCTACCGCTCTCATTTTGGGGCTATGCTTTAGAGACTGTCGCATTCACTTTAAATAGGGCTCCATCGAAATCCGTTGAGACGACATCGTATGAATTATGGTTTGGGAAGAAACCTAAGCTGTCGTCTCTAAAAGTTTGGGGATGCGATGCTTATGTCAAGAAACTTCAACCTGAAAAGCTCGAACCCAAGTCGGAAAAATGTGTCTTTATAGGTTACCCTAAGGAAACCATTGGGTATACCTTCTACCTCAGATCTGAAGGCAAGATCTTTGTTGCCAAGAACGGATCCTTTCTGGAGAAAGAGTTTCTCTCGAAAGAAGTAAGTGGGAGGAAAGTAGAACTTGATGAAGTACTGCCTCTTGAAGCGGAAAGTAGCGCAGCTCAGGAAGATGTTCCTGTGGTGCCTGCACCGACTAGAGAGGAAGTTAATGATGATGATCAAGGTACTTTAGATCAAGTTGCTACTGAACTTCGTAGGTCCACGAGGACACGTTCCACACCAGAATGGTATGGCAACCCTGTCCTAGAAATCATGTTGTTAGACAACGGTGAACCTTCAAACTATGAAGAAGCGATGGCGGGCCCAGATTCCAACAAATGGCTTGAAGCCATGTAATCCGAGATAGGATCCATGTATGAAAACAAAGTATGGACTTTGACAGACTTGCCCGATGATCGGCAAGCGATAGAAAATAAATGGATCTTTAAGAAGAAGACGGACGCGGATGGTGATGTTACCATATATAAAGCTCGACTTGTCGCTAAGGGTTATCGACAAGTTCAAGGGGTTGACTACGATGAGACCTTCTCACCCGTAGCGAAGCTGAAGTTCGTCCAAATCATGTTAGCAATTCCCGCATTCTATGATTATGAGATATGGCAAATGGACGTCAAAACGGCATTCCTTAACGGCTTCCTTAAGGAAGAATTGTATATGATGCAGCCGGAAGGTTTTGCCGATCCTAAGAATGCTAACAAGGTATGCAAGCTCTAGCGCTCCATCTATGGGCTGGTGCAAGCATCTCGGAGTTGGAACATTCGATTTTATGAAATGATCAAAGCGTTTGGGTTTATGCAGACTTATGGAGAAGCCCGCGTTTACAAGAAAGTGAGTGGGAGCTCTGTAGCATTTCTCATATTATATGTGGATAACATACTGTTGATGGGAAATGATATAGAACTCTTGGAAAGCATAAAGGCCTACTTGAATAAGTGTTTTTCAATGAAGGACCTTGGAGAAGCTGCTTACATATTAGGCATCAAGATCTATAGAAATAGATCGAGACGCCTCATAGGTCTTTCACAAAGCACATACCTTGATAAGATATTGAAGAAGTTCAATATGGATCAGTCCAAGAAGGGGTTCTTGCATGTATTGCAAGGTGTGAAATTGAGCTCGGCTCAAAGCCCGACCACGGCGTAAGATCTGAGAAAAGATGAGTGTCATCCCCTATGCCTCAGCCATAGGGTCTATTATGTATGCCATGTTGTGTACCTGACCTGATGTAAACCTTGCCGTAAGTTTGGTAGGAAGGTACCAAAGTAATCCCGGCATGGAACACTGGACAGCGGTCAAGAATATCCTGAAGTACGAAAAGGACTAAGGATATGTTTCTCGTTTATGGAGGTGACGAAGAGCTCGTCAGTAAAAGGTTACGTCGATGCTAGCTTCGACACAGATCTGAATGACTCCAAGTCACAAACCGGATACGTGTATATTTTGAATGGTGGGGCGATGCTGGTGCGATTTGCAAGCAAAGCGTCGTGGCGGGATCTACATGTGAAGCGGAGTACATGGCAGCCTCAGAGGCAGCGCATGAAGCATCTGGACGAAGGAGTTCATTACTGACCTAGGAGTTATTCCCAATGCGTTGGGCCCGATGACTCTCTTCTGTGACAACACTGGAGCTATTGCCCTTGCCAAGGAGCCCAGGTTTCACAAGAAGACCAGGCATATCAAGCGTCGCTTCAACTCCATTCGTGAAAATGTTCAAGATGGAGACATAGATATTTGTAAAGTGCATACGGACCTGAATGTCGCAGATTCGTTGACTAAACCTCTTCCACGAGCAAAACATGATCAACACCAGAACTCTATGGGTGTTCGATTCATCACAATGTAACTAGATTATTGACTCTAGTGCAAGTGGGAGACTGTTGGAAATATTTCCTAGAGGCAATAATAAAATGGTTATTATTATATTTCCTTGTTCATGATAATTGTCTATTGTTCATGCTATAATTGTGTTATCCAGAAATCATAATACATGTGTGAATACATAGACCACAACATGTCCCTAGTGAGCCTCTAGTTGACTAGCTCGTTGATCAATAGATGGTTATGGTTTCCTGACCATGGACATTGGATGTCACTGATAACGGGATCGCATCATTAGGAGAATGATGTGATGGACAAGACCCAATCCTAAGCATAGCAAGATCGTGTAGTTCGTCTGCTAGAGCTTTTCTAATGTCAAGTATCATTTCCTTAGACCATGAGATTGTTGTCACGCCCAAGATGCGATCCTATCCTAAAGGAACTCGAAGGTCCCACCAAGGATAGAAGCGCATCTTGAAGACGCTTTTGCAAGGTGGATATCATTACATCAACATTACATAATAGTGGGGATACAACCAAGACATACAATGTCACATGAATACAACAATACATCATACATAAGATCAACATCCGACTACGGATGAAACAGAAACAGAAACTCAAACAATATCCACCCTGCTAGCCCAGGCTGCCGACCAGGAACCTAACCCAAGATCGACGAAGAAGAAGAAGAACTCCAACACAAGTAAACATCGCTCTTGCGTCATGAGCATCGCTCATGACCTGTACCTGCAACTGATGTTGTAGTAATCTGTGAGCCACGAGGACTCGGCAATCCCATTACCATGGGTATCAAGACTAGCAAAGCTTAATGGGTAAGGAAGGGGTAAAGTGGTGAGGTTGCAGCAGCGACTAAGAAGGTATGGTGGCTAACTTACACAAATAGGAGCAAGAAGAGAAGCAAAGAAAACGGTCGTCAAATGTTCAAGAAGTGATCATGAACTCCTACTTACGTCAAACATAACCCGAAACCGTGTTCTCCTCTCGAACACCCCAAAAAGAGACAATCACGGTTACGCACACGGTTGGTGTATTTTAGAAGAGTTTACTTCAAGTTTACTACAACCGGATATTAACAAATTTCCATCTGCCACATAACCGCGGGCACGTCTCTCAAAAGTTTAAACCCTGCAGGGGTGTCCCAACTTAGCCCATCACAAGCTCTCACGGTCAACGAAGGATATTCCTTCTCCCAGGAAGACCCGATCAGACTCGGAATCTCGGTTTACAAGACATTTCGACAATTGTAAAACAAGACCAGCAAAGCCGCCCGATGTGCCGACAATCCCGATAGGAGCTGCACATATCTCGTTCACAGGGCAACACCAGATGAGACATCCTACGAGTAAAACCAGACCTCAAGTTTCCCCAAGGTGGCCCCGCAGTCTGCTCGTTTCGTACCAACACTTAGAGAAGCATTGGCCCGGGGGGGGGGGGGGGCTAAAATAAGATGACCCTCGAGAGAGCGACTCCCAAGGGAAAAGTAGGTTGTGGTGAGGCAAATGGTAAAACCAAGGTTGGGCCTTGCTGGAGGAGTTTTATTCAAAGCGAACTATCAAGGGGGTCCCATAAATCACCCAACCGCGTTTGGGACGCAAAATCTGGGGACATAATACCGATGTTGTCGTGGATTTGTCACCGCAGATGTCCTTAGTGTCATGACTTAGTCGCGAGGCCAACACATCTATGTGGTAGCTTGAGAGGGGTTGAGTGGGACGAGAGACACAGGGCGGATCAACACGCAAGACAAGGGTTTAGACAGCTTCGGGCCCCGGGAAACATCATCCGGTAATAGCCCTACATGCTGTTTGAGGCTAAGTCTCATTATGCTCATGAGGGAGTCGCCGCATAAGACGGCTCCCCCTTTGTGTCTAGCCCTAGATATTGTTTCTTGCTACTTGTCCCTCTTGGGGAGCCCTGCCCCTCCTTATATAAGTTAGAGGGGCGGGTTACATGTGGAGTCCTAGTAGGACTAGGACCCGCCTATCTTCTCCTACAAGCCGGATACAAGTCCGGGTCTTGATTCCTTGTAAGGGAAATATTCCTCACACCTTTCTTCTTAAGTCGGCCCACCATCACATGAACCGGCCTACTGGGCCTTGGGCCTTGTCGTCTGTTTGACCCGCCCGCCGGGTCTCCAGTGAGTCACAATGTCCAGGCGGGTTATATGTAAACCGCCATGTACAGGCAGATCGCCAGTGAGTCGCCTAGCTCCAGCCGGGTCTTCTGGTGAATTGCCAAGTCCGGCCGGGTCATAACACGGGGTATATCCCCGACATTAGCCCCCAGTTTAATTTGGATTTATCCATGTTAAACTGATCCTGCAAAATAAACACCAGAACAACTTTGACAGGTTGTGCTCCGGGTTAAAAATTCTTGTAAGCCGGCACTTGATCATCCTTAATTCCTTGCGCTCCGGGGTAAATATTCTCCTGAGACAGGACATGATTATCCTTAAGTCCAATTGTCATTTCCTTCATCTAGAAAATCCGGGTCAAATAAGCTAGCTTCATACTCAATTTGCTGATGTTGGTTTCTCACAGAAAAATATTGTCAAGAATGATCCACTTGAGTCGGCTTCCAAGGCGCCGGGTTAAATAATTTTGATCTTCAAATACTCATCTAATATTCAGTCGGCTTGAAGATGTAAAACTTGCCGGTTTATCATTACCAAAAACTGCCTGATTATAAAACAGACGATGCCGGGTCATAATTGTTGTTGACACCGGTTTATGTAATTGATCCTCCTGATTTGCTCAAAACTGATAATTTGAAGATTTTTCTCCCTTTTATCCATATTACCTGTAGCCCCCAAGTCTTGAGCAGAACAAAGTGATGGTTTAAGACTTGTTCCAATAAATGTTGCAACCTTGAAGAAATCCGGTTTATTCATCTCAATCATATAAACTGAATATTCCACACATGTAGCCCCCAAGTGCCGGGTTGTCATGCTTGCAGCAACCTGGGACTTGTAATTGCTTTATGCTCATGAAAACTTTAACCAGTGTAGCCCCCAAGGGATGGATCATTATGCAATAATGAACATGGACTTTGTAGATATAACCATGTAAATTTGAACAGCAATGTGTAGCCCCCAAGGGCCGGCTTAGTAAGATAATACTGAGCCGGGACTTTGTATATAATTGACAATAACATCATATAATATAGTCTCCACCATGGGGCTTCAACCCACGTCCACAAGGTTAAGAGCTTTGTACTCCACCAACTGAATAGTGGACCGTTCAATATAATGGATTAATGCTTGTGTACCTTGAATTTTTGACAGGAGCAATTGGTGTCCCCCAAGGGCCGGCTCATTTAAAATGTGATGAGTCGGGTTTTCAATAACTTGAGCAAAAATGACTTTGCATTAGCCCCCAAGTGCCATGGTGCATGCTGGCAGTGACATGGGACTTGTATATTCGATGTAATCTCGATTTGAACAATGTAGCCCCCAAGTGCCGGGTTGTAAGCCTGCAGCGACTCGGGACTATTTCCTCCATTGTAAAATAAATCATGCCCATTGATAAATATAATAGCCGTTGCGCTAAAGCCACTTTGAAAACCTCAATCATAACACTGGTTATTGATAATCACAATAGAAATCCAGCCATGTTGGCTATTAGAGATTTAAATAATATAATCCGGTATGAAAACCTCAATCATTCAATATCATCATGAAAATCCAGCCAGTTTTGGCTATTAAAGATTTGAATACCTCATCGGTTGACAAGTAAATCCGGAGTTTAAATACTCGGCGGCTCTTGGCCGATGGCGATTTAATACGCCTCCATTGTAAGCCGGAATTTTTATGACCCGGCGGCTTATAGCCTTTTGAGAAAAATCCAGAACGGATAATCATTTTGAAGCATCAACTTTGGTAATGAGCTTGAACTTAATCATTCATATGTCATATTTCTGCAAATCATGTAGAGAGTTTAAACAACATATGCCCTAGCGACTTAACGTCAAAACCAGTGCGGGTCATAATATCTCACATATAACCACTGTGATATTGAATTTGTACTGCCGGCTTACATGACCTGTGCAGTAAGGGTGATAACCCAATCCTTAGAAGCCAATGCTTCCACATAGATGATGATTGTCATAAACTGGCGACTTATAGTCAAAAGTCAAGCCGGGTTAAGCATAAAACACTTATATATATTTGAGATATAATCCCAAAAATGTCTCAAGTTAAGTAATTGTGGCTGCAATAATTTTACCAGAGACAGAATAAAGCTTTTGAGGCTTCGATTCGGATACGATCAAGAAACCGTCCAAAGGGGTTAAGCTAAGATTCGAATACGATCATATAGCCCCCAGTGGCTTTGGCGATGCCGATCAAGAGGGTACCGACAGCTATGTTCTCTTTGGTTCGAATACGACCTATGTCTGAACAGGAAGCCCCAAATGACCTTTATAGTTGTTTAACGACGCTGATTCGAATACGATCCACGTCGGACCCAAAAGAGGTTAAGTTATGATTCGGATACGATCAAGAAGCCCCCTAGTGAGTTTGGCAGTGTGCCAATCAAAAGGGTTTCGACAGCTATGTTCTCTTTGGTTCGAATACAACCTATGTTTGAACAAGAAGCCCCCAAGTGACCATATATTAGCATTGCACCGATCAAGAGGGTACCGACAGCTATGCTCGATGAGCAGGAAGCCCCCAAGTGACCATAATAAGATAAGCCGTAAGGCAGGATACCTATGTTTGAACCGCGCATCATGGCAGCAAGTTCTTTTTTGGCAACCTTTAATTTTTCTTAGAACTCGAACTTGCGAGAGATTAATTATTTTTGAGCCGGAACTTTAAACCAGATTTTAAAGCTTCAAAAATTTGTGAGGGAAAAATTTACCTTGAGCCGGATTTTGAACCGGATTTGAGAGCTTCAAAAATTTGTGAGGGACAAATTTACCCTGGGCCGGCTTTTGAACCGGATTTGAACCGGATCTGAAAGATGTCTCTTGAACCGGATTTTAAACCAGATGTCCTTATTTTGAGCCGGAAATCTTCTGACGGCTTTTATATTTTCATCGATCTAGCAGTAATCTTCGGGGCCCGGGTTATTTTTCCCTTTAATGACGCGGAGTTCTTGAATTCATTGAAACCGGCTAATTTTGCCGAGTCATACCATTGTAGCCCCCGAGTCTCAAGACGACTCGAGGAGTTGGCTTGAGATTCTCCATATTTGACCAGAGCAGAAGGTGTATATCATTGGCTTTGATAGCACGATGTGAATCCACAGAAGGTTGAGGTGACTGCGGCGAGTTATAAATGATCCCGTATGAGCCGTGTCAGAAACTCGGCCAATGATTCCTCCCAACTGGCTGTTTTGAAGTTAACCAAACTATAGTGGCGGCAAATTGTGTGCACACCCATTGAACCATCCAGTGCAGACGGCGGCTGATAATATATGATAATTTGCTTCGTTGGAAGAAAACCGGGCTTCCCAAGCGGTGACTTGCTCATACTCAATAAACAGCCCATCCAAATAGGTGCGGCCCGGTTTTCTTGATGTAGACCAGACCGTGAGAGACGGACGGTAAAGACAACCGTAGCATCAGAGGCGGCACATACAAATGAACCGGCCGTGGCGTTGTAAGCCGGCGCGGTCGCGAGAGACGGCCACGGCGTTGTAAGCCGGTGCGGGAGTCCGTTGAGTTAACGACGACCACCTGTGCCAGAAGATGTTGGCGTGCCTTCATCTTCGCGGTATAATATCACCTTTTGTAATAAATAATTGCCCTGCGTAAACAATATTGCATACCAAGGCAAAGATAAACTTGTTTTTTGACAAAAACAACATGTGCTAATAAGTAAATTTGGACGGATATCACCTGATTTGTTTGGATGACGGATGATCCGTTTATCACGACAGAGGTGGCTCAGGTAGACCAGCAACTCAATATAGTTCCGGTGGCTCATGGCAGACCGGCGACTTAATATAATCCCGGCGACTCAAGGCGGCAAGGGCGGCTCAACGCGGCTCCAGCAGGTTGATGTAGATTAAGCTGCACGGGCGGCGACTTGCGCACACTTGTACCATCAGTGAGCAGGCACAGACGCCGATGCGTAATGATGCTGACATACACTTCATAGGCACAACATGGCATCACCTTTGGGATGAATCACCATGGCATTGTAAGCCGGTGCAACCGGGCGAATTGTCCTCCTCGTTGTAAACCGGTGCGGTCGCGAGAAACGACCACGGTGTCTTAAGCCGGTGCGGTACGTATCTGCGGTATAATGCCACTTTTGTAGTAAATGGTTACCTGCATATAAAAAACACCGTAGAACAGAGTAGTTGTGCTCGAATGAATTAATATGTGCTTTAACAATAAATAGGTTAAATAGCACCTGGTATTTTTATCGGATGAATATGGATAATGATGGTGGATAACGTTGAACAACATCAGACGACCGCCTAGACGCTGGTTGTCATTTGATTTTTGATGTGATGGCTTGTCCCTTGTGACCACGTGAGAGCTTCCTTGGAGGTCTCGTTCCAGTAGATGAATTCTTTTCTTGGCTTTCACGCTAGAAGTCACAAATTGATGCCGCATAGATGGAAAGAGTCCGGGGCGGCTCATAGGCCCCGCATCCGGCAGCTTTGGAGTAAAAAAAAAGCAGCGGCTCAAGGCCAGTCTGGTTGCAGGCTTGCAGCGACCCGACGCCTTGCACGGCAGAGGAAAACAGCGCGCGTGGGCGCGAGGTGGACACCGCGACTGCCGCCTGTGGCACGGTCAGCGAGGGCAGTTTGGACAGGGGTGACTCAGCAGTGGCAAGCCCGAGAACAATTTCGGACAGGAAATCAGACCCGCAGCAGCGAGCGGTTTGAGGCCGCGGAGATCGCAGCGGCAGCTGTGTTGGAGTTGTAGCACACCGTATCGGTCAACGTGATTGTGTAGAAAACGGACCGCCCATATTCCCTCGATTCCGATTCCACATGTATGGAAATCACAAATTGTGGGTCCTCTGATGGAAGGATTTGGCGAGATCGTTGTGTGATTTGTGCTCTGCCGGGTTATCCTCGAGACCTGTTCCGCCCGGTTTTTCCACCGTGTTGTCCGATGAGATTATTTTTGATGAGATCCTTGGCAACAAATTCGTGATCGAGCCCTAGTCAGGTCAGACGATAAGATACTTCCGTGGCGGCTCTTGATGAAAAACAAACCAGACGGTCTTGCCAACGTGCGCGAGCTGACACAATCCTAATTTCTCAAATTTTCCTTCATCCGATGAACTGCAAGCTTCTCAATCCCTGAAGAAATCCCTCCAAGAACTCAACACCACCGTGCGCGAGCCCCACGGTGGGCGCCAACTGTCGTGGATTTGTCACGACAGATGTCCTTAGTGCCAGGACTTAGTCGCAAGGCCAACACATCTATGTGGTAGCTTGAGAGGGGTTGAGTGGGACGAGAGACGCAGGGCGGACAACACGCAAGACAAGGGTTTAGACAGCTTCGGGCCCCGGGAAACATCATCCGGTAATAGCCCTACATGCTGTTTGAGGCTAAGTCTCATTATGCTCATGAGGGAGTCGCCGCATAAGCCGGCTCCCCCTTTGTGTCTAGCCCTAGATATTGTTTCTTGCTACTTGTCCCTCTTGGGGAGCCCTGCCCCTCCTTATATAAGTTAGAGGGGCGGGTTTCATGTGGAGTCCTAGTAGGACTAGGACGAGCCTATCTTCTCCTACAAGCCGGATACAAGCCCGGGTCTTGATTCCTTGTAAGGGAAATATTCCTCACACCTTTCTTCTTAAGTCGGCCCACCATCACATGAACCGGCCTACTGGACCTTGGGCCTTGTCGTCCGTTTGACCCGCCCGCCGGGTCTCCAGTGAGTCACAATGTCCAGGCGGGTTATATGTAAACCGCCATGTACAGGCAGATCGCCAGTGAGTCGCCTAGCTCCAGCCGGGTCTTCTGGTGAATTGCCAAGTCCGTCCGGGTCATAACTCCGGCCGGGTCATAACGCGGGGTATATCCCTGACAGATATGACGGAAACTAGGGCGGCAAGAGTGGAACAGAACACCAGGCATAAGGCCGAGCCTTCCACCCTTTACCAAGTATATAGATGCATTAATAATATAAGAGATATTGTGATATCCCAACATAAACATAATCCAACATGGAGCAACCTTCATCTTCACCTGCAACTAGCAACGCTATAAGAGGGGCTGAGCAAAAGCTGTAACATAGCCAAACAACAGTTTGCTAGGAAGGGTGACAAAGGTTAGAGGTTCATGGCAATTTGGGAGGCTTGATAAGCAAGTGGTAGGTAACGCGGCATAGCGATAGAACGAAGCAACTAGCATAGCAATGATAGTAATAAGATCCAAGGTGACGGTCATCTTGCCTGAAATCCCGCAAGGAAGAAGAACGAGTCCATGAAGAAGATGAAGCCACAAAGACGAACCAAGTGTAGACGAACGAATCCTCACGATCGCAACAAAACGGGAACTATCGAGAAGAAGCACACAACATGGTAAACACACCACACATGAAGAAGGCATGAAGCTCAACCAAGTATGATGCATGATAAGGATACATGAACCTACTCATGGAAAGAGATGATGCATACAAGAGCAACACAACCAAGCAAGTTTAAATGAGGCCGGAAACAACATATAACAATTCCGGTAAGTCCTCATATGCAAATTTCAAAATTGGTCCAGATCTGAATTACCCTTATATTCAAGTTGTTAAACAGCAAGTTAAGATGAACCACGAAGATCTACACGAAATTCTAGTCAAGTTACATATAAAGTTCATTAGATTCGGAGCTACGACCTAGAAGATATGAGCAAAACAAGTTAAACATGGCATTGATGCAAAATGCATTCAAACATCAAGCAAACACATCAAAACATGGATGCAACAAGGTAACATGAAACTACATGCAAAACTAAGCAAGTTTCATATATAGCACACTCAAAACGGAGCAACGGTTCAACACATACACACCATACAAGTTTAAAGGACAAGCTGTCCAAAACAGCAACTAGGCATATTGCAAGCACCAAAACAGCATGCTACAGCACCACAATATGAAAAACAAGGCATGGACATGATGTACAGGTAGAGCATTACAAAACATGAACACTGAGCTATCTCTAGAAACTACTAGAACATCCTCAAAAGTACATGGCAAGATTGCAAATAATATCAGCTTCAAAAGTACATGGCAGAATTCATAGGACATGGCAGAAATAACATCAGGTTGCAATGATTAAAGCTACCAACCAACATGATACAGGAACTTATCATGGTAAACAAAGGCATGGCATGAATATAATAATTGCATAAAACAAAAGACCCTTAATGACCATGAGCCAAAATGGCACAGAAAATATGATGGCACCGTATAAACATAGCAAGTTTCATAAACAGATTCAGACTTGGCAGAAAAACAGAGCATGGCATAAACAGAATTATGAAGGCATCTCTGCGAGCTCGAATCACTCATCACAAAGCATTTCATGACAAGATAAGCATACTACCAGCAAGAAGACATGTTCGTGAAGCTACACATGGCAAGAGCAAGTTCATAGCATGCATGGATCACTAACAACAACCATGGAAAAATTGAATAACATGTAAACAATCTGCCAGGAACATTTTATAGCAAAAGTAGAGCAAGATTAGTACATGCTAGGGCACTCCATAAATGCAAACAGAGGCATGGATGGATAGAGCATAACCATATGCCCAGAACATCCTTACTGAACATACTCAAAAGAGGCATGAATGTCACTGTAGCAACATGAATACATGGCATGAAAATAATAGCAGAACAAAGACTTGGTAAAATTCTAAGACCCTGAAATCAGCAATATCACGAGAGCTACTTTGCATGCTTGTAATAATCAGCACATGGCATATCATGAAGAAAGGATTGCACCACAGCAAATATGGCATGTTGTAGCTTACAAAACATATAAACATCATGCTCCAAAGGAAATCACACAAAAAGATATAAAAATGACAAATGAGCATGTTTTGTTAACAGACAGCAGACAACACTATATAGCACTCTTGCAACACTGATTAGGGCAACAAGATGAACTCAAACTAGCATGGCACAATGGAAAAAAATGAAGAACATCTCATGATGAACAATTTTATATATTACACGCACAAAACGGAGCAACGCACATGGAGTTATGGCATGATGAACATGGGTACATAATGCAAAATCTCAGGGACTTGGGCAGATTTTTACCCTTGCGAAAACGGGACGAAGCGGTGCAGCAGGCTGTTTGGATGGTGGCTCGGGGCTGGATCGGGACGGGGCCGTCCCGGCGGCGGACGTGGTGCTCCCGCGAGCTTGCGGGACGCCGGCAAGCGGAGGGAGGCGAGGGGCGGCCGGAGTTGGCCGGATCCGGGGGCACCATGCCTGGATCTGACCGGAGCAGGGGCGGCGGCGGCCAGATGGGGCGAAGGAGCAGCGGGTTCCGGCGGAGGCAGACGCGATCTGTCTTGAGGCGGCGCTCGCCAGCGGCGGGACGAGGTCCGCTGCGAGGTGGCGGGCGGATCGGGAGGCTCGTAGGAGCTTCGGCGGCGCGCTCGGGCTCCAGCCGGGCGGCGCGGCAGATGGGCCAGCTGGGCGGCAGCTGGAGAAGAGAGAAGAGGCGCGGGGCTGACGTGGCGGCGTCCCATTGGACGGGGACGGCGGCGGACATGTCCGGCGGCGGGGTTGGATGTGTCTGGCGGCGCAAGGAAGGTGGATCTAGGGTTTGCATCGAAATTTCGGGGGAGGGGGGGCTAATTTATAGGTAGAGGGAGCTAGGAGAGTCCAAATGGGGTGCGGTTTTCGCCCACACGATCGTGATCGAACGACCGAGAGCATGGAGGGGGTTTGGATGGGCTCATGGGCTGATATGAAGGGGTTTTGGGCTGCACACAAAAGAGGCCTTTGCGGTTACCCGGTTAAACGTTGGAGTATCAAACGGACTCCAAATGGCACGAAACTTGACAGGCGGTCTACCGATGGTGTACCAAGGCTGCTTGGCAAATCTCGGTCCATTCCGAGCAAGTTTAACACCCGCTCACGAAAAGAGACAAGATGACGACGCCGGATGGCATAGGAGTGTCGGATTGCAAAACGGACAGCAGGGGAAATGCTCGGATGCATGAGACGAACACGTATGCAAAATGAGACGCACATGATGACACAATGCAGATGATGACATGGCAAAATGCAACACGCAAGCAGCTGACATGGCAACAACGGCGAATAACTGGCAGACACCTGGCGCATCGGATCCGGGGCGTCACAATTGTGCAAATCCCGGATACCGTAGGAGTGATTTGGGTGTACCTAACGTCACAACGTAACTGGGTGGCTATAAAGGTGCACTACAGGTATCTCCGAAAGTGTCTGTTGGGTTGGCATGAATCGAAACTGGGATTTGTCACTCCGTATGACGGAGAGGTATCTCTGGGCCCACTCGGTAATGCATCATCATAATGAGCTCAATGTGACTAAGTGGTTGGTCACGGGATCATGCATTACGGAACGAGTAAAGTGACTTGCCGGTAACGAGATTGAACGAGGTATTGCGATACCGACGATCGAATCTCGGGCAAGTAACGTACCGATTGACAAAGGGAATTGTATACAAGATTGCTTGAATCCTCGACATCGTGGTTCATCCGATGAGATCATAGTGGAACATGTGGGAGCCAACATGGGTATCCAGATCCTGTTGTTGGTTATTGGCCGGAGAGATGTCTCGGTCATGTCTCCATGGTTCCCGAACCCGTAGGATCTACACACTTAAGGTTCGATGACGCTAGGGTTATAAGGAAGATTTGTATGTGATTACCAAATGTTGTTCGGAGTCCCGAATGAGATCCCGGACGTCACATACGGTCCCCAGAAATATTCGGGGGTATACCGGTATTGTACCGGGACCACCGGAGGGGTTCCGGGGGTCCACCTGCCCCGGAGGGCCTTATGGGTTGTAGGTGGAAGGGAACCAGCCCCAAGTGGGCTGGGACGCCAACCCCCCTAGGGCCCATGCGCCTAGGGTTGGGGGAACCTAAAGGCGCCCCTTGGCTTGGGGGCAAGCCCCTTCCCTTGGCCGCCCCTCTAGATCCCATCTAGAGGGGCCGGGCCCTTCCCCTTCTCCCTATAAATAGAGGGGCGAGGGGAGGGCTGCAGCACCACATCCAAGGCGCAGCCCCTCCCCTCCCCAACACCTCTCCTCCTCCGCAAGAGCTTGGCGAAGCCCTGCCAGAGAACTGCCACTCCATCACCACCATGCCATCGTGCTGCTGTTGGAGCCCTCTTCCTCAACCTCTCCCTCCTCCTTGCTGGATCAAGGCGCGGGAGACGTCACCGGGCTGCACGTGTGTTGAACGCGGAGGCACCGTTGTTCGGTGCTAAGATCGGATTCGGCCACGATCTTAATCGCTACGTGTATGACTCCTCCAACCGCGTTCTTGCAACGCTTCCGACTCGCGATCTACAAGGGTATGAAGATGCACTCCCCTCTCTCTCTCGTTGCTAGTTACTCCATAGATTGATCTTGGTGATGCGTAGAAATTTTTTAATTTCTGCAACGATCCCCAACAAGAACTTTATTCCATCTTCTGAGAGCCACCACCATTTCGTCTTCCTGAGTAGGACACAAACCCTAACAAAACTTGAAGAAGACCTAAAAACGAAGCTCTCCCGCGAGCAAGGGCTGGGATCCACCGCGCACCCATGGTCATAAGGCTACAGGAGACATGGCAGACCGACGACATCGTCGCCGGGAGGCAGAAACCATAGCCGCCTTTCCTTAGGAGGAGAGATGTGGGGAGGAGAGGTCTTGTAAAGTATTAAGGCCCCGTTCGGAAGTCCTCCCGATTCAGGAAATCCACGTCTCCAGCTTCCAACGCCAGCTTCCAGCTTCCTGTCAGATGTTGCGTGCGTTCGGGAGGCTGTGACCAGCTTCTCCCTTCGCTGCATGGGCTGGCACTGGGCTACTGGGACATGGGCTATTAGGGAACACAGATGGTGACATGGGCTGCCGGCCCAGTTCGGAGTGAAAGGTGTGGAAGCGTCCATGTTTACTCCCTGGCTCATACAGGAGCTCGGGAGGAAATAGATAGAACCGGTACGCAACTTAGCGGTGGCATTCCCATGTAATATCAACGGAACTCCAACTTCTCTTTTTGAGCTGGAAGCTGGGAGCTGGGTTGGACTAGCTTCTTGTTTTTGCACTGGCAGGGTCATTTGCTCCGCGAAGCCAGATTCTTGGAGCTGCCGCGTTCGGGACGGCTCCACGCATTGAGATTAGAAGCTGGGAGCAGGAGAGGATCCGAACGGGGCCTAAGTACTCAAAAGGCACAAACTTGTCTCTGTCCTTACCTTAGCTTAGTTAAAGAGCATTAGGGCGTCTCCAACACTAACTCCCAAATAAACACTGTATTTGTTCATGGACCGATGAAGACCCATCCGTGGACAGTGATACAGGAACCGGGCATCTAACCATGACCCCTGAATATTCGTCCTTATTTCTTTTTTCTTAAGTCCACAACACTCAAAATAATTATAAAAGTAACATATTTCATTCATGAATAACATTCAAATATCCCTAGTACAATAATAGTTCGAATGTAAATATTACATTTGAGATAACCGGATGTTCAACAAGTTTTTCAAATTTATCGATTTCAAATTGGACAGTTCTCGAGTCAGAATCTGCACACGTTGTCCCAGCGTATTGTGCCCCTTGCGCTTCATCCAACAATGTATTAACATAACTGCCTGCCCTCAGCCCTGTAGTACAACACAACGACACGCCCAGGCTGCACAAACGTGATGATTATTAAGTTCCAACATTGAGTATATCAATGAACTGGCCGATATGTAGAACAACAAGAAGCAAAACTTAGGTTCTCAATGGTTTGAGAGCCTAGTGGCCACCTTCTCTCCATTTGTGCAACCCACCGCAAAAACTTCATGACAAAGTTGGAGATGGTGTAACCGATGGGCTAGCGAGTTCACGTTGTGATCATGGATCGCGTGCGAGTTGTAGGGTGTGTTGTGCTTTTGCTCATGAAAACTTTTGTTTTTTGTGTTGCTAAACCTAACTGTGCATACCGCACATGCCACCGCCACGGCACCAGCCTGATCTGGCTCGTGCCTTGCCGGGTGTGCTTACATTTGGGCACTTTGCTCATGAAAACTAACCATGCATGTTTGCCAAAAGGTCGAGCCCTTTGCCTCATGCATATAAAGTTCTCATATATGACCTTCCACGCATCGCACAAAAAATTATCCTCCATCACCGAGTACTACCACAGTGTTTACTCCAGAAAACAACAAGAGGGTTCAGGAAAAAAACTCAATTGCATTTGCCAAACACCTATCGGGCATGGTGTTCGCCATGGATGGTGTCAACAAGGAGGCAAGGGGGACTTGGCTGCGAATGGATCCTGCTTGGACGGCGGCGTAGGTGGGCAAACACGTGGGTGGGTGATAACCCACAAGTATAGGGGATCGCAACAGTTTTCGAGGGTAGAGTATTCAACCCAAATTTATTGATTCGACACAAGGGGAGCCAAAGAATATTCTCAAGTATTAGCAGCTGAGTTGTCAATTCAACCACACCTGAAAGACTTAATATCTGCAGGAAAATATTTAGTAGCAAAGTAGTATGGAAGTAACAATAACGGTGTCGAAAGTGATAGTAGTGGTATTGTAGCAATCATAACAGTGGCAACGGAGGAGTAACGGAGCAAAGATCAATATGAAAACAAGCTCGTAGGCAACGAATCAATGATCGAAAATTATGTTGAATGGCATTCATCATGCAACGGTTATAACATAGGGTGACACAGAACTAGCTCCAATTCATCAATATAATGTAGGCATGTATTCCGAATATAGTCATACGTGCTTATGAAAAAGAATTTGCATGACATCTTTTGTCCTACCCTCCCGTGGCAGCGAAGTCCTATTGGAAACTAAGGGATATTAAGGCCTCCTTTTAATAGAGTACCGGACCAAAGCATTAGCACTTAGTGAATACATGAACTCCTCAAACTACGGTCATCACCGGGAGTGGTCCCAACTATTGTCACTCCGGGGTTGCCTGATCATAACACGTAGTAGGTGACTATTGACTTGCAAGATAGGATCAAGAACACAAATATATTCATGAAAACATAATAAGTTCAGATCTGAAATCATGGCACTAAAGCCCTAGTGACACGCATTAAGCATAACAAAGTCATAGCAACATCAATCTTAGAACATAGTGGATACTAGGGATCAAACCCTAACAAAATTAACTCGATTACATGGTAAATCTAAAACAACCCATCACGGTCCAGCAAGTCTACGATGGAATTACTCACGCACGGCGGTGAGCATCATGAAATTGGTGATGGAGGATGGTTGATGATGACAATGGCGACGGATTCCCCTCTCCGGAGCCCTGAACGGACTCCAGATCTGCCCTCTCGAGGAAGAACAGGGCTTGACGGCGGCTCCGTATCGTAAAACACGATGAATCCTTCTCTCTGATTTTTTTCTCCCCGAACGTGAATATATGGAGTTAGAGTTGAGATCGGTGGAGGTCCAGGGGGCCACAAGGTCGTGAGGCGCGCCCCCCACCCTTGTGGCCAGGGTGTGGGCCCCCTTCTTGTCGTGGGATTGTCACGGTAGATGTCCTCTTGCAAGGACTTAGTCGTGGAGCCATCGCAACTGGGAAGCTTAAAGGGGTTGATAGGGACAAAGGACACGAGAGATTTATACTAGTTCGGACCCTTACGGTGAAGGTAAGGCCTACGTCTAGTTGGGTTGGTATTGCTTGATGTTTCGATGACCAGGGAGCGAGATACGCTATGTCTGGTTCTCGATGAGTTGTTTCTTGCCCTAAGCTGTCGGCGGGTCGTCCCCTTATATACACGGGTTGACGCTCTGCGGCTTACAGAGTCCCGGCCGGCTCATAAATAGTGTCCGGCTCGGTGACTAGTTAAATCTACCTTATGATACATGTCATGCCATTATGGCGGTTTACTACAACGGGCCTTAAGTTGCCCGTGGGCTTTAGACCCTTTATTGAGCCACCATCTTCATGCTTGGTCTTGGCTTTCTTCTGATAGATCTCTCTTTGCATAACCCGGCCCCTCATGGACGGCTTATATAAATAGTTACATCCCCAACATTAGGCCCCAGATTGATTTGAAACAGTTCATGTCAATCTTAAAATACCTTAAGAAATAAGCCTTCAGTCTTCTGTCTGTGCAAAAGGGTTTAACCTGCCATGACGTCATCTTCTGGATCCGCGTTAACCCATCGTGACATCATCTCCTATTAAATCCTTATTTTATTCTGCTATATCTTGAACGGATCTTTGCCTTTACTGGTCGTACCAAAACCCGAGGCGTCGGGGTCGCTGGATAATGATATTCAATCTCCTCGTTTCTCGCACCGTCCCAGTCGGCCCTTCTTTATAAATAGGCTCGACCTAGGTCCTTTTCATTTTCTCCCTCATTCGTCTTCATCTTCTCCATGCCTCCCTATTACTCGAGCTCCACCGCCACCGCCACCATCGAGCTCCTCGTGTTCTCCAACTCAGGCCGCTGCATCAACCTGACTTAATCAGAGAAACGCGACGGAACCCTGCAGCAGCTCTGCATTCGTAAGCCCTTTTCCTTTCCTGCTTTAGATCTGTATTGCGGCCTCCCAAGTTCGTCGGTGTTCATCACCGCCCGTTGCAAACCCTTGATATTTTTCCTTTCACGTGCTTCGTTTTGATCTTTAGAAAGCTAGAACTACTGCGGTGGCTGTTCCGCATCCATCTCGAATAGAAACAGATCTCATTTCCCTTGTTTAAAGGCCTCCTTCGAGTGTATGATCTTCTCTGTACTAGTTTTAGGTTTAGAAATTTTTATTTTTCGGAGCAATTGTTTGATCCAAAATAATAGCTGAAACTTGTGGAACTTGTTTGTCCCACACTTAGCCAAAAATCTGCACCTGTTGACTCTGTTCAACTACGATAGTCCATATAACTAGTTTTAAGAAAATGACATTGTTTGGTCAACCTTGCTTGGACTGTTTGGTCAACCTTGCTTGCTTCCGGCGATTTAAGAAAATTTAACTGCCTTTGATACTTGTAGCGGCTTAAATACCACTAAATAATTACCCATATATCATTAGGCCCCTTCTTGAGCCGCCGTTTCGAATAAACTCACGATGTTCTCCTCCGGGTTATAAATTGAACCGGAATTTTTTTCTTTTGTCATAGGTTTCAATTTGCCCAATGGCACCCAAGGCTCCCAAACCTCCGGTGACCTGTAACTGGGTCAAGTCCGCCGTTACAGAAAGCACTTTGTCTGATTTTGTGAAATCCGGCCATCTGCCCAAGAAAGAGGTCATGTCTTATCGTGCTCCTAACCCGTCAGAGGAGAAGCCTCAACCCAAGGAAGGGGAGGTGATCGTGTTTACTGATCACATGAACTGGGGCTTCGCTCCACCCGGTTCAAAATTCTTCAGGGATGTTTTGCATCTCTTTGATCTCAGACCTCAAGACATCGGGCCCAATTCTGTGCCAAATATTTGCAACTTTCAAGTCTTCTGCGAGGTGTACCTTGGAGAAGAACCCAACTTACTTTTATTCAGAGAATTGTTTTACTTAAACCGGCAGAACGAACGCGCCAACGGGCCCAGTCTAGAGCTTGGTGGCATCTCGATTCAGCGGCGGAGAGACTGACTTTTTCCTTATGCTGAACTGCCGAGTCATCCAAAGGATTGGAATCGGACGTGGTTTTACTGCCAGGACACTTCTCCGGCTGAAGAAAATCCTCTTCCCGGCTTCCGCACCTTGCGCCTTGAATCCAACCACCCGCTGCCGGATAAACTGACTGCTGTTGAACGTCTGCCACTTGCTCCCACCATTAGAAAAATCAAAGCTCTTTTGGGAAATGGCTTAGATGACATTGACCTGGTCCGAGTCTGGGTCGCTTGGTGAGTGATTCCGTTAAGCCGCCGCCCCGGCTTAATGTGCACCTACTCAGGCGAGAAGAATGACCCACTGCGTCATAGTCCCGACGACTTACCAGATGATGTGGTGGAGGCTACGACCCAGACATTGTTGAAAGAGGGCATGGTGACTAGTAATGCCTTTGGCTTACTTCCTTTCTGCAAGAAGAACCCGGCCCCTGCAGTAAGTCATCAACCTCAATAACTATTTCTTACTGTGTTATATCTTGCTTTTATTTATAACCCTTTATCGTTTTTCCTCAGGCCAATGACAACTTATGGAAGGTCAAGTATGACCATGAGGCTACCAAACAAGCCAGAGCGGCCAAGAGAACCGAAAGAAAAGCCGCCAAAACATGAATTTCAAGGAAAAGGAAGCCAAGCGCTTCAGATTTACTCAAATTGGACGACACTTCTGACAATGAAGAAGAGGTAATCCTTAATTCTCCTGACTCCCTTATCATTATTTTATTGACATTCTACCCTTTCAGGAGGATACGGGGAATAGCCAAGCGGTTGACGAAGAGGTAACTATAATCTCTTCTGACTCAGAGCCTTTGCCAAAGCCAAAAATCCGAAGGGTGACCCAGAAAGTAAGATTTTCACATCCTTTAGCTTATCAAGAACCTCAATTTCTTTTGAAGCAACAGACTCATGAAAGCCGGAGGCATACCCGGACCTCCAAGGATGCAGAACTCTCCTCCGGCTTACCTGATGTAACCAGGAAGCGCCAAACTGACGTTATCTCTGACTTATAGTCTGCTTTCCCCTTAGCAGGCTTAATACGTCCACCTCTCAATTCATCTGACTCAAATTATCAGGAGACCTCACCTTCCACCGGCGAGTCAATGCAATCCAACATGCCGGCTTTCAAAACCGCCCCCGGGTAATATAAACTTATTTACTTTATACTTTACCTTACTCATGTTTTTGTACTCACCCTTCTGCCTTGTCCACAGCGTGCAAGTGAAGCCCAGTAAGAGGGCAAAAAGGAATAAGCCGTCCCAAGATCCGGTCGTAACTGAACCAGAACTCGGAACAGCTGCCCCTGACACTTCCACTCATCAACCGCCGCCTGAACCGGTTTATGATATTCCAGCACCAACCTTTGATCCGCCCGCTGAAGAAACTCTTGGCGGTTCTGATAAACTGGAAACTCCTAACCCGACCAAGACAACTGATCCGGAAGTTGAGATTCTCAAGACTCAATTTGTCGAGCCGAGTCAGCCCACTATCCTTGCCAAGTGCTCTGCCAAGGAGGAGCTTTTGGAGCGCCGAAAGGCCAAGTTAGACATTGCAGAGTATACTCATTTGGGTATTGGGGATATTGTCTTTGGCTATATCAGTCAAGTGCATAGCAGCCGCGACCTGGAAATTGACATGGTGAAGCGAATCTGACAAAAATCTGAGGTATGACCTATGTTACTTTTCCTTAACCATACTTACTGTACCAGCCCCCAAGTCTATTGCTTATAAGTAAATATGTTGTAGACTTAGAAAATTGCCTAACACAGCTTGTCCGTCTTGGAAAGAAAGTTATTTAAGCCGATTGTAGCATGATACTTTGAACTTGCGATACACATTAGCCCCCAAGTGTCAAGCATCTTTGCTTGCAAAGTGCTTGGGACTTAAATTTCCATAACCGGCGTAGCAATTTAAAGTTCTTCGGTGTACATTAGCCCCCAAGTGTCAAGTACCTTTGCTTGCAAAGTGCTTGGGACTTAATGTTTATCTTATAATGATTCTGACTATAACCCGACATCAATACAGGCCGCCATAAGTCAATTTTAATCAGAGGTTACTGACCTGAAGAATCGTCTGGCAGCCCAAGAACTTGAAATTCAAAAGACCAACTCCAAGTTTGAATTCAGTATTTCTGAACAAGAGAAGTTGAAGAAAAACTTGGAGACGGATAAGAAAAACTGGGCTGATGAAAAGGCTTCACTGGTGACCCGGGCTAAAACGGTAGAGGCATTGCTTGCAGAAGCCACAGCTGAGCTGTCCGGCTTAAAGCGCCAGATATCTCAAATGGTCTCAGCAATCTTTGGTAAGTTACTCATTCAAACTTTAAATATTGCAAACCTTCTTTCAATGATTAGTTCAATTGTTACCTCTGGTTCACCTTATGTTTAATAATGCAGGCCCCAGGAGCACAAACCTCAAGCAGAACATGTTGATCAAGCTGAAGGCGGTTTATACTCTGGTGGAATAGCTCTACACCGGGTCTAGCGATGCTTTGGCCGTTGTAGCTTTATCAAATGACGTTCCTCACCTCCTGCAAGACGTGCTGAAGCGGGTTGCTGTGTTACCTCAGCGGATCCAAGAACTAAGGCGGGCGTCCGCAAGAGCCGGGGCCATAGCCGCGTTGAGCCGGGCTAAAGCATGGATTCCAGAACTAGACCCGGCCGACCTCGCTCTTGGATATCCGAGTCTGAAAGAGGATGGGACCTTATTTGATGAACATGATTTCACCGCCTGTGTCAAAGTTATACGCCCCGTGTCTACTCTTATTGGGAACGATACTGATCTTACCAAATATCAGCCGGGTTATGACAGCGAGAACCGGAGAATCCCAACGCCTCTTTATGACGACGTCAGCCTGATCCCTCCAATCCGTAAGCATACCTTTGCCCCTGAAGTCGACCCAGCCGGTTTAATAGATGACGAAGCTGAGTTTGAAGCTTTGAGTGGCATTGACTGGGCATCGTCCACCTTCCAGGACAGGGCAGCCGACGGAGGGGCGGAGAAGGATAACCCGGATTCTTCAAGCCAACCAAAGGAGTGAACCGCCATGCGTCATATGTTTATGTCTTTGTGAAAACAATGCTTCATTATTCAGACTCGGGGAGTCGTGTAATAGGGTAGAAAAAACCTCTCGACTTTTGCCATGCCTTCGCGCATGTTTATGGCGCTCAATACTTTCTTAAGCCGCCATCGCTATATCCTTCCAGCTTATATTGATCTTCTATTTCCTTTAAACAAAAAATTGCTTTCCTTGTCCTGTGATCCTTTTGGTAATCTCGCCGACTTATATGACCCCACCCATGCGGGTAAATTTAACTCCTGAAAGTTGGAATATATAATATTTACCTGGCACTTAACAACCTGGGGTGACCAATATTAAGCCAGAAGAACAAAAACCATCTCACAGTGCTTTCAAGAAGATCTCAAGATAGTCAAGTAATTATGCTTATGAAGTATAATAGATAATAAACAATATTCAAAGGCTTCTGATTCGAATACGATCAGTAAATCGTTCCAAAGGGGTTAAGCTAAGATTCAGATACGATCATATAGCCCCAGTGGCTTTGGCGATGCCGATCAAGTGGGTATCGACAGCTATGTTCTCTTTGGTTCGAATACGACCTATGTTTGAACAGGAAGCCCCCAAGTGACCATAAGAGTTGTTTAATGACGCTGATTCGAATACGATCCACGTCAGACCCAAAGGGGTTAAGCTATGATGCAAATATGATCAAGAAGCCCCCAAATGGGTTTGGCAGTATGCCGATCAAGCGGGTATCGACAGCTATGTTCTCTTTGGCGCGAATACGACCTATGTTTGAACAGGAAGCCCCCAAGTGATCATGGCTAGATTCAGATATGATCATAAGCCGGACCAAAGGGAAAGCCGGATTCAGATATGATCCGCTCCCTGTTGGTTGTTTCCACCACCTGATAAAGAAGACATATAAACCTTTGAGGGTGAAAAGGACAGAGGTCCTGCTTTATTGCTTTATATAATATATACATCTTCAAAATATATACATCTTGAGAGCCGGTGGCTCAAGTATAATAAGGCCGAAGATGAGCGATATTACACGGCCGGCGGGTCTTCTCCTCTGACTTACGTGAGTCTTTGTGCTCTCGAACATCGATGAGATAGTATGACCCATTGTTCAGCTTCTTATTGACCACAAAGGGTCCTTCCCAAGGAGGGGACATCTTGTGCATATCAGACTGATCCTGGATGAGCCGGAGCACTAAATCGCCTTCCTGAAAGGTTCTGCTTCTAACCCGGCGGCTGTGATAGCGGCGCAGTCTTGGTCGTAAATCGCCGAGCAGGCTATTGCCAAGTCTCGCTCCTCATCCAATAAATCAAGTGCATCCTGACGAGCTTTTTCGTTATCAGCCTCAACGTAAGCCGCCACGCAGGGTGAGTCATGCCGGATGTCACTTGGCAGGACCGCCTCTGCTCTGTACACCATGAAGAAAGGTGTGTAATCTATTGATATGTCTCCAACGTATCTATAATTTTTGATTGCTCCATGCTACTTTATCTATTGTTCTGGACTATAATGGGCTTTATTTTCCACTTTTATATTACTTTTGGGACTAACCTATTAACCGGAGGCCTAGCCCAGAATTGTTGTTTTTTTGCCTATTTCAAAGGTTTCAAGAAACGGAATATCAAACGGAGTCCAAACGGAATGAAACCTTCGGGAACGTGATCTTCTCACCGAACGTGATCCGGAGACTTGGACCCTCTGCAAGAAGTGCGAGGCGGTCACGAGGTGGAGGCGCGCCCCGCCTCGTGGGCCCCTGACGCTCCACCAACATAGTCCTTCCTCCTATATATACCTACGTATCCCCGAGCAGTCGTAACAGGAGCCAAAACCTAATTCCACCGCCGTACCTTCCTCAGATCCACGAGATCCCATCTTGGGGCCTGTTCCGGAGCTCCGCCGAAGGGGGCATCCACCACAGAGGGCTTCTACATCATCACCATAGCCCCTCCGATGAAGTGTGAGTAGTTTACTTCAGACCTTCGGGTCCATAGGTAGTAGCTAGATGGCTTCTCTCTTTTTGGATCTCAATACAATGTTCTCCCCCTCTCTTGTGGAGATCTATTCGATGTAATCTTCTTTTTGCGGTGTGTTTGTTGAGACCGATGAATTGTGGGTTTATGATCCAGCTTATCTATGAATAATATTTGAATCTTCTCTGAATTCTTTTATGTATGATTGAGTTATCTTTGCAAGTCTCTTCGAATTATCCGTTTGGTTTGGCCAACTAGATTGGTAGTTCTTGTAATGGTAGAAGTGTTTAGCTTTGGGTTCAATCTTGCGGTGTCCTTACCAAGTGACAAAAAGGGTTGCAAGGCACGTATTGTATTGTTGCCATCGAGGATAACAAGATGGGGTATTTATCATATTGCATGAATTTATTCCTCTACATCATGTCATCTTGCTTACATGCTACTGTTTTTAACTTAATACTCTAGATGCATGTTGGATAGCGGTCGATGAGTGGAGTAATAGTAGTAGATGCAGAATCGTTTCGATCTACTTGTTACGGACGTGATGCCTATATACATGATGATACCTAGATAACCTCATAACTATGCTCAATTCTGTCAATTTCTCAACAGTAATTTGTTCACCCACCGTAGAATATCTATGCTCTTGAGAGAAGCCACTAGTGAAACCTATGGCCCCGGGTCTATTCTCATCATATCAATCTCCATCACTTTATTTACTTGCTTTTCCTTTACTTTTCACTTTGCATCTTTATACCAAAAATAGCAAAAATATTATCTCTATCAGCTCTCACTCTCGTAAGTGACCATGAAGGGATTGACAACCCCTAATCCCGTTGGTTGCGAGTAGCTATCGTTTTGTGTAGGTACGAGGGACTTGCGCGTGGCCTCCTACTGGATTGATACCTTGGTTCTCAAAAGCTGAGAGAAATACTTACGCTACTGTGCTGCATCATCCTCTCCTCTTCGGGGAAAACCAACGCAAGCTCAAGACGTAGCAAGAAGGATTTCTGGCGCCGTTGCCGGGGAGTCTACGCAAAAGTCAACATACCAAGTACCCATCACAATCCCTATCTCTCGCATTACATTATTTGCCATTTGCCTCTCGTTTTCCCCTCCCCCACTTCACCCTTGCCATTTTATTCGCCCTTTTTCCGTTCGCCTTGATGTCTTTCTTGGCTTGTTTTCTCGCTTGGTTGAAATAGTTGAGTATTTATTACTAAACAGAGAAGCTAATATCTATGGATCCTCATGCGCTTGCCAATCTTTTTAAGAGATCCAATTATGATGAACCAATTACTAGTGATTTGGATCCACTAGATTATCTTTATAAGGTTTTGCCTGAAATCCGTGAAGTGACTCACGATAGATCTTTGAATAAAAAGCATGATTGCAATGATTTAATTATAATTCTTTTGATGTCAATTATGCTAATAATATGCAAAACCCTAAGCTTGGGGATACTAGTTTTGCTATGTCTACTACTTGTTGCAATGATCATGATTGGGGTGATTCTTCTTACGATCTTGAAAATTTATTTAAGCCCCATGATGAATATGAGATTGATAATATTGTTTGCAATAATATTGAAAGTGGGTTTGGAAGAGTGTCAACTTTAGATCCCACATATTTGGAGAATGCTCAATCCTATGAAGTTTTTGATAAAAATGGGTTTGGAAAGGTCATGACTTTAGTTAATGATAATCCCACTATTTTGGAAGAGTATCAACTTTGCATGCATGTGGATCGTGTTCAGAATATACTTTGTGATAGCTATTTTGTTGAATTTGCCTATGATCCTACATTTAATTATTATGAGAGAGGAAAATATGGTTATAGAAATTTTCATGTTACTAAATTACCTCTCGTTATGTTGAGATTGCTATTGTTCCTTTCCGCTTCCTTGCATATGCTAGTTTTTGCTTGCTACGATAATTTGTTTGCCTATAATATGCCTATGCAAAGGAAGTATGTTAGACTTAAGTGTGTTTGTCACATGTTTTATGATACTCTCTTTGTGCCTCAATTCTTGTCTTTCTTGTGAGCATCATTGAATCTCAATGCCTAGCTAAAAAGGCTTTAAAGAAAAGCGCTTGTTGGGAGATAGCCCAATATTTTTCCTTGCTGCTTAGTAATAAATAATCCATCTAGTCTCTGTTTATATGTGTCTTTATCTTTTAATTAGTGTTTGTGCCAAGTTGAACCTATTGGATCTTCTTGGATGATAGTTATTTGATCTTGCTGTAATTTCCAGAATCTTTGTGCTCAGTGCCCGAATTGTTAAAAATCACCAGAACGTGATAAAATACTGATTCCAATTGCTGCTGATCAATAAACAAATTTTCCAGGTCGTCTAATTTTGGTAGAATTTTTTGGGTTCTATAAGTTTGCGTTAGTTACAGATTACTACAGACTGTTCTGTTTTTGACAGATTCTGTTTTGCGTGTGTTGTTTGCTTATTTTGATGAATCTATGGTTAGTAAAATAATAGTTTATAATCCATAAAGAAGTTGGAATACAGTAGGTTTAACACCAATATAAATAAAGAATGAGTTCATTACAGTACCTTAAAGTAGTCTTTTGTTTTCTTTCTCTAACGGAGCTCACGAGATTTCTATTGAGTTTTGTGTTGTGAAGTTTTCAAGTTTTGGGTGAATTCTTTTAATGGATTATGGAACAAGGAGTGGCAAGAGCCTAAGCTTGGGGATGCCCATGGCACCCCAAGATAATCCAAGGACACCAAAAGTCAAAGCTTGGGGATGCCCGGAAGGCATCCCCTCTTTCGCCTACTTCCATCGGTAATTTACTTGGAGCTATATTTTTATTCACCAACATGATAAGTGTTTTGCTTGGAGCGTCTTGTATTATTTATGCCTTTGCTTGTTAGTTTACCACAATCATCCTTGCTGTACACACCTTTTGAGAGAGCCATACATGAATTGAAATTTGATAGAATACTCTATGTGCTTCACTTATATCTTTTGAGCTTGATGGTTTTGCTCATAGTGCTTCACTTATATCTTTTTGAGCGTGATAGTTTTTGCTCTAGTGCTTCACTTAGATCTTTTAGAGCATGGTGGTGGATTTGTTTTAAATAAACTTGATCTCTCATGCTTCACTTAGATTATTTTGAGAGTCGTTAATAGCATGATAAATTGCTTAATGTTAATATACTTGGTATTCAAGATATGTGAAACTTTCTTTTGAGTGCGTTTAATACTAAGAAAAGTTTGATGCTTGATAATTGTTTCGAGATATGAAGATGATAATATCAAAGTCATGCTAGTTGAGTAGTTGTGAATTTGAGAAATGCTTGTGTTGAAGTTAGCAAATCCCGTAACATGCACGTATGGTTAAAGTTGTGTAACAAATTTGAAACATGAAGTGTACCGGGCTTGTCCATCCTTATGAGTGGCGGTCGGGGACGAGCGATGGTCTTTTCCTACCAATCTATCCCCCTAGGAGCATGCGCGTAGTACTTGATTTTTGATGACTTCTAAATTTTTGCAATAAGTATACGAGTTCTTTTGACTAATGTTGAGTCCATGGATTATACACACTTTTACCTTTCCGCCTTTTCTAGCCTCTTGATTTTGCAGTGCATTGCCCTTTCTCACCTTGAGAGTTGGTGCAAACTTCACGTGCATCCAAACCCCGTGATATGATACGCTCTTTCACACATAAACCTCCTTATATCTTCCTCAAAATAGCCACCATACCTACCTATTAGGGCATTTCCATAGCCATTCCGAGATATATTGCCATGCAACTTTCCACCGTTCCGTTCATCATCATGATGACATACATTACTTTTGTCATATTGCCATTGCATGATCATGTAGTTGACATCGTATTTGTGGCAAAGCCACCATGCATTATTTTCCATACATGTCACTCTTGATTAATTGCACCATCCCAGTACACCGCCGGAGGCATTCATATAGAGTCATATCTTGTTCTAAGTTTCGAGTTGTAATATAAATAGAAGTGTGATGATCATCATTATTAGAGCATTGCCCAAAAAAAAGAGAAAGGCCAAAATAAAAAAAATAAAAAAGAAGAAGAAGAAAGGCCCAAAAAAAAGAGAAAAGAAAATAAAAAGGGCAATGCTACTATCTCTTTTTCCACACTTGTGCTTCAAAGTAGCACCTTGTTCTTCATGTAGTGAGTCTCATATATTGTGCTTCAAAGTAGCACCATGTTTTTCATATAGTGAGTCTCATAAGTTGTCTTGTTCATACTAGTGGGAATTTTTCATTATAGAACTTGGCTTGTATATTCCTACGATGGGCTTCCTCACAGTGCCCTAGGTCTTCATGAGCAAGCAAGTTGGATGCACACCCACTAGTTTTCTTTTGTTGAGCATTCATAGCTCTAGTGCATCCATTGCATGGCAATCCCTACTCCTCATGTTGACATCAATTGATGGGCATCTCCATAGCCCGTTGATTAGCTTCAAAATGTGAGACTTTCTCCTTTTTGTCTTCTCCACACAATCCCCATCATCATATTCTATTCCACCCATAGTGCTATATCCATGGCTCACGCTCATGTATTGCGTGAAGGTTGAAAAAGTTTGAGATTATTTAAGTATGAAACAATTGCTTGGCTTGTCATCGGGGGTATAGAAGTTGGGAACATCTTTGTGTGACGAAAATGAAGCATAGCCTAACTATATCATTTTGTAGGGATGAACTTTCTTTTGCCATGCTATTTTGAGAAGACATGATTATTTTGATTAGTATGCTTGAAGTATTATTATTTTTATGTCAATATGAACTTTTGTCTTGAATCTTTCGGATCTGAATATTCATACCATGATTAAGAAGATTTACATTGAAATTATGCCAAAGTATCACTCCGCATAAAAAATTCCTTTTATCATTTACCTACTCGAGGACGAGCAGGAATTAAGCTTAGATGCCTGATACGTCTCCAACGTATCTATAATTTTTGATTGCTCCATGCTACTTTATCTATTGTTCTGGACTATAATGGGCTTTATTTTCCACTTTTATATTACTTTTGGGACTAACCTATTAACCGGAGGCCCAACCCAGAATTGTTGTTTTTTTCCTATTTCAGTGTTTCGAAGAAACGGAATATCAAACGGAGTCCAAACGGAATGAAACCTTCGGCAACGTGATCTTCTCACCGAACGTGATCCAGGAGACTTGGACCCTACTCCAAGAAGTGCCAGAGGCGGTCACGAGGGAGGAGGGTGCGCCCCCTCTGGGCGCGCCCCCTACCTCATGGGCCCCCTGACGCTCCACCGACGTACTCCTTCCTCCTATATGTACCTACGTATCCCCGAACGATCAGAACAGGAGCCAAAAACCTAATTCCACCACCGTACCTTCCTGTATCCATGAGATCCCATCTTGGGGCATGTTCCGGAGCTCCGCCGGAGGGGGCATCCACCACGGAGGGCTTCTACATCATCACCATAGCCCCTCCGATGAAGTGTGAGTAGTTTACTTCAGACCTTCGGGTCCATAGCTAGTAGCTAGATGGCTTCTTCTCTCTTTTGGATCTCAATACAATGTTCTCCCCTCTCTTGTGGAGATCTATTCGATGTAATCTTCTTTTTGCGGTGTGTTTGTTGAGACCGATGAATTGTGGGTTTATGATCCAGCTGATCTATGAATAATATTTGAATCTTCTCTGAATTCTTTTATGTATGATTGAGTTATCTTTGCAAGTCTCTTCGAATTATCCGTTTGGTTTGGCCAACTAGATTGGTAGTTCTTGCAATGGGAGAAGTGTTTAGCTTTGGGTTCAATCTTGCGGTGTCCTTACCCAGTGACAGAAAGGGTTGACAGAACTCTTCCATGGCACCCTTGGAGAGATTAGTGCCATTATCAGTTATAATGCTGTGTGGAAAACCAAAATGAAAAATCACCTTTTTCATGAACTGAACCGCCGTGGCTGCATCACACTTACTGACCGGCTCTGCCTCAACCCACTTTGTGAATTTATCCACTGCCACCAGGAGGTGTGTCTTTTTATCTTTAGACCTCTTGAAAGGTCCAACCATGTCAAGCCCCCAGACTGCGAACGGCCAAGTAATTGGAATCATCCTCAATTCTTGAGCCGACACATGAGCTCATCGTGAGAATTTCTGACATCCTTCACATTTACTGACCAGATCCTCCGCATCAGCATGAGCCGTTAGCCAATAAAAGCCATGACGGAAAGCCTTGGCCACAAGAGATTTTGAGCCGGCGTGATGACCACAATCCCCTTCATGGATCTCACGAAGTATCTCCTGACCCTCCGCAGGCGATACACAACATTGAAAAGCTCCAGTGACACTACGACGATGTAACTCGCCATGAACAATTGTCATGGATTTGGACCGCCGGATGATTTTTCTCGCCAAGGTCTCATCCTCAGGCAACTCTCCCCGGGTCATGTAAGCCAAATATGGCACTGTCCAATCCGGGATAGCACGAAGAGCTGCTACCAGCTGTGCCTCCGGGTCTGGCACTGCTAGGTCCTCCTCTGTGGGTACCTTGACATAAGGATTATGCAAAACATCAAGAAAGGTGTTAGGCGGCACCGCTTTACCGAGATCCCAGCCGGCTTAAAGCATCAGTCGCCTCGTTCTTCCTTCGGTCAATGTGCTCCACTTGATAACTTTTGAAGTGCCCAGCCACAGCATCAACTTCACGACGGTAAGCCGCCATTAAGGGGTCCTTAGAGTCCCACTTGCCTGATACCTGTTGAGCCACAAGATCTGAGTCACCCAAACACCTTACCCGGCTCAAATTCAGATCTTTGGCCATCATGAGACCATGGAGTAAGGCCTCATACTCAGCTGCATTGTTAGTACAAGGAAACATAAGCCGGAGCACATAACAAAATTCGTCACCTCGGGGGGAAGTTAAAATGACTCCAGCCCCCGAGCCTTCCAACTGCCTGAACCCATCAAAGTGAATAGTCCAATATGTGTTATCTGGCTTCTCCTCAGGTGTCTGTAACTCCGTCCAATCATTGATAAAGTCCACCAAGGCTTGAGACTTAATAGCGGTACGTGGCATGTACTTCAAACCATGAGGCCCAAGCTCAATGGCCCACTTGACGACTCGTCCTGTGGCTTCCTGTTCGGATGATGTCTCCCAAGGGGCGTAACTTACCACAGTTATAGGATGACCTTGGAAGTACTGCTTCAGCTTCCGGCTTGCCATAAACACTCCATAAACAAGTTTCTGCCAATGCGGATACCTTTTCTTAGACTCAATGAGCACCTCTTTGATGTAGTAAACCGGCCGTTGAACCGGATGCTCCTTGCCAGCCTCCTTACGCTCCACCACGATGGCAACACTGACGGCTCGTGAGTTAGCGGCCACATATAACAGCAACGGCTCCTTATTAATGGGAGCCGCAAGGACCGGTGGCTCAGACAACTGTCTCTTTAAATCTTTAAAGGCAGTATTAGCAGCATCACTCCAGACAAAAGCGTCCGTTTTCTTCATCATTTGATACAGCGGTAGGGCCTTCTCACCTAACCGCTTAAAGCAAGCAACACGACCCGCCAACGGCTGAACATCATTGATGCACGCCGCTTAGCCAAAGAGGTAATTGCCTTGATCTTCTCCGGATTAGCTTCAATGCCTGTTTGAGACCGTAAACCCAAGAGCTTGCCTGCAGGTACACCAAATACACACTTTGCCGGGTTAAGCATCATCTTATAAACCCGGAGATTATCAAAGGTCTCTTTCAAATCTGATATCAAGGTTTCCTTCTCTCTGGACTTCACCACGATGTCATCCACATAAGCGTGAACATTGCTCCCAATTTGATCGTGGAGACAGCTTACATACATTATTGCCGATAAGTCGCTCGAGCACTCTTGAGCCCAAATGGCATAGATACATAACAAGGCTCCAAACGGAGTGATGAAAGCCGTCTTCTCCTGGTCCTTAATCGCCATTTTGATCTCGATGATAACCAGAGTAAGCATCCAAAAGCTCAACGCCGCAACCCCGTAGCATCAATGATTTGATCAATACGGGGAGAGCAAAGGATCAGCCGGACAAGCCTTATTTAGGTCCGTAATCCACACACATCCGCCAGTGCCGTTCTTCTTGAGCACGAGCACCGGGTTAGCCAACCACTCGGGTGAAAAACTTCAACAATAAACCCAGCCGTTAAGAGCCGGGCGACTTCCTCTCCAATAGCTTTCCGTCTCTTCGTTGAACCGTCAAGAAACTGCTCGACCGGCTTATACTTCGGATCAATATTGAGAGTGTGCTCAGCGAGTTCTCTCGGTACACCCGGCATGTCAGAAGGTTTCCATGCGAAGATGTCCTGGTTCTCACGGATGAACTCGATGAGCGCGCTTTCCTATTTAGGATCCAAATTAGCACTGATACTGAACTGCTTAGATGAATCGCCTGGAGTGAAATCAACAAGCTTGGTTTCAGCAGCCGACTTAAACTTCATCGTCGGGTCATGCTCGGTGGTTGGCTTCTTTAGAGAGGTCATATCCGCTGGGTCAACATTGTCTTGATAAAACTTCAGCTCCTCTGCTGCACAAACAGACTCAGCATAAGCCGCGTCGCCCTCCTCACATTCCAGGGCTACCTTTCGACTTCCATGCACGGTGATGGTGCCCTTGTGACCCGGCATCTTAAGCTGCAGATAAACATAACACGGCCGTGCCATGAACTTGGCATAAGTCGGCCGACCAAACAGAGCATGATATGGACTCTTGATTTTGACCACCTCAAAAGTTAATTTCTCAGCTCTAGAATCATACTCATCTCCAAAGGCCACTTCCAGTTCAATCTTGCCAACTGGGCAAGCCGACTTACCAGGCACCACTCCATGAAAAACAGTGTTGGACGTCTTCAAATCCTTATCAGTCAATCCCATGCGTCGAAAGTTCTCATAATAGAGGATATTGATGCTGCTACCTCCGTCCATGAGTACCTTAGTGAATTTATACCCACCAACCTGAGGTGCTACCACCAAGGCTAGCTGACCCGGATTATCAACCCGGAGGGGGTGATCTTCCCTGCTCCATACAATGGGCTGTTCTGACCACCTCAAATAACGGGGAACCGCCGGCTCAACAGAATTCACGGCCCTCTTATGAACCTTCTGGTCACGTTTGCACAAGTTAGTGGTGAACACGTGATACTGCCCACTATTCAGCTGCTTCGGGTGGCTTTGATAACCCGACTGCTGCTGCTGTTGTCCTCCTTGACCAGACTGTTGTTGATTATATCCGCCTTGATGTCCCTGAAAGCCGGAACTTGAACCGCCGCCCGGGCCATGAAAGCCGCCGACCCCTGAGCCGCCGCCCGACCTGTGACTGCCATCAAATGTGTTGGAATTCTTAAAAGCCTTCATGATCGCGCAATCTTTCCATAAGTGGGTGGCGGGTCGTTCCCGGGTGCCGTGTCTCGGGCAAGGCTCATTGAGTAGCTGCTCAAGAGATGGGCCTGACCCGCCAGATCGAGGGGGCGGTTCGCCCTTACGTCTCTAATTGTTACCCTGTGCATTGGCGTTGGCTACAAACTCCGGGTTACCCTCAGCCTCCTTGATTCATCGGGTTATGCTGCTGACCCTTTCCATTGCCGTTCTTCTTTCCCTTCCCTATATTTTCCTCATCAGACACGGGATCCTTGGTACTATCAGAATCGGCGTATTTGACTAAAGCTGCCATCAGCGTACCCATATCATTGCAATCATGCTTAAGGCGCCCCAGTTTCTGTCTCAGTGGCTCAAAGCGGCAGTTCTTCTCCAACATGAGGACTGCAGAGCCGGCATCCATATTGTCAAACGAATGTATTATCTCCTTGACCCATTGTACCCAATGAGTCGTGGATTCACCCACCTCCTGCTTACAATTTGTCAAGTCCACAATCGACATAGATTGCTTGCAAGTGTCTTTGAAGTTCTGGATGAAACGGGCCTTTAGCTCTGCCCATGAACTAATGGAATTGGGTGGCAAGGCCTTTAACCAAGACCGGTCCGTTCCATCTAACATCATGGTGAAGTACTTAGCCATTGCTGCATCGCTAACCTCCAACAGCTCCATGGCCATCTCATAACTTTCGATCCATGCTCCGGGCTGTAAGTCGGCCGTGTAATTCGGCACCTTCCGAGGTCCCTTGAAGTCCTTGGGTAAACGTACATTACGTAGAGCCGGCACTAAACAAGGAACACCACCGGTTCTGGTACCCACTCCCGCCTCAACGGAAGTCGTCGGATAATCTGGAAAGTCCTGCTGAGCCGTTTGTTGAGCCACTAGCTGAGCCGCCCGCTCGTCCTCCTGACGTATTCGGTCCTGCACCGGGTTATAACCACCGGGCTGGTTACGGCGCTGGGCATTTCTTGACAAAGCTTCTGACTCCATGTGCCTGCTGTAACTCGGACTCCGGTTTGGACGAGCCGGAGCTAACCAAGGCGGAGGAGTTGAATGAATCCTGTCCCGGCTGTAGGAATAAGTCTCTTGCTGAGCCAAGGCTGTCTGGACGAGGTCTCTGATCCTTCAAGTCTCCACTGCTGTTGGATCGTCACCGTCCACCGGGATAGCCGCCAAACGTGCTGATGCTGCGATCAAGTTCTCCATGGGGTTGGAAAAGTGACCCGGCGGTATCGGTACGTAACGGGGCGGTGCCATGTTCCCATGAGGAGGTGCCATCTCCCGAGGCTGAGCCGGCCCTCCTGTTCCGGCTGTCATAAACTGATTTGCATCTGGCGGGTTACTTGGGCCGGCTCCGGGTGTAGCGAAAAGATTCCGAGGATCATAAACCGGAGGTAAACGGGATTGGGTTTTCTGATGTCTCCTCCTCATCACCTCGTTAGATGCGTTCAGGCTCATCGTAAGCTGGAAGGCCTCTGACTGTAGTTGTTGTGCCCGTGCATCCAAAGCCGCCTGCTCGTGGCTAACACGGTGTCCTCACCGCCAAGGCCTCCTTGGCCCGAAGCTATCTCCTCACGCACTGTGCCACCTCCGCGTTATGCTCATCTTGATTCGCAGGGATGACTGTGGTGGTTAACAGGCCGTCGGTTATCCATGAGATCCAGAAGACTGAGCCGGGCGCACAGGGCCTCCTGCCCCGGCCGCTCCTGACCCGGACGTTATTGCTGTTGCAGCCGTTGAGTTTTGACCGGGTTGAGTACCAGCCATGAAGACTCCTGCCCAGTTTGGCGGCTCAAGGCCCGGCTCACCAATCCGGCCGATGAAGACGTGGATTCCTCCAAAGGGGACCCGGTACCCGTACTCAATTGAGCCGGCGTCGGGGTCCCAGCCTTCATCGTTGATGTAGATCTTGCTGCGACGACTCTTGGTCATCCGGCCCACTGCGTATCCCTTGAGCCCTTCGAAGTTGCCCTTCAAGAACTCAAATCCACCGTGCACTGGCCCCACGGTGGGCGCCAACTGTCGTGGGATTGTCACGGCAGATGTCCTCTTGCAAGGACTTAGTCGTGGAGCCATTGCAACCGGGAAGCTTAAAGGGGTTGATCGGGACAAAGGACACGAGAGATTTATACTAGTTCGGCCCCTTACGGTGAAGGTAAGGCCTACGTCTAGTTGGGTTGGTATTGCTTGATGTTTCGATGACCAGGGAGCGAGATACGCTATGCCCGGTTCTTGATGAGTTGTTTCTTGCCCTAAGCCGCCGGCGGGTCGTCCCCTTATATACACGGGTTGACGCCCTGCGGCTTACAGAGTCCCGGCCGTTTCATAAACAGTGTCCGGCTCGGTGACTAGTTGAATCTACCTTATGATACAAGTCATGCCATTATGGCGGTTTACTACAACAGGCCCTAAGTCGCGCGTGGGCTTTAGACCCTTTATTGAACCACCATCTTCATGCTTGGTCTTGGGTTTCTTCTGATAGATCTCTCTTTGCATAACCCGGCCCCTCATGGATGGCTTATATAAATAGTTACATCCCCAACACTTCTGGTAATTATTTCGCCAATATTTTTACATTTTCCAGAAATAATCTCCGTTGATTTTCAGGTCATTCCAAGAACTTTTATTTCTGCACAAAAAATAACACCATGGCAATTCTACTGAAAACAGCGTCAGTCCGGGTTAGTTTCATTCAAACCATGCAAGTTAGAGTCCAAAATAAGGGCAAAAGAGTTTGGAAAAGTAGATACGACGGAGACGTATCAGTGGGGGTTGCGGACGTCCGGCAATGCCTGGGCGCCGGCCAGAAAGGTACAGTGACGATGTCAGACAAGGAGGGTGCGGGTGCAGGGCAAGGGGGAGCTGGGAGTAGAGTGGAAGAAAAGTGTCCTGCGAGGAGGGTTTGAGTGAGTCCTACGTGGCCAAGGTCCGAATGTCCGCAACCCCCTCTAGTTTGTGTTTGGTTTATAGAAATTCGGGCAAGCAGATGCGGGTCGATGTTGGATGGTAAACTTCTTCCAGATAACTTGGTTAGTCCAGAAGTATGAAAACGTTTTGAAAGTCTGCGTTGAAGATGTCCTTAGAAGACAAGTTGTTACCCCAACAAAGAGCTTCGATCTACTCCATAGCCACCATTTGGGTGTCGCGAAACGCGAAACGCAACAGGGGGGGGGGTGCAATGGCATGGCCGTGGGGTAGACATCATCAGAGTTGTTACAAAGAAACAGAGGAAATCGAGTGCAGTAGTCCTTGATACAAAATCCAAAGGGGTCAAAATTCCATAGAAACAAGATTATCACGAGTGAAGGCACCAATAAAATTTAAAATTGTGATCAAGGCAAGACATGAGAGACATGCACATTATGAAAGTTTGACCTGAGAAGAGGAAGTGAGAATGTGCAGGAACCAAAGTGTGTGAAAGAAAGGTGAGAGCCATTGCCAATAACAATGTGATGAGGGGTAGTGGAGAAATGAGAGAGACTACCCAGATCCTATGAAATACGCGCCGTTGCGCCAATATTGAGGAACCAATCACCGTCGACATCATGCCCCGTTGGGTAAGAGACGCCGTGAAGCATGTCGAGGAGCATGGGGTCATAAGGGATAGAGCTATGTCGTGGCACTGGCGAAATGCCACCATATACAATGTGCTCTAGGCGATGAAACTGGATTCCTCCAAATTGAGTATTGTCATGACCGAGTGAGGGTGGGTGGGTGGGTCGAGGATGGCGGCGGTCGACGAGCCAATATAATAGGAAAGAGCAGGCACATCAACGAAGGAAATGTGGCCGGGCTAGCCAGTGAAGGAGTGAGACTCAGCCATCGAAGAGAAGGACCGAAAGCGAGGATAGATAACTCATATCCGATACCATGTAAGTACCGGAAGCAACAAAAAATTTCATTGATTATATTGAGTGTACATATACACAGGTTACAAGGCAGGCAACTCCGTAATGACATAGCTAAAGACTAGCTACAGATGCACAACAGTTGCAGTGAACGAAGTCAGTTTTTTTTTGGGGGGAGGGAGGGGGGGCAATGAAGTCAGCTTTTTCTACTGGAAATCCCAGTTAGCAGAAGTGAGCACATATCTTTTTGTTGCAAACACTGATGTTTGTTTGTTGACGCTAAAACAGAGATACTCTTGATAGATTTTGGAAATCTAAGCAAGTCAAAACTTATCAAGGACAATATAGAGAGGCAGGATATTGCATAGCTAAAATGATTCTTGGAAATAATGCTCAATTGGCGTTTAAACTATTTTTGTTCCGATGAAAATTGTATGCACCACTATTTTATATTTACAAATATTACACTACAATTTTAAAAATATAGTACATATTATGCACTACAATCCGTAACTCTTTTTTTTAGACCGTAACTCTATTTTTTTAGAGTGAAGTGCATCCTAGGTCCTCGAACTACTTTGATGGTGTCACGTAGGTCCTCAAACTATGAAAAGTGTCATCTAGGTCCTAAAAAATCCTTAAAGTGTAATAAATGTGTATATATGTGACACCTCTGAAATAGTTCAAGGACCTACATGACACCTTTGAAATAGTTTGACGACCATGATAACACACCTATTGCACTTTCAGGACCTGGATGATGATTTTCATAATTCGAGGACCTACATGATACCTCTGAAATAGTTCAAGGACCTATAATGCACTTCACTCATTTTTTTAGGAACACTACAAGCCATAACCTTTTTTTTGAGAATTATTATGCACTGAAAAAAAAACTAACAAGAGAATTTCTTCTCTGTAACTGGGCCGATCCACTTCAGCGATTCACTTTGGGCGGCTGCTGCTGCTTCTTCTTAGACTCCACCCACCACATCCCGCACCAGCAGTGTGAGGAGGGCGAGATGCCTAGGTCTAGCCGCCGCCGCCGCCACCCCTGCTCGACGACGGTCGGGCCACTGAACGACGACGACCTGCTCCGCGAGATCCTCCTCCGCCTGCCCCCGCAGCCCTCCTCCCTCCCCCGCGCCTCCGCCGTCTGCAGGCGCTAGCGCCTCCTCCTCTCCGACCCAGGGTTCTCCCGCCGCTTCCGCATCCACCACCGCCGCAACCCTCCCCTCCTCGGTTTTTTCGTCAGAAATGAAGGTCTGCCCTTCCTACCTTCCCTCGACGCCCCGGATCGTGTCTCCCCCGGCCGTTTCTCCTTGCAGCGCGGGGACTGCGACCGGTTCAAGTCCCTTGGATGCCGCCATGGCCTCGTACTCGTCTCCAACAAACCTAAGAACCAGATCCTGGTGTGGGACCCCGTCACCGGCGACCAGCACCGCCTTGACATCCCCCCGGTGGTTGCGATACATGCGAAGAAGACAACGATCAATGGGGCGGTGCTTCGTGCTGATGATGCCCAGCACTTCCAAGTGGTGTTGACAGTGGCAGACAACGATGACAAGCAACACAGACGAGCGCTTGCCTGCGTTTACTCGTCAGAGACTGGCGCATGGGGTGATCTCGTATCAACACAGCTTCCATCTGGCGTTCCAGTGAGTAATGTTGACACCTTCGTTTCTACTTACAAGCCTGCTGTGCTGATTGGGGATTCCCTTTACTGGAGGCTTGCTGGGAATTTTACCGGAATTCTTGAGTTTGATTTGGAGAAGCAAAGCCTAGCTGTCATACGGTTCCCAGTGCATATCCTTGAAGAGGGCCATTGCCTATTCTCGATTATGCGCGCAGAGGGTGGTGGCCTTGGTTTACTCCTCCAGACAGACCGCAGCATCCAGTTATGGAAGAGGAAAACTGATTGTGATGGTGTTGCTTCATGGGGGCTTGGCAGAACCATTGAACTGGACAAGCTACTTTCTCTGAATTCGGAGAAGAATGACATAATAATACAAGGGCCCATGGGGGAAAATAATGTGGTGTTCGTATGGACACATCACATCCTCTTTACGGTCCATCTTGAGTCATTGCAGTTCAATGAACTTCCTGGAGCCTACCCCCTTTTTCATTATCATCCATTCGAAAGTGTCTACGCTGCAGGTAAAGCATGCCTTCACATATTGGTTGTAATAAAACCAAGTTAGTTTCTTATAGTTGGTTGATGGCATATACGATTCACATCCTTTTGTGTTAAGTTAGCTATTTTAAGTAGTGTCATATCAATTGTTTCTTTTGCTGCTTGATGCCCTCTTCAACATATAGCGAATTTTTTCTGTACCGTTTCTATTCTGATTCTTGTGTGGTGGTGTTTAATGATTATGAATTTATGATGTATAGGAAAGAAATCCTTTCGTGGTGTATAATTTTATATGTGTTCTGCAGCCAGGCGTTGGGCTGCAATTGGTCTATTCTGAGTTCCATATCTGTAATAAGTCAGAGCTAGCAAATTGTCTTCACCAGTTTATTATGTGAATATCCATACAATAAAACATTAAAGATCAAGATTAGCAAATTCTTTGTGTAGCATTGAAATAAATCTTGTTATCATATGCCTATTCACATATGCAAAAATTATATAATACAGTAGTAGTTTTAGAAGGTAGTTTTTTCTCAACAGTGGGAAGTTGAAGATGACTACATGAAAAATATCGTGAACTCAATAGGTACATGTTAAAGTTAAAGCTAGTTCTATTTCTATCATTCAGTATTTATTATCTCTGTAACTGTGCTAATATTAAGTTTGTAATGATGAACTTCTGGAATTTAAGAATATTTACTCATTTACCATTTTTAGAAGACTCCTGAGAGTACCAAGTCCATTTGTACGTAGGAAAAATATTTTATCTGTTCATTTCACTAATCTGCTTGGATTTCTTAGTATGATTATGTTTTTATTGTTTTCTGATATGGCATGGAATGAGCTTATAATTCTGGATAACTTACTCTTCTGACCAGCTAATGGTCTGAGTGTACATGTTCTTCATTTCTACAACATTCATCATTTTATACTGTTCCTTGGACATTCTATAGATTTTATAATTGGTGTAATTTTGCTTATCTTTTCCTAATGTTGTTTGTCATAATACTCGAAGAGTATGCTTTCATTAATTTTTGTATTTCTATTTATCTTTTTGCTCAATTTATTGCAGTTTCATGGATGACTATTCTAGTGTAAGGCAGTTTGCTTAAATATTATTCTCAGCATATCTGTCAGTGTCTATCTACTCCCTCCGTTCCTAAATATTTGTCTTTTTAGAGATTTCAAATGGTCACCACATACGGATGTATATAGACATACTTTAGAGTGTAGATTCACTCATTTTGTTCCGTATGTAGTCACCATTTGAAACCTCTAGAAAGACAAATATTTAGGAACGGAGGGAGTAATTTGCATATGTAATCTGCCAACTGCCATTATCCCCTAACATGATTTGTCTGGTCCAAACTATATGTATCAATGCTTTGCGGGTAGTCTATTTTCTGCACTATTGGTCACTTTAGATGTTCAAGACTATTCTTATAAGCATATGGTCGAAATGGCATGACTAGATTCACCGTAAACACTGCTTTTGTCACAAATTGTATACTTTTACTAACATATTAATGTTATCAGTAAAACTAGTGGTCGAAGTATTCCTTTTGTTGTTGTGAAGAAAGAGTAATGCATCTATTTTGGCCGAATGAAATGTTTCTATTAATAAGACGGTGCACGATCCCTTAGTTGAGGCTTCTACTACATGAGTTCAATTAAATTTGATTTGTGAGCGACTTGCTAGCACATACGTTTCTGAAAAGTATGTCTATAAGCTATAAACCAGACTGTTCAGGTTTGTTACCCCATGAGCCCCTTATGTGCCCATGATAAAAATGAATATTTCAAATGATTCGATAAGCTGGGATGACCAGTATTTCCCTGGAGTTATTTGAGCCACAGTTTATTTATTTTATTTGCCTTTATTGAGAACAGAATAACAGATGTAGCCAAAAACTTGAGAATATATGCTAATAATAAGAGTTGAAGGTGTGGTGGCAAAAATGAACTGTTCTCCTGTATCGGTTCTCTGTTTCTATTGTTGGTTTTGTCCGCTGATGCTGACCGCCGAGACAGTTCAGTTTTGTAGCATTTGCGCAATTTCCAAAATCCCAGTAAAGTTAGTGTTTGCTGTTTGAGTCATATATAAGTTGAGATACATAACTTTGACTTTTTTTTCTATGAATGTATTGAGATATACAACTTCAACTTTGACTGATGAAATTGGTTGCTCCGCAGGTATCTAGGATAACATTCCGGTGGCTGAGATGCAGAAAATGGATTGCGTGCCGTAGGTTCTTCCATTTTGTATGCTGTTCGCAGGGTCTGTCGTGTGCTACACCCAGAATTTGACCCTCTGGACCGGGCACTTGTGAAGTTGTATGACTTGTAGGAGCTAATCGCTTTGTTTGTAAATGTTTAGAATTGAGATCGAGAGAGAAACCAGAGACAAACACCATGATGTAAAAGTAAACTCTTGTTCTCATTGATGATGGGATTACACATATATATAGCCCCTGAAGGGATGCGACCGAAGGGATGTGAGGCAACCGCCTCGGTTAGAAAAGCAGGGATTAATAGGATTAATTAAATCCTAACACTCCCCCTAATTCATGCTTGTTAGTGTAAGTATCATCATCTTGAGAAGCTCCTCCAAAAACCCTGTGGGAAAAATATGAGGAGATAGGTGTTCCATATATTGCTAAAACTCCTTCAAACCCAGTGGGAAAAATAAGGAGAAAATGATGCAACATATATAATGGTTATTGTCTCTTTTAACTCAATACGAGAAAACCCATAGAGTTTAGAGGACAATAAATATGTCGTATATACTTTCCTAAAAACCCCGATGGGGAAAACAGAAAGTATGACATATGATCTCATGTTGATATTACCTCATTAAAAACCTTCATGAAGGGAAAAAGAGTATAATATGATGCATTAAACAGGAACAATTCAGGAAGATACTCCCCCTGATTCTTGCAAAATTCAAAGCCGACACATACCAAAACATAGAAGTTGGTAGAGACCCGCTGAACAAATCAGTCGCATGATTTGACTTGCAAGATATGCAATATAGTGATATTGCTTATTATGTAACCTGTTTGCATCCGGGCAACACAAGAAACATTATCGTTGAGATAATGGTTGGTGAATGTAGCCATGAGGTCTATTCCGAAGACTCTTCATGAGAGGGCTACCACACCTAGTAGGAACACTAAACTTGTCTATGATCTGACATAGTGGGGATCTGATCGATGTATCCAGTGATATTGGTGTTCAGATTTCTCCAAAACTAAAAAATCAGGACAAGATGTTTCACGCCTTGGAGATATCGAAAGATATTCTTGAGTACCAACCAATTGTGTTTGGTCGATCCAATGGCATATGGAACGTTGAGTCCCAATATCTCATTTCCATCATCTCTTGATCTAAAATAGATCTTTCTCTATGTCTAGAGAATGAACTAGCATGAGAGTTATGGATGGATAAGATTTGTCCAAATGAATTTCTCCAATAGATATAGACAACATAGTATACCATAATGTATGAACGAAGGTGCTCAAGTTGTAGTAACGAGCGGTATTTTGGTTTACCCAAATCCTTCATTTTGAAGTCCGTCACTTAGATGATTACATGTGTCGTCATTGCAGACACACAACACATGGATAATCATCATTGTAGGAGTAATCCTTGTGTACAAGGATCTCACTACGTCGGTTGTACCATATGTACCGACAACAATAAGCCGTATGGTGGATTACTGATTTTACACAATGTATGTTGCATTTTGTATTTCGATTCAGAATTGGGATTCCATTGGAAATCAATCATGTATGTCTGAATCTAGTGATTCACATGGACATGTGATCACTACATCTATCAACCGCAGAGATAGATGATTTTGAACTGCCAATGATATAAGTTATCGGAATGAGATTCCACCTCTGGAGAATAGTTGGGTATCTGCGTGAACCCTTGTGCTACAATACTTGCTCTTTGTCTCACCACCTCGTTGTTCTCAATTATGTTTCCAGAAGAAGAAAACTGGTGTAGATATTGCTTATGAATACCTTCCCATTATTGAGCAAGATCATTTCTACCTAGATTATACCCTTTTCTTGAGTTCAGTCCGAGTGTTGACCACACTTTGCCATGGCCATGGTCTTTGGATCTGAATCATTTGTAAGGTTTTGCAATCTAGTTGAGAAATGTATGTCGACAATTGTAGACTTCCGGTTATATGATTCTCCAGAATCTATATATCAATATATAGTTGATGAAAATATCGTTACCCGTAGTGACTTCTCGCGATTTCCCAATGCGATTGAGTCGGGTATTCCGATGTCCCGGTCATTGTGTGCACTATGACCTGGGTTGGTGGAGGTCTCCCGTCCACTGGGTGTATACTACCCATTAGGTGTCTGCCAACGTGAAGTTGATTTGCATTTACTGATTCACAGGCCTTGGTATCCTTGCTTGTGAGAAGCTGAATCCTGATGTACTTCTGCCATACATCTCCCCCTGTTGCTTTGAATGAGGAGTGGAGTGGATTTTGCTGGTACCTCCACTCTTTCAGGCGTAGTTTTGCAGGATTGTAGGATTGTGTGACACCTTTGTAGTCAGTAAATGAATCCGGCAGATTATTTGCAATGTGTTGCAAATCTTCTGAACGCATGGTTCAGATCTTTGAGTACGTGGATTTGAGGCAGAAATGTGTTGAACATTCCACTAAATTCCTGGCATTTTTATGGTACTTGAAATCTCCCCCTAATGCCTGGAAATGTTCCTCATTGAATCAGCATACTGGCCTTGAATAACTCCCCATGTGAGGGGCTTGAGGTATTGACGGAAATACAGTTATTCCTCACATAGATCCCAACTATATGTTGAGGGGCCAATGATGTATGCCGGGTGGTGATATCAGTATGCAACCGAGTTACTACAGATAGGAAATGCTTGGTAGATTCCCATGTATCAAAGACAGAAGGGAATAATATTATGCAGTTTGGTCATGAGCGTGTAAAACTACATGAATCCAACGTAAAGTTGGTAAGTTGCAATTCCAAAATAAAGATAATGCAATGAGCTTAACTCTTTGGATATGATTCTACCAAACCATTTTGAGTCTAGACATTAGGACAAATTGCTAAACTTCTATCCAAAGGCCATAGAGAATGCCTTCAAGGAGAATTCTGCAATGTTATCCATTCAATTTGCTTGAAACCGATGTCGGGGATAATGAGCCAATGGTTTCGTGTGAATAAAGCACACACTTAAGACCATCATGTAGATATGTCTTTTAGAACCATGGAATACCTGAATAGTCTACTCAATGGCTGGGAAGAGCCACTTACCTCGACTTGATGCATTCAAGGAGTTTGAGTGGTTCATCGTAGAATTTAAGGTGTGCAAGCCTTAAAATTAGCTTCCCCGTGTCACTTGTAGTGCACATAAAATCCAAATGTTATTAGAATTTAGCATCATAATAATCATAAACTATTGGAATTGCTGATAGTTTATGTTTCAACCCAATGTCTCGACGACCAATACGAGTATGCCAATTTTGTCATGTACAAGACACTCTGGAAAACTATCTCGTACACAACATGTGCTACGGGTTGTGTCGTATGTGTAGTACAATCCAGATGATACACATAGAATGTGCTTGCCATATCCGTTGCATATGGTAAAGAGAAGTTATTTCTCTTTATTGTCATCATAAGTTTTGCTATGAAAACTATTTTGACGGATACCTCCATAGTTTAGTAGGGTACGAGTTAAACCTGGGAAGCAATAAAGCATCCCAACGTTACTCGAGTACCCACAGGGATAGTAAATATGACTCGAGTTGAACCAACAAATACCTCATCGCGTCTAGCGATTTAAATATCTCCTTTCTCTCAATGAGAGTGCAAACATTGGACTTCCCTGAGTATAGAGTGAGTGTGGTGCATATGTCCACAAGGCACATATCATTTTTCATCGGATTGACTCCCGTAGAAATCTATATATAGACATGAAGATTCTCAATATGAAAATCACTGTCAGATATATAGAATGCATACAAATGTATGTGTATCAAAGTGCTGATACAATATATTGTGATATACAATATATGATGACAACAATACTTATGTTCTTATTAGAACATCGTAAATTGACATAAATTATGTTGACCACTCAGGAGATTGAGAGACTAGAAGAAGTCTCCAAACATGTCGGTTGAGGAATATTCAACCATCACGTTCTCCGTGCTCATAGGGTCCCGTCGCAGCTGGTGTTGTCAGATTGAAGGTTGAAGTAAGATTCAAACCTTTGCCCTTGAGGTTCATTGTATCCCAGGAATCGCTGATACAGAATAACCAGATGCTGAGATCTGAATCTAATGCCTTATAATGTATAAGACAACATTTTTCTGTTAGCGGTGTGATCCTGACCAGAAGTGAATCCTGGATTGCACACATTATCCCACGAGACACAAGAGCGATCATGATGTCCATGGCCCAGATAGGGCAGTGGTGGCCATTGAGGGCGAATGCCCCAAACTCTATAGCCATATGTTACCTCTATGGATAAACCAGAGATAATTAATTTACAACCAGTAAATTAAAGACCATCATGGTTGATGTTATAATGAACTTAGCAAAATCAATGGGTATTTCAAGAAGTTATCTTGAAACCATTAGTGTGAATCTCAAATTGCTAAATATGACACCTTGAAGATAATCTCCAAAATGGAGTAGATCTCGCAGCACTAGAGAGTATAATCTGATAGAATCAGTAGATACTCACTCGTAATGCCTTATGTCATGACTTAGTAAAATGCGTGGGAGAGCACTTTGTAAAGCAATTATAATGTCAAAATGACAAAATATAGGCTTTAACAGTAGTCCTTGATAATCATAAGGCAGTAGATCTAAATGACTACCTTGTGATCCCAATACATCAATTTGAAGAAATCACTTTGAATTTTGCATTCTTATTTGCAAGAAATTAAAAATCTCAATTGCAAATAGACATATTAATCTCAACATGTAGCGGACATGGAGATACATACATTCCGTAATACATCGTACTCAACAGAAATACACCACTATTATAATGAACATTAATGATGTTGCAAACTTGATGTTCAAGTGAAAAACTTGAATTGTATAGATCCCAAATTAAATGAGATGATCCTGTATCAAGTTGCAAGATAATTCAGCAGGACGAATTAATATTTTACGAGAGAAAATTAATCTCAATCGCTATGAAATTGTTTTGTGAGAGAAAAAAAATTCTCAATCACAAAATCAATATTGTTATGCGAGAAAATTTAATCTCAATCGCAAAACAATGGTGTTGTGCCGGTAAAGAACATGTTGTAGGAATTGCTAGAGCGCAAATACATTGAACATGTCCTAATCCGTGAATCAGTAAAACCTCGATGGTAGAACTGAAAAACAACAAAGAGATAAGCCTCCATCGGCCCTCTCTATGCGTGGTTACACCACCGTTGTGTGGGAACGACGTCGAGTCGCCGGCATAGGAGGGCGAGCCACGCTGCCGCTACGGGAGGGGCTCTCCGCGCCGGGCCGTCCTTCGCCGCATCCAGCACCATAGGCGGCACGCTTTGGATGGCCGCGCCGTTGCCGAGAGCAGACGAGGCTACGCCGTCGTCGGAAGTTGTGCAACCGGAAGAACGGGTCACGCGAAGGCGACGCCTGCGGGCCGTGATGCGGCGCCGCCGCCGTCGCAGGGGAGGCCTCGTTGAGAGTCCACCTCGATCCAGACGGGCTAAGGCGACGCCGCCAGCTACGGGATAGTTGTGGCTGCAACAGCATGCAGGCCACGTGTCGTGCGTCGAGCCGGAGCATGGGAGGGCGCTGCCCGCCATGACTGGGGCGAGGGCGTGAGGCGCAACACAGTGGTGGTGGGCGCTGCACCGCTGCCGCTGATGCGGCACGTCGCCGGGAGGAGGAGGGATGGGGTTGAGGCCGTAGGAGGCCGCTGTGGCCGTCATACCTTGCTTCCATGGACGATAGCCACGGACGTATTGTTCGTTCTCTTCTTGGTAACTGCTTCCGTGAAATCGATCGACAGTTGCCGATCTGATCTCCATGGCTTCTGTGCCGACGAGCACCATCGAGAGGCATCTCCTCTGTTCCTTTGTAGGCCGAATCGCTCAGTTGAATTTGCGCCACGCGCCGGAGGGTGTAGCTGGCCGCTGGTTTCCGCGTTGTCTTCTGTTAGGCCAGCGCCGTGGAGGAATCATGTCGGCCGCTTGGGAATCGGCTATGGCTGATGCGCCGTTTGCGGTTTGCCACGCCCGGGGGCGTCGCTGCTACAGCCATCACGGCCGCTCATGGTGCAACTGCTGCGTTAATCATGCTCCTGAGATCTCCTTATTCCAAATTGATGCAAAGCGAATCAACAATACAGTGCATTAGTAATGTTTGTTTAATCAAACTAGGAACAAGACAAAAGGGAGCGCAGCATGCACTGATCCATCAAGATCATCGGTTCGTATAGATGGATCGATTCCGTCCTTGAAAACTTCAACGTTTTTGGCCGATCGCTTGTTGCCGGAGAGCAAGTGACTGATAACGTGTTTAGAATTGAGATCGAGAGAGAAACCAGAGACAAACACCATGATGTAAAAGTAAACTCTTGTTCTCATTGATGATGGGATTACACATATATATAGCCCCTGAAGGGGTGCGACCGAAGGGATGTGAGGTAACCGCCTCGGTTAGAAAAGCAGGGATTAATAGGATTAATTAAATCCTAACAGTAAACTTACGTGTGTCTATTATCTATGTTCTGTGAGAGGACACAGTGACTTGCTTGGATTAATAATTAGTGCTGGCCATGTCAGTCACTCTTGCGGTTCAATTTTTTGATGCCTCTGAAGCAAGCACGATCAGGCAAGCTCAATTGTCGGTCTCGTGTTGTGTCAGGTTAAGTTTTCAGGTTTCTATATCCCTGCTGATGTTATGTCCCATGGTGCTATCGTATTAGATTAACTCCCTTTTTTTTATCATCACCAAGGTGTCCGAATCCCATTCTTATTACCAGAAAGCCCTCTCTGTCATGAATTATTTCAGTGGAGTTACATCCAGAAGGTTGTAGGTTGCTTGGAAGTATTTACCTGCACTGGTTTTTTCATCCGCATATCTTTAGTCAAGCAGAGTTCAGCAAACAGACAACAACCTTCAGATCTGCATGTAAGTGGCACTGTATCGCTAGCCGCCGCCTCCTCCTTTCTCCATAAAAAAGTTAGGATTTCTGCCTCCCGCCGTTGCCGTCGCAGGTCCGCCTCCTCTCTGGTGGCCCTAGGGCCATGGGGACGCGGTGGATCTCGGCAAGGGCCGGCGGGAGGGCTCCGTTTTTAGTCGTTTCTTTCAGTTTTGCTAGGGTTTGTGTCCTGCTCAGGAAAACGAGATGGCAGCGGCTCCCTGAAGATGAAATAAAGGTCTCCCCGCCTAGTCCCCGTTCCGGCGGCGCGTCTAGCACCTTTGGTGGGCGTGTGGATGATACGACCCGTTGTAGTATACACACTAAGGTCGTTGATATTTCACCAGAACCTGGTTGTGTTAAAAAATACATTGCATATACACTGGAGTATCTACGGGCAAGTTACAAAGATGAACATACAATAGTAGATAGATGCATGCATGCTGAAGAGTTGCAAGCTATGTGCATTAGGAGAGAAGAGAAGTATGTTCAGGTTGAGATGATAATTGCTTCGGTGTTAGACCTTCATGCGTTAAGAGGAAACCAAGCAAAGGAATACTTTAATTATCTTGGTAAGCCTCATTTAGATGGAGGAATTAAGGAGTCCACGATGGATCTTGTTTGTTGGCTTGGCAGGAATAGTTGCTGCGTGAGAAACAAGTACATAAAATATTTTATATTTTTTTTTCTTACCATGGAAGGAACGTGTGTGGAAGGGATGCTTGATACGTGATCAATTCTCCTTGCAAGAATGCGGTTGGGGTCCACCTGTAGAAGACATCACGATGGCACACTCATTTACCTAATAAAGTCTAGTTATTTAGGGTGGGTCGTTCGGTTGTAAAGGTTATCTTGCTAATCTATAAAGCAAGAAATCTATTAGACAGTTAAGAGTCCAAATACTTCTGTACACGTACAAAGAGTTTTTGTTGGTTAGTCAGCTTGTTTTCCAAGCTATGTCATTTGGGTCGGCTATTAAAGCCTAGGGTGTGTGTCATGTAAGACAGGTTATTTTTTATGAAATAAACACGATGTGCTTTTCAGGGTAGACACCCGTATCAAGTTTTGGAGGGACCTTTAGAAAACCTCTGTGTTGCGATTTCTCTTCGTGGAAATTGTTTTACGCGTGAGTACCTTCCCCGAGATTGGTTTTCTCGTGCTGGGCCGCAAGGTTCAAACCCTCTACTTCGTGTACATCGCGTGCGCGGGCGAGATGTTACTACTGCTGAAGGTGAAGTGTCGTGAAAGGTCGGGCCACAACAACGGATCGGATCTCGCCACGAGGTTTGATTGATATCAGGTGGTATCAGAGCTAAGGTTAGTCACGGCGATTTAATTTGCAATATCATCTGCGGAGACGAGCATCAACATGTTGAGCAAGAACATATTGATGGAGGAGGAAGGCATTGGCGAGGTCATTCTTTTTCACAGCCGTTGCGTTGTGAGCGAACGGCGTGTCAATCTGACGATCGATGAGACTACTGCAGTCAACATGGTTAGCATTGAGGTGGTGGAAAAATTGGGGCTGAAGATGACACCTCTTGAAAGACCATACACACTGAAGTGGTTCAAAGGTGAAATCCACATTACACATCAGATTTTGCTAATTTTTACTTTAGGAAAATATTGTTGTGCGGAATTTTTTCATGTTTGTCCTGTGCCCATGGTGTCGTGCCATCTGCTGCTTGGGAACCCATGGTGCAAACGTGTTGGGGCTGTTCGGAATTCCAAAAAAAATACTTACTTTGCATCATGGAAGGGCCAACAAATCTGTTTTATTCATATGCCAGTGGACGTGTTCATGGCAGATTGGATAGGCCGTTTGCAGAAAAGGAGAGAAGAGCAAAAAGAAATAGAGGAAGAAGTTGATGCATCGATGAAGGGTGTGAATCTTTTGGTACAGAAGGTACAAGACGGTGATGCAAAAGGCCAACGATGGAGTGTTTTCAAGACACAATGCAAGATTAAGGACCGTGCATGTAAGATGATAATTGATGGTGGCAGTTTTACCAATGCCATTAGCAAAGACCTTGTACAAGAATTGGGTTTGTCTATGTGGCGACACCCTCAACCACACCACGTGGAGTGGTTATATAACTCTGGGAAACTAAAAATTACACATAAGGTACGTGTGACATTTGCTGTTGGGGATTATGTTGACAAGGTGGATTGTGACGTCATGCCGATGGACACGTGTCAGTTATTATTGGGAAGACCGTGGCAGTTTGATCGTGATGCAGTGCATGCAGGTAAATCAAATACATATACATTCAAGCATGATGATAGACGACACGTTCTAAAACCAATGATGGACAGTGTGATCACTAGAAACATGGAAGTTTCAAAAAAGAAGGTTTTGAAGGTTGGCTCAAAACCGAGGACGGTTTTGTTTCAAGGAAGGGAGGATGATACGAACCTACAAATATCAAGTGCGTCAAGAAATGACTATGTGGCCGTGACGAAGGACAAGATGACAGACATAGCCAAAGGACAACTTATTAGTTGTGGAAAGGATGGCAAGCTACGTGTGCTTTGTGGTCCGCAACCAGAACCGAAGCAAAACTACTGTCAAGTAAATAATAGAAGGAAGATCGTGTATAGGGACCAACCTACACAACCGTCTACGAAGATGCCACCAATGTGGAGCAAGAAGCTAACACGTACAAGCATAGAAGAACCAAAGCCAGAAGAAATAACGCCCACGTTTCGTACACCTCCATGTAGATTATTTGTTGGGTCCTTGCCAATATGGATAGATTTAGGTAGGTAAACTGAGTCTAATATTTTATGGAGTCCAAACATGTGCGTTTAGTTTAGTTGGTAAGAAGATCTTGCCAGATCATTAATTAGAAGAATCCTCAATTAGTTGAGATAAGGCAGGAGAGTCTGTTTAAGTTTTAGTTGGTTACTTAGGGTTGTGTGTCGCCTATATAATAGGCTAGCTCCGGCCATGTACGGAGATTAGTTTTTGGTTTAGGGTCTGTCTACGTCTCAGTCGACTGAGACTTCACGAAGTCTCAATTAGCTGACGTCATTCTGGACAAATTAGGCCCGTTTTACCATCCTCTCTGTTGGATTTTAATTTCCCCTATTATGGGCTTGGGGCGTGTGCTTTGTTTGTTTGTCTTTTTTATTTTTGCTGTTTGTTTGGCCCGTTACGCAGCAAACATCAGAAGACATCAAATGGAACTGCTAGCTCTCGGAGTCGCAGACCTGAGACGTCCCGTACTTGAAGTAAGCTAGAGTTCCAGTGAACTACGAGGACAAGTGAGCTGGACACTCCAGGGAATAAGCAAAAGAGATGCTAGTGCTAACTCTAGAGAAAGAGCAAAAATATCACCGAGATACTCCATGTGTCCCCAAAAAAAAGTATAAAAGATAGTACCAAGCAGTACATCTGTAGTTTTAGAAAAGACTGAATACAAATGCACCATTATGCATCAGCACTACTGAAGCTGAAGCTGCGGAGTGGAGTGGAGGCATGCATGAAGCAGGCTACACTCAAGATTCATCAATCCTGCTGCCCCAGTTACATCAATAAACAACACATCGATCGATCTCACTAATTTCATATCATAGTCCATGCATTTCAGCAGGCCCATTTTCACACAAGCAAAAATCAACTGTGCGAAAAAACAATGCGGCTCTGACAGAAAACACATACATACATGATTTCAGCTTTGGTATAGCAAAAATCACACATACCTACAAGTGGTTCAAATTTAGTAAAGGGGGTCTTGATTATGTTGACAAGATGATGACAATTGGATTCCCTCTCAACTGTACCAGTTAGTTGGATCAGACAAGCACATCAAAAAATGACCAAAAATATCTATAAAAATTTTCGCAACCCTGAGTGGTCCTTGATCGCGATACAATTTGCGTCAGAAAATAGGAGTAGTAGCAGCTAAGAATACTACACCAAAATCATTCAAAATTTGCATCAGAGATAGTTAAGTTGAACTCCCCCTCTTAATGGTACTCGTTAATCTGTCGTAGTCGACCAGAGAGCTAGATCAATCAACTACAGTGAAAAATGCTACAGGTGCAGATCACTTGCACGGTAGTACTACATCAGGAGTGGTCACTTACAAGGATTTTGTTCCCTTCCTGAATGGGTTCTTGAAGAAAAATCGCCAAGCATCTGGAGGGGAAAAGGGGCCGGTAGCTTACCTCGTCTGCAGGGCACGACGAGTCTGGAGGGGCGTCGGCGTCGCCAAGCATCTCGTCATCGACGACTTCTGCCGCAGAAAACTTTGATGTGCCCGCTCCCGTGATGCGTCTTCCTTCCTCAACCATTCTCTCTTTGACTCTTGAGCCTAGGTCCACATTCTGGAGACTTGAAGAAAAATAAAGATACTTCCCTAAAAAAGGATACAAAACAATTGATTTTTAGTTCTGATTCCTTGGGAAAATAAATCTTTTTAATGCAAAAAGAAAAATGAAAAATAAAAAAGGTTTGTACTTTTTATATGATTTTACAAAATATAACAAAACAAAGTTTTCTTGAAAACTGCCCCCTCCCCCTGCCGCAGTCCGACCAAAAAGACAAAGCTAGTTGTGAGATCATGTGCTTGATTTGTGTTTGCGGACACGCCAAAAAATGGGAATTGTGTTTGCCTAGTTGAGGGGGGAGGTATCTTACCAACCCCCCTCACCCCGTTGACCATTCCGACAAAGCAAAAAAGCCTAGTTGCAACCATGTTGGTAAAAAAGACATGCAGTTGTAGTCCGAGGACAACGCTTACAGTTGCATGACTAGTTTTCCCCTCTCCCCGCTGCTCTCTCCCCCGATTTAAACAAAGCTCCCAATTGCAAAGGTGTTGGAAACACATGCAGTTGGACATGCGACTGTCCCTCTCTCTCTTCCCGCCACTCCTCTGACAAAACAAAGGGCCCCAATTGCAACCAATTTAGAAGACATGCAGGTGCGTGACTATAGTTGGACATGGAACTGGCCCCCCTCCTCTTGGTCCCTCCGACAAAGCAAAAGCGAAGTTGCAATCAAGTTAGAAGATATGCAGTTGCGTGACTATAGTTGGACATGCAACCCCCCCCCCCCTATTGCCGCCGCCCCCTCCAACAAAACAAAGGCCCCAGTTGCGACGAGGTTTGAAGACATGCAGTTGCGTGCCTAGTGTGGGACATGCAACTGCCTCCCTACTCATTAGTTCCTTCGACAAAGCAAAAAAGCGCAGTTGCAACCAAGTTAGAAGACATGCAACTGTGCCACCATAGTTGGCCATGCAACTCCCCCTCTTGTCGCCACCCCGTCCAACAAAACAAAGGCCCCAGTTCCAACCAAGTTTGAAGACATGCAGTTACGTGCCTGGTGTGGGACATGCAATTGGCCCCTCTCCTCGTCGGTCTCTCTGACAAAACAGAAGTCTAGTTGCAACCAAGTTATAAGACATGCAATTGCATAACTACATTTGGGTATGCAACTGGCCCCTTCTCTCCCTGCCGCCCTCTCCGACAAAACTAACATACTAGCAGTTGCAACCAAGTTAGAAGACATGCAATTGCCACCATGTAGGAGCACATGTAATTGCATGACTACAGTTGAGCATGCAACTGGTGCCCTCTCTTCCACCCGCCCTCTCCGAAAAAACAAAGGCCCCAGTTACAACCAAGATAGAAGACATGCAGTTGCATGACTAATGTGGGACATGCAATTGTAAACCCCTCTTCCTGCCGCCCTCTCCAACAAAACAGAGGCCTAGTTGCAACCCATGTTGGAAGACATGTAGTTGCATGACTACAGTTGGACATGCAACTAACCCCATCTACATGTCGCTAGCCCCCAAAAAAACCCACTTGCAACCATTTTGGAAAGACATGCAATTGCGTGACTATAATTAAACATGCAACTGGCCCCTCTCCTCGTCGGACCCTCTGACAAAACAAAAAGCCCAGTTGCAAGCATGTTAGAAGACATGCAGTTGTGACCATGTTGGAAGGCATGTAGTTGCATGATTACAGTTGAGCATGCAACTGGCCCCTCTCTCTTGACGCCGCCCTCCTCCAACAAAACAAAGGCCCCAGTTGCAACCAAGTTAGAAGAGGTGAAGTTGTGTGGCTAGTGTGGGACATGCAACTGGTCCTCTCCTCGTCCGACAAAACAAAAGCCAAGTTGAAACCAAGTTAGAAGACATGCGGCTGCGACCATGATGGAAGACATGTTGTTGCATGACTATAGTTGAGCATGCAACTGGCCCTCTCTCTCTTGCCGCCGCCCCCTCCAACAAAACAAAGGCCCTAGTTGCAATCAAGTTAGAAGACATGCAGTTGCATGCCTAGTGTGGGACATGCAATTGGCCCCTCCGACAAAAATAAAAGCCGAGTTACAACCAAGTTAGAATACATGCAGTTGCGACCATGTTGGAAGACACGCAGTTGCATGATTATAGTTGAGCATGCAATTGGCCCCCTCTCTCTTGCCGCCGCCCCCTTCGACAAAAAAATCCCCATTTGCAACCCGGTTAGAAGACATGCAGTTGCGTGCCTAATTTGGGACATGCAACTGGCCCCTCTCCTTGTCCGACAAAACGAAAGCCCAATTGCTACCAAGTTAGAAGACATGCAGTTGCATCATGTTTGGAAGACATGCAGTTGCATGACTATAGTCATGCAACTGGCACCATATTTGGAAGACATGCAGTTGCACCATGTTTTAATGATTCAATGTAAACAGCTACTCCCTCCGTCTCATAATATAAGAACGTTTTTGACACTATATTAGTGTAAAAAACGCTCTTATATTATGGGACGGAGGGAGTAGTTAAGTAGGGGTCCCTTCAGAAATAAGGGAGAAAAAAAAGATCAACCTTCAACAAATATATTCTGTGATGGTGAGTATAAACTAAAACAATAAGGATCAGAAAAAAAAACAGAGGCTGCAGAGTTAACGCTGTGATTTTGAACTCCTTCCAGACATACTTGCTGATGCCACTTGCCCTGCTCCCGCAGTTGCAAGTGTTCAGACAAACTCTGCAAACCATCTCCTATGCACATAAAAGGGCGCCGAACATAAATGTGTGCTAGTGAGACGCGTACATATTCAGCTAATGATTTTAGTGCAATACTTATATGCTTCCGAACGAAAAGGATTTCGAGACGTCGCCGCTGATGACCAAAAGATATATTTACAATGCGATCTGGAGATAAAAAAAGATGAATATGTCAAAAGACCATATTATCTTGATTCATATACAAAAAAAAATGAACATCGTACTAATTCATACGGTTTCAGCAAAAAAAGAAAATTGAAAAACCATGATGTTGCTGGAAACTTAGTTTCATTAATTATTCTCTTTTGATTCCACGAAAAGAGAGATTTGAACATGGTACTGATTAAATAGAGTCTCAGCAAAAAAAACTGACAAAACAAATAAACATGCCCACTCCTAGTGATAGATTTAAGTAGTAATCTCTCCTGTTTACAAGGAAAGATTTCAAAAAACATGCTACTGATTAGATAGGGGTTCTGAAAAACAAATAAACATACCCACTCCTACTGATACATTCAGTGATACTCTCTTGTTTCGAGAGAAAGATTTCAAAAACATGCTACTGATTAAATAGGGTTTCAGCAAAAATCTAAATAAACAAACAAGGGACTGAACCACTCCTAGTGATGGCTCAGTAATACATAGGAGGGGATTTGAGTTCAGTAATAATCCTCAAAACATGTAACTGATTTCGCAAAAAAATGTTTTGGCAAAGTCATATTATTCAAGCTACTAATCTGGACTAAATAAACAAACAAGGGACTGAACCACTTCTAGTGATGGCTCAGTAATAGATATGAGGGGATATGAGGGAACCACTTCTAGAGACACCAAATATCCCAGAAGAACCGTATCAGTGTTAGCACTCACCAGATCGAAAAAGCTGCCCAAAAAAAGAATGACTAGCAAAGATTTTATCCTAACAAAAAGAATGCCAACTTAGCAGGCCTAAAACACATCTCTCTTGTCACCTACTGATGTACAGAGGGTGTAAAAATGCACTCTACTCTCTCTCTTTACCCCTGGATCAATTACTATAGCAGATTCTTCACGCTAAGAACCCTAAGAAAAACTTCTCTATAGTACCTACAAGCATAAAAAGAATGGTGTTGATACTACTACTTTCAGTACAATCCAAAGGAGAAAACACTTCATCTCAGTCTCTTAGGGATACTAAAATTTTAGTACTACTAGTTGTAAGAAATCTTTACTGGATAAAGCCTCAGAAACAGAGCAAAAATAAAAATCAGAATGACAAAACAGGTGCCACATAAAAACAGAGCTTTATTTATCGAGGTAAGTGAATCTAGCTACAAGCAAATAAACCAGTTTCAACCTCAAATTCACCACGCCGATACTGTCGATCGACACGCGTGATCGAGGGACACTATTATGCATGAACACACAAAAAATCAAAACCTAAAATAAAAAAGGTCTAAACTCTGGGGACGATTCCATGCTTGAAACTACTAATCAAAATAGTACTTGATACAAACAAGATAAACAGGGCAGACAGGAAAGTATGGCCAGACAAAACCTATATCTACTCTACTGAATACATGGGCAGAGTGACAACTCCAACAGTGCAAGAGACATGTACTTAGCATCGTGCCATCCCAGGATGGGACCTCATGTCCCTGACTCACACCAAGCCCTGCATGGAATTATTCAGACTAAGAAGCAAGAGCTGAACTAACTGAAGCTAACTGAAATTAAAGACTAAAATGTAGTTAACTTGGAGTGAGGTCTGCAGCACCTAAGAAGGCCTACCAGCCACTCACTCTGGCCCGCCTTGAGGCACTACAAAACATCTTGAACTCATACGTGCAACTACCCCACCTTTACATCCACATGAACCACAAATAACCACCTCCATTCTTTGACTGCTTGAAGAATAAGGACACACACAAAATGGCTAAAAATCCTGGAGCCGATTCTACGCTTGAAGCTATTAATCTACACTTCATCCAAACAAAAATCAACCCAATCCCTTCAGATCTACGGTGTAGCAACAACAAACAAGACAAAAAAACAGATGGAGAAGAAGGTAGAGAAAACTCACTCCACCAGCAGCGCTGGCCATCCTCTCTCATTGGGCGTGCAGTACCAAGTCAATCTGTTCGTTGAAGAAAACCTTGGAGCTCGGCGTCTCTTCTTCCCGTGTGGAGTTCTTCCGATTTGAGATTGGGAAATGGATGGAATGAGCTCTCACTGCCCGTTCCCCTCTTCTTAATTACCACACGGGTGGTAACTTCCCCTTCCTCTCTCCTTAATGCAGCCCAAAACAAAACGAAAAAAAAAGACCGCCCCGAACACCAGCCCAGCCCACAAAAGCAAAACGCTTGCGTGGGATCGCGATTCGACAAAAAAAAGGAACGGGGCGGTCTGCGCCTTAGACAGGCCGAAACAAAGACAAAACGCCCCAGCACGAATCTACAAGCAACACAGAGATCGAACGGCTGCCCAGTCGACTGAGACTTCGCGAAGTCTCAGTCGACTGATTTTTAGCAGCTCCGTTTGGTTTATCCATGAGTTATGAAAAAAGTCAGAAAACGTCCATGTTTCGGACGACCCAATTATGAGTATTTTCTGTGATTTTTCCATCAAGAAAATCTACTAGCGATGGAGGGTTGATCATCATATCAATGCCTACGTGCTGATCCGAGGGGATCGTTATTTTTGTTCGTGTATTTTCGTACGCGAGTAAAAATTATTCTTGAAGGTTGCGAAGAGGAACAGGGGGAAGAATTGTTGATCAAGCATCGCCGTGAAAGATCGGGCCGTCTACACGCACGAATTAGCGTCTCGCCGTTCGGGCTTCATCATAGAAGATCATGGCTCAGCACTTAATCCTTCGTGTCAAGCCGCCCCTACCCCAAGTTCTTTGGTCCCTACTCAGTCGAACAACACATCGGCACAATGTCATACAAGCTCACACTACCGTATAACAATTTCATCCACCCTGCGTTCAAGTTCTTTGGTCCCTACTCAGTCGAACGACACATCGGCACACTGTCATACAAGCTCACACTACCGTATAACAATTTCATCCACCCTGTCTTCCGCGTGTCGCTAGTTAAGCCATTCACCCCCGACTACACGCTGGTCTTCACTAAGCTTCCACAAACCTACCCTTCTCATCACGCTGGTCTACACATTGGATGATCCACCTCTACCCTGCAACAACAAACCTACCCTTCTTATCTGGGTACCCCGCAAAGAAAACCTCTGTGTTACTGTTGCATATAGGTATTTTCAGAATTGTGTTCGCGTCAATCGGCAGAAAAACAGACCTTACTAGCGCCTCGTCCCACTATGCAGTTGCCGGAGACAGGAGTTCATAAACCATCCTCGGCGGATCCGCTACTAGCGAGGTAATAGGTCTTTGGTGTAGTCTCCTTCAGAATCCAGTTATCCACCCATATATCCGTTGAATGGCCATTGCCTATTCGGCGGATGATTCCTTGCTTGAGCAAGTCCCGCCCTTCAATTATCGATCTCCATATCTGGGATGGTCTGGTTCCGAGCTCCGCCTCAAGAATGTCCCCCTATGTGAAATATGATGCCTTTAGAATTCTTGCACTCAGAGTATCTGGCTCTTGCATAATTCTCAATGCTTGTCTCGATAATAGCGCCAGGTTAAAAATCTCAAGGTCCTTGAAACCGAGCCCTCCCAGATTTTTGGGTCATGTCATAACGTCCCATGAGACCCAAGCCGGTTTGCACTCCCCCTATTTGCATCCCCACCAAAACTTTTGTATGATGTATTTGATATGATCACATAAACCTCTCAGGAGCTTAAAACATGACATAGAGTACATCAGGATCGCCTGAACCACTGATTTAATGAGAACACCCTTTCCTCCAGCAGAGAGGCATTTGCTCATCCATCCTTTCACCTTGTCCCATACTCTGTCACTCAAGTATTTAAACGTACCCTTCTTCGAGTGCCCAACATATGTCGGCATTCCCAAGTACCTGTCACTCAAAGATTCATTAGGAACATGAAGGAAGCCTTTGGCAGCATTACAAACAACCTTAGGACAGCTCCTACTGAGAAATATTGAGGACTTCATTCTATTAACTCTTTGGCCCGAGGCCATACAATATGCATCCAATAGGTTTGATACCTCTCCAGCTCCATTAATACTTGCCCTGAAAAACAGCAGGCTATCATCTGCGAATAAAAGATGGTTCATCGCCGGTGCTGTCTTGATGCCACTGAACTGAGATTGGTTCTGAGACTTTAATAGGCACGAAAGGCCCTTTGCTGCTAACAAGAAAAGATATGGAGAGATAGGATCTCCCTGTCGAATACTGCGCCTTGGCTTGAACACTTCTGATTTATTACCATTGAACATCACTAAAAAGAAACTGAGCTCACTATGTTTATAACCACAAAAATCCAACGTACTGCAAAACCCAACTTCTCCATTATTGATCTTAGATAAAACCACTCCACTCGGTCATAAGCCTTCATCATGTCAAGTTTCAGTGCGAAAAAACTATTGCTCTTTGCCTTGTTTCTCTTCATGAAATGCAAACATTAATAAGCAGAGATTATATTGTCAGTTTTAAGCCTTCCAGGTACAAACAACGACTGTTCCTCGAAAATGATATCTGGGAGAATCTGCTTGAGGCGGGTTGAAGGCACCTTCGAGGCAATCTTGTAAAACACGTTACACAAACTTATAGGATGAAACTGTGACAATAACGTGGGGTTGGTCAAGCCATGTCGTCAACCCTAAAGTATGAGCTCATATGTTTGCCTGCCGAGGGCAGTGTTCGAATATCACCTTCACAAGGATGCTCTCCCCTATAAAATAGTTTGGATCATCGCCATACAAATAACTAAACTATTAGTCGATTACATCTTTTAAGTGAGTTAGAGATGAGGCATCCAGCATCAGATGTTAGGATTTGGTGCAATGTCTGTTTGGTATTAGGCTCGGACATTCGGCACCACTGGATCAAGGGGGTAGGAGTAGCGACAGATGTTGCCTAGATGATGGCTTCAGGCTTACTGATGTACTTTTTTGTAAGGTTTTTTGTGCTTAATAATTAATAAAGTAGCCGTATGCATCGTCCAGATGCAGAGGCCGGGGGTGCTTCCTCCTTTAAAAAAAAGTGAGTTAGAGACTACACAGTAAAGCCAAGTCTACAATCATCTGTACACAAAGTTGAGCTTAATGTTTGAAGCTGTTGTGAATTGCCCACACTCATCTCTAAGCATGCTTGCCATCGACCCTTATAGGTGTTCACTATTAAAACTCGTGCTTGTTATTAACTTTCCAAATTTTTAGGGATTGTGCGTGCATCGAAAACAAATGCAAAATAGGTACTACGCTCCATAGACTTACTAAAAAAACCATAAAATCAACTTCAAACTCTTAAAGGGAAAAAAATTCTAAAACCAACTATTTGATATATATGGTTGTATATTAATATATATGTTTATTTTTGGGCTATACAAATAAAAAATATGTGGACAAAAATTGGACCTACTATTTGCTATTGTTATGGATCCACACAAAAAAATCCTATCGGTAGTTCACAAGTAAGTATATTATTTATTAGTAGAATTTTACAGTATGAGTTTTACATTATTTTTTCTATACACCGGGTTTCCTTTGGAATTTCTTCAATCTTCATTTTTTGGGGGCTGGAATTTCTTCAATCGAAAGAAAAAAAGGATGCACGTTGCATTGTATACCGTGGCCCATTGTCCAGCCCAGCATCTCTTCCGTCACTTTCACGGGGCGCACTTCATTTCAGATCGGATCCACTCCACCACATCGCATCAGTGAGCAAGTAGGGCAGATCTACCCAAAAAAAAAAACAGTGAGTAGGGCGAGATGAGCCGCCGCCACCGTTCGCCGACGGCGGCACCGCCGCTGGAGGACGAGAACCTCCTCTCCGAGATCCTCCTCCGCCTCCCCCCGCAGCCGTCCTCCCTCCCTCGCGCCTCGCTCGTCTCCAATCGCTGGCGCCGCATCGCCTCCGACCCCGGCTTCTCCCGCCGCTTCCGCCGCCACCACCGCCCCAACCCTCCGCTCCTCGGTTTCTTCGACATGGACGGCTGCCGCTCCTTCGTGCCTACCCTCGACGCCCCGGATCGTTTCCCGCCGGGGCGCTTCTCCCTGCAGCGCGGGGACGACGACTGGTTCAGGTCCCTTGGAAGCCGTCATGGCCTGGTGCTAATCTTGAACAGACCCACGAACCAGTTGCTGGTCTGGGACCCCGTCACCGGCGACAAGCACTGGATTGCCGTTCCCCCGGGATTCGAGTGCGACTCAGACAGCCCGATCGGCGGGGCGGTGCTTCGCTCTGCCGTAGACGACCACCACTTCCTGGTGGCCTTGGTAAGCACCACCGAGAAACAAGACCATACAAGAGCCATCGCCAGCGCTTACTTGTCGGAGACCAACACATGGAGTGATATAATCTCAACACCGCTTCCACCGGCATCCGAATCCCGCTTCCAATTGCAAGCAGAAGACTTGCCACCGTTTGAATGTCCGACCATGATTTATTGCAGCATACCCGCTGTGCTGGTTGGGGATTCCCTTTACTGGTGGCTTCGGGATAGCTCGTTCAACATCCTCCAATTTGATTTGGATAGGGACAGCCTAACCGTGATACCTGCACCGGTGGACTTGTATGACAGTGATATCAACTTCTCGGTTATGCGGGCAGATGATGGAGGGCTTGGTTTCCTATTTGTATCAAAGTTCAGTGTTCAATTGTGGAAGACGAAGGTCATTTGTGACTGTCTCGCTTCGTGGGTGTTGGGAAGAACAATTGAAACGGACAAGCTATTTCCGCTGGATTCAAAGGAGAGAGAGTCTCCAATGATAGTAGGATTTGCTGAGGAGAATAATGTGGCTCTCATGTGGACAGAAGGCAGTCTCTTCATGTTCCAGCTTGAGTCATTGCAGCTCAAGAACCTCGTGGAAACCAGAATCTCTTTCTATCACCCATTCGAAAGTGTCTATACTGCAGGTAATAGCTTGCTTTACAACCTGTGTATAACAAAATAAAGTTAGTTTTCGATAATTGGTTGATGAAAATACATACTGTTTATAAACTTCCATATTGAGTTAACAATTTTAAGTAGTCCCATGACACTTCTCTTTTGATGCTTGATGACATCTTCAACATGTTGTGATGAAGCCATGAGGAGTTATTTTCTTATGTTTGTATGGTAGCGTTATATGTTATAATTATGATCTGTAAAGTAGTACTCCCTCCTTATTTGAAAGGAAGGTGACACCAACCGTTTTGCGCCAAAGAGGGGTATCGGAAAGGTTATTATTAGCGCTGGATGGACAAAACTAACCCTGCTTACCCCATTCCCCATCCTGAAAAACCGGCTTGCGTTAAATCCCCTCCCATACAAACTCCGCCCCTTTGTCTTCCTCGTGCACATGTGTCACGTAATCCGTGCGTGAGAAGCGGAGGGGTGTAAAGCGGAGGCCCACTTTTTCCTTCTTCTGCGCGCTCAGGGGTAAACATGAAAAGAAATAACTTGCGGTTTCCCTCCTTAATCTCGCACAAGATCTCATGCTTTTCTTTCAAATCTGGAGGGAGTATCTGTTAGTGGTATCTAATTTTCTTTATGTTATGTAGCCAGGTGGTGGATTCACTGGTCTACTGTTAAGCTTCATTTCTGTAATTTGTGTGGTTTGAGTCAGACCTAGCAAATTGTCTTTATTACTTTATTATATGAAATACCCATACAATAAAACAATGGATAGAGACAAAGCTCTGAGATGAATTGTATGAGGTAGCTGCAGTTTATTTCTCAAGATAAGATGAGATTATTTACCAACTCTGACAGTAGATATGGTTTTGTTTGTTTATCCCTAATGTTGTATAAGTTTATTTATTTTTGTTTGTTTGCGATGAAGCTATGAGTTCTTTTGTTATGCTTGTATGGTAGCGTTTTATGTTATAATTATGATCTGTAAAGTAGTACTCCCTCCTTATTTGAAAGGAAGGTGTGGAAAAAACACCAACCGTTTTGCGCGAAAGAAGGGTATCGGAAAGGTTATTAGCACTGGATGGACAAAACTAACCCTGCTTATCCCATTCCCCATCCTGAAAAACCAGCTTGCGTTAAATTCCCTCCCATACAAACTCCGCCCCTTTGTCTTCCTCCTGCACATGTGTCACGTAATCCATGCGCGAGAAGCGGTGGGGTGTAAAGCGGAGGCCCACTTTTTCCTTCTTAATCTCTGCGCGCTCAGGGGTAAACTTGAAAAGAAATAACTTGCGGTTTCCCTCCTTAATCTCGCACAAGATCTCATGCTTTTCTTTCAAATCCAGAGGGAGTATCTGTTAGTGGTATCTAATTTTCTTTATGTTATGTAGCCAGGTGGTGGATTCACTGATCTACTGTTAAGCTTCATTTCTGTAATTTGTGTGGTTCGAGTCAGACCTAGCAAATTGTCTTTGTTACATTATTATATGAAATACCCATACAATAAAACAATGGATAGAGAAAAAGCTCTGAGATGGCTGCCCCAGCATGGCCCGCCGCTGGATTAATTCCCTGGCGCAGCCCCAGTTTTGCTTTAGTTTTCTCTTTTGTTTCTTTTTTCCTTTTGTGCCCTTCCCCAGACCCTGCGCAAGCGGGAACTACGTGCACCGGGCTGCCATTTTATTTTTTTTCTTTTGTATTTTATTTCTGTTTTATTGAGTTTTAGCCTCTTGAACTTTTGGGCCATCTGGCTGTTTCTTCTAATGCACAACGACACAGATTTGGGTGCATGTTGGAGGAAAAAAAGAATCAATACCAAGATTGGCAAATTCTTTCTGTGATAGTTGTACTAAATTTCATTGTTGCCTGTGTATTGATGTATGCAAAATAATGCAGCTGTACATGCCTTAGCTACTAATCAAGTCAGGTTGTTCGCTTGTGACAATTGCCGACATTGTGTTGTTCTGAAACCAGCATTTGCGCCATGCTAGTTCGTGCCTCGTCACATGAATTGTATGAGGTAGCTGCAGTTTATTTCTCAAGATAAGATGAGATTACTTACCAACTCTGACAGTAGATATGGTTTTGTTTGTGTATCCCTAATGTTGTATAAATTTATTTATTTTTGTAACTCAGCTGTTGGTTATCTAAATGGTATCTTGTTGATGCCTCCTCATATCCATTTGGCTTTTCATTTGAATGTCATTGGTTGCTTGACTTCTTATGCTTGCAGAAACAAGCATTGGTGGTGGACATGATGGAGCTGATCCCTTGCACAGCACATAAGATGATTTTCCGGTTAGATATGCTATGTGATGTAGTGGTTGAGTAGGTAAGCTTATCTTTTGCATGTATGTTTAGGTACCTGAGCTAATCTTAAAAAGATGCATTCTTTCCCTTTTTACTGTATAATGTAATTTCTCAAGTACCAAATTGCAAGCAAGGACTCTTAAGATTTTCTGTACACTCTTTGCTCTGCTGGTCTTTTATTACCCACCTAGCCATCTCATATCATGCTTTGATGTCAGGCTAAATCTTGAATTTTTTCTCCAGGCCCTGCTTTCTCATTCCTTCCTCAGCAGCTCTCCATTCTGTTCCCCGTGCCTTTAAATTGCTGATCTTCTACCCCCTCTCTACTGAATGTGCTCTTTTGTTTGCCCTCACTTCCATTCAGCCTCCTTGCTTACGCTTTACCTCGTACAGTGTACTCCCTAAGTTCTTGCTGGTAGTGGGTGGGCTCTTCTCCCTCTAGCCCCTCCATTGACTGGCGGCTTAGGACCATTCCTTATTCCCTATTTGTGCAAATATCGATGCCTGCTCAGAGATGAAAATGCTCTTTTTTTTCTTAGCCAGATGAGAATGCTTTCATGTTAGGTGGTAGTAAATGAACTACTAATCCTTTGTTGTGCTTCCGGGATATATTTCTATTTTGCCTTTGCTCTTGCTGAATTGTCTTTAACTTCTGTTTTTTCTGTTCATGGGTCTATCATGCCCTAGTGTGATCTGAATGTTGTCCCGTCTTCATAAGTGATTGATAACTGCCAATGCATCTGGTTTCAAATTCTTTTTTTTACGCGGACTTATAGGTGTGCCATTTCACTTCGCTGCTTATTTTGGATCATTGTGATACCTAGCAGTGAACTAATGATTGTCACAATACTTTAAGAGTACTCCTTCGTTAAACTTATACTACTGTCTATCTTCTTAACTGCAGTCACTGTGGTTTTATGGATGATTATTCTACTTTTAGGCTGTTTGGTTAAACATTTTCTCAGCATGCGACTAGTTATCCAGCAAACCTGTAATTGCCATTAATACAATTTGGGGGGTCCAAACTATTGGTAGTATGCTTTGTGTGGTGTATAATTTCTCCAATTTTGGCCACTATTGATGTTTAATACTTCAATTTTGGTAGGACTAGAATCACCATAAAAATTGATTCTATCACTAATGCCGTCTTTTTTAAATTTTACTAACATATTAGTATTAAAGTAGTGATGAATGTATCGAAACTGCTCCACACACGATACTTTTGCCCGAGCTGTGCACGACGTGCAAATCCAGTGGCTAGTGCCCTTCTCACTCATATGCATGTCCGGCTGGATTCAATCTTTGTGTGTGAAACGTTCAAAATTTGCCGTGTGCATAGCATGACTCTGAATGTATTGCTTGATGGCGTAGAGAGTAAAAAAATAACAATCATGTTGGAATGAAGGAAGTCTCAGGTATAGTAAGATGATGCATGATCCCTTGCTAGAGGCTTGTACTGCAAGAATTTGATGAAAATCGATTAGTCAGTGACTAGCTAGCCCTTGCATTCCTAAAAAGTATGCCCAAGAGTTAGAAACCTGCTATCCTACTCCATGAGCCTCTACGCATAAGAGTGCTGCCAAAAGCTTATGATATTAGAAGTTGAAGGTGTGCTACTACACTACATATTGCCTGTTGTTCTCTGTTTCATGTGTTGATTTTGCCCTATGATGCTGTGATGGTTTAACTCTGGAGCTTATGACACCCACAATTGTGATGGTTTGAGTCATAAAAGAGTTATGAGAATAACTCCCAATAACTTTTCCTGTATGTAGTACAAGTTTTTTACTGATGATATTACTTGCTCCGCAGGTATCTACATTTACATTCTGGTGGCTGAGATGCAGAAATGGTCTGTCGAGTATAGTTCCTTCCATCTGTATGCTCGACATGGAAAACTGAACCTCTATCTTGCAGCATACAGTGTTCAGCTCTGAAGTGAACTTGCTTGCATTTTAGTTTGTGCATGTGTTTTATTACCTTCTGTGTTGTATCAGCATCGCGGGATTTTGATGTTGTACTTTGTGCGTGTGTTTGCTTGAATCTGTACCTGGTTTTGAGCTTGGTAAGCTTGCTTTGGTTAGTTGTGACTAATGAATGTTGAATCCCATCAGTGTGACCTGGAATGAAAGATGCTCATGTATGCTGGAATTCAACTGCCTACTGCTTCCTTTGCGATGGTGGGAAGGCTTGGGTAAGTTGGCGAACTTTTTTTTTGATGTCTCCTTGCACTGATAGGCACCTTTGCGAGATTCACAAACTTCTGCATCCGTTCCTAAAAAAAAACTTCTGCATGAGTGGTGTGATGAAGCAGAACACATTTTACAGCTGACAGAAGCAGATGACTTGCTAACTTGCTCTGTTATGTAATTTCTGGACACAATAAGCCAACTGGCATGATAAAGGCACAGTGACTTGCTTCAGTCAAATAGTAGTACGTGCTTGCTTGCTTGATGGTCGTGCATTTTGTGAGTTGGCGAGGTTAAGGATTTATGAGTTGGCTAACGTTTGAAATATTTTTACGAGTTTGTTCTGAAGAATGGAATTGTTCCTCGCAAAAAAGAGAAGATGAATTGCTGCTTGGTTGTTGTTCTGAAGAACTATTGATTCCTGCTAAACCAATGTCAGGGCAATGTTAGCTTGGATGTGCTGCAGATAAATAGTATGGATAAAAAAGAATACAATGGAATTGAAGCGCAATGGTGATCTACCTCATTTGCCTCTCTCAAGGCTAGTAAGCCCTCTACCCAGCTCGTTGATTTCCTGGCATATTACTTTTATTTCATAGCGCCCTGGATCATTTTTTTTTTGAGACAAGCACCCTGGATCACCAGATCTGCATGTTAGCACCTCCTGAGAATCACTCTCAACAATGGCTCGATTGAGGCCCAGATCAAGAGCCAGCCTGACTCCATCCCGAACAGCATAGGCCTCCAATTACCCGAGCTTTAGCCGACCTTGATGCTTTCTAATCGCCAAGCCCGTACTCCCCTGCTCCACACATTCTATAAAACTTGTGTCGTCGTTCACCTTCAGCACACCCGCGTCAGGAGGACTCCAGCACATTTTTGATTGGCCATTAGCCACTAATATAATTTGATTGGCCAAACTATATGTGGTTTTGCTTTGTGTCGAGTCTAAGTTCTTCAATTTTGGCCACCATGGATTGTTAATACTTAGTATCAAACACGGATCAAAATGACAAGACTAAATTCCGACATAAACTGCTTTCGTTGCTATTAGCATCTTTTACTTTTACTTTTACTATTCCCTCCGATCCAAAATAAATGTCGCAGTTTTGATCTAAGGTTAGTTCAACCTTCTGCAACACTTATTATGGATCAGAGGGAGTAGCATATTATATCTTTAGACTAGTGGTGAAATTATTGCTTGATGTAAAGATTGAAGAGTAAAAAAGATGGCACTCACTTTGGATTAAAGGAAGTTTCAGTTAATAAGATGATGCATGATCCCTTGCTTGAAGCTTGTACAACATGCATTTTGATGAAATTCGATTCATAAGTGACCAGCTTGTACATTTGTAAAAATTGTGCCTGCGAGGTAGAGACAAGATCTTCTTTCCTACTCCATGTGACCATGAGCCTTTCATATGCCCGCTGTTCTTTTAGCTTCTACTCCGGCCAATGTAACCATATAAACTGCTTTCATCAGGAATCGCTAATATATTACTCCCTCTGTAAAGAAATATAAGACTGTTTAGGTAGCTAAATTAGTGATCTAAATGGTTTTATATTTCTTTACAGAGGGAGTACTTCTGTTAGCATATTATCTTTACAGTAGTAGTGAAATTATTGCTTTATGCTGTGAAGAGTGAAAAGTGACAGTCATTTTGGATCTAAGGAAGTACAAGTAATAAATAAGATGGTAACGATCCCTTGCTTGAAGCTTATACAGCATGGTTTTTGATGGAATTTGATTCGTTGCTGACTAGCCAACTCGTACATTTTTAAAAGTAGGCCTATGAGGTAGAAACCAAATGTATCTTCTTTCCTACTCTATGAGACCACCATGAGCCCCTCATAGGCCCGCTGTTTTTCTAGCTTCAATCAGGCAAATGTATAGCAGGAAACTTCAAAAGAATAGATGCTGAAGGTGTGGTAATACACATACAAATTACCTGTTGTTTTCTTTTGTAATGTTGTTTTTTCTAATAATGCTGAGATGATTCAAGTTTGAAATCTTTGACACAATTGATTTAGCTAATGTTTTTGTTTGAGTCATACAAAGGTCATGAGAATGACTCCAATGGATTTTCCTGAATAAATAGTACCCCTCTGTAAAGAAATATAAGAGCGTTTAGATAACTAAAGTAGTGATCTAAACACTCTTATATTTCTTTACGTAGGGAGTAGTATTTAATTGTTTGACTGATGATATTGCTTGCTCGGCAGGTTTGGAATTACATTCCGGTGACTGAAATGCAGAAATGGCTTGTTGGGTGGGTGTAGGTTCTTCCATTTTGTATGCTTGACGCGGAGACTGGCATTGACCCTCTATGCAGAGCATATGCACTGGTTATCTGTGAAATGGAGTAATTTGCTAACTATCTAATTCTTGTGGACACTCGTGGACTGGCATGAATGATGGATGGAGGCACACTGACTTGGTTCATTCAATGAGTACTTTCCTTGCGTTTCAGTTAATTTGGGTTTTTGCTTCATTTCTCAAGCAAGCATGTTCTGGCGAAGTCACCTCTTCCTTGCATTTTACTCTACACGCATGTGTGCGTGTTGTATCAGGCAGGGAACTCACCTCTGGTTCAGGTTTTATATTTTACTCCTTCCGTTTCCAAATATTTGTCTTTCTAGCCATCTCAAATGGACTACAATATACGGATGTATGTAGACATGTTTTAGAGTGTAGATTCATTTATTTTGCTTTGTATGTAGTCACTTATTGAAATCTCTAGAAAGACAATTATTTGGGAACGAAGGGAGTAGAAGCTTACTTACCTGATGCTTTTTGGTAGTACAGCATAGATACAGGTGTCCATTTGACCATGGTGAGGGGAAACGCTTTTTTACTCTCCTTTTCTTTTCGAGAGAAAATTCCAATATATTCATGCAGTACGGAGAACACTAGAGGTTATGAAATTTGCAACCAATTCCATGGACCACCTAACGATGATTACAAGTACTAGAGCCAACCGGAGGCGCGTCACTGTCATCGCCCACCCCTCGTCGGAGCCGGGCAAACCTTGCTGTAGTGCATAGTCGGGAAATCGTCGTGCTAAGACCTCAAAGGATCAACGCATCAAAGCAGCAACCATCGCTGATGAAGAGAGTTGTAGATCAGAAAGATTAAACATGTAACCACACGAACAAAGACAAACAAAAACTGGATTCAAATAGGTCCACGAAGACCAACACCGACCGATTCCCATGAGATCCGACGCGGACACACCTCCACACATCCTCCTCTGACGCTATTTGCACCATCTGGACAGGGGATAGCACGTGGGTGACATTATTTCTATTGACGGAAATTGTCATTGCCACACATCCCCAATCAAAAGACGTTGAACCTAACAAAAAACGAGAATAGAGTCCCTCCCACCGGTGGGGGGCTGAGATTATTCGCACCTCCACGGCACAAAGGCCATCGAAGGTGGGGCGGATCAGTGGCGGTGCCGGAGAGGAGGAAGAAGACTTTTCTTGAGGAGGAGGAAAGACAACCTTTTGAGGAGGGGAGAAATTACTGAATTGTTTTTTTATGGTTGCGTTTTTGCTCTTTTTTTTGCGATAAAACTTCCGATCTATTCATCAACTGTCAAGGTAGTACAAAGTACACTAGAAAGTAAAATTTATATCCAGGTCCGTAGACTACCTAACGACGACTACAAGCATTGGAGCGAGCCGAAAGCGCGCCGCTGTCATCGCCCCTCCCTCATCGAAGTCGGACAAGCATTGTTGTAGTAGACAATCCGGAAGTCGTCGTGCTAAGGCCCCATAGGACCAGCGGACCAGAACATGAACCGTCGCCGATGAAGAGAAGCATGGATCGGATGGATCTAACCTGCTGACACACAGACGTAGACGAATGAAGATCGGATCAAGTCGGATCCACCAAATAAAAACACTGACCGGATCCCACAAGATCCGTCAGAGACAAACCTCCACACGCCTTCAAACGACGCTTGAAACTGTTGGGTTATGTAGTATTTAAAAAAAATTCTACGATCACGCAAGGTCTATCTAGGAGAAGCATAGCAACGAGTGGGGAAGAGTATGTCTACATACCCTCGTAGACCGAAAGCGGCAGCGTTTAATAACGCGGTTGATGTAGTCGAACGTCTTCGCGATCCAACCGATCCAAGTACCGAATGTATGACACCTCCGCGATCAGCACACGTTCAGCTCGGTGACGTCTCTCGAACTCTTGATCCAGTTGAGGCCGATGGAGAGTTCCATCAGCACGATGGTGTGGCGACGGTGATGATGAAGTTACCGGCACAGGGCTTCGCCTAAGCACTACGACGATATGACCAAGGTGTGTTACTGTGGAGGGGGGCACCGCACACGGCTAAAAGATCAACTTGTGTGTTCTAGGGTGCCCCCTTCCCCACGTATATAAAAGGAGGGAGGGGGAGGTCGGCTGGCCAAGCTAGGCGGGCCGGGAGAAGGGGAATCCTACTAGGACTCCAAGTCCTAGTAGGTTTCCACCTAAAGGAGAAGGGGGAAGGAAGGGAGAGGGGGGCCGCGCCCCTAACCTCTTGTCCAATTCGGACTGGGTTTGGGGGGGGGGGGGGACGCCACCTCCTGGCTGCTGCCTCTCCTTCCCTCTAAGGCCCATCAACTCCCCGGGGGGTTCTGGTAACCCCTCCGGCACTCCGTTTTTACCCAAAACTATCCGATGTCTGAATAACATGGTCCAATATATCAATCTTTATGTCTCGACCATTTCGAGACTCCTTGTCACGCCCATGATCTCATCCAGGACTCCGAACAAACTTCGGTCATCAAAACACATAACTTATAATACAAATCTTCATCGAACGTTAAGCGTGCGGACCCTATGGGTTTGAGAACTATGTAGACATGACCGAGACACATCTCCGGTGAATAACCAATAGTGAAACCTGGATTCTCATATTGGCTCCTACATATTCTACGAAGATCATTATCGGTCAAACCGCATAACAAAATACGTTGTTCCCTTTGTCATCAGTATGTTACTTGCCCGAGATTCGATCTTGGTATCATCATACCTAGTTCAATATCGTTACCGGCAAGTCTATTTACTTGTTCCGTAACGCATCATCCTGTAACCAACTCATTAGTCACATTGCTTGCAAGACTTATAGTGATGATCATTACCGAGAGGGCCCAGAGATACCTCTCCGATATATGGAGGGACTAATCCTAATCTCGATCTATGCCAATTCAACAAACACCACCGGAGACACCTGTAGAGCATCTTTATAATCACATAGTTACGTTGTGACGTTTGATAGCACACTAATTGTTCCTCCGGTATTCAGGAGTTGCATAATCTCATAGTCAGAGGAACATGTATAAGTCATGAAGAAAGCAATAGCAATAAAACTAAACGATCATTAATGCTAAGCTAACGGACGGGTCTTGTCCATCACATCATTTCCTAATGATGTGATCCCGTTAATCAAAAGACAAAACATGTCTATGGTTAGGAAAGTTAACCATCTTTGATCAACGAGCTAGTCTAGTAGAGGCTTACTAGGGACACAGTGTTTTGTCTATGTATCCACACATGTATCAAGTTTCCGGTTAATACAATTCTAGCATGGATAATAAACATTTATCATGATATAAGGAAATATAAAATAACAACTTTATTATTGCCTCTAGGGCATATTTCCTCCAGTCTCCCACTTACACTAGAGTCAATAATCTAGTTCACATCGCCATGTGATTTAACACCAATAGTTCACATCGTCATATGATTAACACCCTATAGTTCACATCACCATGTGACCAATAACCAAACAGTTTACTAGATTCAATAATCTAGTTCACATCGCCATGTGATTAACACCCAAAGAGTACTAAGGTGTGATCATGTTTTTCTTGTGAGAGAAGTTTAGTCAATGGGTCTGCCACATTCAGATCCGTATGTATTTTGCAAATTTCTATGTCTACAATGCTCTATACGGAGCTACTCTAGCTAATTGCTCCCACTTTCAATATGTATCCAGATTGAGACTAAGAGTCATCCGGATCAGTGTCAAAACTTGCATTGTCGTAACCCTTTACGATGAACTCTTTGTCACCTCCATAACCGAGAAACATATCCTTACTTCACTAAGGATAATTTTCACCATTGTCCAGTGATCCACTCCTGGATCACTATTGTACCCTCTTGCCAAATAGATGGTGAGGTACACAATAGGTCTGGTACACAGTATAACATACTTTATAGAACCTATGACTGAGGCATAGGGAATGACTTTCGTTCTCTTTCTATTTTCTGTCGTGGTCAGGTTTTGAGTCTTACTCAACTTCACACCTTGCAATGCATGCAAGAACTCCTTCTTTGACTGTTCCATTTTTGAACTACTTCAAAAACTTGTCATGGTATGTACTCATCGAAAAATCTTATCAAGCGTCTTGATCTATCTTTATAGATCTTGATGCTCAATGTGTAAGCAGCTTCACCGCGGTCTTTCTTTGAAAAATTCTTATTCAAGTATCCTTTTATGCTATCTAGAAATTCAGTATCATTACAATATGTCATCCACATATAATATCAGAAATGCTACAGAGCTCTCACTCACTTTCTTGTAAATACAGGCTTCTCCAAAAGTCTGTATAAAACCATATGCTTTAATCACACTATCAAAGTGTATATTCCAACTCCGAGAGGCTTGCACCAGTCCATAAATGGATCGCTGGAGCTTGCACACTTTGTTAGCACCTTTTGGATCGACAAAACCTTCTGGTTGCATCATATACAACTCTTCTTTAAGATATCGATTAAGGAATGCAGTTTTGACATCCATTTGCCAAATTTCATAATCGTAAAATGCGGCAATTGCTAACATGATTCTGACAGACTTAAGCATCGCTACGGGTGAGAAGGTCTCATCGTAGTCAACTCCTTGAACTTGTCGAAAACCTTTCACAACAAGTTGAGCTTTGTAGACAGTAACATTACCGTCAGCGCCAGTCTTCTTCTTGACGATCCATTTATTCTCTATGGCTTACCGGTCATTGGGCAAGTGAACCAAAGTCCATACTTTGTTCTCATACATGGATCCCATCTTAGATTTCATGGCCTCAAGCCATTTCGCGGAATCTGGGCTCATCATCGCTTCCTCATAGTTCGTAGGTTCGTCATGGTCAAGTAACATGACCTCCAGAATAGTATTATCATACCACTCTGGTGCGGATCTTACTCTGGTTGACTTACGAGGTTTAGTAGTAACTTGATCAAAAGTTTCATGATCATCATCATTAGCTTCCTCACTAATTGGTGTAGGAATCACTGGAACTGATTTCTGTGATGAACTACTTTCCAATAAGGGAGAAGGTATAATTACCTCATCAAGTTCTACTCCCCCCCCCCACTCACTTCTTTCGAGAGAAACTCCTTCTCTAGAAAGGATCAGTTCTTAGCAACGAATATCTTGCCTTCGGATCTGTGATAGAAGGTGTACCCAACAGTCTCCTTTGGGTATCCTATGAAAACACATTTCTCCGATTTGGGTTCGAGCTTATCAGGTTGAAGCTTTTTCACATAAGCATCGCAACCCCAAACTTTAAGAAACGACAACTTGGGTTTCTTGCCAAACCACAATTCATATGGTGTCATCTCAACGGATTTAGATTGTGCCCTATTTAATGTGAATCCCTGTTCAAGAATTCATCCGATTAACCAGTTAACTTGCCGATTAATCCCTACTTGTAGGGTCACCGAGTAGCCTATAAACCGATAAATCGTCCGATTAATTGATTAAATGGCCGATTAACTTGCCGATTAGCCGATTAATCCCCTACTCACCAGCCAACCGAGCAGCTACCAGTTAACGATTTCCTCAACAATGATGTGAATGCATCCGTCTCTAAAGCATAACCTCAAAACGATAGCGGTAAATCAGTAAGAGACATCATAGATCACACCATATCTAATAAAGTACGATTACGACTTTCGGACACACCACTACGCTGTGGTGTTTCAGGTGGCGTAAGTTGCGAAACTATTCCACATTGTTTCAAATGAAGACCAAACTCGTAACTAAAATATTCACCTCCACGATCAGATCGTAGAAACTTTATTTTCTTGTTACGATGATTTTCCACTTCACTCTGAAATCCTTTGAACTTTTAAAATGTTTCAGACTTATGTTTCATCAAGTAGATATACCCATATCTGATCAAATCATCTGTGAACGTCAGAAAATAACGATACCCGCCGCGAGCCTCAACACTCATCGGACCGCATACATCATTATGTATTATTACCAACAAGTCTGTTGCTCGCTCCATTGTTCCAGAGAACGGAGTCCTAGTCATCTTGCCCATGAGGCATGGTTCGCAAGCATCAAGTGATTCATAATTAAGTATTCCAAAAGCCCATCATCATGGAGTTTCTTCATGAGCTTTACACCAATATGATCTAAACGGCAGTGCCACAAATAAGTTGCACTATCATTATTAAACTTATATCTTTTGGCTTCAATACTATGAATATGTGTATCATTATTATCGATATTCAACAAAAATATACCAGTCATCAAGGGTGCATGACCATACAAGATATTACTCATATAAATAGAAAAACCATTATTCTCTGATTTAAATGAAAAACTGTCTCGCATCAAACAAGATCCAGATATAATGTTCATGCTTAACGCTAGCACCAAATAACAATTATTCAGGTATAAAACTAATCCCGAAGATAGACGTAAAAGTAGCATGCCGATGGCGATCACATCGACTTTGGAACCATTTCTCACGCGCATCGTCACCTCGTCCTTAGCCAATCTTCGCTTAATCCGTAGCCCATATTTCGAGTTGCAAATATGAGCAACAGAACCAGTATCAAATACCTAGGCGCTACTACGAGCATTAGTAAGGTACACATCAATAACATGTATATCAAATATACCTTTCACTTTGCCATCCTTCTTATCCGCCAAATACTTGGGGCAGTTCCGCTTCCAGTGACCAGTCCCTTTGCAGTAGAAGCACTCAGTCTTAGGCTTAGGTCCAGACTTGGGCTTCTTCACTTGAGCAGCAACTTGCTTGCCGGTCTTCTTGAAGTTACCCTTCTTCTCTTTGCCTTTTTTCTTGAAACTAGTGGTCTTGTTAACCATCAACACTTGATGCTCCTTTTTGATTTCTACCTTCGCAGCCTTTAGCATTGCGAAGAGCTCAGGAATTGTCTTGTTCAACCCTTGCATATTATAGTTCATCACGAAGCCTTTATAGCTTGGTGTCAGTGATTGAAGAACTCTGTCAATGACACTATCATCAGGAACATTAACTCCCAGCCAAGGTTGTCAGAATCACGATTCTGTTATATGATTCTACGACTTTACGATCCAAACTAACCTCTCTGATTCTACGATTTTAGTTCATAGAATCTATGTTTCTACGATCTTGATAGTGAAAATTCTACGATTTGCAATCCTACCATCAGAGTTCCGATCCGATTCAAAATCGCGATTCTGACAACCTTGCTCCCAACTGAGTCAAGTGGTTATGGTACCCAGACATTTTGAGTATGTGTTCACTGACAGAACTATTCTCCTCCATTTTGCAGCTATAGAACTTATTGGAGACTTCATATCTCTCAATCTGGGCATTTGTTTGAAATATTAACTTCAACTCCTGGAACATCTCATATGCTCCATGACGTTCAAAACGTCGTTGAAGTCCCGGTTCTAAGCCGTAAAGCATGGCACACTGAACTATCGAGTAGTCATCAACACGCGACTGCCAGGCATTCACAATGTCTGCAGTTGCTGGCGCGGGTGGTACACCTAGCGGTGCTTCCAGGACATAATTCTTCTGTGCAGCAATGAGGATAATCCTCAAGTTATGGACCCGGTCCGTGTAATTGCTACCATCATCTTTCAACTTAGCTTTCTCTAGGAACGCATTAAAATTCAAAGGAACGGTAGCACGGGTCGTTGATCTACAACAACATAGACATGCAAAATACTATCAGATACTAAGTTCATGATAAATTAAAGTTCAATTAATCATATTACTTAAGAACTCCCACTCAGATAGACATCCCTCTAGTCATCTAAGTGATCACATGATCCAAATCAACTAAACCATGTCTGATCATCACGTGAGATGTAGTAGTTTTCAATGGTGAACATCACTATGTTGATCATATATACTATATGATTCACGCTCAACCTTTCGGTCTCAGTGTTCCAAGGCCATATCTGCATATGCTAGGCTTGTCAAGTTTAACCCGAGTATTCTGCGTGTGCAAACTGGCTTGCACCCCTTGTATGTGAACGTAGAGCTTATCACACCCGATCATCACGTGGTGTCTCGGCACGACGAACTGTCGCAATGGTGCATACTAAGGGAGAACACTTATACCTTCAAATTTAGTGAGAGATCATCTTGTAAAGCTACCGCCGTACTAAGCAAAATAAGATGCATAAAGGATGAACATCACATGCAATCAAAATAAGTGATATGATATGACCATCATCATCTTGTGCCTTTGATCTCCATCTCCAAAGCACCGTCATGATCACCATCGTCACCGGCTTGACACCTTGATCTCCATCGTAGCATGTTGTCGTCTCGCCAACTATTGCTTCTACGACTATCGCTACCGCTTAGTGACAAAGTAAAGCAATTACATGCCGATTGCATTTCATACAATAAAGCGACAACCATGAGGCTCCTGCCAGTTGCCGATAACTTTTACAAAACATGATCATCTCATACAATAATTTATATATCATCACGTCTTGACCATATCACATCACAGCAAGCCCTGCAAAAACAAGTTAGACATCCTCTACTTTGTTGTTGCAAGTTTTACGTGGCTGCTACGGGCTTCTAGCAAGAACTGTTCTTACCTACGCATCAAAACCACAACGATTTTTTGTCAAGTGTGTTGTTTTAACCTTCAACAAGGACCGGGCGTAGTCAAACTCGATTCAACTAAAGTTGGAGAAACAAACACCCACTAGCCATCTGTGTGCGAAACACGTTGGTAGAACCAGTCTCATGAACATGGTCATGTAATGCCGGTCAGGGCCGCTTCATCCAACAATACCGCCGAATCAAAGTAAGACGTTGCTAGTAAGCAGTGTGACTATTATCGCCACAACTCATTTTGTTCTACTCGTGCATATAACATCTACGCATAGACCTGGCTCGTATGCCACTGTTGGGTTATGTAGTACTAGCACATTGCCCGTGCGTTGCAATCCGAGATAAAATAACATGCATTTAAACCCAGTGAGAATTGTATGTACAAGCAAAACCCTATGTCCACACAAAAAAGGAACATTTAGCTTCTCGGTTTTGCCGCGTGTGAAGAAATCAATCCGCTATTTTTTCATAAATTGATCGAGGGCGTTTAAGAGTTTTGTTACGTCATCGTACGCCACAGAAGGCCCATGAATTATTTAACATCCTTTTCCTTTCAATCCCTTCTATCGAGGGGATTTTAAGGTATAATTTTTCTGAACATTTTAGGAAACATGAACAATTCTTTAAATCCTAAACAGTTTTTTGAAAATATGTACACTTTCGGAAAAACGGGAACAAAATATGAAAGGGAACATCTTATAAAATTCACAAACATTTTCTGAAAACATCAACTTTTTATAAAAACATGAACATGATTTGAATTTGTAAACATTTTTTTTAAAACGGGAACATGTATTGAAAATTTATAAGATTTTTAGAAAATGTGTATCTTTTGTACATGAACATTATTTTTAATTGTGAAAATTTCACTAAAACAGAAATATTTTTGAAATCTAGTGCATTTTTTGAAATGCCATTTTCTTTTTAGAAATCTCGAACAATTTGAAAAACAATAAAAAATTGAAAAATGGGAAACTCTTTGCAAGTTTGGAATATTTAAAATTAGCAACAAAATTTTGGAATTCTGAACATTTTACAAAAAAATCTTTAATTCTGAATGTTTATTGAGAATTTTTAATTTACTAACTAAATTCTAAAAGAAAAAGAAACTTGGAAGGGAGAAAGAGATAGGGAAAGGAGAATAAAAATAGAAGTAAAACACAGAAATAAAGAAAAATAGGCCAGCCCATTATAGGTTGTATTGTGCGAAACTCCAACTATTAATCGCCCAGCGCGGAAAATAGAATCTTCCTAGCTACTTTGGCAAAAAAATAAGGGGGCTTGCTTCGCTGGGCCACAGCGCCGGACCATGTAGGAATATTCTTTTTCTAGCTGACAAACACATAAGAATTTAGTACCACCTCGGATAGAAAAATATTTATTTTCGGTGGTGAACGGATGAAAAAATTGGCGAAACGCACCTTGTTTTATTAGTAGGTATAGATTTCAAAAAAATTCCTACAATCACGCAAGATCTATCTAGGAGAAGCATATGTCTACGTACCCTCGTAGACCCAAAGCGGAAGCGTTCAGTAATGCGGTTGATGTAGTCGAACGTCTTCGCGATCCAACCGATCCAAGTACCGAACGTACGGCACATCCACGATCAGCACACGTTCAGCTCGGTGACGTACCTAGAACTCTTGATCCAGTTGAGGCCGAGGGAGAGTTCCGTCAGCACGATGGTGTGGCGACGGTGATGATGAAGTTACCGGCGCAGGGCTTCGCCTAAGCACTACGACGATATGACCGAGGTGTGTTACTGTGGAGTGGGGCACCGCACACGGCTAAAAGATCAACTTGTGTGTTCTAGGGTGCCCTCCTCCCCACGTATATAAAGGAGTGAGGGGGAGGTGGGCCGGCCAAGCTAGGCGCGCCGGGAGAAGGGAAATCCTACTAGGACTCCAAGTCCTAGTAGGTTTCCACCTAAAGGAGAAGGGGCAAGGAAGGGAGAGGGGGGCCGCGCACCCAACCCCTTGTCCAATTCGGACTGGGCTTGGGGCGGCGCCACCTCCTGGCTGCTGCCTCTCCTTCCCTCTAAGGCCCACTAAGGCCCCTCAACTCCCCGGGGGGTTCCGGTAACCCCTCCGGCACTCCATTTTTACCCGAAACTATCCGGAACACTTCCAGTGTCTGAAGAACATGGTCCAATATATCAATCTTTATGTCTCAACCATTTCGAGACTCCTCGTCACGCCCGTGATCTCATCCGGGACTCCGAACAAACTTCGGTCATCAAAATACATAACTCATAATACAAATCGTCATCGAACGTTAAGCGTGCGGACCCTACGAGTTCGAGAACTATGTAGACATGACCGAGACACATCTCCGGTCAATAACCAATAGCGGAACCTGGATTCTCAGATTTGCTCCTACATATTCTAAGAAGATCTTTATCGGTCAAACCGCATAACAACATACGTTGTTCCGTTTGTCATCGGTATGTTACTTGCCCGAGATTCGATCGTCGGTATCATCATACCTAGTTCAATCTCGTTACCGGGAAGTCTCTTTACTTGTTCCGTAATGCATCATCCTGTAACTAACTCATTAGTCACATTTCTTGCAAGGCTTATAGTGATGATCATTATCGAGAGCGCCCAGAGATACCTCTCTGATATACGGAGTGACAAATCCTAATCTCGATCTATGCCAACTCAACAAACACCATCGGAGACACCTGTAGAGCATCTTTATAATCACCCAGTTGCGTTGTGACGTTTGATAGCACACTAATTGTTCCTATGGTATTCGGGAGTTGCATAATCTCATAGTTAGAGGAACATGTATAAGTCATGAAGAAAGCTATAGCAATAAAACTAAACGATCATTAATGCTAAGTTAACGGATGGGTCTTGCCCATCACATCATTCTTCTAATGATGTGATCCCGTTAATCAAATGACAACACATGTTGATGTTTAGGAAACTTAACCATCTTTGATCAACGAGCTAGTCTAGTAGAGGCTTACTAGGGACACAGTGTTTTATCTATGTATACACACATGTATCAAGTTTCCGGTTAATACAATTCTAGCATGGATAATAAACATTTATCATGATATAAGAAAATATAAAATAACAACTTTATTATTGCCTCTAGGGCATATTTCCTTCACAAACATCACTGGGCGAGGGGGCGGGGAGGACCTTATTCCATTTTCAAGAAGCCGCTGCCGCCTCGTCTTCTTGAGCATGGCACAAACCCTAACAAAACTCAGAAAAACACCTACAAACAGAGCCCTCCCACCGGCAAGGGACGGAATCCACCATGCCTCCATGGTCCAAAAGGATCATACGGGACGAGGCGGACGGGCGGCGGCGCCGGCGAGAGGCATGCAAACCCTAGATGAGTTTCGCTTGATAGGCAGATGTAATTGACCTCAACTTGACATGATAGAGAAGACTTGGATTCTTTTGTGACGTGCTTTTAAGAAGTGCTAGTATATGACTCAACTTACTTCCTGGCAAAGACAGTGGATAATCAGGCTATTCTGAACAGGACAAGAATTTCCAAATCACAGCAGAATATTAGAATTGATTTTGCGTCTACGCAACACAGTGATGACAGCCTTTGCATTTTGATACACGAACAGTGATGACAGCCTTTGCATTTTGATACACGAACTTTTACAAGTGATGCGATGAAGCAAGACACTGTATAACTGGTGCCACATCCTAAGCTCCTAGATTTAGTTTTTGTTAAAAGAAAGAGCTCCTGAAATCCAGTGGTAAGAAATATCTACAAAAGCTGTGACACAACACACACAGAGAACATAGTACGACAGCTGGAGAACTACCATCATATCTCCTGGGAAAATATCTTGTGCACCGGAGCTTGTGGTGCTACCGGTGCACCAAACTCACATTGTGCTTTTAAAATGTTTAAAAAATTATGAAAAAAATTTAGCACGCTTGCACAACATGAATGTAGATTGTCACAAAATTTCAAGTCAAAATTCAAAACATAACTCCCAAAACAATAATGATAAATTCAACTGAATAGTACATAACATAACTTGGGCTTTAGATTTGACCCATTATCACACTGATGTCAAATTTGTCATTTTTATATCTCAAAAAATATTTCAACTTTTATATGAATTTTTTTGACATCATACTTTGTTGTTGTGTTAACATGCTCACTTTTTTTTCTTCAGATTTTTAAAAATATTCTACGGCATCTGGTGCACCGGTAGCACCACAACTGCAGGTACACCGGATCCATTCCCCATATCTCCTTACAAGAGATGGACGAAGCTTGGGTAATTTGAGGGAAACTGAACAAAAAGTCCTAACAAAAAGGATAAACCTCCAGCAAATTTAGCTTGGCCTTGATCTGAACCTCCTGCGATGTACTCCCTTCATTCCAAAATATAAAATTATTTTTACACTAGGATAAAATAATATTATATTTTGAGAAGGAGGGATTAGTATAGACAAGTTGGCAAGACTTAGGACACACAAACAAAGCATATCCCTATCTATGGGGCATGGTCGTTATCCATTTCACCCATGACTAGACGACTTTGACTTCATCGATGTGTTGCCACTGGGTGCACTATTTGTCCTTCGAACCTAACCATTTCAGGGTTGGAGAGAGGACAATAACCGATGAAAGTGATACTGTGCCTTTTTCCAGTACCGTGAAGTCGACGATTTCCATCACCATTGCACGCCAGTCATGCCCATGGAGCTTGAAATCTTCTATATCGGTGTTTCTCACCAAGGCAGATATTTATAAGTGATGATGATACACATGAATAAAACCATACATAAGATATCGCATATACCTATATTGTTACTGACATGGCCTATATTCACGGTGTTTCTACGTATCTAAGATGCAAAGACGATGTGATAACTATATTTAGAGCTCCTTTACGGTGATTGGGGCAGTACTGGGAGTACTTTCGGGTACTTACCCCTCCGATTTTTATTAGCCGTCCGATCTGATGGGGGATTAAAAATGAATTATCCTAATTAGTTTAATCAGAGAAGGGCATAATGGTCCAGGGTAAAATACACTGTTTTCAACCGATCACGTCCACGACGTCTATATCCAGTCCTCGTTTTTGTCAAGTCCTCATTCTCGTCCTCTTCCTTATGTCCGATGAGCCCGGCGAGAGGAACCAACACCGTCGTCAGCGCCGTCCTCGTCCTCGACCTCGTCCCCTTCACTATAAACGACGTGCCCAGCGGCAGTAAGAAGATTAAGGCGCGACATCTGCGGCGGCAGTGTCGGCGGCGATGGCGGCGGCGCTATAGTAACTCGCACCCGCCGATCACATCGCTTCCGGGCTTGCATCCTAAGGTATGAATCGCCCGAATCTCAACTCCTCCCCGTTTGATTGGCCTGTTGGAAGTGACTCTTGGCAGGAACTCCAACTTCCTCGTAGATGGATCTATACTCTACGGTTGGCCCCTCGATTAGGCCGCCGGGAGATATCAATGCTTATTCTGAAAGTAGGCTTGTTTTTCTTGATGCTGCAAGAGATATCAATGCCTGCGGGAGATATCGCCATAACCTTACTTGGTTTTGTAACCTGCACTTCCTACTTAGATTTGTTTAGTCATCATCGATTTTTGTTTCCCTAGTGCATGCAATTCAATTTAGAATTTTTCATCATCCATGGTCACTTCACTAGTTTATGGGGGACCCAGTTTATGGATGTTTATGATCGCTTGCCATAACATGTACAAGGAGCAAAGTTTAAAATTCCACGCAAGATTTCGTACTGGGTTTTGCATGCATTTTTGTTTGTCCTTTCAGATTTATTCGTCTGAATTGTGATGCAGGAAGACATGGTGGATGTAAGTCATGAGTCAATGATGGAGTACTACCATATTACCAACAAGATGTTTAATAGTGAGGATGAAGGTTATAGATTCTATAACAAATATGGTCTTGAGAAAGGTTTTAGTGTCCGGAGAAGCTATGTCAAGTGGGATGGATCCAACTGCCATATAATTTTAAGGAAATTTGTGTTTAGTCGTGAAGGGGTTCGTGAAGAGAAGCACATGAAGAGGAAGATGGAAGATAGAGGAGGCCACAGAGTATAACTCGTGTAGGGTGTAAAGCTAAATTGGTGATTGCAAGACAGGAGGAAACATGTCAGTGGTTTGTGAAGGATTTCATCAATGAACACAACCATCCTCTAGCCCCACGGGATCTGTCGTGTCTTTTGTGTTCACACTGAAGAATTAGCAATGAGCAGAAATCGGACATTGCAGACATGGAAAAATCCGGGATCAGAAAACACCATATTATGGATATTATGTGCATACAATATGGTGGATATGATGAGGTTGGATGCATTATGAGGGACACTTACAATTTCTGCCATGCTAACAAGCAGGAAAAAATTGCTTCCGGGGATGCTCAAACGGTGATCAATCACATGGTGGCGAGGCAAGAGCGAGATTCAGATATTTTCTTCAGGTACATGGTTGATGAAGCTGGCCATCTGAAGGGACTGTTCTGGTGTGATAGTCAATCCCGACTTGACTACGAGGCTTCCGGATACGTTATTGTTTTTTATAGCACATACAGAACCAATAAGTACAATCTGCCATTTGTGCCGTTTGTCAGGTTGAATCACCACCGCAACACCGTTATTTTTGCATGTGGTATCATTTCACATGAAACAAGCCATGCATACGAGTGGATGTTACAGACCTTTTCTGATGCTATGGGACAGAAGCATCCTATATCTGTGATCACGGATGGGGACCTTGCAATGCAGAGAGCAATTAGGGTGGTGTGGCCTGACTCAAACCATAGGCTCTGTATATGGCACATTCAGCAAAACATTGTACGCCATCTGCATGATGGCGCGGTAAAGGAGGAATTCAGATCTTTCATATATGATACATCTTCCATTGAAGAGCATGAGAGAAAACAGTTACACTTCTTACAACGGAATAAAGTAACAAGTGAGGACTCCTGGCTGCATCAGATGTATAAGATGAGAAAACTATGCTGTTCTCCATATCTTGAGGGGTGTTGTTTCCTAGGATTGAGCAGCAATCAGCGGAGTGAGAGTTTAAACTCGGTGCTACATACGCATCTTGAGGCTAAGATGACGTTGTCTCAAATGCTAGAGCACTATGAGCGTTGCCTTGCGTCGCGACGCTTGAACGAGGCTCTCAAGACGTTGAGGCCTTGTAGACCGTTCCGTTCACAGAGGAAAATGCTTCAATTCTTGAGAAACACGCCGTGAAAGTTTTCACTCCTGCTGTGTTGAAGTTGGTCTTATGGAGCATAGATGTTGTAAAAAAAATTGAGATCAGAGAGGTACTTGATGCAACAGAAGTTACCACATGCGTTGTGTCTAAAAAGGAAAGGATGGATAAAAATATCAAAGTGCGCATGGAGTCGAAGGAAGGTCTGCTTCGCAGTATCAGTTGTTCTTGCTGCAAATTGGAATGCGCATGCACACCATGTTCCCACATATTTTACATATTGGGAATTTTACAAACAAGAAACACTGCCCAGGTGTTGTGTTTCCACTAGATGGACAATGAGTGCAAAATGTGCATTCGCACCGACCAGAAAGAGCGAGATGTATGCATCCTCTGCAGCCCTACAAAGGTACCGTAAGCTAAGGAATTTTAGTCACACAGCATGTTTCAAAGCATGCCACTCTGATGAGGCGTTTCAGCATCTAAAAAGGGTTTTGGAAGGACAAGATGTTTGCAATGGATCAACAAGTGAACAATCTGATAGCAAGGGATCAACTAATGCTCAGGGTAACAACATTAGGTTTGGCCCGTTGATGCCACAATCGGCTAACCTTGATGGTGAAGGTTTCGAAAAGGTTCTGGATCCCATGCATGTGCCAGGCCGAGGTGCTTCGAAGAAAATGCTACAGGCAAAGATGAAGAAAACAAGAACAAAGGTTAGATGTAGCTATTGTCATGAGGCAGATGGTCACAACCGACGTACGTGTGGTAAAAAAATAGAGGTACCTAATATGCCGTAATTTAATGTTTGCATGTGTCCAAATATATTCCATGGTATTAATAATATCCTTATGTGTAGGATCTCAAAGCAGAACTATGATAGCTACAACATTGTGTGCACGGCCAGACAACAAGTACGTCGATGATCAACGTGATGTTGGCGTGTGCATTGTTGTCCATGTCTAGTATCGTGACCTTGTCTCTAAAGTACTTCATTCTGTCAGTTAGTGACTTCCTCACAATGTATGACTCAGCTATTTGGTGGTCCACTCCCTTGTAACAGTATGAGTTTGGGATATTTTTTTGCATTTTATATGTGAGTTTTTGAAGTGCAACCTCAAGAATCATGGTTTCTTCGTGGTCAATGTGTAGCTTGTTTATGTTGCACGATAAAATTTGGAAATAGATGTACTGGAGGAATTATATTTCGCTCCTAGAAACAAAATAAAAGCCGATAAATCCGAAAAATACATTAGTCATCCATGCTCTCCAATTGAAGAATATACAGGATGAATACAGATGATGAATCATACTCATCATACATATCCTCCATGTAGAGTGCAAGAAAGACCAACACTCGTAATAATCAAATAGATGAAGGTATTTAAGCAGGTGCAGGACTTGCTCGGGGGGCGAGGTGGGAAAAGGTGATTTTTTTCAACTCCTCCAAATCACCCCAAATTTGTTTTACATGCTCAAATAGATGAGCCAAACATGTCTATGAAAGAAATTTGAAGAAAAAAAAAATATCCTACAATGCTCCCTTAAGGTGTAGACTGGTGTTTTGATCAGTCAGTCTACAGGGCAGAATAAATTCAAAATAATTTATGAAATTATAAAACCTTGAAAACCTAGCTACGTTTGTGCAACATATCAAGTGTGCAAAATTATAGTTGATTTAGAGAAGGTCGACAAAATCACGCTTAAACATGAGGGACCATTTGGTCTTAGTTAAACAAGTTTTTGTAGAAATTGTGATTTTTTCCCACCACCTCCAAATCACCCCAAATTTGTTCTACATGCTCAAATAGATGTGGCAAACATATCTATGAAAGAAATTTGAAAAAAAGTATCCTACAATGCCCCCTTAAGGTGTAGACCGACGTTTTGATCAGTCAGTCTACAAGGCAGAATAAATTAAAAAAAATTAGAAAAATTATAAAACCTTGAAAACCTAGCTATGTTTGTGCAACATATCAAGTGTGCAAAATTATAGGTGATTTAGAGAAGTTCAAAAAAATCAAGCTAAAACACGAGGGACCATTTGGTCTCACTTAACCCAGTTTTGATAGAAAATGTGATTTTTTCCACCACCTCCAAATCACCCCAAATTTGTTCTACATTCTCAAATAGATGTTCCAAACATGTCTATGAAAGAAATTTGAAAAAAAAAATGTATCCTACAATGCCGCTTAAGGTGTAGACCGATGGTTTGATCAGTCAGTCTAAAGGGCAGAATAAATTAAAAAAAATACAAGTTGTAAAACCTTGAAAATCTAGCTATGTTTGTGCAACATATCAAGTGTGCAAAATTAGAGGTGATTTAGGGAAGGTCGAAAAAATCACGCTTAAACACGAGGGTCCATTTGGTCACCACTAGTAGAAAACAGGGCTTTCGTCCAGGCCAGTTTAGCCCATTAGTCCCAGTTCAATCCAGAACCGGGACCAATGGAGCTATTTGCCCTGGTTCGTGAGCCCAGGGGGCCGGGCTGGAGTCGTGGGCCTTTGGTCCAGGTTCGTCCGGACCTTTTGGTCCCGGTTTGTGGGACGAACCGGGACCAATGGTCCTGGCTCCTGGCCCACCACTATTGGTCCCGGTTGGTGGCATGAACTGGGACCAAAGGCTTCCCTTTAGTCCCGGTTCAAGCCATCAACCGGGGCTAATGGTGCTGCCTATATATAGCCCCTCGCGCAAGAGCAGAGCACACTGCTCTGTTTTTTCTGGCCGAGGGGGAGAGGGCTTGGTGGTGCTCTAGCTCACCTCCTATGCACACAAGGTGTTCGATGGAATGCCCGAGCCACACTACTTAAGGTTTCTCCTCTCCAAGCTCGACCGCCAAGCTCCATTTTCCTCAATATTTATCTAGGTTTAGCGGTCCGTCACGCCCCGTCCCCGTCTTCATCGCCGTCGATCACCCGTGCCGATCTCATCGCCGGCACCACCGTGGTGAGCCTCTTGTTCTTATCTTCTTTCTGAAAGGAAAAATATTATTACTTGTTTGTTTAGATAGATACTTGTATTATTTTCTTACTTTTATTATTGCATCTTATTAGTGCGATGGTTTTGGTATCCGCCCCCGTCGGCCCTCGTCCTGTCTATGATTCGGATGTGGTATATATTATCTTTTCATAACTATTGGTTCATTTATTGTTTATGAAAATTATGCCGACCAACGTGACATAGATTTTATTTATCTAGGAGGTTGTTGAACCGGAAATTCCAACCGACCCTATTGTCGAGAGGTTAAATTTAGTTGAAGAAGAAAACAATTTCTTGAAGGAAAAAATAAAAAACTTGAGGAGGAGAAGATGATATTGGAGTTGCATGTTGCGGATGTCGCCGATGATCACAAGATCAAGATGGATGCAATGCGCTTGAAGATGAGAAAGATTAGAAAATATGCCATTCATACCGAGGCTTGGTATCATTATGCTGTTGGATCAGTTGTTACCTTGGTTGCGATTATGATCGTATTTGTTTTCGCATTGAAGTTTTACATAGTTTCAATGTATGGTTTAATTAATTTAGATGCTCTGCAGAGCTTTATGTTGTTAGATGAGAACTATGTATGTACTTTGGTTTTTATGTGATGATGAACTTCTATTAATTTGGTCACTTAATTATCTATTCATGATGTTCTGTAATGATTTTTGACACACTTAATTATATATAATGCACGCAGATGAACCGACAATGGATGTACGGTGATGCATACACCTCCGAGTACATTAAGGGCGTGCATGATTTTCTCAAGTGGCTGAGGCAAACAAGAAGAATGGTTTTATGTGTTGTCCATGCCCTATATGTGGGAATCTGAAGTCTTACTCTGACCGGAAAATCCTTCACACCCACCTGCTTTACAAGGGTTTCATGCCACACTATAATGTTTGGACGAGGCACGGAGAAATAGGGGTTATGATGGAAGACGGCGAGGAAGAAGAGTACGATGACAACTATGTGGCCCCTGAATACGGTGATGCTACTGAACATCAAGATGCACTGCATAATGTGCACGATGGTGCTGGAGCAATGAAGCTGCTGAAGATCAAGAGGAACCAGACGATGTGCCCGATGATGATGATCTCCGCCGGGTCATTATCGATGCAAGGACACAATGCGAAAGTCAAAAGGAGAAGCTGAAGTTCGATCGCGTGTTAGAGGATCACAAAAAAGGGTTGTACCCCAATTGCGAAGATGGCAACACAAAGCTCGGTACCGTACTCGAATTGCTGCAGTGGAAGGCAGAGAATGCTGTGCTCGATAAAGGATTTGAGAAGCTATTGAAAATAATGAAGAAGAAGCTTCCAAAGGATAACGAATTGCCCGACAAGACATACGCAGCAAAGAAGGTCGTATGCCCTCTAGGATTGGAGGTGGAGAAGATACATGCATGCCCTAATGATCGCATCCTCTATCAGCGGTGCATACAAGGATCTGAACGCATGCCCGGTATGTGGTGCATTGCGGTATAAGATCGACGAGATGACCACAGTGATGTTGACGGCGAGCCTCCGGGAAGAGGGTTCCTGCGAAGGTGATGTGGTATGCTCCTATAATACCACGGTTGAAACGTCTGCTCGTAAACGGAGAGCATGCCAAGTTGATGCGATGACACAATGAGGACCGTAAGATAGACGGGAAGTTGAGAGCACCCACGACGGGTCACAAGTGGAGAAAAATCGAGAGAAAGTACTTTGGGATGAGTTTGCAAAGGACCCAAGGAACGTATGGTTTGCTTTAAGCGCGGATGGCATTAATCCTTTCGGGAGCAGAGCAGCAATCATAGCACCTGGCCCGTGACTCTATGTATGTATAACCTTCCTCCTTGGATGTGCATGAAGCGGAAGTTCATTATGATGCCAGTTCTCATCCAAGGCCCTAAGCAACCCGGCAACGACATTGATGTGTACCTAAGGCCATTAGGTGAAGAACTTTTATAGCTGTGGAATGGAAACGGTGTACGTACATGGGATGAGCACAAAAAGGAGGAATTCGACCTAAAGGCGTTGCTGTTCGTGACCATCAACGATTGGCCCGCTCTCAGTAACCTTTCAGGACAGACAAACAAGGGATACCACGCATGCACGCACTGTTTACTTGACACCGATAGTATATACCTGGGAAGCTGCAGGAAGAATGTGTACCTGGGCCATCGTTGATTTCTTCCGACCAACCATCAATGTCGAAAGAAAGGCAAGCATTTCAAAGGCGAGGCAGATCACCGGAAGAAGCCCGCCATGCGTACCGGTGATCACGCATTTGCTATGGTCAATGATTTACACGTAATCTTTGGAAAGGGTCCCGGACTAGTTGTTCCGAATGACGCCGAGAATCACGCACCCATGTGGAAGAAGAAATCTATATTTTGGGACCTACCCTCTGGAAAGACTTAGAGGTCTGCTCTTCGATCGACGTGATGCACGTGACGAAGAACCTTTATGCGTGAACCTGCTAGGCTTCTTGGGCGTGTATGGGAAGACAAAAGATACACGAGGAACGAGAGGACCTGCAACACTTGCACGAAAAAGAGGGCATGCCTCCGGGCAAGTATGAAGGTCCTGCCAGCTACGCTCTTACGAAGAAGAGAAAGAAATATTCTTTCCATGCCTGCTCGATATGAAGGTCCCAACTGGCTTCTCGTCGAATATAAAGGGAATAATAAATATGCCGGAGAAAAAGTTCCGTAACCTAAAGTCTCATGACTGCCACGTGATTATGACGCAATCGCTTCCGGTTGCATTGAGGGGCTTCTACCGAAAAGCGTCCGATTAGCCATTGTGAAGCTATGTGCATTCCTCAATGCAATATCTCGTAAGGTGATCGATCCGTAAATCGTATCAATGCTAAGGAGTGATGTGGCGCAATGTCTTGTCAGTTTCGAGCTGGTGTTCCCACCATCCTTCTTCAATATCATGACGCACGTCCTAGTTCATCTAGTCGACGAGATTGTCATTCTAGGGCCCGTATTTCTACACAATATGTACCCCTTTGAGAGGTTCATGGGAGTCCTAAAGAAATATGTTCAGAATCGCGCTTAGGCCGTAAGGAAGCATCTCCATGGGCCATCAAACGAGAGGATGTCATCGGGTTTTGTGTTGACTTCATTCCTGGCCTTAAGAAGATAGGTCTCTAAATCGCGGTATGAGGGGAGACTGACCGAAAAGGCATGCTTGGAAGAGACTCAATAATATGCAGGGGACGGATATTCTTGGTCTCAAGCACACTACACAGTTCTCTGAGAACTCTACCTTGGTGACCCCGTATGTCGATGAACACAAGAACAGTCTGCGCTCCAAACACCCGGGAAGCGGTCGACGATCGGATTACATGTGAACACATCGGGACTTTCAGCAGCTTGGTTGGAAACACGTCTTGAGGTGACAGCACTGTTTGTGATGAGCTGTACTTGTTGTCCAGGGGACCATCTTCGATCAGTAATGATTTGGAAAGGATACGAGATAAATGGGAATACATTTTACACGATTCACCAAGATGAAAAGAGCACCAACCAAAACAGCGGTGTCCGCTTTGATGCAGCAACCGACAAGGGAAATGACACATATTATGGTTACATAGTAGACATATGGGAACTTGACTACGGGGTAGATTTTAAGGTCCCTTTGTTTAAGTGCAAGTGGGTCAATCTGTCAGGAGGCGGGGTACAGGTAGACCCACAGTACGGAATGACAACAGTGGATCTGAAAAATCTTGGATACACTGACGAACCGTTCGTCCTAGCCAATGATGTGGCACAGGTTATCTATGTGAAGGACATGTCTACCAGACCGAGGAAAAGAAAAGATAAGGAAGTGAATACATCATACAATGAGCCAAAGCGCCACATAGTTCTTTCAGGAAGGGACATCCTGGGAGTGGAGGGCAAGACAAACATGTCTGAAGAGTATGAAAAGTTTCATGAAATTCCCCCCTTCAAAGTCAAGGCTGACCCAAGCATCCTGATAAACGATGAAGATTATCCATGGTTACGGCGCAATAAGCAAACGACACAAGCGAAGAAAAAGTAAAGACTTTCTCCCGCACCTATTATGATGATACCATGCCAACTTTGTAATGCATTTAGTATGATACCATTGTCCGTTTTGTACATGCACATGCTATGCCAACGTTTTCAGAGTTCATTTGAAAACTATGAATTTGAAAACCTCGCCAACCGAAGGGCGCTCACACCGGTTTATAAGCCCGTCCCTCTACACACCGTTTTGTTGTAAGCAAAAACAAAATAAAATAAATAGAGCAACAAAGAAAACAAAAAAAGTGTTCTCAAATTTGAAAACTAATGGCACTAACAGAAAGTTTATAATTTTTCTAAAACTAAAAGCAAAAAGAATTAAAAAATAAAGCAAAAAACAATAAAAACTAAATAATGCAGAAAACAGAACAAAAAACTGAAAAAAATAAAAATAGCAACAATAAGTATTTTGTTGTAAGTAGAAACAAAATAAAATAAATAAAGCAACAAAGAAAACAAAAAAAGAGTTTTCAAATTTGAAAACTAATGGCACTAACAGAAAGTTTATAATTTTTCTAAAACTAAAAGCAAAAAGAATTAAAAAATAAAGCAAAAGATCAAAAGAAAAATAAACCAAAACCAAAATAAACTAAATAAAGCAACAAATAAAACAAAAAACAAAAAAGTGCCACCCATCGGGCACCCACGGCTGAATACGACTAGAAACCCTACCATGGGCCAGATTCAGTTCCAGGAGGCCCAAGAGGGCCCACAGCACATATTGCACGTTTAGGCCGAAGCCTGCTTAGAGAGGAGCTCGAGGGAAGGCGCACCGCACCTTATAAACTGGTGCGGCTCCCTCTCAACTAGCGAGGTGGGACTAAACATTTTGGCGCGGGGCAGCACAAGGCCTTTGGTCCCGGTTGGTGGCACCAACCAGGACTAAAGGGGGGCATTAGTCCCGGTTGGTTCCACGAACCGGGACTAATGCCCTTGCTATATAAGAAAACACTTAGAGTTTTTCACTTCATCTCTGCAGTTGCCCGCGCCGACGCCGCCGCCAGGTTGCCCGAGTCACACCCCGCCGACGCCGTCACCGCCATGCGCCCGCGCCATTCACCACCCACGCGCCGCCCGACGCGCCGCCATCGCGCCACCCAGCGCCGTCATGTCATCTCCCGATGCCACCCGGCGCCGTCGCCGCCCATCGTCACGCCCAGCGCCGTCGTCGCCCGCCCGCCGTCGCCCGCCACTCCAGCGCCCTGCTCGCGCCCGCCGCTCGCCCACCTGCCCAGCGACACCCTTGTGAGCACCGCGCGCCCCTGCCGGCCCGGCCGCCGCCGCCGTATTTTTAGATATGTGTGTTTTTTTTAGATATATGTATTTCTTATGTATGTTCATATATGCATTTTTTTAGATATATGTATTTCTTATGTATGTTCATATATGTATTTATGTATTTTTTACATGTTTTTGTATGAATGTATGTATTTTAGGTTAGTTTCATTGTTAGAAAAGTTTTATATATTTAGGAAGAAGGAAGAGAAGGAAGAAGGAAGAAGAAGAAAAGTTTTATATATGCAAAAGTTATATTTTGAGAAAAGTTGTATAGATCTAGCTAGAAGGAAGGAAGAAGAAGAAAATGAAGGAGAGGAAAAAGGAAATTAAGATGAGGAAGAAGGGAGTAGAAGAGGGGAGGAAGAAGAGGAGAAATAAATAAGAAGAGGAAAAAAGAAGAAAAAGAAGAGGAGAAGAAGAAAGAAATAGAGGAGAAGAAGAAAAAGTAGAAAATATTCTATGTTTTCTTGTTCTCCTGTGTTGCTTTCTTCTTCTCCTCTTTCTTCTTCTTTTTTCTTCTATCTTCTCCTCTGTCATCGTCGATATACCCCTCCCGATAACTTCAACACGAGGGGGGGGTCCATATACCCCCGCCCGATAACTACAATACATGGGGGGGGGGGGGCTCGTCGATATACCCTCTCCCCGATAACATTAATTTCCCGTGTATGTATCTCGTCGTTGTCGATATTACCCCCTTGAAGTGTTGTCGAGGGATCGAGGGTTCTAGGGTCGAGGGATCGAGGGTTCCAGGGTCGTCTAGGGTCGAGGTTCGAGGTCGTCGAGGGTTCAAGGGGTCGAGGGGGTTCCTAGTGTCAAAGTATTGAAGAAATGCATGGCTTCATCATTAGCCGGAAGTAACCATGGCATGATGGTACGAAGTCCTCCAAAGTTATTCTGGAATGGAGTCCCGGATAGGATAATTTGCCTTTTGTACGAATTTCAGCAAAGGCCTTTCAAATAACGATATTCGAAGGTTCTTGCTGAACTTTGTACCGTAAAGTGAATTATCCTATCTGGACTCCGCTCCAAAATAACTTTGAGAGCTTCGCATCATCATGCACCTATTTTCGCCAATGATGAAGACATGGTTTTGTTGAATCCTTTGACACTAGGCAACCTCCCGACCCTCGGTGATCCTCGACCCTTGACCTCGACCGCTCAGCAATCCACCCTCTACCCCATACATGGCGTCGATGCCCACGTCACTTGTGGGACATAGATGTAGTGTTCAACGCCGACCCCTCCCGATAGCTTCAACACGTGGGGGGGTCGATATTACCCTCCTTGAAGCGTTCTTGAGGCCACCCTAACCCTTGAAGCATTGTCGAGGCCACCCCAAACCCTAGAGAAGCAGCGTCGAGGCCACTAATATGATTCATGTGATTAGCTAGCTAGTTCTACGTTTGCCACTAATATATCCATATCTGTCATGTTTGAATAATAATTGCCATGTTGTAAATATTTGTAGAAACTATGGACACCCCCCGAGACGAAGCACAAGAAGCGTTGTTGAGGGACATAATTGCACAAGGAAGTGATGCCGTCTGCTCGTTGATGTTTCTCAACGACAACAATGGTCTAAAAGGAGAGGGTGAAGAAGCAGCTGGCTATGATTTACATGGCTCCGATGACCCAATGCCGGTGCAAGAAGGAGAGGGTGAAGAAGTAGACCGTGAGGACGGCTCCGGTGATCACCAAACCGAGTCCGGCCAGGTATATATATTAGTTAAGCCTGTCTTTGAGTAGCTCTCGTCTTTGTTTTGGTATGTACACATATTAATTAACTCTCGTCTTTGTTCTTTTTCTAGCCTCCGGATCGAGCACAACTTCGGTAAAGAGACGAGGCCCAAGAAAAAGTTGAGCTCGGATGAAAAGTTTGAGATCATACAAATCAAGGCTGACGGCCAACCGATTGAACCCTACCGGACAAAGAAGGTATTTGTTGCTCAGTGCGGAGTTCTGGTTAGGGACAAGATCCCGATCAGCATCCACCAATGGTATAAGCCTAAGAACGAAGACCCTAAGGTGTCTTGTGTCAATGATATGCAGAAAAATGATCTTTGGACTGAGCTGAAGTCAAATTTTACCCTACCGCTAGAGGATGATCCGGAGAAGCCAGTAATAGAGCCATTAATCAAGTCTTTTGCTCTTAAGAAGATGGCAGAACTATTCAGGAATTGGAAGAAAGAACTCAATACGTATGACGAAAAAATGAGACACCAGAATTCAAGGGCAAATATGAGAAGATCAGAGATGATCGGCCCGCATTTGTGGCCTACAAGACATCGGAAAAGAGTAAAAGATGTCGGCGACAAACAAGAGAAATGCTGCGAAGAAGAAGCTTCACCATCGCATGCGGGTCGATGGCTACCTCAGAGTCTGCCTAAGTGGGCCAAGGCTGAGAATGATCTGCTTGATAAAGGGATCGAACCAGAGACAATGAACTGGCGGACCGTTGCGGACTTGGTTCTTCGGGCCGGCAGATCCTTGGACCCTATAATGAGGAAGTGCATTTGGACGGACGAACAATTGGACATACCAACAAGAGGCTTAAGCATTATATCGAAGCAGCGCAGCAAGGGAAGTTCGTTCCAGACAGGGAGAAGGACGAGCTCACAATGGCCCTCGGAAATCCTGAGCACCCTGGACGGACACGAGGCATGCCAGGCTCCCTTTCATGGAAGGCTGGATTTCCGGACGCAGGGGGTTACAAAACCCATCAGAGGAGGAAGAAACTGGAGCAGAGCCTAATGCAGGCGCTGCACGAAAGGGTAATGGGGCTAGAGGAACGAGAAGAGGAACGAGAAGCAGCAGATCACAACAAACGACCTGCCAAGCTTCCCCGGCTACCCCGCCATCTCGGCGGAGAAGCGGCGTGGCTTCCACCGAGCTGCTTCAGCCAGAGCAGCATGCCTTGACGGCTCCTGCCAGCTATCCCGTGGATGCTATCACGGATGCTGAACATTGCCACCTTATGGCGCAATGGAGCAATTTGAAGGTCAAGGCGGCTGTTGGCTCTGTTTATCCTACTAAACCCGACTCAACTTTTCACCGCCGCCGATTCCGAAGGATATGCTAAGGTGATGGTCGATGAAATAAAAGAGGATTTGAGGACCTCCGCTTGACCACCCTACCGGTGAAGGGGAGTATTGGCTGGGTTCTCGCTCTAAAGACTCCATGCCTATGGCGGAAGGATCTCATCAACCTTCCGAACTGGTCGCCTCCGCCTCCTCCTCCTCCTCCGGCGAGTCAGGGAACTCCGCCTCCTCCACCGCGTCCTCCTCCGGCGAGTGACGATCATGGCACTCGGCCGGCTCCTTCTCCGGCGCGTGGCGGCACTCCGTCTCCTTCTCCGCCTGCACTGGCGCGCCCGAGCAGCCAGCCTCCTCCTTCTCCGCCTCATCAGCAAGGGCGGAAGAGACCCGCCGCCGCTCCGGCTGCTCCGGCGCATCGTAGTCCTTCTCCTCCGCCTCGTAAGCAAGGAAAGAAGAAATCCGCTCCGTCGCTTTCTGCCGGGCGTCTAGCAGACAGCCAAAGGCGGGAGGAGATAAAGATTCGGTCCTTCTCTCAAGACTCGGAGAAGTTACCGTCTGAGGAGCGAGGAGGAAAACGCGAAGATCGCGCAGATCAAGTGGATGATTGGTTTCAAGGGTTGAAAGCAAAGAGACATCCACCTCCGGAGGAGAAGGTAGATCCGGTCAAAGCGGCGCACTCTGGCTGCCCCGACAAAACCACCCAAGTCTCCGCCGAAAGGCAACTATGAGCGCATTATTGGAAAGGCATTTGCCAAGCGGAGAGATCGGGAAGTACTGTCGGTGATCAAAGGATGAAAGAACGACGAGCTGGGAAACAAATTGCCCAGCTCGGCGAACAAGCAAGCAATCGTGCCCCCACTCAAGGTGTCACGCTAGCGACATCGTCGATCCGAGGATGGTGCCCGGTTATGGCAATCCTACAGATTACCTGCCCGACGATGTACATTATGATTTCTTGGAGGTGCAGATACAAAGATACGAGTACAGGAAGCCTCTCGTCAAAGATGAAAGCTCTCTATCAACGATGATGCGAAGATTGCATGATTTGTACATGAAAACCTGCAAAGAGTCTGAGGGGAGGAGTACTTTGTATGTGAGAGTTAAAATGGAGCATTACCTCCTTGGAATTGAACTGTTGCCTATTCCATTTGAGGAGTTCTATCAGTTTTTCAATCAATTGGCCCTCGATAAAGCAACGGTCACCTGTTACTGTCTGTAAGTAGTACTACTTCTGTCATTAAGTATCTCTATATAACTCAGCTCTTTCATTGCATGTATTTATAAATATCCTTACTATATTATGCAGATTGAAGATCGCCGAAATGAAGAAAAGACAAGTGGGTGATATTGGGTTCATTAACACATATCTCATAGATGCAAATGAGGTTAAATATCGTGCCGACGAAACCGAGGCCAACTTGCTACGATCGTTGGAAATAAATGAACACAAAAATATAATACTCTTTCCTTACAACTACGGCGTGAGTGTTACTGTCTTGTGGCATATTCGGTTTCCCTTATTAGTCCAGGTTATAGTAATGTAATATTGATGAGTTATGCATGCGCAAGCAGGTACCACTATATTCTCCTAGAGATTAAGCTTGAGTAGGGAGTAGTAACTGTGTTAGACTCGAGACGAAAAGATCCCAAGGAGTATGCGGACATGACTGAAATGCTCGAGAAGTAAGTTAAATCGATCATTATCCACCATATCAGCAACTTTGTTCATTTCTGATATCAAGTAATTGTTTTCTTTGTATGGCAGGGCTTGGGAAAATTCACCAAAAAGCTCCGGGACTACCGAAGAAGCTGCAATTTAGACACCAAAGTAAGTACTATATAGTAGCATATTCCACGCCAAGATCTCCTAGTGATTCAAGCGCTAGTTTCATCCATACCATTTAGCATGCTTGCTAATTATCAGTTTGATTGACCTCTGTTTCTTGTAAAGTGGTTGTGGCAGGAACAAGGGAATGATTTCTGTGGATACTACGTTTGCGAGTCCAACCGCCACACGACCTGTGAGAGGGGCTACTCCAACAAACAATATGAAGTGCGTAAATAAAAATATTCACAATTTTATTTTATTACCATCATTTGTGTTGAGTTTCATTCATTCATATATATATATATATATATATATATATATATATATATATATATGTATTGACCCCTTTCTTAAAATTAGATGTTTGAGCGGGATGAACTCCTAGCACCAGATCGCATGCAAGCAATTCAAGAGGAATTGGCGGCATTCTTTCTTGACCACGTGATCGCTGAAGACGAGTCCGTATTGTAAAAGATAATTATTGTATATATGTAGCCGGTAGTGTTGGATAGATATACGAGAACTTGTTGTTCGACCAATCTCTCGGAGAAAGAGAGGTGGTCGATATCACTTCTCTCTGTATGCATATATGTTCATGACAATCTTCTGTTTGCTTAATTACTAGCTAGCTAGCGTGTCTAGCCAGTCCTCTCTATACGTATGTATAGTACGTAGCGTCGACCAAGCACGGACAAAAGAGAGGACACTTTTCTCTATTAATTAGCTAGCTATAGCACAATATATGAAACACCTAAATTAACCCCCCAACCCCCCCCCCTTTCAAAAAAAAACAAAAACCAGAGCCATAGAAATGCTGACGCGTGGATGCCTATTGGTCCCGGTTGGTGCCACCAACCGGGACCAAAGGCCCTCCTGCCTGGGCTCAGCGGACAGGCCACGTGGAGGCCCATCAGTCCCGGTTCTGGATAGAACCGGGACTAAAGGGCCAGGGTATTAGTACCGACCCTTTAGTCCCGGTTCATGAACCGGGACTAAAGGCCCTCACCAACCGGGTCAATAGGCCCCTTTTCTACTAGTGCACTTAATCCAGTTTTTGTAGAAAATGTGGTTTTTTCCACCACCTCCAAATCACCACAAATTTGTTCTACATGCTCAAATATATGTGCCAAGCATGTCTATGAAAGAAATTTGGAAAAATGTATCCTACAATGCCCCTTTAAGGTGTAGACCGCTGTTTTGATCAGTTAGTCTACAAGGCAGAATAAATTCAATTTTTTTATAAAATTGTAAAACCATGAAAACCTAGCTATGTTTGTGCAACATATCAAGTGTGCAAAATTATAGGTGATTTAGAGAAGGTCCAAAAAATCACCCTTAAACACGAGGGACCATTTGGTCTTGAGTTAAGCCAGTTTTTGTAGAAAATGTGATTTTTCCACCACCAACAAATCACCCCAAATTTGTTCTACATGCTCAAATAGATGTTCCAAACATGTCTATGAAAGAAATTTGAAAAAAAAATGTATCCTGCAATATCCGCTTAAGGTGTAGACCAATATTTTGATCAGTCGGTCTAAAGGGCAGAATAAAGTAAGAAAAAAATAAAAAGTTGTAAAACCTTGAAAACCTAGCTATGTTTGTGCAACATATCAAGTGTGCAAATATATAGGTGATTTAGAGAAGGTCAAAAAAATCACGCTTAAACACGAGGGACCATTTGGTCTCACTTAAGCCAGTTTTTGTAGAAAATGTGATTTTTTTCCACCACCTCCAAATCTCCCCAAATTTGTTGTACATGCTCAAATAGATGTGCCAAACATGACTATGAAAGAAATTTGGAAATTATGTATTCTACAACGCTCCCTTAAGGTGTAAACAGATGTTTTGATCAGTCAGTCTACAAGGCAGAATAAATTCAAAAAAATTAAAAAATTGTAAAACCTTGAAAACCTAGCTATGTTTGTGCAACATATCAAGTGTGAAAAATTATAGGTGATTTAGAGGAGGTTGAAAAAATCACGCTTAAACACGAGGGACCATTTGGTCTCACTTAAGCCAGTTTTTGTAGAAAAGGTGATTTTTTCCACCATGTACAAATCACCCCAAATTTGTTCTACATGCTCAAATTCGGCTATGCCCGCCACGACTCTGGCTTGGGCCCAATTCGGGTGGACTGACCCAAGCCAGCCTCACCCACGCTCTAGCTTGGGCTCAATTATTTTATGTTCTTTATTGTGTGTTATTTCACTTATCCAATATTTCTTTTATTTTATATATTTACAATATTTTAAAATCAAATATTTTTTATTTTTTATTTTTTACCGTTTGAAAATCCAAAAATGAAATAAAAGTTGTGTTAGTTCTTTTCTTTTTAATAGTCCACACCCTTGTAACAGTATGAGTTTGCCATATTTGGTTTGCATTTTCTATAAATCCGAAAAAATACATCAGTCATCTATGCTCTCCAATTGAATAATATACAGGATGAATACGGATGATGAATCATATTAATCCTGCATATCCACCAAATAGAGTGCAAGGAAGACCCACGCTTGTAATAAGCAAATAGATGAAGGTATTTAAGCCGGTGCAGCACTTGCTCAGGGGCGAGGCGGGACTAAAAATATTAAGACGTGATCCTGACACGAGATCGGCGTGACGTGGGCCGGCCCGCACTGAATTGCTTGAATGGGTCGGGCTTTGGGGGAGGAGGCATGGCGGTCGTGGGAAACCTACATGCATGCATGGTGTCAGTAATCACGCCTGCACGAACGAACTCCACAGCAAGCGGATCACGCGGGATTATCGAACTGGGGCACGACAGGCGTACATGTGCGGGGCCCGCACCGATTAATTCGGTCGGCCTGTCTCCGGGTGACGACGCACGCATGTGCGACGGCCCTTTCTCGTGCGCTTTGGCGGGGATCCGTCTGTGCTTCGATGCGCCCTGACACCGCATCGATCCCTGAGCAGATCTCATTAGGTCTGACTCCACGGATCCCGAGGATGATTCGCCAACACTTTTGTCACGTTGTGCCACGTAAAATGTCCATTTGGTTTATTTCCTGCACCATTTTGCAGCAAAAAAAATTTAGTCGCAGTTGTACATGATCCTGCAACACCTGTCGCGGGGTCTTCTATGGTGTACACAAACATCGCTAGCACATGTGCAGACAGATCGGCGGCCACATAGCATGAATGTACATAAATGTTCCAAAGTGCCTGCAGATTTTTTTTCCCATAAAAGACCTGCTCACTAACAACTACTCCCTCCGTTCGTAAATATAAGTCTTTTTTGAGATTTCAGTATGAAATACGTACAGAGCAAAATGAGTGAATCTACATTCGAAAATACGTCTATATACATCCATATGTAGTTCATACTGAAATATCTTAAAATACATATATTTAGGAACGGACGGAGTGTACAGTTGGGTATAAACACATGCATGTCGCGTCGGAAATGGAAATCACATTCTAGCAAAAATGTTGTTACAAGAACTCCATCGTGAATGAATTGTTCCATAACTGCAAACATTCTAAAAAAACCAAAAAATGTTGTCTCCAGCATAAAACATTTCAAATAACATTAGCCCTCGTACGGAAGCTCGTCTCCGATGCCAAAATCCAGTGACTTTTTTGTATTGGTCGTTGGAGTTTGCATCAGGATTGGCGACGACCCATCTTCTCCCATATTTTTACACGGTACATCAATGTAACCAAAGGAGTTCAGTTGTTCCTTTGCCTCAAGCTCTCTAGCCAGAGCCTCCTCATGCTGCATGTCTTGGATGCGCAGTTCCTGTCAAAAATCATATGAACGTATTAGGACAAACTTAAGGATGATGAAGCCGTAAAATTGATGTAACATGACGAATAGGAACCTATGAATCCATGTCCGACCACCCCTCATAATCATCTTTCGGTGGATGATTATACACCAAATACAAATGACATGTCTTGCTGCCGTTCAGACGGGAAATCATCTTTGCAAAATCACCTGGTCCTGAAATCAGGAACACTCCTTCCGATAGTTTGCACGCATATCAGGTAAGAAGTGGTACAAATCTGAATCCTTTTTATAACCATATTCAGACACTTCTTTCATGAGAAAATCATAGTCCAATACGCCGGGTTCAAACAATCTCATCTCAATGGGTCTTTCATCAAAGTATCCTGTCGGGACATGCGAAAGCTCACAATCCCTATGAATGAAAAATTCAATTACCAGCACCTACATACGAGTATGTCACGTCAAATTTAATACATTGCAATCAACAAAGTTCCATAACTAATTTTGGATGTGCGTAGCAACATCGCGACAAAGTTACCTCATTATATGGGATGTAATCTTCATCTGCGAGGATTCAGGATTGTTCCATCACTGGATGCTTAGCCTACGTATGAATCGCCGACATAGAGTTACACGCGAATTAAATATGGTCATACAAAATGTTGGATGTGAATGTTTTCCATGGGTGTGAGGTACTTACAGGGGGAGAATTGAAGACATGTTCTTCGAGTGGAGAACTGTTGCATTCAACGGGTGACACCGACATCACTAGGCCTTTAGTGTTTGGAGATTGTGTCGCGTAATGCTTCTTGGACCGCATATGAATGGCTTACACAAAGTTACTCACAAAAAAAAACTATTCATACACAATATCGGTCATGATCGTGACTGAATAGCATCGTTGCAAGGTACTCACAGGGGGAGTACTGAAGACATGCTCTTGCGGTTGACTGTTGTGGCATTGAACGTGGGATTGAAACATCGCACGGTCTTCCAGCATCTTTCCTTCCACCATGACCTGCTCCACCATAGCCTTGTAGTCCATGTCCTTGCGCTCCTGTTGCAGCCTATGTCCATATTGGCACGTGCCTGCAACATATTCGCGTCCATGTTGACACGCTTTGTCTGTATAAGGCCGTCGACAACCTTCCGGTCCTTTTGCAATTTAAGCTGCATCTCCTTGTACGCCAGCTGGAATTTCTTTTCCATGACCTCGCGGTCCTGCTTTAACTTTTTTCCATTTCTTCATGCATCTGCTTAATCTTTTGAGACATATCAGAATGCTCATCCTTAAGCATCCTATTTACATACGCACGTTCTTGTTTGAGTGCCCTGTCCATCTCATCACATTTGTGTTGGACCTTCGCGTCGATCTCCTGGCGGGCTTCACACAACAACCTGTCATACTCCGCATGCTTATTGCCATGCACGTGTGAATCCATGGTGCCTACAACACCAGATAGTAATGCAATTAATGAGATCCAGATTGTCAAAACACAGGACTATTTAAATACCTCGTAATATAGAATAGCATGGTATGTGTGAGACAAACTGAGTCTTGAATTTCCAGCAAAAGCTCTAATCTCCTAAAATTCATATTCCTAATTTGGTATGAACAACCTCATCCAAATCAATCCTAAATAATCCAGCAACTCCTTCAACAACACCTCCTTTACTGTAGTATTGAGAACAAGTCTTTGTACGCCACATCTAAGTGGCCAAATCAAACATCATCCAAATCATTCCTACTAATGCCACATAGCCTAAAGGTCTAGTAAATAAACTCCAATGACAAAAAAATATCCATAACTAGATCGTATGATCAGGACCCCCTAACAACCAATCGCAAAGCTCTTGCATAAAATTCTTCACTCCAACCTTATGCAAATCATTCATAGTAATCCATTATAGCAGAAAGGGCTAGAAAATTAGCTCCACCAACATAATATTTCCGTAATGAGATCGTATTATGAACTACTGTGAAGTTGCAATCACATCTAATCTCATAACGTCCTTTACCTGAAGTAAATACAAGCACACACAATCTTGCACCAAAATAGTACCTTCGATGAAAAACTAATCCGCTAGGAACAAATACCAAAGATCTTGCACACAAATATGGCATCTCTAATCTCATCACAACCTCCTTTTTGGTCCAATCACCGGAAAAAAGTATGAACGTTTCAAGAGATGGGAGGAGACGTGGAGGATGATACCTTTTTCTTTTTACTCCGGCATTGGCGTGGACTTCCGCAGAGCGATGGCGCTACTCCCTGCAACGGCTACCTCTGGACACCAAAACTTGCTGGGCGGTTAAAAAAAGAAGCGATATGCAGAAAGAAAAGATGGGAGGGATATGCGGTACAGTGGAAGGGTACATATCCCCTGTGATATCTGACGATATATTTACAAGTAATGCGCATGGATGGTCCGTCTGTGATTTTAGGGTCGGTTAGTCGGTTGGAAGATTTGTTAGTTAGTCTATTTAGAGGGAGCACGATCCTCTGGTGCTGGTGTTAGGGTTTGTTAGCCCAACGGAGGAGTCCCTAGTTCTTCTCTTACCCAAAGGATTACGACCATCGTCTGTCATTGCCACAGTCGCCTGACACCAAATCAACCATGTCGTCGTCGAGCTCGATTAGGTGTGCGCTGAGGGGCCGATCAGTTGATGTGCCCATGATCCCTTGCCCTGACTGCGGCGAAATGGTTAGATTCTATCTCTCCAGTACCGAAGAGCATGATGGTTGGGTGTTCTATAAGTGCAAGCACCTCGATGTACAATCCCTTTACACTTTGGGTTGACATTTACTGCATGAGTAATTTTTTCTACTATTTCATTAGTGTTGGTTTGATTTGTGTTCACTTGATTCATAGGATCCATGTGATTTCTGGCGCTAGGAACTAGAGTACATGGATCATCTTGTTGGTACAAGTGTCCTTGTTGGTGCTTATGCCCTTGATGCAATTGCTGCGGCACAGGATAGAAGGGAACAACTACAATGCACAAAACAATAGTGGGGAAAGAATGCATGTACCAAGAGTGGCAACATTGGAGGCAAGACACATTACAGCCAGAGCAATGTGGCAACCGTTACGAAGCACCAAGCTTATACGATGTTAGGACTAGGGAGACCAATTGTTTTCATGTTGAAGCTGTTGACGGCTAGTGTAATGGTGTTGTGTGTGTTGTGTGTGATGTTGATTGTGAAGAAATAATATATTTGTGATCGTATCAAGGCGATTATCATGGTCACATGTAATAACAGCTTAATAAGAAGTGATGTTCTAACATGATACCTCTTACACCCCCCGCCTCCACCCCTCTTTTAAGATGACATGTAAGAGTAAGAAATAAATTTTACACGATGACTGCATGAAATAGTTGTTTTGATTATTTCTTACCTTCTTGACTATTATGAGACAATAAGGGGTAAGGCAGAGCATGTTAAAATTGCTAAAAAAAGAATGAATAAACCGAGTTCCAATGAAAGCAATTGAATGAAAAAACGTAAACAACCATTTAAATTCTTGCCCACTATGTTGTGCACGAACACAAGATACCATGAAATAAAAATAAAGTACGTCATTACAGCAATGACTTAAAAATCCCTTAATTTGTTTTCGCACACTATGTTTTGCCAAAACTACTCGAGAGGCACATCAGGAACATGGGAAACAAATAGATAAATCCCATGATCTCCCAGTTACAGAAACATCAGCACCTTCTATCCTAACAGCAAGATTTTTTCCTTCTTCATGAACTCATTCCATTTGTTGACGCAGACACGACCATCAATATCAGAAATGGTGTATGTACTTGAAACAGTAGTGTGTCGATGACAAACAATGGTTATGGCACCATATTCCTCCATTTCTTCGGGGACAACACGATTAGGAAGTTTCTGTTTGAAAAAAATATTTGTTACATCAACACGTGGCAACTTATTGTTATGTAGTAAAGGAAGAAAAATTAATTTGGAACAAAGCTAAAAACATACTGAAATGACACAAACTAAATGAAGAACATAAAGATGGTTACCGAGAAGTTCTTGTTGCAATCTGACCATGTCAACGTATGGAGGAATGCATATGCTCTTCCTTGATCATAGTTTCCAGCATCATGATGCTCCACTAACTTGTCAAGGTCCATCACTTGGCGTATGACATACTCCATCATTCTCGAGTTTAAGCTTGTCCCCTCAGTTACAGCGACATTGTCAATAATATCTCTTTTCTCATTGGATAATTGGTAGTATGCTACAATATTATAGCACAGAAAATTTAATTTATTATATATGGTATATGATAAAGTTAGAGTAATAAAACTTGCAGGAGCAAAAAAGTATCTTACTTGGATGTATGATAGGCAAATTCCCAGTCGTCACAATGCTACTTGGTACTTCTGAATTCTCAGTACTGAACGTAATCTCCTGACCCACATGTAGCGTGTAAACTCTAACAAATTCCTTCCAAGACTCCCCTGAAATGTATGTCAACTCATTGTCATTGGTAATCTCACATGGGAATTCAAACCCCTCATTAGTACTGAAACTTGCTTCAAAGTTCCCTATTTTCCCAAGGGCACTCCAAATTTCTACGTGAAACGGTATCTGTCATAGCAGCGGATTACCTGAGTAGCATATGTACGATTGTTAATATATATGAACTGTCTGTTAATCTAAAGAATTTGTCCAATCATAGATGACTAGCATAGTAGTTCACTACTTCTTAGCAATATTATCATATAACCCCATAGAAGATTTAAATTTACATGCACGTACACAAAACCATTTTATCATCTAAGAAATCAACATGCAATATAACTCTTTTTGCAGTAAACATTACAAACAACTAACTGAGTACAAAGGGTCCGAGTACAATATTCGTTCAATATTACTGCCTCCGTCCAAAAATTTATGGACAAAGAATTGTACATACGGATGTATCTATGCAGAAAACATCACTAGATACATGCGTATCTACATGAAATCTAACACATTAATTTTGGATCGGACAGAGTACTAAATTTCTCATGATATTTGCTACGGGTCATGTCAGACTGGATCTTATTGTCTTGTTTGCAAATCCCGCGCGCAGGGTGACGGTACAAAACTCCCTCATATGATGCTCACCGGGGCACAAACCCTTGGTGTCCAAACAAATGCCACACTGCGAAACGAGATCAATCTCATTACTAGTACGTACAGTCTTAAAGATTAGTGCTAGCAGTTGAATTCAGATATGACAGATTCTATAGTGCAAATATGTACCGCGCTGATCTCCTTAACCATTTTCGCTCGAGAGAGGGACGTGAGGAGGAGGGGGCGAAAAGAGCAGTCACTTCCGACCCCTAAGCTGACGATGGCGGCGGCAGCATCCAGAGATTTCGAAAAGCGCGTACGCCCGGCGTCTTCGTTCTTATATTGGAGTGGTCATGGCGGTGGTAGGAGGCCCCGATGCCACGTGTGGTTAGGAGGAAGGCGGTGCAATCACGGGGTTTCGGGAGAGGTGGCGTGCGTGAGTTATGTGATCTTTTAACATATATCATCAAGATTTAAAAAACATTATGCTATGCTAAAAAATACATTTCATAAGGGTGAACTAGGTTTTTGATTCCAAACAAGTATGAACAATATATAATTCCAAAATTGGCCTTGTCCATTTTCCAAATAAGTTTCACAACTATACATGCCATGACCAATGCAAGCAAGCATGCAAAATGGTTTTTAGTTTAGCGAAGTTTTTCATTTTCGGACGAAAATGCCCGAATATGGCCGCACGTGACAACACTTGCAATCATTGCCCAAAATGGTTCAAACTAGGCATGGAGGCGTACAGTGGCCATGAATTGTCATCGCAAAAAAGTTCAGTTGACTTAAGATATGTGAAGAAACCATCGAGCATTTTCGGAGGGTGCCAGGCTAGCCCAGAAGGGCGAGTCTGGGAGCACCTCCATGTTAACACCACATACAAATGATTCCAACTTTTTTTCATGCCCTCCCATGAGCAAATCAAGCAAACATGCAAATATGGTTCTCAGTTTCGACAACTTCTCCACGTATTGGGATTTTTTTAATATCGAAAATGCCCAAAAACTGGCCCCACATGACATTAGTTGCAAACTTTACTAACAATACTTCATACTTGGCATGGAGGACTAACATGACCATGAGTTGTTACCCCACATTTTTTGTGTTGATTTAAAAAAGGTCAACAAACCAGCATGTGTCTTCTCAGAGGATGGCATGTTAGCCCAAAGGAAGGGCGCTTATTGGAGCACCTCCGTGTTTACAATATACACAAATGATGCCAACTTTATTTCATGATCTCCCATGAGAAAATCAAGAATGCATTCACAATGGTTTTTAATTTGGCCAACATTTATAATCCTTCTGCAATTTCGAAGCGAAAAAGAAACATCACCTGCATGGTCTACCCCCCTAGCCACACATCGAAAGCAGGGGGCACATGATGCATTACACTTTGTTTGTCTTATGGTGGACCTAGTTGACACACCAAGCCTAGTTGGATCATTGGCCTACACCGGATTCCATGTCGTATGAAAGCTCGGGTACATCAACTGCTCCCGTCTAGAACCTTCGAATTGCACTGTCCACTTTGTGAAGAAAGTACAACATGAAATATGTGAAATCCCCCTAGCTTTTAAAGTGCATCTCATGACAAAATCAAGGAAGCATGCAAAAATGCTATTCAGTTTACACAAAATTTAGCATGTACGGTAATTGTTTCTGCCGAAAATACTCGAAAACTGGCCGCACGTGAATCATATTGCAAACTTTACAAAAAAATGGCATGGAGGCCTAACATGGACTTCAATAGTCACCCCAAAAAGTTGGGTTGATTTCATACAGGTCAGGATAGTACTATAGCATCTGCTCTCAAAGGGCGTCAGGCTCGGCCGGAAGGGCTTGTGTCGGGGAACCTCCATGTTCACACCATCTTCATATTTTGTCAAATATATTTCATGGCCTCCCATGACCAAATGAAGCATGCATGCACAATGGTTGTAAGTTTCTACTAGATTTTCCATTTTCTTCCATTTTGCGGTCATAAATGCCCGAAAAGTGGCCGCAATTGCCAAAACTTGCAAAATTTTGCTAAAACTCGTTTTAATGTTGTCCTGGAAGCCTGTAATGTAACCTTTTGCATTGCATGTCATAAGTTGGGTTCATTACACATGAAGCATGATCTACTTGGTTTGTACATTCGACAGTGTAGCACGAAGGTTCTCGATGGAGGCAGTGCGTGTACCGCATCGACTCCATGGATGGAATCCAGTTTGAACCAATGTTCGCACTTGGTATGGTGTCAATTAGGTCCACCCTTAGGCAAAGAAGCTTGAAGGCATCATGTGCTACCACGTTCGATGGTTGTCTAGGGGGGTAGACCTTCTGGGAGGAAATGAAAAAATGAGAAAATCATGTGTAACCTTGAACGCACTGTGCATGCATGATTTGGTTCATGGGATGGCATCAAAATATATTGGAATCCTAGGTAGATGGTGTATTGAAGGAGGTGGCCCGAGACGGGCCCTTCCGGGCTATCCTTTGAAGGAAATATGCCCTAGAGGCAATAATAAAGTTATTATTTATTTCCTTATATCATGATAAATGTTTATTATTCATGCTAGAATTGTATTAACAGGAAACATAATACATGTGTGAATACATAAACATACAGAGTGTCACTAGTATGCCTCTACTTGACTAGCTCGTTAATCAAAGATGGTTGTGTTTCCTAAACCATGAACAAGGAGTTGTTATTTGATTAACGAGATCACATCATTGGTTAAATGATCTGATTGACATGACCCATTCCATTAGCATAGCACCTGATCGTATAGTTTGTTGCTAGTGCTTTTCTTCATGACTTATACATGTTCCTATAACTATGAGATTATGCAACTCCCGTTTGCACGAGGAACACTTTGGGTGCTACCAAAGCGTCACAACGTAATCGGGTGATTATAAAGGTACATTACAGGTGTCTCCGAAGGTACATGTTGGGTTGGCATATTTCGAGATTAGGATTTGTCACTCCGATTGTCGGAGAGGTATCTCTGGGCCCTCTCGGTAATACACATCACATAAGCCTTGCAAGCATTGCAACTAATGAGTTAGTTGTGAGATGATGTATTACGGAACGAGTAAAGAGACTTGCGGTAGCGAGATTGAACTAGGTATTGAATACCGACGATCGAATCTCGGGTAAGTAACATACCGATGACAAAGGGAACAACGTATGTTGTTATGCGGTCTGACCGATAAAGATCTTCGTAGAATATGTAGGAGCCAATATGGGCATCCAGGTCCCGCTATTGGTTATTGACCGGAGAGGTGTCTCGGTCATGTCTACATAGTTCTCGAACCCGTAGGGTCCGCACGCTTAACGTTTCGATGGCGATTACTATGAGTTGTTATGATGTTTCTGTACCGAAGGTTGTTGAGTCCCGGATGAGATCACGGACGTGACGAGGAGTCTCGAAATGGTCGAGACATAAAGATTCATATATTGGAAGTCTATGTTTGGACATCGGAAGTGTTCCGGTGAAATTGGGAATTTTACCAAGTACCGGAGGTTACCGAACCCCGAATGCTAATGGGCCAACATGGGCCTTAGTGGAAAGGAGAAAGGGGCCCAAGTGCTGGCGCACCTTCCCCCTTCCCTAGTCCTATTAGGACTAGGAGAAGCGCCCCTCTCTCTCCCTTCCCACTTGGGGAAACCTAGTTGGACTAGGATTTGGGGGAATCCTACTCCTAGTAGGAGTAGGACACCCTGGCGCGCAAGCCTTGGCCGCCAGCCCCTCCCTTCCCTCCTTTATATACGAGGCAGGGGGCACCCCATGACACACAAGTTGATCCTTGAGATCTTTCCTTAGCCGTGTCTGGTGCCCCTTCCACCATATTACACCTCGAGAATACCGTAGCGGAGCTTAGGCGAAGCCCTGCGCCGGTGGAACATCATCATCGTCACCACGCCGTCGTGCTGAGAAACTCTCCCTCAACACTCGGCTGGATCGGAGTTCGAGGGACGTCATCGAGCTGAACGTGTGCAGAACTCGGAGGTGCCGTAGTTCGGTACTTGGATCGGTTGGATCGTGAAGAAGTACGACTACTTCCTCTACGTTGCGTCAACGCTTCCGTTGCTGGTCTACGAGGGTACGTAGACAACACTCTCATCTCGTTGCTATGCATCACCATGGTCTTGCGTGATCGTAGGAAATTTTTTGAAATTACTACGTTCCCCAACAGTGGCATCCGAGCCTAGGTTTTTATGGTTTGATGATATGCACGAGTAGAACACAAGTGAGTTGTGGACGATACAAGTCATACTGCCTACCAGCATGTCATACTTTGGTTCAGCGGTATTGTTGAATGACGATCCAGACCAACCTTACGCGTACTCTTCGCGAGACCGGTTCCTCGGCGTGCTTCGCACATAGATGGCTTGTGGAAGACTGTCTCTCCAACTTTAGTTGAACTGAGTGTGGCTACGCCCGGTCCTTGAGAAGGTTAAAACGGAGTCTATTTGACGGGAAGTATCGTTGTGGTTTTGATGCGTAGGTGAGATTGGTTCTTGCTTAAGCCCGTAGCAGCCACGTAAAATTTGCAACAACAAAGTAGAGGACGTCTAACTTGTTTTTGCAGGGCATGTTGTGATGTGATATGGTCAAGACATGATGCTGAATTTTATTGTATGAGATGATCATGTTTTGTAACCGAAGTTATCGACAATGGCAGGAGCCATATGGTTGTCGCTTTATTGTATGCAATGCAATCGCCTGTAATGCTTTACTTTATCACTAAGCGGTAGCGATAGTCGTAGAAGCATAAGTTTGGCGAGACGACAACGATGCTACGATGGAGATCAAGGTGTCGCGCCGGTGACGATGGTGATCATGACGGTGCTTGAGATGGAGATCACAAGCACAAGATGATGATGGCCATATCATATCACTTATATTGATTGCATGTGATGTTAATCCTTTATGCATCTTATCTTGCTTTGATTGACGGTAGCATTATAAGATGATCCCTTACTAAATTATCAAGAAGTGTTCTCCCGAGTATGCACCGTTGCGAAAGTTCTTCGTCTTTGAGACACCACGTGATGATCGGGTGTGATAGGCTCTACGTTCAAATACAACGGGTGCAAAACAGTTGCACACGCAGAATACTCAGGTTATACTTGGACGAGCTATGCATATAAGATATGACCTCGGAACACAGAGACCGAAAGGTCGAGCGTGAATCATATAGTAGATATGATCAACATATTGATGTTCACCATTGAAACTACTCCATCACACGTGATGATCGGTCATGGTGTAGTTGATATGGATCACGCAATCACTTAGAGAATTGGAGGGATATTTTTCTAAGTGGGAGTTCTTAAGTAATATGATTAATTGAACTTAAATTTATCATGAACTTAGTACTGATAGTATCTTGCTTGTCTATGATGTGTAGATAGATGGCTCGTCTTTGTTGTTCCGTTGAATTTTAATGCGTTCCTTGAGAAAGCAAAGTTGAAAGATGATGGCAGCAATTACACGGACTGGGTCCGTAACTTGAGGATTATCCTTATTGCTGCACGGAAGAATTACGTCTGGAAGCACCGTTAGGTGCCGTGCCTGGTGCAAGGCTGCGCCGAAGTTGTGAACGTCTGGCAAAGCAAAGCTGATGACTACTCTATAGTTCAGTGTGCCATGCTTTACGGCTTAGAACCGGGACTTCAACGTCGTTTTGAACACCATGGAGCATATGAGATGTTCCAGGAGTTGAAGTTAATATTCAAAGCGAATGCCCGGATTGAGAGATATGAAGTCTCCAATAAATTCTATAGCTGTAAGATGTAGGAGAACGGTTACATCGATGAGCATATACTCGTAATGTCCGGATATAACAATCACTTGATTCAACTGGGAGTTAATCTTCCGGATGATTGCGTCATTGACAGAATTCTCCAATCACTGCCACCAAGCTACAAGAGCTTCGTGATGAACTATAATATGCAAGGGATGACCAAAACAATGCCCGAGCTCTTCGCGATGCTGAAAGCCGCGGAGGTAGAAATCAGAAAGGAGCATCAAGTGTTGATGGTTAACAAAACCACTAGTTTCAAGAAAAAGGGCAAAGGAAAGAAAAGGAAACTTCAAAAGAACGGCAAGCAAGTTGCCAATCAAGAGAAGAAACCCAAGTCTGGTCCTAAGCCTGAAACTGAGTGCTTCTATTGCAAGCAGGCTGGTCACTGGAAGCGGAACTGCCCCAAGTATTTGGCGGATAAGAAGGATGGCAAGGTTAACAAAGGTATATATGATATACATGTTATTGATGTGTACCTTACTAATACTCGCAGTAGCACTGGTATTTGATACTGGTTACTGTTGCTAATATTTGCAACTCGAAACAGGGCTACGGATTAAGCGAAGATTGGCTAAGGACGAGGTGACGATCTTGGCGTGGGAAATGGTTTCAAAGTCGATGTGATCGCAATCGGCACGCTACCTCTACATCTACCTTCGATTAGTATTAGACCTAAATAATTGTTATTTAGTACCAGCGTTGAGCATGAACATTATATCTGGATCTTGTTTGATGCGAGACGGTTATTCATTTAAATCGAGAGAATAATGGTTGTTCTATTTATATGAATAATATCTTTTATGGTCATGCACCATTGAAGAATGGTTTGTTTTACTTAATCTCGATAGTAGTGATACACATATTCATAATGTTGAAGCCAAAAGATGTAGAGTTGATAATGATAGTGCAACTTATTTGTGGCACTGCCGTTTAGGTCATATCGGTGTAAAGCGCATGAAGAAACTCCATCTTGATGGACTTTTGGAGTCACTTGATTATGAATCACTTGGCACTTGCGAACCGTGCCTTATGGGCAAGATGACTAAAACACCGTTCTCGGAACTATGGAGAGAGCAACAGATTTATTGGAAATCATACATCTTGATGTATGTGGTCCAATGAATGTTGAGGCTAAATGGCGGATATCGTTATTTTCTCACCTTCACAGATGATTTGAGCAGATATGGGTATATCTACTTAATGAAACACAAGTCTGAAACATTTGAAAAGTTCAAAGAATTTCAGAGTGAAGTGGAAAATCATCGTAACAAGAAAATAAAGTTTCTACGATCTGATCGTGGAGGAGAATATTTGAGTTACGAGTTTGGCCTACATTTGAAACAATGCGGAATAGTTTGCAACTTACGCCACCTGGAACACCACAACGTAATGGTGTGTCCGAACGTCGTGTCGTACTTTATTAGATATGGTGCGATCTATGATGTCTCTTCTTGATTTACCGCTATCGCTTTTGGGGTTATGCTTTAGAGACGGCTACATTCACTTTAAATAGGGCACCATCTAAATCCGTTGAGACGACGCCTTATGAACTGTGGTTTGGCAAGAAACCAAAGTTGTCGTTTCTGAAAGTTTGGGGCTGCGATGCTTATGAGAAAAAGCTTCAACCTGATAAGCTCGAACCCAAATCGGAGAAATGTGTCTTCATAGGATACCCAAAGGAGACTGTTGGGTACACCTTCTATCACATATCCGAAGGCAAGATTTTTGTTGCTAAATTCGGAAACTTTTTGGAGAAAGAGTTTCTCTCGAAAGAAGTGAGTGGGAGGAAAGTAGAACTTGATGAGATAATCAGATCTACTCCCTTATTGAGAAGTAGTACATCACAGAAATCAGTTTCCGTGACACCTACACCAAATAGGGAGGAAGCTAATGATGATGATCATGAAACTTCAGATCGAAGTTTCTCTACAGAACTTCGTAGATCAACCAGAGCAAGATCCGCACCGATTGTGGTACGGTAATCCTATTCGGAAGTCATGTTACCGGAACATGATGAACCTACGAACTATGAAGAAGCGATGGTGAGCCCAGATTCCACAAAATGGCTTGAGGCCATGAAATCTGAGATGGGATCCATGTATGAGAACAAAGTGTGGACTTTGGTTGACTTGCCCGATGATCGGCAAGCAATTGAGAATAAATGGATCTTCAAGAAGAAGACGCTGATGGTAATGTTATCGTCTATAAAGCTCGACTTGTTGCAAAAGGTTTTCGACAAGTTCAAGGGATTGACTACGATGAGACCTTCTCACCCGTAGCGATGCTTAAGTCCGTCCGAATCATGTTAGCAATTGCCGCATTTTATGATTATGAAATTTGGCAAATGGATGTTAAAACTGCATTCCTGAATGGATTTACGGAAGAAGAGTTGTATATGATGCAACCAGAAGGTTTTGTCGATCCAAAGGGAGCTAACAAAGTGTGCAAGCTCCAGCGATCCATTTATGGACTGGTGCAAGCCTCTCGGAGTTGGAATAAAGCGTTTTGATAGTGTGATCAAAGCATTTGGTTTTATCTGAGACTTTTGGAGAAGCCTGTATTTACAAGAAAGTGAGTGGGAGCTCTGTAGCATTTACGATATTATATGTGGATGACATATTACCGATCGGAAATGATATAGAATTTCTGGATAGCATAAAGGGATACTTGAATAAGAGTTTTTCGATGAAAGACCTCGGTGAAGCTGCTTACATATTAGGCATTAAGATCTATAGAGATAGATCAAGACGCTTAATAGGACTTTCACAAAGCACATACCTTGATAAAGTTTTGAAAAAGTTCAAAATGGATCAGGCAAAGAAAGGGTTCTTGCCGGTGTTACAAGGTGTGAAGTTGAGTAAGACTCAATGCCCGACCACCGCAGAAGATAGAGAGAAAATGAAAGATGTTCCCTATGCTTTAGCCATAGGCTCTATCATGTATGCAATGCTGTGTACCAGACCTGATGTGTGCCTTCTTTGTAAGTTTGGCGGGCAGGTACCAAAGTAATCCAGGAGTGGATCATCGGACAGCGGTCAAGAACATCCTTAAGTACTTGAGAAGGACTAAGGATATGTTTCTCATTTATGGCGGTGACAAAGAACTCGTCAGAACGGTTACGTCGGCCGACGTTAAGCTTTGACACTGATCCGGACGATTCTAAATCGCAAACCGGATACGTATTTACATTAAACGGAGGAGCTGTCGGTTGGTGCAGTTCCAAACAAAGCGTCGTGGCGGGATCTACATGTGAAGTTGAGTACATAGCTGCTTCGGAAGCAGCTAATGAAGGAGTCTGGATGAAGGAGTTCATAACCGATCTAGGTGTTGTACCTAGTGTATCGGGTCCAATGAAAATCTTTTGTGACAATACTGGTGCAATTGCCTTGGCAAAGGAATCCAGATTTCACAAGAGAACCAAGCACATCAAAAGACGCTTCAACTCCATCCGGATTTGGTCCAGGTGGGAGACATAGAGATATGCAAGATACATACGGATCTGAATGTTGCGGAACCCGTTGACTAAGCCTCTTCCACGAGCAAAACATGATCAGCACCAAGACTCCATGGGTGTTAGAATCATTCTTGTGTAATCTAGATTATTGACTCTAGTGCAAGTGGGAGACTGAAGGAAATATGCCCTAGAGGCAATAATAAAGTTATTATTTATTTCTTTATATCATGATAAATGTTTATTATTCATGCTAGAATTGTATTAACAGGAAACATAATACATGTGTGAATACATAAACATACAGAGTGTCACTAGTATGCCTCTACTTGACTAGCTCGTTAATCAAAGATGGTTGTGTTTCCTAAACCATGAACAAGGAGTTGTTATTTGATTAACGGGATCACATCATTGGTTAAATGATCTGATTGACATGACCCATTCCATTAGCATAGCACCTGATCGTATAGTTTGTTGCTAGTGCTTTTCTTCATGACTTATACATGTTCCTATAACTATGAGATTATGCAACTCCCGTTTGCACGAGGAACACTTTGGTGCTACCAAACGTCACAACGTAATCGGGTGATTATAAAGGTACATTACAGGTGTCTCCGAAGGTACATGTTGGGTTGGCATATTTCGAGATTAGGATTTGTCACTCCGATTGTCGGAGAGGTATCTCTGGCCCTCTCGGTAATACACATCACATAAGCCTTGCAAGCATTGCAACTAATGAGTTAGTTGTGAGATGATGTATTACGGAACGAGTAAAGAGACTTGCGATAACGAGATTGAACTAGGTATTGGATACCGACGATCGAATCTCGGTAAGTAACATACCGATGACAAAGGGAACAACGTATGTTGTTATGCGGTCCGACCGATAAAGATCTTCGTAGAATATGTAGGAGCCAATATGGGCATCCAGGTCCCGCTATTGGTTATTGACCGGAGAGGTGTCTCGGTCATGTCTACATAGTTCTCGAACCCGTAGGGTCCGCACGCTTAACGCTTTCGATGACAGTTACTATGAGTTGTTATGATGTTTCTGTACCGAAGGTTGTTCGAGTCCCGGATGAGATCACGGACGTGACGAGGAGTCTCGAAATGGTCGAGACATAAAGATTCATATATTGGAAGTCTATGTTTGGACATCGGAAGTGTTCGGGTGAAATTGGGAATTTTACCAATGCACCGGAGGTTACCGAACCCCCGGAATGCTAATGGGCCAACATGGGCCTTAGTGGAAAGGAGAAAAGGGGCCCAAGTGCTGGTCACCTTCCCCCTTCCCTAGTCCTATTAGGACTAGGAGAAGGCGCCTCTCTCTCTCCCTTCCCACTTGGGGAAACCTAGTTGGACTAGGATTTGGGGGAATCCTACTCCTAGTAGGAGTAGGACACCCTGGCGCACCAAGCCTTGGCCGCCAGCCCCTCCCTTCCCTCCTTTATATACAGGGCAGGGGGCACCCCATGACACACAAGTTGATCCTTGAGATCTTTCCTTAGCCGTGTCACGGTGCCCCCTTCCACCATATTACACCTCGAGAATACCGTGGCGGAGCTTAGGCGAAGCCCTGCGCCGGTGGAACATCATCATCGCTACCACGCCGTCAGGTCGATTTAAACTCTCCTTCGACGCTCGGCTGGATCAGAGCTAGAAGGACGTCATCGAGGTGAACGTGTGCAGAACTCGGAGGTGCCGTGCGTTCGGTGCTTGGATCGGTCGGATCGGGAAGACGTACGACTACTTCCTCTACGTTGCGTCAACGCTTCCGTTGCCGGTCTACGAGGGTATGTAGACAACACTCTCATCTCGTTGCTATGCATCACCATGGTCTTGCGTGATCGTAGGAAAATTTTTGAAATTACTACGTTCCCCAACATCCTTGTACCCTCCGAAAGCACATGTTGGTTTCTTGACCTATATTAAATGACCGCCAACTTTGTAGGGTTACAATCCATGGCCATGTTAGGGATATGTATGCCAAGTTTGAACCATTTTCATCTAAGTTTGCAAGTTTTTTCACGTGTAAATCTTAGTCTAAACTAAGAAGAATTTCGCATGGCAGCTTGTTTTGGTAATGGGATTCCATGGGAAATAGTGGACATCATTTTTTATTGTAGATGATCTAATAAACATGGGGGTGCCCCCAAACACGCCCTTGCGGCCTTGACTGGCAATCTTCAAAATCACATGCTGGTTTGTTGACCTACCTGAAATCAACCCAACTTTGCAGGGTTGCAAGCCTTGGTAATTATTGGGGTACGTTCAAGTTTCAACCATTTTCACCAAAGTTGCAAGTTTTGTCACGTACGGCCAATTTCCGGGCATTTTCAGAACAAACAACATATTTTACCACTTAAAAAATGCATTCCTTTCTCGACAACACATTTGTTTTTTCTTCGAAACATTACATGCTAATGTTTCAACCTCCCATAACTCACGCCGCCCAGATCTCCCGAAATCCCATGATTACAACTCCTCCTTCGTAACTGCCCGCGGCATCCAGGTCCCGTACCACCTCCCACGACTGCTGCAAGATCAGATTGTAGTCGCCGCCCATCGCCCACCGCCCACCGGGAACGTCGCCTGAGGGGTCGGACGACAGTGGTGTTGTCGCCGCCTCCTACGCGCGTCAATGCGCCGCTGCTCCTGTTGCTGCCGTCGAGTGCCACACATCCACATCTAGTGTGGGATGCACTATCCGCGTGGAGCATTGGGCCACCCCCGTCGACAATAGAAGGTTACGTTATCATAGCTCTTTTTAATTTTTCTCAGACACGCACGTCTACTAGTAAAGCCCTAATAGGTTTCCCACAAGTTATCACAGTCGTCAAGATTACCTGATCATAGCTCCCATTAATAACTATCTTGTAATCAATCTTGGCACACTACACGAATATTCGAAGAGGTAATACCACAACAAGGGTATCTCTTTTATGAAATAACACGTCGTATGTTTGCAATCCCAAAACCCTAGTTGAACTGTCCCAATGTTATGCATGACCAAAATATGTAGTGTGCTTAACGTTACATGTAGTTCATATTATTTAATAAACTCATAAGATTTTATTTTTGTTACACATTTCTCAACGTGAAGGTCAAATAAATTGAACTGGTTTTGCTTCTGTTCCATAGGTGCCAGTAAAATGGAAACTACTGTTAAAAGTGCTACTAATGGAGAAAAAGACATCTCCGAAATGACCGATGAGGTACGTAGTTGACATTTCGTTTGAAAACTGTACTTGCACACACTTCTTTCATACTCGATAAAATCTAATTCCAATTTTGCAGGAACTCTTTTCGAAGCACGACCATATGAAGTTAGTGTGCTCACCGTCAAGACTCGCCAAAGTCAGGAAATTGTTGTCTGCAAAACACATAGAGAAAATCATAAGTGATACCGGTCTTGGGGGTCTAAAGAAGATTCATGAATTTAAACTCCGGCGCATTATGTTGATAAGACTAGCAAAGAGCTTAGATAGTGAGACATCGTCCATTACCATAGGTAAAACACCCACTCCTATCGCCGCAGAAGACATGCACCATATATTTGGCCTTGCGATAGAAGGGGAGGATATTGACGAAAAGCTACAAAGCACACCGGATCCAAATTTTTTTAACACATTTCAAAACAATGGGAGCATTGATCTGGCTGACCTTGAGACAGCGATCTTAAGTTCTAAAACTTCGGACAATGATTTCCTAGCGTGGTTCATTCTTTTCGCTATTGGCACAGTTTTAGCACCAATAACACAATGTTATGTCGACGCGAAATATCTTAAACTTGTTGAGGATATTAAAAGCCTTCGGAGATTGAACTGGGAATGTTTCCCAATGAAACACTTGTCCAGGTGCATACACAAATTTAACTCTCTTGATCAAGTATCTCTACAGGGAAATATACCTCTGCTTTAGGTTAGTGCAACATCACTAGTTAACATTGTACAATTGTTTTCCTTTTCTATATCTCTGTATACTGATGAAGTAATTTATTGTGAAGATCTGGTACTGGGAGCACATGCGTTCCGGAAAATTGATGTATCCTCCTATACACCCACCATTGGTTGCATGATAGGACGAATGCACGTGCTTAATAAGAGCAGAAGCTTACACCTCAGGAGGTCTTCATAAAGGACTGATGTGTTTGTAGATTTGACCCATGTATATATCTGGTTATTTATTTGCTACTACTGATTCATTGTACCTGATTCAAAGGTTGTGATGGAAATTTGTGCTCGACAACCAGAGGCCAACAATAGAAAGGATCCAGGAAGCAAAAAAGTTGTACATGTGGATGAAGGTGATTCATCTCGAGCAAAATCACAAGGTCAAAATATGAGTAGCCACCAAGTAAGCCCAACAAAGACAATTTTCATTTTCCAAGATCAGTAAAAGGTCGCATCGAAACTCATTCATTTTGCTTTGTTCTGAATGGGGTGTTATTTCGTTTGCACAGGTGGAAATGATAGTTGCAGCCCTGAATGCACGTTGTGCTGAACAAGAAAAGAAGATAAGCAGATAGTTAATGGAATTTCAGCATAGATTTGACGCGAAATTCCTCACCCTGAGCGAAGAGTTAATCGACATAAGAGTAAATCTGGCAGTAATCCTAGGCTCTCGCTGCTCGAGGACGAAATTAAGGACTGAAGGAGGGAACTGAAGGTATGTCATGTTGTGCATTTTTTATTGTTATGAATATGTTCCTCCATATTCATTATTGTTATAATTGTTACAGGAATTGAAAAACCAAACTAAAGTCAGCCGACAATCCGAGTCACAGAAAGCAGGCGTCGAGGTAATAATTATGGCCCACCACATAAGTAGTATTACCAAACTAATTATAATTGACCATTTTCTTTGTTGTAGGAACAAGTCAATGTGTGCAGTGATCCCTTCATGGCTACTCCTAAGTTCGACGCATCCACGCCACGTACTTCGACTCCAACACCAAGTGCCAAACACGTCCTGCCAAACAAGGACGATCCTCGAATCACACCGTTGAAGCCTCTATTTGATAATGATTACATGCTCACTGCTGAGGACAAAGCGGCAGCCATTTTTATCTGGGAAACACACGACCCTGTTGATGTCGTTCAAATCGGAGACATTCCCCTAAGAGCAGAACAACTGAAGCCTATTTAGAATAAAAAATACATCTGTGGTGATGTAAGCCCCTTGTACTCCACTGTACATCCACTATTTGAATTGTTGGCACACCGTTACATGATTACAAATTTGGCAGGTTATTATGGCGTATGCTCACATCAGCGGAGTTGAGACTGATACTACCTCAGCCATATCCCCCAATGAAACCAGAAAGCTTTTAGAAATAAAAGGGGTTATTCCAAAGGGCCGTGGAAGCTCGTGGGTTCAGCGTGTCGCAAATAAATTTGTAGGACGCCGGAAGGTACCCGTTTTCCTCACTTTCATATATCGGAATAGATAGTGTAGATGAAATATTTCAGGGGTCCCCCAAACCATAATTGTTACCTTATCTACATTATTCCATGGAATAAGTCTTCTTTGACTTTACGGCAGGTGCACATCCTGTTGAATGTGCATGATAACCACTGGATGGCAATGTTATTCAATTTCGACAAAGAAGAGATTCAAATCCTAAACTCCTTGAAAAATCATTTTGACGAGTCCAAGGAAACTGCTCTTGTAAGCTTTATCTTGTTGCCTCTTTACCGTCGCATGGCACATGAACTCCGAAATCACCGTAACCCTTCGTAATACTTGTATTATGCTAGGTCGAGTCGATTCAGGTCTGCACGGACGAAGCGGTGAAGGATGGCTTGGTAACACCAGGTAAGCCCATCAAATTTACCGACAGGGAAGTAGTACGCTATGACGACATACCACAACAGAATGACGGGTACGTACGACCTCCTAAATTATTCCTTGTCGACACGTCCAAGTTTACTAAAACCTAAACTAAACACTGTAGGAATTCATGTGCGTTTCCACACTGAAGTACATGTTGACATGGAATGGTGAAGTATTTACCGACAAAGTGGAGCAGGTGAGTGATACGTCTCCAACGTATCTATAATTTTTGATTGTTCCATGCTATTATATTATCAATCTAGGATGTTTTATATGCATTTATATGCTATTTTATATGATTTTTGGGACTTACCTAATAACCTAGAGCCCAGTGCCAGTATCTGTTTTTTCCTTGTTTTTGAGTATCGCAGAAAAGGAAAACCAAATGGAGTCCAATTGACCTGAAATTTCACGGAGATTATTTTTGGACCAGAAGAAAACCAAAGAGTATCGGAGATGGGCCAGAAGAGTCCCGAGGCACCCACGAGGGTGGGGGCGCGCCCTACCCCCTGGGCGCGCCCCCTACCTCGTGGCCGCCTCGGAGGCCCCTCCTGACTTGTCCCCGATGCCAAAAATCCCTATAAATATAGAAACCCCCGAAAAGAAACCTAGATCGGGAGTTCTGCCGCCGCAAGCGTTTGTAGCCACCAAAAACCAATGGGGACCCTATACCGGCACCCTGCCGGAGGGGTGGTACCTCACCGGTGGCCATCTTCATCATCCCGGCGCTCTCCATGACGAGGATGGAGTAGTTCACCCTCGGGGCTGAGGGTATGTACCAGTAGCTATGTGTTTGATCTCTCTCTCTCGTGTTCTTGATTCGGCACGATCTTGATGTATCGCGAGCTTTGCTATTATAGTTGGATCTTATGATGTTTCTCCCCCTCTACTCTCTTGTAATGGATTGAGTTTTCCCTTTGAAGTTATCTTATCGTATTGAGTCTTTAAGGATTTGAGAACACTTGATGTATGTCTTGCGTGGGATACCCGTGGTGACAATGGGGTATTCTATTGATTCACTTGATGTATGTTTTGGTGATCAACTTGCGGGTTCTATGACCTTGGGAATCTATGCATAGGGGTTGGCCCACATTTTCATCTTGACTCTCCGGTAGAAACTTTGGGGCACTCTTAGAAGTTCTTTGTGTTGGTTGAATAGATGAATCTGAGATTGTGTGATGCATATCGTATAATCATACCCATGGATACTTGAGGTGCCATTGGAGTATCTAGGTGACATTAGGGTTTTGGTTGATTTGTATCTTAAGGTGTTATTCTAGTACGAACTCTATGATAGATTGAACGGAAAGAATAGCTTCGTGTTATTTTACTACGGACTCTTGAATAGATCGATCAGAAAGAATTACTTTGAGGTGGTTTCGTACCCTACCATAATCTCTTTGTTTGTTCTCCGCTATTAGTGACTTTGGAGTGACTCTTTGTTGCATGTTGAGGAATAGTTATATGATCCAATTATGTTATTATTGTTGAGAGAACTTGCACTAGTGAAAGTATGAACCCTAGGCCTTGTTTCCTAGCATTCAATACCGTTTGTTCTCACTTTTATCATTAGTTACCTTGCTGTTTTTATATTTTCAAATTACAAAAACGTATATCTACCATCCATATTGCACTTGTATCACCATCTCTTCGCCGAACTAGTGCACCTATACAATTTAGCATTGTATTGGGTGTGTTGGGGACACAAGAGACTCTTTGTTATTTGGTTGCAGGGTTGCTTGAGAGAGACCATCTTCATCCTACGCCTCCCACGGATTGATAAACCTTAGGTCATCCACTTGAGGGAAATTTGCTACTGTACTACAAACCTCTGCACTTGGAGGCCCAATAATGTCTACAAGAAGAAGGTTGTGTAGTAGACATCAAGCTCTTTTCTGGCGCTGTCGGTGTACAAAAAGAGGGGTGTGTTTTTGTACCCCTATACCTGTGCACGGGCAGTCGGAGCCACGCCTACGGTCACGCCAAGCAGAACAGGGGAGGTGAGCCAAGATAAAATCCAAGCCCAAGATAATAAGAACAACACCATGGCCAAGACCACAAAGAGAAGAGGGACGAAGCAGGTTCCCCCGGCAAGACCCTTGCCGGGGCAGCCTCAGCAGCCCCGACAAGATCCTTGTCGAGACAGCTCGCCCCACACCACCAGAGCGGGCCACCCTTGAGCCCACGGTCTCTGATAATCCACAAGTGCAAGGAATCATCGTAGCACTCTCCAAAGGTGGAAGTGATAAGTATGGAGTGTGGAACCCACAAAGAGCTAAAGGTAAGATCAATATTCTCTCAAGCCCTATCTGCCACTGATACGACTCTACGTGCACCTAACGTTTGCTTCCAACTAGCAACGAGAAATGAACTATGTTGTGGGTAAGAAGAGGATAACTTTGCATGGTAACGGAGAGCTAAAACATAAAAGTAGGCGCTTTTATCATAAAGTTAGAATATAATACTAAATATTATAAATAGCGAGTGTGGAATAATGGTGGATCAATGTGCGGAATTGTCCTATGCAATTGTTAACAAAACCGGTAATCACTATTGCAGTTTCATATGAGGGAGAGGCATAAGCTAACATACTTTCTCTACTTGGATCATATGCACTTATGATTGGAACTCTAGCAAGCATCCGGAACTACTAAAGATCATTAAGGTAAAACCCAACCATAGCATTAAAGCATCTAGTTCTCTTTATTCCCATACGCAACAATCCCTCTTACTCGGGTTTGTGTTTCAGTCACTCACCAACCCACTATAAGCGAATCATGAACATATTGCAACACCCTACAGCGGGAATCCCTCACGCTTGCGCGACACGGAGGGCACCATAGGACAGCACCAAAGTAAAACATACAACTCATACCAATATAGATCGTCAATCAACCCAAAGACAAAAGATATGTACTCAAAATATCATAGGATGGCAACACATCATTGGATCATAATATGTGGCATAAAGCACCATGTTCAAGTAGGGGATTACAGCGGTGTGCGGGAGAGTGGACCGCGTAAAAGAGATGATGATGGTGATGATGATGGTGATGTTGATGAAGACGATCACCGTGGCGATGATTCCCCTCCCGATGGCACTCCGGCGCCACCGGAAGAGAGGAGGAGAGGTTCTCCCCCTTGTGCTTCTTCCTCCATGGCCTCCACCTTCTGGTCCTTGGCCTTCATGGTGATGAAGACCCCTCCGGGATACTCCTCCATGGCCACCGGTGATGATGGCCCCCTCCGGCAGGGCGCCGGAGAGGGCTTAGATTGATTTCTCGTGGCTACAGAGGCTTGCGGCGGCGGAACTTCTGATCTAATCTCCGTTCTGGAAGTTTTCGGGTATAAGAGTATATATGGGTGCAGGGAGGACGTCGGTGGACTTCTGGGCTGGCCACCAGGTAGGGGGCCGCGCCCCAGGGGGGTGGGCGCGCCCCCCACCCTCGTGGGCAGCCCGGTACTCCCCTGGTGAGCTTCCTATACTCTATGGGCTTCTTCTGGTCCAAAAACAGGTTCCGTGGAGTTTCAGGTCTTTTGGACTCCGTTTGATATTCCTTTTCTTCGAAACACTGAAATAGGCTAAAAACAACAATTCTGCGCTGGGCCTCCGGTTAATAGGTTAGTCCCAAAAATAATATAAAAGTGGAAAATAAAGCCCAATATTGCCCAAAACAGTAGATAATATAGCATGGAGCAATCAAAAATTATAGATACGTTGGAGACGTATCAGGCGTCCCCAAGCTTAATTCCTGCTCGTCCTCGAGTAGGTAAATGATAAAAAAATAATTTTTGATGCGGAATGCAAGTAAGTGCTTAAGCTTGATCAATGATAATTCCAATCACTTTTTCTAGCATCAATATGTGTCATAATAGTAGTTTATCTCATAAAACTTTTCATGATCAAGTAACAATCTATTCACAATGTCAAGTATGGTTCAGGAACTTCATTGAGAACTAACAAACTATAATCTCAGTCATTGAAGCAATTGCAATTTATCATAACATCAGAAAGAGTCAAGAATAGAGCTTTTCAGCAAGGCCACATACTCAACTATCATATAGTCTTCTACAATTGCTAACACTCACGCAATACTTGTGGTTATGGAGTTTCAGCCAAACACTGAGAAAGATAGGGGCTTATTGTGTTGCCTCCCAACGTATTCACCTTTAGGTGATGTCAACAATAAGAGCCCATGCTAACTAACATCCAATTGGATATATATATATCATGGTCTTTCAAACACAAGGAGCTTGCCAAAGGATAAAATGAAAAAGGGAATGGCGAGGATCACCTTGACTCAAACATAAAGTAAAAACACAAAGTAAAAGATAGGCCCTTCGCAGAGGGAAGTAGAGGTTGTCATGCGCGTTTAGGGTTGATGCACAAAATATTAATGCAAAAGAACGTCACTTTATATTTCCCCTTGTATGTGGACCTTTATTATGTAGTCCGTCGCTTTTATTACTTCCACAACAAGTTCGTACAAAGTTTATTTTCTCTGCACTAATAAGTCATGCATATTTAGAGAGAAATTTTTATTGCTTGCACCGATGACAACTTACTTGAAGGATCTTACTCAATCCATAGGTAGGTATGGTGGACTCTCATGGCAAAACTGGGTTTACGGATATTTGGAAGCACAAGTAGTATCTCTACTTGGTGCAAGGGATTTGGCTAGCATGAGGGAGAAAGGCAAGCTCAACATGTTTGGAATGTCAGTGACAATATACTTTAACTGAGATGTCGGAAAACATAAACCATTACGTTGTCTTCCTTGTCCAACGTCAACTGTTTTAGCATGTCATACTTAATGAGTGCTTCACAATCATAAAATATGTCCAAGATAATATATTTGTATGTGAACCTCTCTTTCCTTATTACTTCCTATTAATTGCAACGATGACCAAAACTACGTTTGCCAATTCTCAACAACTTTTATGCCTCATACTTTCTATGTGTGAAGTTGTCACTAACCATGTTATAAGCATATGAAACATATAAAAATTCTGGTTTATTACATTCAATTCATTCAACCATTTACTCATAGGATAGACATGAAGCATGTGAGCAAATGATAAACTACTCGAAAAGATATGAGTGAAGAACACTAAGTAGTAAAATTATTAACTAGCCATGGGAGGATTCTTTTTCATTCAATATTTCAGATCCAATGCTTTTATTCAAACAGCAAGCAAAACAAAATAAAATAACATTGCAAGGATAGCACAACTCATGTGAAGAAGCAAAAACTTAGGTTCAACCGATACTAACCGATAGTTGTTGAAGAGCAAAGGTGGGATGCCTACTGGGCATCCCCAAGCTTAGATGCTTGAGACTTCTTGAAATAATGTCTTGGGGTGCCTTGGGCATCCCCAAGCTTTAGCTTTTGTGTCTCCTTAATTCCTTTTATACGTCGGTTTCCTAAATCTCAAAAGCTTCATACACACCAAACTCAACAAGAACTCGTGAGATAGGTTAGTATAAACCAATGCAAAAACTTATCATTTTATACTGTAACAAATTACTAAAATTATTATTCAACATTTCATACCAAATGCCTCTGCATATTTAACACTCCTATCCTCAAATAGAATCATTAAACAAGCAAACGTATGCAAACAATGCAACCATAACAGCAATCTGCCAAAACAGTACAGCCTGTAAAGAATGCAAGAGTATCAATACTTCCCTAACTCCAAAAATTATGAGAGAAAATTCCCACTGTATTATATTTATCAGATCTCATTATGCAAAAAGTTTCAACATTATATCATGCTCTGACTTTTCTAGAGAATTTTTGCGACAGCGGTAAACTTTCTGTTTTCAAACAGCAACATGTATAATAGCAAAATAAGCATGGTAAAGGCTATCCTTGACATTTTTATTGAAAGTAAAGATGCAAAACACTATTATAAATATAAGCTATCTAATACTAACAAAATAAAATGACGCTCCAAGTAAAACACATATCATGTGACGAATAAAAATATAGCTCCGAGTAAGGTGTACCGATAGTTTTGAAGACGAAAGAGGGGATGCCTTCCAGGGCATCCCCAAGCTTAGGCGCTGGAGTCTTCCTTCAATATTACCTTGGGGTGCCTTGGGCATCCCCAAGCTTAGGGTCTTTCCACTCCTTATTCTCCTCATATCGATATCTCACCCAAAACTTGAAAACTTCAATCACACAAAACATAGCCAAACTTCGTGAGATAGGTTAGTATGATAAAGAGCAAACCATTCACTTTGGTACTGACAAAGACAAGGTTCATAATTGTTTTCACACAATGACTACTGTAACATATCATTTCTACAAATTATATTGAGAAATATAAGCCATAGAAACTAGAAAACAAGCAGACTATGCAATGAAAACAGAATCTGTCAGAAACAGAACAGTCTGTAATGATCTGAACAATAACCATATTTCTGCTACTCCAAAAATTATGAAATAAATTGGTGGACGTGAGTAATTTGTCTATTAATCTTCTTCAAAAATAATAAACTAAAAATCACTCTTCTGTAAAAAATGACAGCTAATCTCGTGAGCGCAAAGTTTCTGTTTTTTGCAGCAAGATCACATTAACTTTCATCCAAGTCTTCCCAAAGGTCTTACTTGGCACTTTATTGAAACAAAAGATATAAAACATGATTACTACAGTAGCTTAATCATGTAAACACACAAAAACAGTAAGGGTAAATATTGGGTTGTCTCCCAACAAGCGCTTTTCTTAATGCCTTTTAGCTAGGCATGATGATTTCAATGATGCTCACGTAGAAGATAAGAGTTGAAACATAAATGGAGCATCATGAAGAATATTACTAGCACAATTGACTAACCAACTTCCTATGCCTATGGATTTTTTGAGCACACAACTTATAAGAACAACAATCAACTAGCATAGGAAGGCAAAACAAGCATAACTTCAAAACTTTAAGCACATAGAGAGGAAACTTGATATTATTGCAACTCCTGCAAGCATCTATTCCTCTCTCATAATAATTTTCAGTAGCATCATGGATAGCAACTTTGTTCTCATACTCAATTGGAACCTCTTCCAAGATAGTGGAGTCATTACTAGCTAAAGTTGACACTCTTCCAAATCCACTTTCATAAATATCATACTAAGATTCAACATCCTCCAAAATAGTGGGATCATTAATTCCTAAAGTTGACACTCTTCCAAACCCACTTTAAATGATAGTATTATTCATACTCCAAAAGATATAAGTGAATTTCATGGGGCATTATTCAATTAACATAGACTAACCAATATCCAAGCTCAAAATATATAAGTGAAGCACATGAAGCATTCTATAAAACCATACTCAAAAGATTTAAGTGAAGCACAAAGAGCAATTCTATAAGATCACACTTAAAAGATTTAAGTGAAGCACATGAAATATTCTATAAATCAATGAAGGGCTAACTCATTCTAGCATGGTTCTTAAAGGAAAAACAAAAACACAAGGGACACAAATCATGTGAACAAAACAAAAACCGAGGTATATCGATATTTGTTGAAGAAGAAAGATGGGATGCCAACCGGGGCATCCCCAAGATTAGATGCTTGAGTATACTTTGAAATATTTACTTGTGGTGCCTTGGGAATCCCCAAGCTTGAAATCTTGCCTCTCTTTATTCTTCTCATATTGTTAGCTCCTCGACCTTCGGACACTTCATCCACACAAAACTTTAACAAAAACTTGTGAGATCCGTTAGTGTAATAAAGCAAATCACTACCTTTAGGTACTGTAATGAACTCATTCTTTATTTTTATTGATGTTAAATCTACTGTATTCCAACTTCTCTATGGTTCATACCCTCCGATACTACTCATAGATTCATCGAAATAAGCAAACAACACACGCAAAACAGAATCTGTTAAAAACAGAAAAGTCTGTAGTAATCTGGAAGTTTAACAAACTTCTGTAACTCCTAAAATTATAAACTAAATTTGAAAATTTGAAAAATTTGTACAGAAGTAATGTGCAAAAAGAATCAGAACCAATTGACTTTCCAGTTAAAAATGTAAATTCATGCACTACAGCCAAAGTTTCTGTTTTTGTTTTGCACAAAGCAAACAAGCAATCTAATCATCCTAAAACCAAAGCTTGGCATATTATTTTTATAATACAAGGAATATATACAAGGGGATAATTATTTACAGAGAAACTTCCATGAAAAATTCTACGTTGTTTCCATGAGCATGAGCACAAGTGCTCAAGGTCGACCCTCACTTCTTCAATGCAAAACCTTCCAATCACTTGTCTTTTTGAAAAACTTTTTAGGCATGAGAGGCAAGTAATAATTTTTTGTATATTCATTTTTAATTTTTTTTGTATGTTTCACCCACAATTAAACAGAAACAAAAAGGAAAAACAAAATCTACTTAGTGAAGAAAGCAAACAAGCACACACGAGAATATCAACCCCACGCTATTGCTCCCGACAACGGGCGCTTGAAAAAGAGCTTGATAATCCCCAAGTGCAAGGAATCATCGTAGCACTCTCCAAAGGTGGAAGTAATAAGTATGGAGTGTCGAACCCACAAGGAGTTAAAGGTAAGATCAATATTCTCTCAAGCCCTATCTGCCACTGATACGACTCTACGTGCACCTAACGTTTGCTTCCAACTAGCAATGAGAAATAAACTACGTTGTGGGTAAGAAGAGGATAACTTTGCATGGTAACGGAGAGCTAAAACATAAAAGTAGGTGCTATTATCATAAATTTAGAATATAATACTAAATATTATAAATAGAGAGTGTGGAATAATGGTGGATCAGTGTGCGGAATTGTCCTAGAAAATTGTTAACAAAACCGGTAATCACTATTGTAGTTTCATATGAGGGAGAGGCATAAGCTAACATACTTTCTCTACTTGGATCATATGCACTTACGATTGGAACTCTAGAAGGCATCCGCAACTACTAAAGATCAAAAAGGTAAAACCCAACCATAGCATTAAAGCATCAAGTCTTCTTTATTCCCATACGCAACAATCCCTCTTAGTCGGGTTTGTGTTTCAGTCACTCACCAACCCACTATAAGCGTGTAACATCCCAAATTTTCAATTTGGAATGTTATACATAAAGCATCATTGCATAGCATATTTTTGTTGAATTTTTGCTCGATCCTATAAATTCTACACAGCTCAAGGACCCACGGAGAGAGTTGGGGATTTCGTTATTTTCATATTTGAGTTTTCTCAAATTTTGAAAATAGGATCATTTGATTTTAGTTATTCTATCTTTCTACTATCAAAATATGAGAGAGGGAATAAAATGACTTTCCCAAAATAAAGAAATAATGAAGATTTAATAATAAAATCAAATAAGATTTTATTCTGGAGTTTTTCGCCTTTTTATTTGAATTTAGGAAAAATGCGTGTTTTTCAAAATTGCATTTAGGCCCCAAATAAATGCGCATTAAATCCGGCTTTATTTTAGAAGCTGGGGAAAATTTATTTCGGGATTTTTTGAGTCCGTTTAGTATTTCTTTTTATTTTTTTCTACGTGTAATTATTTAAAAAAAACGCGCAGCGACCTACGGGCCGTGTCCGCCTAGGACCTCGACCCATGAGGCTTTATAAGCCCACCCGGGCGAAACCCTAACCGCCGCCGCCACTTGAGCCACGCCCGCCACCGCCGCCTTTGTCACGGACCCCACCCGCCGCCGCCCGCCGACCCGCCGCCGCCCGCCCAAACCCGCCGCCTTGATCCACGTGCCGCCGGTTTTTCTAAAAAAACCGGGCGGTTTTCTTTCGGTTTTTTTTCGGTTTTTTATTTTCGTTTTTTTATTAGTTTCGGTTTTTTTTGGTTTAGGCTAATTAACGGACGTTCGTCCGTTAGTTTGTTTAAACGAACGCGTTCGTCAGATTAGTTTAGTTAACGAACGTCCGTTCGTTAACCCGCTCGTCGTTCTTCTTATTATCGGATTTAATCCGTGATTTTTCTGATCGCGATTCCTGATCCGATTTTCGTTTTAGTATAACTTTTCGCTCGTTTATCGGAATCAGGCGATTCAAGCGCCTGGAGTATCGTCTAGAAACCCTCTTTCCGAATAACCTACTTAAATAAGTTTTTGCTTCTGTAAAATTTGACTTAGATCCAGATTAATAAAATGAAGCAGTTTTCTTCCGTAGTTTGACTTTCGTTGCTTCGTTTGATTTGATTCTTTTTGCAAACCAGAGTTCTTAAGTTGAACTATCTGGTTAGATCTATTTGAGTTTTACCTGTGCATTAGATGAGTACTTATTGTATGCTTGTTTGTTTTTCTGCGATAGAATACCCGGAGTGCGCCGCCTGTTACTTCGAGTCTCTAGGTTTCGCGGATCATCAGCAAGGCAAGTAACACTTTGATCATACTTTTTCTACTACCCAGTTTTATTGCATTAGATCAATCCTCAAACATTGCATGATTAGGATCTAAATTAAATTGTGGGATGGGAAGTAGATTGAGATAGTACCTATTACCTGTTTTATCATCAAACCCTTGGGAGTTACTTCTACGTTTGCTTATTATGCCATGCTATGCTAGTAGACGTGGATTGGGTGAGTGAATCCATGATGATGTGAGATTGTTATTTAATGGTTTATTTAAGGTGGCAACTTAAACACACATCTGGGTGGATTGAGGCACTGGTTTCCATCGAGACTTGCCTGTATTTCTTAGGACCGACTCCCAGGCACAAAGGTATAATGAGATTTTTAATACTAGAATCTTCGGTGTGAAGCCACTAGCCATTATGTGCTCTGGCGTAGTTGACTAAGTTGTGCGAACTCTTACGGGTAGACTAGCAGATGTAGGGAAAGTAGGTGTGCGGTCTACCCACATGTAAGGTGCTAGTGCTTACGAAAGACTATGTCTCGGTCATCCGCTTTCTCAAACACCATGTAGTAGAAATCAAGCGGAGGCGATCGAGTCTTGTGGGGAAAAGTGCATGCAAACCTCTGCAGAGTGTATAAACTAATCATGGTTAGCCGTGTCCCGGTTATGGACATCTTGAGTATCTAGTACTTGGATATCATGTGAATCTCATCATGTTACTCTAATTTAATATTGCTGGGTTTGTTAATGAGTACTTTTAATTGGGATTGAGAATGCTGTCAACCATTCTTAGTGTTTAACAACCACCATGATAGTTAAATAAATTTTATTCCTTTGCAGTAGGGAAAAACTGGCTTTCTGCAAAACTGTAACCATAGAGCTTTTCCACCAGCCATATATGCATGTAGTATAGGCTTATCATTTCATTATTCTCTATGTGTTACATTGCCAGCATATTCCATGTGCTGACCCGTTTTCGGGCTGCAACGTTTCATGTTGCAGACTTTTCAGACGATGAGTAAGGTGCTTAGGTCGTGCTTCTATACTCAGTGATGCCGTTGGAGTTGATGGACTCACTTTTCTTCCAAGCCTTCCGCTGTTATCGTATTTAGATGGCCTTAAGCCATACTTATTTTATTAAGTTCTCTCTTGAGACATTAGTTTGTAATAAGTGTGTGATTGCTACTCTGTTATAAATCCTCCGAGTACTATGTGGTGTCAGCATTACTGATCCAGGGATGACACTGAGCACAGATCGGGATCGTTTGAGGTCTGGTCGCTACAAAGATGGTATCAGAGCACACGCTGACTGTAGGACACGACCATTAAGCTAAAGCCCTAGATCACTACTCTCTCTTCTCATTTCTAACTCCTCATCTTTTCTACTCTTTTAGGATGATGGAAGCAAGGATCAAGTTCACCCAGCCGGATGAAGATACACCCTTTGGACGACACCTCAAGGAAGTCACTAAGTACCTAAACATCGGATTACCAAGCTTCACCGGGACCTACAATTCCACTTTACCCAAAGAAGAGCGCTGGAAGATTCGAGCTCAAGTTCCCGGAAGGACGTTTGCGCCAATCACGGAGCCCATAGAGTGTGTTTTCAATGCACCAACCTGGAGTCTGGGAAAGAGTATGGCAGCTCATATAACCATGGGACGCATTGGATAAGTTTACAAAGAAGACCTCAAGGATACTATCTACCAGATTTGCGGGCGCCGAGATGAACAATGGGAGATAGTTGGCACTAAGAAGGATCGATCCATTGCAGCTTTCGTCCAGGAGTTAAACCAGCACATTCGGCCTTGAGGAGAACCCGGATGTCTTGTGAGACATGATGGAGTTGAAGACAGCAAAAGCCAAGATTATCGAACTAGAAGGAGAACTGAAGGCCACTCGCAAGGACTACATTGAGGAGATTGTAGCTCTAGTGGGACAAAACGGCGATCTCAAGGAGAAGACTGAAGTACTCATGGGAAATTCAGCACCCGGAGGAGAAGATGAAGATAGCACCTGTCCAGAGAACTGCATCATCATCGACGACACCGATTCCAATCCTAGTGATGATGATTTCAAAGATGAAGCTGGAGCAGATATCATGGAGTCTTCATCGGAGCAGTTTTCTAGTTGACCACCATAACAGTAGTAGATTTCCCCCATTTTGGATTAGTTTTAGTTTCAGCACTTTGTAACGATAGGTAGACCGTTGTATTCCCTTGTTTGAATTGATTGGAGTGATATTGTGTGATTTGTCTCATGTGCATATGGGTAGTGTTTTCTCCCTAGACCTCATTCTATTCTTAACTCTCGCCTTTTCTTTAAACCCTCAGATGCCTCCAAGACGCGACCACGGATTTGTTTTCCCGCCAGAGATCACTCAGTTGATTCAGCAGCAGAATGCCTTGATTCAAACATTGGTACAGAACCAAGGAAACAACAACAACAACAACAACAACAACCCACCGCCACCACCACTTGTTGACCACTTGACCCGTTTCTTAAGGCTGAATCCGCCGGTGTTTTCCAGTAGCACCGAGCCGATTGTTGCAGATGATTGGCTCCGCAAGATAGGGAGAGAGTTGACCACTGCAGGATGTACAGATGGAGAACGGGTGAAATTTGCCGCACATCAGCTTGAAGGACCCGCAACAGCATGGTGGGAAAATTTTACAGCCACTTACCCTGTAGACACTGTCACATGGGATCAGTTTCAGCAAGCTTTCCGTACTGCCCATGTTTCAGCAGGAGCTATGGCCATGAAGAAGCGTGAGTTTTGCAACTTGCGCCAAGGAGGACGGACAGTTGGCCAGTATGTAGATGATTTCAGTAAGCTAGCACGTTATGCCCCAGATGACGTTGCTACGGACGCAGCTAAGCAGGAGAAGTTTCTAGAAGGACTGAATGATGAGCTGAGCATGCAGTTGATGGTAGCCACCTTCAATAACTACCAGGAGTTAGTAGATCGTGCCCTTATGATTGAAGGGAAGCAGCAGCAGATTGACTATCGCAAGAGGAAGTATGGACAGGGGAAGAATAATTCTGGAGCTCAACAGAAACTTCGCTTTACCCCGAAGACAGGAGGACAATTTCAGCATACCCATGGAGGAGGTAGCTCGCACAACCATAATGGCACCAAGAATGGAAACATGAATGGAGGAAGCAACGGACAAAACCGCACCAACCCGTCAACCCCTTCCAAGGTAGACCTGAGCCACATCACTTGCTTTAAGTGCCGCAAGACCGGGCATTATGCAAATGATTATCCAGAGGGCCAAAATGGAAATGGTAATGGAAGCTCAGGAAAGAAGCCGAACCCTTTCAACAAAGGACAAGTGAACCATGTTACCGTGGAGGAGGTTGAAGCTCAGCCAGATGCAGTAATAGGTAAGTTTTTGGTTAAGTCATTTACTGCAGTTGTTCTTTTGATACTTTGGTGCATCGCATTCATACATATCAAGGGATTTGTGGATAAATTTAGCCTGCCCACTAGAACTCTTAAGACACCCATGCTAGTAAGCTCACCGGGAGGCGGAGTATCTGACCCGATCAAGGATGTTTTCAAGTGCCATTAAGTATAGGGAGGCATGTTTTCCCAACGGATTTAATTATATTGGAATCCCAAGGTTTGGATGTAATTCTGGGTATGGATTGGTTGTCGATGTATGGAGGAAACATCGATTGCGCCAGTAAGTCGATTTTGCTTACCACCCCAGAGGGGAGGAGAATCAAGTATGTATCACGGCATGAGGCGAGGAGAACACATGTAAATTCCTTATCAGGAGTTGTGCAGGAAGAAGTACCAGTGGTAAGGGATTACCCGGATGTGTTTCCGGAAGAGTTGCCAGGCATGCCACCGGATAGAGACATTGAGTTTCTGATTGAACTACTGCCAGGCACTGGGCCGATATCTAAGATACCGTATAGGATGCCAACCCAAGATTTGGAGGAAATTAAGAAGCAGATTAAGGAGTTACTGGATAAAGGTTTTATTCGCCCAAGTTCTTCGCCTTGGGGATCACCAAGATTTCTAGTGGAGAAGTATGATGGATCATTAAGAATGGTTGTTGATTATCGAGGATTGAACGAAGTGACCATTAAGAACAAGTACCCGTTGCTGATGATCAATGACTTGTTTGACCAGTTGCAAGGAGCTAAGGTGTTTTCAAAGATCGATTTGCGCTCAGGGTACCATCAGTTGAAGATTCGAGAGCAGGATATACCTAAGACGGCTTTTACCACCAGGTACGGGCTGTATGAGTATACCGTTATGTCATTTGGTCTGACTAACGCACCTGCCTATTTTATGAACATGATGAACAAAGTGTTTATGGAGTTTTTGGATAAGTTCATCGTGGTGTTCATTGATGATATTTTGGTTTACTCGAAGAATGAAGAGGAACATAAGGAGCATTTGCGTTTGGTACTTGAGAAGCTCAGAGAACATCAGTTATATGCCAAGTTCGGCAAGTGTGAGTTTTGGTTGAAATAAGTTGGATTTCTTGGACATGTTATATCTGGAGAAGGTATAGCAGTAGACCCCACCAAAGTGGTCACTGTAACAAACTGGGAAGCACCAACAATAGTTGGGTAGATCCGGAGTTTCCTTGGACTCGCAGGATACTACCGGAGATTCATTGAGAATTTCTCAAGGATTGCGAAGCCTATGACAGAATTGTTAAAGAAGGAGACCAAGTTTATTTGGACTGAGGAGTGTGAAGCTAGTTTCCAAGAGTTGAAGAAACGTTTGGTTACCTCACCAGTGTTAATCCTGCCAGATCAGACCAAGGATTATGAGGTGTATTGCGATGCTTCACGTCCAGGACTTGGGGCAGTGCTTATGCAGGAGGGAAGAGTTGTTTCGTATGTTTCACGACAGCTTAAGCCTCATGAGCTAAATTATGCTACGCATGATTTGGAGTTAGCAGCCGTAGTGCATGCGTTGAAAACATGGAGACATTTCCTCATTGGGAATCATTGTGAGGTGTATACAGATCACAAGAGTTTGAAGTACATCTTCACGCAGAAGGAGTTAAATCTCAGGCAGAGGAGATGGTTGGAACTCATTAAGGATTATGACTTGAGATTGCATTACCACCCCGGAAAGGCTAATGTTGTAGCAGACGCGTTGAGCCGTAAGAGTCACGTCAACACACTAATGACGGGAGAAATACCAAAGGAATTAGCCGAGGATCTTCGAGATCTATGTTTGGAAATAGTTCCGAGAGGCTATGTAGCAGCATTGGAGATTCAGTCAACTTTGATGGACAAGATCAGAGAAGCTCAGAAAACTGACAAAGAGATTGCCTCTATAAAGTAGAAAATGAGCGGAGGAAAAGCTAAGGGATTTCGTGAAGATGAGCACGATACCCTATGGTTTGAAGACCGTGTTTATGTGCCCAATGACCCGGAGATCAGGAAGTTGATTCTACAAGAGGCACATGATTCACCATATTCGATTCACCCAGGAAATACCAAGATGTATTTGGATTTGAAGAATACTTTATGGTGGACCGGAATGAAGAAGGATATTCTTTGAGTATGTAGCAGTTTGTGATGTATGTCAGAGGGTGAAGGCAGAACATCAGAAGCCAGCAGGATTGTTACAGCCATTGCCTATACCCGAATGGAAGTGGGATAAACTAGGTATGGATTTCATCACGGGATTGCCCAGGACTCGTTCAGGCTATGACTCGATTTGGGTTGTAGTCGATCGTTTGAAGAGGGTAGCTCATTTCATTCCAGTAAAGACTACCTACAGCAGTGCCAAATTGGCTAAGATATACATGATAAGGATTGTATGCTTGCATGGAGTTTCGAGGAGTATCAGACGTATAGAGGAACCCAATTCACCTCAAAGTTCTCAAGCGGTTGCACGAGACTTTAGGAACCAGGCTGGAGTTTAGCACAACTTTTCATCCACGCATGTATGGACAAACCGAGAGAGTCAACCAGATTTTGGAGGATATGCTTAGAGCTTGTGCCTTGGATTATGGATCAAGTTGGGATGACAACTTGTCGTATGCGGAGTTTTCTTATAACAACAGTTACCAGACCAGTCTGAAGATGGCCCCTTTCGAAGCTTTATACGGAAGGAGGTGCGGGACCCCGTTGTTGCGGGATGAAGTTGGAGACCTCTAGTTGTTTGGACCAGATTTGATTTAGGAGTCTGAACGGAAAGTAAAGTTAATTCGCGATAGGCTCAAGGTAGCCCAGTCAAGACAGAAGAGCTATTCAGACTCAAAACGCAAGAAGACAGAATACGAAGTCGGAGACAGAGTTTATCTTCGAGTATCGCCACTTCGAGGAGTTAAGCGTTTTGGTGTTAAAGGAAAGTTAGCGCCCCGATTTGTAGGACCTTATCGTGTTTTGGAACGTATGAGAGAAGTTGCGTACAAGTTGGAATTACCCGATGGATTGTCAGGAGTTCATGATGTGTTTCATGTTTCTCAGTTGAAGAAGTGTCACGCAGAGATGGCTGATATACCACTGAGAGATACAGTGCCACTAGAAGCGATTCAGTTGAATGATGATTTGACCTATGATGAGAAACCAGTTAAGATTCTCGAGTTTGCTAGCCGAGTCACCCGCAGCAAGGTCATTAAATTTTGCAAAGTTCAGTGGAGCCACCACACAGAGGATGAAACCACCTGGGAGCGAGAGGAAGATTTGCTTAAGGACCATCCTCACCTATTTTCTAGCCAACCCGAATCTCGAGGGCGAGATTCATCTTAAGGGGGTAGGTTTGTAACATCCCAAATTTTCAATTTGGAATGTTATACATAGAGCATCATTGCATAGCATATGTTTGTTGCATTTTTGCTCTATCCTAGAAATTCTACACAACTCAAGGACCCACAGAGAGAGTTGGGGATTTCGTTATTTTAATATTTGAGTTTTCTCAAATTTTGAAAATAGGATCATTTGATTTTAATTATTTTATCCTCAGTTATTTCTACTATCAAAATAAGAGAGAGGGAATAAAATGACTTTCCCAAAATAAAGAAATAATGAAGATTTAATAATAAAATCAAATAAGATTTTATTCTGGAGTTTTTCGCCTTTTTATTTGAATTTAGGAAAAATGCGCGTCTTTCAAAATTGCATTTAGGACCCAAATAAATGTTCATTAAATCCGGCTTGATTTTAGAAGCCGGGGAAAATTTATTTCGGGATTTTTGCAGTCTGTTTAGTATTTCTTTTTATTTTTTTCTGCGCGTAATTATTAAAAAAAAACACGCAACGACCTACGGGCCGTGTCCGCCTAGGACACCTCCCATGAGGCTTTATAAGCCACCCACCGGGCGAAACCCTAACGCTGCCCTTCCCCGACCTTGCCGCCGCGCCGCCGCCGCCACGCCGCCGCCCAGCGCCCGTCGCCGAACCGCCGCCGCCCGTCGCCGGAACCCCGCCGACCCGCCGCCGCCCCGCCCGACACCGCCGACCCGCCGCCGTCGCCGGATCCCGCCTGCCGAGGTTCGCCGCCGCCTCGATCCACGTGCCGCCGGTTTTTCTAAAAAAACCGGGCGGTTTTCTTTCGGTTTTTATTCGATTTTTTTTCTTTTTTTATTAGTTTCGGTTTTGGCTAATTAACAGACGTTCGTTCGTTAGTTCGTTTAAACGAACGCGTTCGTCAGATTAGTTTAGTTAACAAACGTCAATTCGTTAACCCGTTCGTCGTATTTCTTTTTATCGGATTTAATCCGCGATTTTTCTGATCGCGATTCCTGATCCGATTTTCGTTTTAGTATAACTTTTCGCTCGTTTATCGGAATCAGGCGATTTAAGCGCCTGGAGTTTCGTCTCGAAACCCTCTTTCCGAATAACCTACTTAAACAAGTTTTTGCTTCTGTAAAATTTGACTTAGATCCAGATTAATAAAACGAAGCTGTTTTCTTCCGCCGTTTGACTTTCGTTGCTTCGTTTGATTTGATTCTTTTTGCAAACCGGAGTTCTTAAGTTGAACTATCTGGTTAGATCTATTTGAGTTTTACGTGTGCATTAGATGAGTACTTATTGTATGCTTGTTTGTTTGTCTGCGATAGAATACTCGGAGTCGCCCGCTTTGTTACTTCGAGTCTCTAGGTTTCGCGGATCATCAGCAAGGCAAGTAACACTTTGATCATACTTTTTCTACTACCCAGTTTTATTGCATTAGATCAATTCTCAAACATTGCATGATTAGGATCTAAATTAAATTGTGGGATGGGAAGTAGATTGAGATAGTACCTATTAGCTGTTTTATTATCAAACCCTTGGGAGTTACTTCTACGTTTGCTTATTATGCCATGCTATGCTAGTAGACGTGGATTGGGTGAGTGAATCCATGACAGATGTGAGATTGTTATTTAATGGTTTATTTAAGGTGGCAACTTAAACACACATTTGGGTGGATTGAGGCACCTGGTTTCCATCAGGACTTGCCTGTATTTCTTTGGACCGCCACCCAGGCTCAAAGGGATCATGAGATTATTCAAATTAGAAACTTCCGTGTGCAGCCACAAGCCATTATGGGCTCTGGCGTAGTTGACTAAGTTGTGCGAAATCTTACGGGTAGACTAGCAGATGTAGGGGAAAGTAGGTGTACCGGTCTACCCACATGTATGGTGCTAGTGCTTCTGAAAGACTATGTATCGGTCATCCGTTTCTCAAACTCCATGTAGTGCGAGAAATCAAACGGAGGCGATCGAGTCTTGTGGGGAAAAGTGCGCAAACCTCTGCAGAGTGTATAAACTAATCATGGTTAGCCGTGTCCCCGGTTATGGACATCTTGAGTATCTAGTACTTGGATATCATGTGAATCTCATCATGTTACTCTAATTTAATATTGCTGGGTTTGTTAATGAGTACTTTTAATTGGGATTGAGAATGCTGTCAACCATTCTCAATGTTTAACAACCACCATGATAGTTAAATAAATTTTATTCCTTTGCAGTAGGGAAAAAGCGGCTTTACAAAGCGTAACCACAGAGCTTTTCCACCAGCCATATATGCATGTAGTATAGGCTTATCATTTCATTATTCTCTATGTGTTACATTGCCAGCATATTCCATGTGCTGACCCGTTTTCGGGCTGCAACGTTTCATGTTGCAGACTTTTCAGACGACGAGTAAGGTGTTTAGGTCGTGGTTCTATACTCAGTGATGCCGTTGGAGTTGATGGACTCGCTTTTCTTCCAAGCCTTCCGCTGTTATCGTATTTAGATGGCCTTAAGCCATACTTATTTTATTAAGTTCTATCTTGAGACATTCGTATGTAATAAGTGTGTGATTGCTACTCTGTTATAAATCCTCTGAGTACTGTTTGAGGTCTGGTCGCTACAAAGCGAATAATGAACGTATTGCAACACCCTACAGCGGGAATCCCTCACGCTTGCACGACACGGAGGGCACCATAGGACAGCACCAAAGTAAAACATACAACTCATACCAATCTAGATCGTCAATCAACCCAAAGACAAAAGATATCTGCTCAAAAAATCATCGGATGGCAACACATCATTGGATCATAATATGTGGCATAAAGCACCATGTTCAAGTAGGGGATTACAGCGGTGTGCGGGAGAGTGGACCGCGTAAAAGAGATGATGATGGTGATGATGATGGTGATGTTGATGAAGACGATCACCGTGGCGATGATTCCCCTCCCGATGGCACTCCGGCGCCACCGGAAGAGAGGAGGAGAGGTTCTCCCCTTGTGCTTCTTCCTCCATGGCCTCCACCTTCCGGTCCTTGGCCTTCATGGTGATGAAGACCCCTCCGGATACTCCTCCATGGCCACCGGTGATGATGGCCCCCCTCCGTGGCGCGGAGAGGGCCTAGATTGATTTCTCGTGGCTACAGAGGCTTGCGGCGGCGGAACTTCTGATCTAATCTCCGTTCTGGAATTTTTAGGGTACGAGAGTATATATGGGTGCAGGGAGGACGTCGGTGGACTTCCGGGCTGACCACCAGGTAGGGGGGCGCGCCCCAGGGGGGTGAGCGCGCCCCCCACCCTCGTGGGCAGCCTGGGACTCCCCCGGTGATCTTCCTGTACTCAATGGGCTTCTTCTGGTCCAAAAACAGGTTCCGTGGATTTTCAGGTCTTTTGGACTCCGTTTGATATTCCTTTTCTTCGAAACACTGAAATAGGCTAAAAACTTCAATTCTGGGTTGGGCCTCCGGTTAATAGGTTAGTCCCAAAAATAATATAAGAGTGGAAAATAAAGCCCAATATTGCCCAAAACAGTAGATAATATAGCATGGAGCAATCAAAAATTATAGATACGTTGGAAACGTATCAGTCTCCAACATCACGTTGGGCCAGGGCTCGGGAGGCACCTCCGTGGTGGCATGCAGATCTTTGTGAAGACATATTCAAGATCAGATGAGGAATAGAAGACGACGATCCTCGACAAGATCCTTGCCGAGGAAGGTCACCAGACCCCCGGCAAGGCCCTAGCCGGGGACGACAGCGCGCCAGGGCAAGACCCTTGCCGGGCCACACGGCAAGACCCTTGCCGGGCCACCCGGCAAGGCCCTCACCAAGGACGCCAGCAGGGCCACCACCAGGCCCATGCCAACCAAGCTTCCACCACCGTTCAAATGCAGCTGCCAGCCCAACCAGCTGGGCGGGCACCTGCGTGGCAACATGCAGCTCTCACGCCAACTCATCGAGCGCCTGCGTGGCGGCATGCAGATCTTTGTGAAGGCTCCGCCACTGCGCCACCTCATCTGCCTGCCTACCTACATGGCACCACGTGCCTCGCTGGCCAGGGTGCTTGTCAAAGCGAGGAGGAGTGGCGATGGACGGGACGAGCCTCGCCCTCGTCCCCAATAAAGCAAGGGGACACCTAAGCTACGCATTAAATGCGTCTTGTCCTGTAATACGAGCGATAAGCTCAGGGCACTGTACGCCTTTCCACCTCCTGTGTGCCACTGTGGCAGCCCCTTTCGACTATAAAAGGAGGCCCATGGCATACTGGAGAGGGATTCGGCTCTTTTGAACCACGCACTGACCACAGCTAGTTTGAGAGCTCAAGAACTCTCTGAAATACACCCACCAAAGCAGGACTAGGGTTTTACGCATCCTCGCGGCCTGAACCTGGGTAAACGATCCTTGTGCTGTCTACAAGCCCTGCTCTTCTCGCAACCCCGCGCCCCGTCAACCGTAGTAGGGATTCTTGTGATCCCATAGGTGTCGTTCCACACCAACATCTTTGGCGCGCCAGGTAGGGGGCGCAATTGTGGGAATCTGGTCTAGAAGTTAGCCTAGCAGTTTTTCATCGCCCTTAGCTCCTGAGAAGAAGGTGGCCGGAGGAACGACGCCGGCTCGGCAACAGAAAAGCTAAGTCATTCAGATCTTTGAGTTATTTCCTCCTATACATAAGGTTATCGTCCTCGGAGATCTCGCCTATGTATGAGGAACCTGCACGCAAAGGGGCCCTCCCACAATTGGCAACGCCCTTGTTCTATTTTGAGTCCGCTCAACAGCTCAAAGCGGCCGCGTCAAGAGTGGCGGGGTAGCCTTCCGCACTTGGCAACGCTCCCGACTCTGACTCGAGTCAAGCTCGACAGTTCGGGCGGCCGCGCTAAGGGCGGCAAGATGGTTCGCCCGGCAGCAAGCACACCCGGCAGGCCAATGGGGATCCATCCCCAAGACGCCGCCCTGGGTTTACGCGCCGGTGAGCCTACCCAGTAACGTAGGGTGGACATACAAAGGAAAATCAAACAGGAAAATAACATGCATAATACTGAAAGTGCTGCAGAGTTATATTACGTCGAATTGTTGCTGCGGTTCTAACTAGAGATAGCGATGTCTTGGTTGTGAACCTGCAGCGGCGATAAAGAACGGGATGCCTAATCCCGGCGCTGGCCCTCCACCCTCTGAATTTCGCCGACTCGGCTGATGATGGGCTTGATGCGCTCCTTGAGCGGCGCGAGGTCGGTATTCTCCGGCAAGCTCTCCAGCGCGGTGTCGAAGTCAAGGTCGGGGTACCAGTGCGCCACCTTGGTGAGAACCTTGGTCATGGCACCCTGGCAAAGCCTCCGGGACTCGTCGGCCAGTGAGGCCGCCCGGTTGGCGTGGAGCCGCTCCAGAGCGCCGACAACCTTCTCAAAGAACATGGTCAGGCTGCAATTGGCGCTCACGCTCCGCTCCGGGACATACCTCACGTCCGGCATCCCCATGATGGCCAGCTCTGCGGCGGCCTGGTTGGCGACGGTGGCGAGGCGATCGAGCCAACGGTTCTTGCCCTCCACGTGATCCGTGAAGTTGAGGCCCTCGTTCTTCCGCAACTGCTTCTCGGCCTCCAGCTCCTTGGCCAGGGTCCCCTCTCGGGTTTTGGCCTCCGACAGCACCTTCTCGAGACCCTCCAGCTTCAGCTTGAGGTCTTTGATGGAGTTGTTGGCCTCGGAGAGCTCCCCAGCCTTGCTGACGACCGCACCCTACGCCACTGTTAGGGCACTGTTAAGCGTGTCCTTCTCCTGGGACAGCTTCAGGGCCTGCTCCTTCAGCCCGTCACGCTCCGCCTCCAAGTCCTCCACCTTGCTGGCGTGAACCTGGGCTTGGGCATTGAGTGCCTCTTTGTGCCTCTGCTCCAGATCACCAGTCCGCTGCAAGACAAGCCTCTCCACCTCTGCATCCTTGCCGCGAAGCATGGGGGCAAGCTTCTCCTGACGTGCAGCGAGGTCCTCCTCCTGGAAGTTCAGTGCGGCCTCGTGCTGGGTCCGGGCGGCTTCGACGGCCGCGGCCAAGTTCCTCGCCGTCTCTTGAGCTTTCTTGACGTCGGTGAGCTCCACATCACGCTTGGCCAGCTCGCCCTGGGCAGCCTTGAGCTCCTTGTGGGCCTCACCGAACCAGTCCTTCGTCTCGGCAACGCGCTTTTGTAGGTCCACCTCCGCCTTCTCCACCACCGCCGTCCTGGACTTACCCTTGTCCAGGCGGGCGCGGTGGATCGCCTGGAGCTTCCGGAAGCTGGCGCCCATGGCGTGGAGGAGCCGCTCTTCCTACGAACCATCGCCGCCAATGATCGGCTCGTCGATGACTTCAAGCCCGGCAGCGGCAAGCACTTTGTCATCGAACAACTCTCCCTCAACGGGTGTCCTGGTGCTTGACGCGCCTGGAAGGTGGATGAACAAGTCGTCGCTCACACTTAGGTACTTGCTGGAGCCGGAAGCAGCAGAAGAGGAAGGCTGGTCATCAGCCATCTCCTCCTCCTCCTCGGTAGCGGCCCCGCCGGCCTCTCCGGCAGGCCCCTTGCCGGTCTCCTCATCGGCAGCCTTGCCGGCCTACCCGGTAGGCCCCTCGGTGGCGTCCACGGAAGCACCCTTGGCGGCCTCCTCGGCGGCGACCTTCTCGGCATCCGCCTCGGCGGCCTTGGCGACGTCCTCGATAACGGCGTCCACATCCTCTGGGTTCACCGAGGAGGAATCTGGACGCCGAAGAAGGGGGTGAGGCAAGGCCAGGACCAAGAGCCAGAAAGAAAAAGAAGCAGGGACAAACGACGAACGATTTACCTGTGCCTGTACCCGGCTGGGAAACGGAAGTCCCCTTCCCGCCAACATTTGGTGTCGAGGCAAAGTCGCCGTCGCCCAAGTTCGCCTCCTCCTCCTCCATGTGCGTGGGCTCGGTGCCTGGCGCCCTTGCCGGTGACGCCCCTCGGGGTGGCGTGGTCGACGCGGGCAGCGTGTTGGGAGTAGCCCTCTGTGGCTCCTCCTGCTGTTGCTCTCCTCCTGCATACCTGGCAAGGTCAGCACCAAAGTGTCGTGCCCCTGACACATGTCGACGGGGGAAGAGTGATGAACTTACGCTGGGGGATATGCCGGGGGCTGCTGTCCGGGCTGCTCAACACCACCAATGGCGCCCCCGAAGTGCCAACTGGGGGCTGGGCACCCGCCGAGACCTTGGCCCTCTTCACTCTCTGGGCCAGCGTCTCCACGTCCCTGCAAAGATGAAGACAAGTCAAGACGAGCAACACAGATTGAGGAGGCAGAGATAACAAAAAGGAAAAAAATATTTACTCGTCGTCCGCCTCCTCCTCTGCTATTTTCCTCTTCCTCCTCGGGCTGAGGGATCCATAATCGAAAGTAACCTCCGTATCGACATCCGCCGGAGGAGGAGAAGGAGGTGGTGTCTAGACATGCGTGGACGAAGAAGGGGCGGCTGCCTTCTTCTTCACCGCGGCCTTCGCCGGCTTCTTTGCCGCTGCAGCCCTCATGTGGCGCCCGGACCCCTCCAAGGTCAGATGTGGCCGCGCAGCCCTGCCGGGCCGGACCGGCTCACCAGAACTTGCCCGCCGCAGGACTCGCCCTCTCCCCATAGCCGGTGTCAGGCCTGCGGTCTCGGCCTCCTCCGACGACGACTCACCGGTCACATCTTCTACCAGAGGAGCCTCGGTGCCGGCGCTGCTGGCTCCCCCGGCGGTCGCCGCCCACCGGGTGAGCTCCTCCTCCTCCATGGCCGTCGTGGCCTTGTCCTCCACACCACCGGCGCTGCCGGCCTCCTTGGCAAGCTATGCCTCCCTCGCCCTGGTGGCGATGTAGTCCAGCTCCGCCTGGGTGGTGTCCTGGACAAGCAGCCGCTCGGCATCGGCGTTGACGTACCCCTCGTGCAGAGTGTCAAAGAACTGCTGCACCTCGGCGTCCTCCGGCTCCTTCCAGCTCGGGTCAGGGCCATGCGCGTTGCAGTCCGGCATCATGGCAATGATATCGGACCGGCGCGAGTTATTGCACAACGGGACCACCCCGTCGGCAGCTTGAACAGAGGCCCCTTGAGGACCTTGCCGGCCTTCGCGGCGGCCCTCGCGACCTTGCCGGTCCGCTCGACCTCACCGTCGCGCCCCACATCAAGCTGGAAGAGCCGCTGGCAGAAATGGGCGTGCCCCATCACTGTGAAATTGTGGTCGAGGCCGGGACGAAGCCGTATGACGTCGGCGGGGTCCGTGAAGAGCCAGGCTGGCCTCTCCTTGTTATGCAGTGGAGCGAACCGACGGCGGATGAAGTCCGCCCCGATCATCTCAAGGGTGAGGCCGGCCTCGGTGAGCCGGAGGATCCTAGTGGTGGTGACCGTGAGCTTCTCGTTGTCAGCATCGACGTCGCTCCAATCGCTTCTGCGGACCGGCGGCGCCCGGCGAACTTCGCAGAACGCCGGCGGGTCCTTCTCCTCGATCCAGCACCACCGGCCCCGCCATTCTTCCCACCTCTCCTTCATGGCGCCCTCCGGATACGCCCCCTTGGATCTTGAGACCCAGGCAATGCAACCGGAGATGGCGCCCCCTGGTTGGATCCGAGGGGAGAAGTAATGGCGGAAGAGCGCCGTGTTGGGGCGCACCCCGGCGAAGCCCTCACAGAGATGCGCGAAAATGGCCATGCATGCCACCGCATTCGGAGTAAAATCCAAGAGGCGGAAGCCAAAGGTATGCATGATGTTGCTGAAGAAGTCCGAGAAGGGAGGACGGAGCCCGTAGAAAAAATAATCGACAGAAGGGGTACTGATTTGGGGCAGCCTCGGTGCAGTCAGCGGGGATGAGACGCATGGCTGGATGCCCCGAATTCCCCCCCCCCCCCCCCGTCTTCACTCCCCACAGGGGCCTGAAGGAGTCCCGAAGCTCGAACACGTCAACTGTCAAGGGGAAGAAGGCGGACTACGTCCGCTGCACCGCCAGTGCACTCTCCGGCAGCTCCGCGGCTCCGGCGTCCTTGGCTACTCCCTTGCCCTTGGTGGATTTTGGTACCATGGCGGCTGGGGGAGGAGGGCAGGACAGAGGGCGGCAGAAGCGCAACGGCGGCGAGCAGGAACGGAGCTTGGAGAAGAAGAGGAAGGCATGCAGAGGTTTCCGAGATTTGGGTTGCACGAAGGGTAAAAGGAACAGTGCGCCCGCGGTTATCCCTTCTTATGGTGAAGCCGCGGGGCGCGCTACCCATTTACTATGATGTGACGCATGCGTGTGGAAACCGCCCCACGCATGCCGCCCACGTCACGCACACCCCTCCACGCCGCGCCGCACGCGCGGGTCGTGGGAAGCGCAACACGCGAAAAGTTTTACCACGGTAAAAACCGCCCCACCTGCCCGCGCACCGATTTGGTCTTGGCCCAACAACGTGTCGCGCTTATGTGTGTCCCAGGACCGGGGGCTCCTGTCGGCGTACAAAAAGAGGGGTGCATTTTTGTACCCCAATACCTGTGCACGGGCAGTCACAGCCGCGCCTACGGTCACGCCAAGCAGAACAGGGGAGGTGAGCCAAGGTAAAACCCAAGCCCAAGATAATAAGAACAACGCCAAGGCCAAGACCACAAAGAGTAGAGGGACGAAGCAGGTTCCCCCGGCAAGACCCTTGCCGGGGCAGCCTCAGCAGCCCCGGCAAGATCCTTGCCGGGACAGCTCGCCCCACACCAACAGAGCGGGCCACCCTTGAGCCCACGGTCTCCAACATCATGTTGGGCCAGGGCTCGGGAGGCACCTCCGTGGTGGCATGCAGATCTTTGTGAAGACATATTCAAGATCAGATGAGGAATAGAAGACGACGATCCTCGGCAAGATCCTTGCCAAGGAAGGCTACCAGACCCCCGGCAAGGCCCTTGCCGGGGACGACAGCGCGCCACGGCAAGACCCTTGCCGGGCCACACGGCAAGACCCTTGCCGGGCCACCCAGCAAGGCCCTCACCAAGGACGCCAGCAGGGCCACCGCCAGGCCCACGCCAACCAAGCTTCCACCGCCGTTCACATGCAGCTGCCAGCCCAACCAGCTGGGCGGGCACCTGCGTGGCAACATGCAGCTCCCAGGCCAACTCATCGAGCGCCTGCGTGGCGGCATGCAGATCTTCGTGAAGGCTCCGCCACTGCGCCACCTCAGCTATCTGCCTGCCTACATGGCACCACGCGCCTTAGTGGCTATGGCGCGTGTCAAAGCGAGGAGGAGCGGCAACGGACGGGACGGGCCTCGCCCCCGTCCTCAAGCTACGCATTAAATGCGTATTGTCCTGTAATACGAGCGATAAGCTCAGGGCACTGTACGCCTTTCCACCTCCTGTGTGCCACTGTGGCAGCCCCTTCCGACTATAAAAGGAAGCCCATGGCATACTGGAGAGGGATTCGGCTCTTTCGAACCACGCACGGACCACAGCTAGTTCGAGAGCTCAAGAACTCTCTGAAATACACCCACGAAAGCAGGACTAGGGTTTTACGCATCCTCGCGGCCCGAACCTGGGTAAACGATCCCTGTGTTGTCTACTAGCCCTGCTCTTCTCGCAACCCCGCGCCCCGGCAACCGTAGTAGGGATTCTTGTGATCCCATAGGCGTCGTTCCACACCGACAGGCGCCGTTGCAGGGGAGGCTAGGTAAGCGGCACTAACACCCCGTCAACTAAGCCAATTTCTGGCGCCGTTGCTGCGGAGGTGAGTTCTTGGAGGTATATCTTTAGATCTTGCAATTGAATCTTCTAATTTCTTGTTTTATCACTAGTTTAGTCTATAAAAGAAAACTACAAAAAATGTATTTAAGGTTGCCTCATATGCTTCATCTTTTTAATGTGTTTCGTGAAAATGATGGGAAGGAAAATTGTGCTCAAGTACTAGAAGAAGAATTGCATAGAATGCTTGGCATAAAATATGTGAATGATGAGCATGATTGCAATGTTGTTTGTATGAATTCTTTGAATACCCATGATTCTAATGATATGCAAAGCCACAAGCTTGGGGATGCTATGTTTGATGAAGATGATATGTTTTGTCCCCCAATTTTTGATGAGAAAATTTATTATGATGAAAGCATGCCTCCTATTTATGATGATCATATTGATGAAAATGGGTTTGGAAGAGTGTCAACTTTAGGAAGTAATGATCCCACTATTTCGGAGGGTGTTGAATCTTATAATATCTATGAAAGTGGATTTGGAGAGGTCATGACTTTATTTAGTGATGAATCCACTATTTCGAAAGAGGTTTCAATTGATTATGAGAATAAAGTTGCTATTTATGATGATCATTGTGATGATAGGTATTCTATAAAGAATAATGATAACCATGGAACTTGTCATCATGATTTTAATTTTCAATTGGATTATGCCTCACATGATAGTTATTTTGTTGAGTTTGCTCCCACTACTATTCATGAGAAGAAATTTGCTTATGTGGAGAGTAATAAAAATTCTATGCTTGTGGCTCATGAAAAGAATGCTTTATGTGATAGTTATATTGTTGAATTCATTCATGATGCTACTGAAAATTATTATGGGGGAGGAACATATGCTTGTAGGAATTGGAATAATATCAAGTTTCCTATCTATGTGCTTAAAGTTTTAAAGTTATGTTTGTTTTACCATCCTATACTAGTTGATTATTGTTCCCATAAGTTGTTTGCTCACAAAATCCCTATGCATAGGAAGTGGGTTAGGCTTAAATGTGCTAGTCATATTCTTCATGATGCTCTCTTTATGTTTCAATTCTTATCTTTTATGTGAGCATCATTGAAATCATCATGCCTAGCTAGGGGTGTTAAACGTTAGCAATGGTTGGGAGGTAACCCAATTTAATTTTTGTTCTTTGCCTTTTGCTCCTGTTTAGTAATAATAATTCATCTAGCCTCTGATTGGATGTAGTTTTATGTTTTAATTACCTTTGGGAAGACTTGGGTGAAGTCTTTGCGATCTTGCTGTAAAAGATAGAAACTTTTGCGCTCACGAGATTAGCTGCCATTTTTACTGGAGAGAGCTTTTAGGTTGATTATTTTTTAGATGATTAATAGCAAATTCCTCAGGCCCACCAATTTATTTCCGAATTTTTGTAGTTGCAGAAGTATTCGAATGATACAAATTACTATAGACTGTTCTGTTTTTGGCAGTTTCTGTTTTCTATGTGTTGTTTCCTTATTTTGATGAATCTATGAGTAGTATCGGAGAGTATGAACCATAGGGAAGTTCAGTAGATATTACATAAATATAAATAAATAATGAGTTCACAACAGTACCAAAAGTGGTGATTTTATTTCCATATACTAACGGAGCTTACGAGTTTTCTGTTGAGTTTTGTGTTGTGAAGTTTTCAAGTTTTGGGTAAAGATTCGATGGACTATGGAATAAGGAGTGGCAAGAGCCTAAGCTTGGGGATGCCCAAGGCACCCCAAGGTAATATTCAAGGACAACCAAGAGCCTAATCTTGGGGATGCCCCGGATGGCATCCCCTCTTTCGTCTTCGTTCATCAGTAACTTTACTTGGAGCTATATTTTTATTCACCACATGATACGTGTTTTGCTTGGAGCATCATTTTATTTTGTTTTGCTTGCTGTTTGAATAAAATACCAAGATCTGAAATTCTTAAATGTTAGAGAGTCTTCACATAGTTACATAACTATTCAACTACTCATTGATCTTCACTTATATCTTTTGGAGTAGTTTGTCATTTGCTCTAGTGCTTTACTTATATCTTCTTAGAGCATGACAGTGGTTTTATTTTAATAGAAATTATTGATCTCTCATGCCTCACTTATATTATTTTGAGAGTCTTTTAGAATAGCATGGTAATTTGCTTTGGTTATGAAATTAGTCCTAATATGATAGGCATCCAAGATGGGTATAATAAAACTTTCATATAGAGTGCATTGAATACTATGATAATTTTGATAGTTGATAGTTGTTTTGAGATATAAAGGTGGTAATGTTAGAGTCATGCTAGTTGGGTAATTGTGGAATTGAGAAATACTTGTGTTGAGGATTGCAAGTACCATATCAGGCACGTATGGTAAACGTTGTGTGACAAATTTGAAGCATGGGGTGTTCTTTGATTGCTTTCCTTATGAGTGGCGGTCGGGGACGAGCGATGGTCTTTTCCTACCAATCTATCCCCCTACGGGCATGTGTAGTAGTACTTTGCTTCGAGGGCTAAGAAACTTCTGCAATAAATATATGAGTTCTTTATGACTAATGTGATTCCATGGATTATACGCACTCTTACCTTTTCACAATTTGCTAGCCTCTACGGTATCGTGCATTGCCCTTTCTCACCTCGAGAGTTGGTGCAAACTTCACCGGTGCATCCAAACCCCATGATATGATACACTCTATCACACATAAGCCTCCTTATATCTTCCTCAAAACAGCCACCATACCTACATATTATGGCATTTCCATAGCCATTCCGAGATATATTGCCATGCAACTTTCTACCGTTCCGTTTATTATGACACGCTCCATCATTGCCATATTGCTTTGCATGATCATGTAGTTTACATCGTATTTGTGGCAAAGCCACCGTCATAATTTCATACATGTCAATCTTGATTCATTGCACATCCCGGTACACCGCCGGAGGCATTCACATAGAGTCATATTTTGTTCTAAATATCGAGTTGTAATTCTTGAGTTGTAAGTAAATAAAAGTGTGATGATCATCATTATTAGAGCATTGTCCCAGTGAGGAAAGGATGATGGAGACTATGATTGCCCCACAAGTCGGGATGAGACGCCGGACGAAAAAAAGAGTAAAAAAGAGGCCAAAGAAGCCCTAATAAATAAATAAAGGAGGCCATAAAAAAAGAGAAAGGCCCAAATAAAAAAATAAAAATTAAATAAAAAAAGAGAGAAACAGATATAAGGGACAATGTTACTATCCTTTTTCCACACTTGTGCTTCAAAGTAGCACCATGATCTTCATGATAGAGAGTCTCTTATTTTGTCACTTTCATATACTAGTGGGAATATTTCATTATAGAACTTGGCTTGTATATTCCAATGATGGGCTTCCTCAAGTGCCCTAGGTCTTCGTGAGCAAGCAAGTTGGATGCACAACCACTTAGTTTATTTTGTTGAGCTTTCATATATTTATAGCTTTAGTGCATCCATTGCATGGCAATCCCTACTCCTCTCATTGATATCAATTGATGGGCATCTGTTGGGGAACGTAGCAGAAATTCAAAATTTTCCTACGTGTCACCAAGATCTATCTATGGAGAAACCAGCAACGAGGGGAAGGAGAGTGCATATACATACCCTTGTAGATCGCTAAGCGGAAGCATTCAAGATAACGGGGTTGAAGGAGTCGTCCTCGTCGTGATCCAAATCACCGGAGACCCTAGTGCCGAACGGACGACACCTACGCGTTCAACACACGTGCAGCCCGGTGACGTCTCCCATGCCTTGATCCAGCAAGGAGAGAGGGATAGGTTGAGGAAGACTCCGTCCAGCAGCAGCAACGCAGCGTGGTGGTGGTGGAGGAGCGTGGCAATCCTGCAGGGCTTCGCCAAGCACCGCGGGAGAGGAGGAGGGAGAGAGGTAGGGCTGCGCCAGGGAGAGGTGAAACTCGTGTGTTGGCAGCCCTCAAGACCTCAACCATATATAGGGGAGAGGGAGGGGGGTGCAACCCCTCTAGGGTTTCCACCCCAAGGGGTGCGGCCAGCCCTAGATCCCATCTAGGGGGCGGCCAAGGGGGGAAGCGGGGAAACTTGCCCCCCAAGCTAGGTGGGGCGCCCCCTCCCCAAACACTAGGCGCCTTGGGCCCTTGAGGGGGGGCGCACCAGCCCACCTGGGGCTGGTCCCCTCCCACACATGGCCCATGCAGCCCTCCGGGGCTGGTGGCCCCACTTGGTGGACCCCCGGGACCCTCCCGTCGGTCCCAGTACATTACCGATAAAACCTGAAACTTTTCCGGTGACCAAAACAGGACTTCCCATATATAAACCTTTACCTCCGGACTATTCCGGAACTCCTCGTGACATCCGGGATCTCATCCGGGACTCCGAACAACATTCGGTAACCACATACAAACTTCCTTTATAACCCTAGCGTCATCGAACCTTAAGTGTGTAGACCCTACGGGTTCAGGAACCATCTTGCGTACATGACCGAGACGTTCTCCGGTCAATAACCAATAGCGGGATCTAGATACCCATGTTGGCTCCCACATGTTCCACGATGATCTAATCGGATGAACCATGATGTCAAGGACTCAATCGATCCCGTATACAATTCCCTTTGTCTAGCGGTATTGTACTTGCCCGAGATTCGATCGTTGGTATCCCGATACCTTGTTCAATCTCGTTACCGGCAAGTCTATTTACTTGTTCCGTAACACATCATCCCATGATCAACCCCTTGGTCACATTGTGCACATTATGATGATGTCCTACCGAGTGGGCCCAGAGATACCTCTCCGTTTACACGGAGTGACAAATCCCAGTCTCGATTCGTGCCAACCCGACAGACACTTTTGGAGATATCTGTAGTGTACCTTTATAGCCACCCAGTTACGTTGTGACGTTTGGTACACCCAAAGCATTCCTACGGTATCCGGGAGTTGCACAATCTCATGGTCTAAGGAAAAGATACTTGACATTATAAAAGCTTTAGCAAACGAACTACGATCTTTGTGCTAGGCTTAAAATTGGGTCTTGTCCATCACATCATTCTCCAAATGATATGATCCCGTTATCAACGACATCCAATGTCCATGGTCAGGAAACCTTAACCATCTGTTGATCAACGAGCTAGTCAACTAGAGGCTTACTAGGGACATGGTGTTGTTTATGTATTCACACATGTATCTGAGTTTCCTATCAATACAATTATAGCATGGATAATAAACGATTATCATGAACAAGGGAATATAATAATAACCAATTTATTATTGCCTCTAGGGCATATTTCCAACAGTCTCCCACTTGCACTAGAGTCAATAATCTAGTTCACATCACCATGTGATTAACACTCACAGGTCACATCGCCATGTGACCAACATCCAAAGAGTTTACTAGAATCAATAATCTAGTTCACATCACTATGTGATTAACACTCAATGAGTTCTGGGTTTGATCATGTTTATGCTTGTGAGAGAGGTTGTAGTCAACGGGTCTGCAATATTCAGATCCCTATGTATTTCGCAAAACTTTATGTCATATCGTAGATGCTGCTACCACATTCCACTTGGAGCTATTCCAAATTGTTGCTCCATTATACGTATCCGGTATCTCTACTCAGAGTTATCCAGATAGGTGTTAAGCTTGCATCGACGCAACTCTTTACGTCGAACTCTTTATCACCTCCATAACCGAGAAACATATCCTTATTCCTCTAAGGATAATTTTGACCGCTATATGGTGATCCACTCCTCGATCACCTTTGTACCCTCTTGCCAGATATGTAGCAAGGCACACATCAGGTGCGGTACACAGCATAGCATACTGTAAGGCATAGGGGGCGTCCTTCGTCCTTTCTCTCTTTTCTGCCGTGGTCGAGCTTTAACTCTTAACTTCATACCTTAAAACTCAGGCAAGAACTCCTTCTTTGACTGATCCATCTTGAACACCTTCAAGATTATGTCAAGGTATGTGCTCATTTGAAAGTATTATTAAACATTTTGATCTATCTTATAGATCTTGATGCTTATTGTTCAAGTAGCCTAATCCAGGTTTTCCATTGAAAAACATTTTTCAAAAAAAAACCCTATATGCTTTCCAGAAATTCTACATCATTTATGATCAACAATATGTCAACAACATATACTTATCAGAAATTCTATAGTGCTCCCACTCACTTCTTTGGAAATACAAGTTTCTCATAAACTTTGTATGAACCCAAAATCTTTGATCATCTCATCAAAGCGCACATTCCAACTCCGAGATGCTTACTCCAGTCCTTAGAAGGAACGCTGGAGCCAGCATACCTTTTAGCATCCTTAGGTTCGACAAAAACTTTCTGATTGTATCGCATACAACCTTTCCTTACGAAGACTGGTAAGGAAACTCGTTTTGACATCCATCTGCCAGATTTATTAGATGCAGCTAATGCTAACATGATTCCGACGGACTTAAGCATCTCTACGGATGAGAAAATCTCATCGTAGTCAACTCCTTGAACTTGTGAAAAACTCTTCGCCACAAGTCGAGCTTCATAGACGGTGACATTACCGTCCACGTCCGTCTTCTTCTTAAAGATCCATTTATCTCAATGGCTTGCCGATCATCGGGCAAGTCCACCAAAGTCCATGCTTTGTTCTGATACATGGATCCTATCTCGGATTTCATGGCTTCCAACCATTTGTCGGAATATGAGCCCACCATCGCTTCCCCATAGCTCGTAGGTTCATTATTGTCTAGCAACATGACGTTCAAGACACGATTACTGTACCACTCTGAAGTAGTACGCATCCTTGGCCCCCTACGAGGTACGGTAGTGACTTGATCCAAAACTTCATGATCACTATCATAAGCTTCTACTTCAATTGGTGTAGGCGCCACAAGATCAACTTCCTGTGCCCTGCTACACACTTGTTGAAGTGACGGTTCAATAACCTCATCAAGTCTCCACCATCCTCCCACTCAATTCTTTCGAGAGAAACTTTTCCTCAGGAAAGGACATAATTCTAGAAACAATCCCTTTTTGCTTCCGAAACTGAGACTGGAGGTATACCCAACTGTTTTGGGTGTCCTATGAAGATGCATTTTATCCGCTTTGGGTTCGAGCTTATCAACCTGAAACTTTTTCACATAAGCGTCGCATCCCCAAACTTTTAAGAAACGACAACTTAGGTTTCTCCAAACCATAGTTCAAACGGTGTCGTCTCAACGGAATTACGTGGTGCCCTATTAAAGTGAGTGCGGTTGTCTCTAATGCCTAACCCATGAACGATAGTGGTAATTCGATAAGAGACATCATGGTACACATCATATCCAATAGGGTGCAACTATGATGTTTGGACACACCATCACACTATGGTGTTCTAGGTGGTATTTATTGTGCAACAATTTCCACAATGTCTTAATTGCATGCCAAAGCTCGTAACTCAGATATCCATCTCTATGATCATATCATAGACATTTTATCCTCTTGTCACGAAGATATTCAACTTCACTCTGAAATTACTTGAACCATTCAATAATTCATACTTGTGTTTCATCAAGTAAATATACTCAACATCTACTCAAATCATCTGTGAAGTAAGAACATAACAATATTCACTGCATGCCTCAACACTCATTGGACTACTCACATCAAAATGTGTTACTTCCAACAAGTTGCTATCTTGTTCCATCTTACTGAAAACGAGGCTTTTCAGTCATTTTGCCCATGAGGTATGATTTGCATATCTCAAGTGATTCAAAATCAAGTGAGTCCAAACGATCCATCTGCATGGAGTTTCTTCATGCGTATACCCCAATAGAAATGGTTCGCATCTCTCAAACATTTCAAAACGAGTGAGTCCAAAGATCCATCAACATGGAGCTTCTTCAGGCGTTTTACACCAATATTACTTACATGGCGATTGCCACAAGTAAGTGGTACTATCATTACTATCTTATATCTTTTGGCATGAAAATGTGTATCACTACGATCGAGATTCAATAAACCATTCTTTTAGGTGCAAGACCATTGAAGGTTTTATTCAAATAAATAGAGTAACCATTATTCTCCTTAAATGAATAACCGTATTGCTATTGACATAATCCAATCATGTCTATGCTCAACGCAAACACCAAATAACAATTATTTAGGTTTAACACAAATCTCGATGGTAGAGGGAGCAGGCGATGCTTGATCACATCAACCTTTGGAAACACTTCCAACACATATCGTCAGCTCACCTTTAGCTAATCTCTGTTTATTCCTGTAGCTTTTATTTCGAGTTACTAACACTTAGCAACCGAACCGGTATCTAATACCCTGGTGCTGCTAGGAGTACTAGTAAAGTACACATTAACATAATGTCTATCCAATATACTTCTATCGACCTTGCCAGCCTTCTCATCTACCAAGTATCTAGGGTAATCCTGCTTCAGTGTCCGTTCCTCTCATTACAGAAGCACTTAGTCTCGGGTTTGGGTTCAACCCTAGGTTTCTTCACTCGAGCAGCAACTGATTTGCCGTTTCATGAAGTACCCCTTCTTGCCCTTGCCCTTCTTGAAACTAGTGGTTTCACTAACCATCAGCAATTGATGCTCCTTCTTGATTTCTACATTCGCGGTGTCGAACATTGCGAACAACTCAAGGATCATCATATCTATCCCTGATATGTTATAGTTCATCACGAAGCTCTAGCAGCTTGGTGGCAATGACTTTGGAGAAACATCACTATCTCATCTGGAAGATCAACTCCCACTCGATTCAAGTGATTGTTGTATTCAGACAATCTGAGCACAAGCTCAATGATTGAGCTTTTCTCCCTTAGTTTGCAGGCTAAGAAATTCGTCGGAGGTCTTATACCTCTTGACGTGGGCACGAGCCTGAAATCCCAATTTCAGACCTCGAAACATCTCATATGTTTCGCGACTTTTCGAAAAACGTCTTTGGTGCCTCAACTCTAAACTGTTTAACTGAACTATCATGTAGTTATCAAAACGTGTATGTCCGATGTTTGCAACATCCACGGACGACGTTTGGGGTTCAGCACACTGAGCGGTGCATTAAGGACATAAGCTTTCAAATGACCGCATAATTGCTACTTTCAACTTTCAACTATATTTTCTCTAGGAACATATCTAAACAGTAGAACTAAAGCGCGAGCTATGACATAATTTGCAAAGGGCTTTTGACTATGTTCAGGATAATTAAGTTCATCTAATGAACTCCCACTCGAGATAGACATCCTCTAGTCATCTAAGTGATTACATGATCCGAGTCAACTAGGCCGTGTCCGATCATCACGTGAGACGGACTAGTCATCATCGGTGAACATCTTCATGTTGATCGTATCTACCATACGACTCATGCTCGACCTTTCGGTCTCTTGTGTTCCGAGGCCATGTCTGTACATGCTAGGCTCGTCAAGTCAACCTAAGTGTTTCGCATGTGTAAATCTGGCTTACACCCGTTGTATGTGAACGTAAGAATCTATCACACCCGATCATCACGTGGTGCTTCGAACGACGAACTTTCATAGCAGCCTGCAGTTAGGGGAACACTTTCTTGAAATTTTAATGAGGGATCATCTTATTTACTACCATCGTTCTAAGCAAGTAAGATGCATAAACATGATAAACATCACATGCAATCAAATAGTGACATGATATGGCCAATATCATTTTGCTCCTTTTGATCTCCATCTTCGGAGCTCCATGATCATCATCGTCACCGGCATGACACCATGATCTCCATCATCATGATCTCCATCATCGTGTCTCCATGAAGTTGTCTCGCCAACTTATTACTTCTACTACTATGGCTACTGGTTAGCAATAAAGTAAAGTAATTACATGGCGTTTGTTCAATAACACGCAGGTCATACAATAAATAAAGACAACTCCTATGGCTCCTGCCGGTTGTCATACTCATCGACATGCAAGGCATGATTCCAATTACAAGAACATGATCAATCTCATTCATCACATATCATTCATCACATTCTTCTTGGCCATATCACATCACATAGCATACCCTGCAAAAACAACTTAGACGTCCTCTAATTGTTGTTTGCATGTTTCTGATGGCTGCTATGGGTTTCTAGCAAGAACGTTTCTTACCTCGCAAAACCACAACGTGATATGCCAATTGCTATTTACCCTTCATAAGGACCCTTTTCATCGAATCCGTTCCGACTAAAGTGGGAGGCGGCACCGCTAGCCACCTTATGCACCAAGTGCATGTCAGTCGGTGGAACCTGTCTCACGTAAGTGTACGTGTAAGGTCGGTCCGGGCCGCTTCATCCCACAATACCGTCGAAACAAGATTGGACTATTAACAGTAAGCATATTGAACAAAATCAACACCCACAACTACTTTGTGTTCTACTCGTGCATAGAATCTACGCAATAGACCTAGCTCATGATGCCACTGTTGGGGAACGTAGCAGAAATTCAAAATTTTCCTACGTGTCACCAAGATCTATCTATGGAGAAACCAACAACGAGGGAGCGAGTGCATCTACATACCCTTGTAGAACGCTAAGCGGAAGCATTCAAGAGAACGGGGTTGAAGGAGTCGTCCTCGTCGTGATCCAAATCACCGGAGATCCTAGTGCCGAACGGACGGCACCTCCGCGTTCAACACACGTGCAGCCGGTGGCGTCTCCCATGCCTTGATCCAGCAAGGAGAGAGGGAGAGGTTGAGGAAGACTCCGTCCAGCAGCAGCTGGCAGGCGTGGTGGTGGTGGTGGAGCGTGGCAATCCTGCAGGGCTTCGCCAAGCACCGCGGGAGAGGAGGAGGGAGAGAGGTAGGGCTGCGCCAGGGAGAGGTGAAACTCGTGTGTTGGCAGCCCTCAAGACCTCAACTATATATAGGGGAGAGGGAGGGGGTGCGCCCCCTCTAGGGTTTCCACCCCAAGGGGTGCGGCCAGCCCTAGATCCCATCTAGGGGGGCGGCCAAGGGGGGGAGAGGGGAAACTTGCCCCCCAAGCTAGGTGGGGCGCCCCCTCCCCAAACCCTAGGCGCCTTGGGCCCTTGTGGGGGGCGCACCAGCCCACCTGGGGCTGGTCCCCTCCCACACTTGGCCCATGCAGCCCTCCGGGGCTGGTGGCCCCACTTGGTGGACCCCCGGGACCCTCCCGGTGGTCCCGGTACATTACCGATAAAACCCGAAACTTATCCGGTGACCAAAACAGGACTTCCATATATAAATCTTTACCTCCGGACTATTCCGGAACTCCTCGTGACGTCCGGGATCTCACCCGGGACTCCGAACAACATTCGGTAACCACATACAAACTTCCTTTATAATCCTAGCGTCATCGAACCTTAAGTGTGTAGACCCTACGGGTTCGGGAACTACACAGATATGACCGAGACGTTCTCCGGTCAATAACCAACAGCGGGATCTGGATACCCATGTTGGCTCCCACATGTTCCACGATGACCTCATCGGATGAACCACGATGTCAAGGACTCAATCGATCCCGTATACAATTCCCTTTGTCTAGCGGTATTGTACTTGCCCGAGATTTGATCGTTGGTATCCCGATACCTTGTTCAATCTCATTACCGGCAGGTCTCTTTACTTGTTCCGTAACACATCATCCCGTGATCAACCCCTTGGTCACATTGTGCACATTATGATGATGTCCTACCGAGTGGGCCCAGAGATACCTCTCCGTTTACACGGAGTGACAAATCCGATCTCGATTCGCCAACCCAACAAACACTTTCGGAGATACCTGTAGTGTACCTTTATAGCCACCCGATTCACGTTGTGACGTTTGGTACACCCAAAGCATTCCTACGGTATCTGGGAGTTGCACAATCTCATGGTCTAAGGAAAAGATACTTGACATTAGAAAAGCCTTAGCAAACGAACTACGATCTTTGTGCTAGGCTTAGAATTGGGTCTTGTCCATCACATCATTCTCCAAATGATATGATCCCGTTATCTACGACATCCAATGTCCATGGTCAGGAAACGTTAACCATCTGTTGATCAATGAGCTAGTCAACTAGAGGCTTACTAGGGACATGGTGTTGTTTATGTATCCACACATGTATCTGAGTTTCCTATCAATACAATTATAGCATGGATAATAAACGATTATCATGAACAAGGAAATATAATAATAACCAATTTATTATTGCCTCTAGGGCATATTTCCAACAGTATCTCCATAGCCCGTTGATTAGCCGCGTCAATGTGGGACTTTCTCCTTTTTTGTCTTCTCACATAACCCCCATCACCATATGATATTCCACCCATAGTGCTATGTCCATGGCTTGCGCTCATGTATTGCGTAAGGGTTGAAAAAGCTGAAGCGCGTTAAAAAGTATGAACCAATTGCTCGGCTTGACATCGGGGTTGTGCATGATGGGAGCATTTTGTGTGACGAAAATGAAGCATGCCCAAACTATATGATTTTGTAGGGATAAGCTTTCTTTGGCTATGTTATTTTGATAAGTCATAATTGCTTGGTTAACATGCTTGAAGTATTACTATTTTTATGTCAATATTAAGAATTTGTCTAGAATCTTTTGGATCTAAAAATTATTGCCACAATAAAGAAGATTACATTGATAAATATGTTAGGTAGCATTCCACATCAAAATTTCTTTTTTATCATTTACCTACTCGAGGACGAGCAGGAATTAAGCTTGGGGATGCTGATACGTCTCCAACGTATCTATAATTTTTGATTGTTCCGTGCTATTATATTATCAATCTAGGATGTTTTATATGCATTTATATGCTTTTTTATATGATTTTTGGGACTAACCTATTAACCTAGAACCCAGTGCCAGTTTCTGTTTTTTCCTTGTTTTTGAGTATCGCAGAAAAGCAAAACCAAACAGAGTCCAATTGACTTAAATTTCATGGAGATTCTTTTTGGACCAGAAGAAGCCCATGGAGTATCGGAGATGGGCCAGAAGAGTCCCGAGGTACACACGAGGGTGGGGGCGCGCCCTACGCCCCTTGGCGCGCCCCTACCTCGTGGCCGCCTCGGAGACCCACCTGACTTGTTCCCGATGCCAAAAATCCCTATAAATACAGAAACCCCCAAAAAGAATCCTAGATCAGGAGTTCCGCCGCCGCAATCCTCTATAGCCACCAAAAACCAATCGGGACCCTGTTCCGGCACCCTGCCGGAGGGGGGATCCCTCACCGGTGGCCATCTTCATCATCCTGGCGCTCTCCATGACGAGGAGGGAGTAGTTCACCCTCGGGGCTGAGGGTATGTACCAGTAGCTATGTGTTTGATCTCTCTCGTGTTCTTGATTTGGCACAAACTTATATCTACCATCCATATTGCACTTGTATCACCATCTCTTCACCTAACTAGTGCACATATACAATTTACCATTATATTGGGTGTGTTGGGGACATAAGAGACTCTTTGGTATTTGCTTGCAGGGTTTCTTGAGAGAGACCATCTTCATCCTACGCCTCCCAGGGACTGATAAAACTTAGGTCATCCACTTGAGGGAAGTTTGCTATTGTCCTACAAACCTTTGCACTTGGAGGCCCAACAACGTCTACCAGAAGAAGGTTGTGTAGTAGACATCAGTGAGTCAAACACTATATTTAATTTCAGAATATCTTATGACTGAACGTTGTGCTGACATATGTGTTGCTTATCAGATGTAGTCACAGATAGATATTTTTAGCTGGAAAATAGTTTAAAGCTCGCTGCGTTCAGATTGCAACAGTCTTCGCATGGAAACATACAAGTACCCCATAACGGTTAGCAAAAAAGCACAGATATTTTGTTTTATTCACATGTGTCATGATGCTATCGAATGCACTGATGTCCCCTGTACAGGCGGAGACGTATGAAGCCCATGTTGCATCGCAACCTATGGATTCACAAGACGATGTCCAAGAAATTATTAGTACTGTTGAGTGTAAGATATCAGACACGTCGAGCTCCCCAAAGGATCCCGACACCCCGAGCTCCCCAAAAGCGGAGAAACGTGGGCCTTAGGAAGCTTGTCGATGAAGAGCAAGCTAAAAAACCAAAAACTATGTAAGAGCTCAAAGTGAAATTTGATAGCAAGACCATTGCTAAACAAGTGTCTTCGATATCAAGACGATCATGCAAGCCATCACAAGCTATATTAAGCCCATTCAAGACAACCAAATGGTAGTTTAGGTACATCCTAGGTAGCTTGGTGATCGTACTTTATCAAACGTACTTTATCAAACGTGCATCAACGAGCTATATTAAGCCCATTCAAGACAACCAAATGCAAGCCATCACAAGCTATATTAAGCCCATTCAACTACTTATGATACATTTGTGATTTACGATTTGGTGATCGTACTTTATCAAACGTGCATCAACGAGCGGTGAAAGATGGCTTGCTAACACCAGCTAAGACCGTAACAAAGTAGGGTATGATAACATAACACAATATAGCAATCTCTGCTTTTGCAGTACATACTTTTGGCAATCACGAACATTATATACTTTTGGCAATTAGGGATACATGCTCAGTTCTTTTGGTTGAACTGCCAATAGGTCATTCCACCAATCATTTGCATGATGTACTTTTGGCAATATCTTATAGTACAACCTAAGTGCATGTCAAAAAGTGGCAATAGGTACTTTTGGCAATCATGTGCATGCTACATTTCTGGCAATTACTAATGCATGCTCATTTCTTTTGCTTCAAATGGCAGTATGTACTCCTGGCAAACATTTGTGTGCTCTACTTTTGGCAGCTATTAATACAAGCTCATTTATAATGGTTTAACTGTCCATAGAAAGAACTTGAATGTCATTATTTCTAAACATACCAAATTCAGTGCAAGATATAGCATTAGCATCTTCAGTTAGAGTCATAACATATATGTACCATATATCACCATAGTGGAGGTATTAGGCAAGGTTGACCGCAATGCACTTAGGGTAGGTGCTTACAAGATAAACAATAGTTTAATGAAGTAAGATGCTTATTAGTACAGGGTAGACGCTTAATTAGGCGCCTATGATGTACAAATAGGCACTGCTGCTTCAGAAAACCATGTTTATTATTGTTAGCATGTACCTAAGCATATAGCATTGGAAGTTGGCCATTACTGGAAATGAGCAATGTACTACCAAACACTTAAACATAGCATCTTAAACAGTCGCAACCCAAAATATAAACCGGCGCATAAGTTCAAGCAGTACGGTGGGGCAGAAGTATCACACGACAACCATAACATAAAAACAGTCTTAACTAGGGTGAGTAGTAACAACCAAGCAGCGCATCAGATCCTCAACATCTTTGCCGGACGAGGAGGCCTCGTGAGGTAGAATGGCAGATGCCCCTTCGCGTACTTCCTGAGGAAGGCACCAAAAGCGGCATGTTTTGCCCGGACGTGGGGCTTGCGGTTCCTCCCATTACCACGACCGATATCGGTGCCATGCATGATCAGGCTGTCGTAGTCGTTCTTGATTCTCACGCGGCAGAAGGGGCAGGCTATGTTGCCGTAGAGCCTGTTGGGGCCGCTGCGGTATGGTATTTCCCCATTCCACAGCCTCCTGAGAATGTAGCGGCTCTTGCTGTCCCTGCTCTCCTTACTATCATCCACGTCTTCGTCATCTTCCTGTGTTTTAGTTGATCGACAACTATGTCAGATTAGGAATACAAAAATGTAGCATTTCATAAGAGTATCAAGTACATTCCGAAAGTAGGAATACAAAAATATGATCAATCAAATGATTCACACAACATGTACCTCATGTATTGCAATATATGTTTATGTATTATTTGTCATCTTTATTGTTCTTTTTTCTTTGCTTTGCATGCGTAGCTTTTCTCCCCTCTAAAAAAGTACTCCTATTTGTACAATCTAAGTTGATAATTAACTAAAGGGTTTGGGTTTTAGGGTATGAACAAATCATTTACTGCATTCAAGCACATATTTTATTTCATACTGAAAATAGATAATTCCAAAAACAGGATCATTTCTTGCCATTTCTTGCAGCAATATTTTGTATGATCTGGTTTTATCATAAAGAGATACCTGACAATATCTAATTTAATGATATTCAAACTAGATGAGCACATACTACAAAGTAAAACTACCGCATCAACAAAGAAAAGATTTCCCTCACTTGATATTTTGAAGACAACAAAACATATGAATCATGTCATGAATTATGTATAAAAAAGAGAAATTTTGGATTGAGGTACATCGGTTGCGAACATAAGAAATTTTGGCTTTAATTACTCATCCTTGTTGCTAATAATTACATAGGGTGAGTACATAAGAAACACTGCAATGAATTACTGACTGCAATCAGAAAATGTCTTCACAATATAGCTGTATGGCTTCATGATTTTCATCAAATAAACTAGTTTTTCTAACAACTAAATAAATGTACTGTTTACAAGGTCTCAACAGATTTGGTAATCGGATTGAAAATAAGATGCATAGTCCTCTTCATTATATGGAAATCATGAAGCAGATAGAAAAAGTTTCCACTGTGAAGGTATGAAAGATTCTATAAGAAAGGAGAAAATGTGGTATCAGCTTTGTGCATATGGAGCACTATGATTATGCTTAGTAATGAAAAATTCTATATAGTAAGAATGCAATAGAAAAACTTGTTGCTAGAAATGAACTGTTGCATGGACTTGGCATGCATGATTACTGACGTGGCATAGTTTCATGGATTGGTTTGTGCAAGAGAAGAACTAATCCATGTTTGTTGTTAATGGCAGGCAGTGGCCGTAAATAGTTACTGCATGCATCAGTACTGACCAGATGCATGACTCGATGATGTGGCCCAGTTTCATGCATACCAAAACCAGATAATGGGTTGCCACTATTGAAGAACAGAGCATAGTTTCATGAATAGCAAAACCAGATAATTGGTTGCACAATTGAGGAACGGAGCATAGTTGTAACAGGGGTTCTACTGATTTAAACTCTCATCATTGATAGTCTTGTTGGTACTAGCGAGGCACACGTGCATTGGGCATGAAAGCAAGAGTTAATGTCGATTATTTCAGATGCACTTTACATTGCTATGCTACTGTAGCAATGGATTTTTTTGTGTGTGTTTTCTTCAATAAAGTGATAATGTTTGTGCATATTATGCATTCAGATTCACAAAGTTCAAAGCATTAGCAATTCATTTAGAAGAAAAGAGTTTGCGATGTTAAAGTATCCAAGATTCTAGAACAATGGAGAAACATAGTGCTATGAGGTTGTTTGTGCATAGGTAGCATTGTGCTTAAGCTTACAAATGGAATATTCTAGATAGTACGCATGCTTGGAATTTTATTTTGCAGTAAATAAGATATCGAATGGCCAACAATGCTGGGATTTCCCATCTGTCCACCGTTGGATTGGCTTCATCCAACATCAAATATTCAAAGTTGTTTCCAGAGTACATGTTTTAAAAGTTACCATTTATAGAATCTCAAGCACCGTTGATAAATATTTACTGTTGCTTGTCAACTTTTCATGTTCTAGATATTAATCATCGATCCTCTTGTTGACTGTCATGAAATAAACAAATTTGCAGGAAATTTCCGTCCACTCAAACCTGTCTGAAAGAATCCTACGTTTTTAGTATGCACAATCAAACACTCATACAATCCTGTAGGATTCAAGATGACATGCCACTCGAATCCCACGTTTTCCCTATTCCTATGTTTTGGAAATCGTACGAATCAAAGAGGTGATACCTAACAAATACATCGTTTTCTACAGCAGAACTGATTCATAATCAGTTTCTAAATCATATTCTTAGTCATCTTCACAAAATAATTGCACGCACAGGGGATTTTAGGCATACATGACTACTTTTCCATGCCAGGTTTCAGATTGAAGGGGTTTCCTTCCAAATGTACCAAACAACTAGTACTAATCTTAACCCTAAGGGTGAGATCAAGAAACATAACCTATCTGGACGAAATATAATCCGTGCTGCATGCAACTTAGGAGAAAACCCCATGGGATAAAACCCCAAAAACAAAGTAGGAGAATAGAACAAAACAAAGTAGTACCTCCAGGAGCTCGTCGTCGACCTCCTCGTCGAACTCGACGGCCTCCTCCTACACTTCCTGAGCGGTGAGCTCGGCCTCCTCGTAGTAGTTGTCGATGAGCTCGTACTGCTCGCGCTTCGGCTTGAACCTCTGCTCCTCCAGATCCACCACCACCTCCTCCTCCACCTGCTCCCCGACCGCAGGCTCGACCATTGCGACGGTGGCCGGAGCAGTCACAACAGATGGTGCACCGCCTCCCGTCGCCGTGGCGACGCCCTCGGCCGCGCCAACCGCAGCGGCAATGACCACAGCAGGCTTCTCCACTGCTTCTACCGCTGCGTCCTTCTCCACCGTCGCGTATTCATGGCCGGCCTTCATCTTCCAACGACGAAGGGAAAGGGAGGTGGTTGCTGGCTCGTAGGAGGTAGGGTTCGAGGTGAGAGGAGAGGGTTTTTGCTAATTTGGGGAAGAAAAGCAGCAGGGGGAGTGGGGGAGGCGACCTTTATTTGGCGTGTGGGTGGACGTTTGGAGTTACCGAGGCTAGACGCGTGGCGTCGTGCGCTCGTGCGCGCCCCAACTGCTTTCATTTTTGTCATGAATTTGTATATATTTTGACATGTAGTTTAGCGAGGAAATTGCACAAACCACCTACTTTTGGTGTTACTTTTGCATAGAACACCTACTTTACAGGTTTGTTGCACAAAAAACACATATTGGGGTAATTTGTTGCAGCTAGGTCTAATCTGCCATTTTGGGTGGGTTGACATGATTTTTGACAAGTGAGTCCAATTTGTAAGTGCACCGCGGGAAAAAACATTCCACATCAGCACCCAACTAGAACTATGCAAAATTTACAAATAGTTACTCCAGAAATAATTCTCATTGTTTCTGGGCCCACAGAAATGAACTATTGACAGTTTTTTTTGTTCCCACATAACATCTTGGCACACAAGAGCATGCACCAAACTTGTTCTCCTTCGACACACGTACGCTATAACCCATGCACATGTACCAGTAATATTCACACTACACATGTCGATACCATCTTGACCAACACGCAACAACATTGGTCTCATTGGACTCACACATGCCATAAGGGGTCCAAATCATTCATCAATTCTTCTAGTCACATTCCACTCCAAGATGCGGCAATGGACCGACATGTATCAATCTTGATCTCTTTGCACAAATAATTGGTATAAGGGCTAGATGCACCAATAGATGTCACAATGCACTGACACATGTCACTTGGGCCAACATGCACCATGCCCACAAACAAGGAACAAATAAGCCTATACGATACACATGCACCGATAAACTATGTCTCGACATGCAACAACTTTTGTAGTCACATTGCACGCACAGTGCACACCAAGACACACCAACGGCCCGTCATGTAGCAATCTTCATGTGTTTTCGCTAATCATGGTCTCTTTGGCCTCGTGGATGCCATAATGGCCAAATGCACCAATATTGACACGTTGCACTCAAACACGCCACTTGGGCCAACATGGATCATGGTTTTTTACTAGAAAGGATCACATAAGCCATTATATAGTGTTGGTACCCTAGCTAATAACAACATATATCAAGATTGGTCCTAGTTGCAGCTACATAGGACCACTTATGCCACACATGGAGCAAAGCCTCGGTGCATGGTTTTTTTCGTGCGTCTGTGTCTGGATAAATGTCTTAAGGAGAGACAAATTGGTTCTGCCGAACACACTGCATCAGCCGAACTAGCTAGACCCTTTACCTCACACCTACATGGCCCTGGTTCGAATCCCCATGAGGCAGTTGGAAATGCCAAAAATAATTCTATGGGTACTGACACGTGGGGTCCCCTTGTCATCCACACAAACGCGCCACCACATGTACCACATTTGGCTAAGTGCACCTACTACTCCACATCATTTTCAACTTCTTTGTCCCCTTCTCGACCAGCGCCGCCGCCGCCATCTCCCGACGACGCCTCTCTTCGCTACCGGATCTGCGCGGTCGCCGCCAACTCTGGCAAGTAGGTGAGATCTCCCCTCATCCCCCTCGAGAATCTTCTTTCCTTCCCCAACCGTGTGCGTCTCCATCCGGACGTGGATCTGATCTAGAAATTTTATTTGATACATGCGGTAGATGATTTGTTGATGCAGATGATGGTTCTTTGATAGATTGATGGATGTCGTAGTGTAGGATCTGAGCAGTACCAGGGAAAAGGGAGGCCCTGTGCAAATGAAAATGAGGCCCTATGTGTGAAAAAATAAATCAAAATAATTCATCAGTTCTTCACTATAGTATGTAGTACTGACATTGGATTGGATTGGATTGGGATTTATTCGGTAGATGATACTGGCATTGCCATTGTCATTGGAATTGCTTTTTAGGTAGATGCTAGTAAACAGATTTAATAGGCATTGCATTTTAGGTTATCACTATGATTTATTATATGTATGATCTTTGTATTGTACTATGGTAGCATACAATTCAACTTAGAGTTCAACATGTTCTGTGTAGAATGGAGGAATCACCATGTGGATGGTGCAAGTCACGGTGCCGGACCAGCCTTTGTACTGCCACGCTGTTCGGCATCTACTTCCAGCCTACTTATGTTTTTGCAGCGGTAACAATTTATATAAACCTTCTGACAATTCATTTTTTTTCCTATTTCCACTAATGAATTGTGTCTGTTATTTGTTTTTATCTTACACAGACCTTCCCATGCAATGTGAGATTGGCATTCAATGAGCTCGTCGGAGACGCTGTGACCTTTGAAGCTTGTGGGGGCCCCTAAACTATGCAGGTCGATAAGGGGCGAACGATAACCCAAATAGGCGGAGATGAATGGGATCGTTTCATCGCCCGCATGCGTCTTAGTGGGGGTCAATTGATCGGCTTCTCCTTCAGAGGAGAAAGGCCCAGGATTTCTGTTATGTATCTGAATTTGATTTCCGATAGTGAGGATGAAGTTCATGAGGAGGACGATGGTGAGGATTCAGATAATGATGAGAACCCACTTGATGAAGCCCTCTATGCCCAAACACTGAGGCTGAGCGGCGAGGAAACGTGCAATCTCTAGGACATGCTTCCGCTACGCGAAGACTACGTCGGGATGCCATTCGTGACCCGCCTCACAAGGACGAATGCTAAACAGCATCTCATGGTATGTTACTTACTGTTGTAATTACATGATATGCATGGTTAATTAGTGTAGTGTTGATATGATATGCATGTTGTAGTACTGTGATGATATGCCTAGTGCAGAATTCATTTGGTGCAGAATTTTATGGTATGCATGTGTTGTAGTAATGTGATATATTCTTATAGTGTAGTAATATGCGATGATATGCTTAGTGTACGTAGTAATCTAATGATATGCTTAATTACTATAGTAATTTGATGATTAGCGTGTAGTGTAGTGATGTGATGATATATATGCTCAGTGTTGAATCCAATGATATATGTGTCCTGAAGTGTATGCTTTGTTGATAATTGCACGTGACATGCTCATATATCATATCAACTGTTTTCAGAAATTACCTAAGAGGTTATCTGTTAGCTGTGGCATCGAGCCAGATGAAGAAGGCTTGGCTGCTGGACCACGCCTTACTAGAACGGGCTCCATCACCACCTGTGCCTATGCAATGGACACGGACGGTCGCACTATCTTCAACCGGGCGGGGTGGAAGAAGTTTCTTCATGGCAAGAATCTTCAGGTAGGTCACGACATCCTACTCACTATTGCGAACACCCGTCGCCATGACTTGAGGATGATGATCACCATCAACCTCGTTTAGAACTGGCTGGGCCATGTTTCGATGTGAAATGAACTTGGTATGTCAGCTCTTGTTTCCGAGTACTTGCCGTGTATTACCGTACCAATCTATATATATCTAGGTTCAGTAAATGGGCCATTTATCGATATGAAATGAACTTGTTATGTTTGGGGCTTGTTTTGCTGTTGGCCCAGCGGTTATTTGAGACTTCCTTGAACTTGAATCTGTCTTGACTTGTTGTTGAATGCTTGGTGCTGTTGAGAGAGTCCTGGATTAGGGGTCCTCGGATAGCCGGACTATATACTTTGGCCGGACTGTTGGACTATGAAGATACGGGATTGAAGACTTCCTCCCGTGTCCGGATGGGATTGTCCTTTGCGTGGAAGGCAAGCTTGGCAATTCGGATATGTAGATCTCCTCCCTTGTAACCAACTCTGTGTAACCCTATCCCCCTCCGGTGTCTATATAAACCGGAGGGTTTAGTCCGTAGGACGACAACAATCAGAATCATAGGCTAGCTTCTTGGGTTTAGCCTCTATGATCTCGTGGTAGATCAACTCTTGTAATACTCATATCATCAAGATCAATCAAGCAGGAAGTAGGCTATTACCTCCATTGAGAGGGCTCGAACCTGGGTAAACATCGTGTCCCCCACCTCCTATTACCATCCGCCTTAGACGCACAGTTCGGGACCCCCTACCCGAGATCCGCCGGTTTTGACACCGACAGCTGTTGCTTTATAGTGTAAAGCTGGGGGGTTGGGGGACCCTTTTTCATAGGCTTCGGTTAATGGAATTTAGCTATAATTGTACTAATTGTTTTCTTTTCCATACAATTCTGAACCAAAACTACACATGGCACAACCTTCTGTGATTAGTTCCTTTGATAACTAGTATTGAAGAGCAGCCACAGAGTTCCATTCACAATTTACTTGAATTTTTGTTTTGATGGATAAACAAAATAGGAAGCTAGCAAACTTATTTAACGAGATGAGCAGACTATGTACTTGATGACATAAGCAAACTTGTTCAACCCTGACAAACATGACATAAACAAACTGGTTCAACTCTGACACACATGACATAAACAAGCTGGTTTAACCCAAGAAAAGCAAATTGCAAATTTCAGACAACAAGACAAAGGACAAGCACAAGCGCAAGCAACACGAAGGCATACTTTGATGTCTCCTCATCCCGCATAGTGGCAGTGGTAGAAGGGGTCCTCTTCCTGCTCTTTTGAAATTTCCAGACATGTGTTGATGTTGTCGATTATCTTCCACGACTTGTAGGTGGCGTACCCATCTATTGCTGCATACTCGATGAGGTAATCTGGCAGTGGGCTGACCCCCCATAGTTTATGGTCTTCCTTCTTGTCGATCTTCTCCTTCATCTTTGTTGTACAATGGGTGGATGACGCTGGCTGCAACATCAGCCAAGGAGTCGTACTGTTTTCTGTTGTATGGAACTCTCCAGTTGCGCTGAATGTTGATGTGCTTGTTGGGGTTTATCTCCAACCAGACATCTTCAGCTTGTCCTTGTCATTTTGAATGCTGAAACCAGCAAAGGTGAATAACTTCTCCTCCTGTAGGAGCTCTTTGAGGCACTTTGGCCTGCTAGGGGAGAGACAAGTGATGAATACATGGAGTACTAGTGTTTGTTTTTCAAGATTTAATTATTATGTTTTTATGGTTTACAAGTGATGAATACATGGAGTAGATGCTTATACAATATAAGTCATGGATGAATGTAGTTCAGAAATTAGTACACAAAGTTCTGAAATCAAAATCAAGTACACCATGTTATTTTTCTTTTAGGAATATATAGTTGAGTCAATGATCTATTTGCTTTCTTAGTGCCAGTTTAGTTTTATTTTGTTGAATAAAATAACATATACCTCTGCTTCACCAAGTTCTTAAGTTTTTTTGGTGGTGAAAATAACACCAGACCAAGTTTAGAAACTACTTCACTACATCAAGTTCAAAAACTACACTAGTGAATCAAGATGAGAAACTACACAGGTACATCAAGCTCACAAATTAATCTTGTGCAACAATTTCAGATACTAATCAAGTGCATCAGGTTAAAAATATATTCTAGTGCATCTACTTTGAGGAACTGCACTAGTGTATCCACTTTCACAAACTACACTAGTACATCTAGTTGGAAACTAGTCTAATGAAATTTCGAGGGAGCAGTATTGATGAATGGAAGAGGGTGAATGAGTAGGAGTTTTCACCATTTTGTGGCCGCGGCGATGTGGTATACGAGGCAGAGACCCTCCACGCTTAACTGCAGAACTGCTGCCATCTGCGGAGGTTCATCTTCTTTGGTAAACTCCACATCAACGCTGATGATCATAGGATACGAGCTGCAGGCGCTCCTCCTAATCCTAAAGATCATCTCGTCGGCCTTGCCTGGTTCGCTGGTGCAGGTGACCTCCATCGTCTCCTTGCCGTGGAGCTCAAACCCTTTGAGGGTTACGGTGTACTCACGCTTCTGACCGGGAACGTGAACATTGTCGAGGTTGCCGCTCTTGTCGGACGTCTGGCCACAATGACGCTTGGCAGACGCTTCCTCCGCCATGGCCCTCCTCCTGCGACTGCGGGCTTCGAAGAGAGAAGTTTGTGGGTTGTTTGTAGAAGAGATGGAAGCGCCAATGGAGGTTATTGGAATGAGGCAGTGATGTAGTCGATTTGGGGCTTTTCACGACTGGGATGGGGACGTGGGGGAGGCGGTTCGTCTAGGACGTGGGGGTAGTGGTGGTGGGGCACAGTTGCAGTCCGTCGTGGCAACCGCGCTCTGTGCACTGCTGGGTGCGCGTGCGCCTGAGTTTAGTCCCACCACGGGCCTGCATCCTGGCCCATATCACTGGGTTTGTAGTCGTATGCGGGCCGTGGTGTGTGAAATATCATGTTAGGTAGGTGGGCTTTTTTTCTATAAAATCTTTTTTTGCCTATGTGACATGTTGACTTATACTAATATAACACTTCCTTTTTTAGGTACACGTGTCTTATGTGAAAAGTTTAAGTTTGATAACAATGAAAAAACATGTTAAACCTTGCCACATTGCCTTTCTTGGACATGTGTAAAAAATTTAAGTTTGAAAACAATTGAAAAAAATGTAAAACCTTGCATCATTGAATTTTAGTTTTAAAATAAATTTGAAATATTGCAGTGAATTTGTAGACTATCTCCAAATCAACCATCTTCAACAAAATTTGAAAGTTTCGTCACATGCGGGATTTTTTCGGTCATTAGTACAATGTGGACCATTTCCAACATTTATTGCAAGTTTTGTCACGTATGGCATTTTTTGGGCATATCCGACACGAAAAAACCATTGTTAATACTTAAAAAATCAAGGACAATATTTTCTAGATCTTTTGGGATATCATTGTGATATTATTTAAATCTCACATAACTCACGCGGCCCGCCCCTCCCTAAATCCCGCGATTACAACGCCTCATTCTAACCACCCGGCCATGCCATCCGCAGCCCGCACGACCGCTGCAAGATCACATCGGAGACGCCGGGCTCACACGGATTACAGGATTCGCCGGCCACCGCCCACCTCCATGAGGGGTCGGACTTCAGTGTTCTTCTCGCCGCCCCCTCCTCGCGTGAACGCGCCATTTATCCTTGCCGCCGCCTACCACGCTATAGGGGCACTTCTAGTTTGCGACGCACTATCCGCGGCCATCAACTCGGCGGCGTCGTCTCCGAGAGAAGGTATTTCCTGATCGTAGCTTTTTTTAATCGTTGTCGGTCGCTCCTTTAGTAGTTGAACCCTCAGAGGGTTTGCACAACTTCACGTGGTTAAGCAATTGGATACCCTTGTTAAACTGTGCTTATTTTATGCACGACCAAATAGGTTGTGTGCTTAAACTCATAAGTGGATCATATGTTAAATGACCCACTTAATTTTTTTAATATTAGTTGACTGCTAATTTTGTTATACATCTTTGAATTATTGACTTCAGATTAATTGACCCGGTTTGCATCATCGCATACGAGCTAGCAATGTCAGTTTCAGATAGAAGTCTTCGTAACGGAGAAAAGCCTCGTAGAACTCAAACTTAAATTTGACAGCAAGACCATAGCCAAAGAAATGTTGAGCCCATTCAAACACAAATAGGTAGCATCAATTGATACATGATTTTGCTCATGCTCTACTTTTAGCATCATTTGATACATCTTCAGTTCTTATCATAAAATGGATATATGTACTTTTGGCAATCATGAGCATCCTCTACTTACTGCTATAACTAATGCATCCTCAGTACAAAAATTGAATTGGCAATACGGTTGTATTGACAATCATTTGCATGCTTCACTTTTGGAAGAACGAATGCATAGTTGAGTTATAACTGGTCATAGATATGGCTGGAACATCTTGAGTTATCATCACGGTCACGCAGAGACACTAAACCATCACCAGATATGTTGAGCCCATTCAAACACAAATATGAAGCAGCAATTGATATATGTTCATGCTCATGCTCTACTTTCAGCATAATTTGATACATGTTCAGTTCTTACCAGAAAGTGGAAACAAGCACTTTAGGGAAACATGAGCATCCTCTACTTATTGCAATAACTAATGCATCCTCAGTACAAAGCTTCAATTGGCAATAGGTAGAATTGGCAATCATTTGCAAGCTTTACTTTTGGCAAAAACTAATGCATAGTTCAGTTGTAACTGGTCATAGATATGGCTGGAACATCCTGAGTTATAAACTGAACATAATCAAGCCAAGCTATAACTACCATAGTCATAGTAGTAGAGTTCTTAGCATGCATCACCGTACGATTCTATAATGGCAGAATAACACAGCAAACATAACATAGACCATCCTACGATACTTGAGTTGCTATGGCCTTGTACAATGCAAGGTGATTAGGCGAGGTGTTTAGAGAGATAAACCAGGCTTTTCTTAAGCACCAGCGCTTATTTGTACAGGGTAGATGCTTAACTAGGCGTATGTCCTGTAGAAATAGGCAATGGTGCTTCAGAAAAACCCGGTTTATTTTTCTAAGCACCACCATTAGCATCTACCATTGTACAATGCCTAACATGCATCAGCAAAATAGTACTAATAACAACTTAGACCACTTAAGCAGATTAGCAACAAACACTTAGATAAACGGCAGATTAACCACCGCACACCATAAGTTCACATCCACCATAGACCATAGGACATAAGTTCTTACACACCATAGACCATAAGTTTTAGAGTCGACCAGCGAATATAGATAACATAAAAGGACATGGCGGTCCTGGGGCAGCAGCAGCAGTTTAGCAGCACATCACTTGTCTCCCTTGTTAAGCGCGGCGCGGCGGGATGTAGTAGGGCTCATTGACTTTGACAATCTTGAGGAAGCGCCTGTAGGCCGCATGTTTAGCAAAAGTACTGGCCTTATGCTTCCTGCTGTAGGAGTTGCCAGTGGTGACGGCATGCTACATCAAGCCATCTCTGCCGCCATGGATCGTCTTGCCACAGAATGGGAAGCCAAGCTTGCCATAGAAACGGTACTTGAATTTTCTATCAATCAGATGCCTCATGATGTAGCGGCTCTTGCTGTGCTTGCTATCCATGTCATACCCCACATTATCGTCATCCTCCTGTGAATTAGTACACAAAGTAGAACTCAGTTAACCTATTCTGATACATTGCTCTTAATTAGAACGTTTGAAAAGTACAGACGTGTAACATGACAACTATCTATTTGCTGGAAATAAGGCGTATATGCACATACATAATTGAGCCAAATAATTTGACATGCATAAATATGGACGGTGGAATAGTTGCATTGATAGATTAGTGCACAAGAAGTACATAATTAACACATGAAAGAATTCATGATGTGGCTTGGTCAAATGATACTTGATACTTGTTACAGGTGTAATTCTGATTGGAATCAGAAAAATGGCTTCATTATACTCCTCCATGTTACACACAAGGGGGTTTCTTCTATCTACTGGAATCAAGAAACCGTTATTCTTTCTGAGAGCAGCAATACTAATTCTCGAACATTGTTAGCCCCTGATGTTGGGGATGTAACTACTGAATATAAACCGCCCTGAAGGGGCCGGTTTACCCTCGGCCATAATTGCGGCCCACGAAGACTCAGAAGGTGGCGATTGCTGTAGAGCTTAGAGGCCCGGAGCCCAGGGGCGAATTAGGGCCCATAATGGTAAAACCGCCATAACCATGTAACTTGTTGTAAGATAAGAGAAAGAAGAGACCGAGCCGGACACTTGTATGAGCCGGCCTCGGGACTCTGTACACCGGCCGGACGTCAACCCGTGTATATAGCGGGACGACCCAGCGGCGGTTTGAGGACAGACAACAATAATTCGAGGCTTAGGCGAAGCTATTGCTCCCTAGTCGCTGAAATCACATCAATCCCATCACAAACTAGACGTAGGCTTTTACCTTCATCGAAGGGGCCTAACTAGTATAAACTCTCGTGTCTTTGCGTCCGCTTTAACCCCTCTAAGTTAACCCGTACGATGGCCCCGCGACTAAGTCCTTTCATGAGGACATCTGCCTTGACAATTCCACGACAGTTGGCGCCCACCGTGGGGCTATCGCATCGATGGTTTGATGATCTTAGAGGGCAAGTTCGAAGGACTCAAAGGCTATCTTTGTGGGCGGATGACCAAGAGTCATCGCGGCAAGCTCTACATCGGCGATGCAGGCTGGGGCTCGAGGCGGCTCGATTGAGTACGGGTACCGGGTCCCCTTTGGTGGCATACACGTGTTCATCGGCAAGATCGGTGAGCTGGGGCTGGGCGGACATCTGCACCGACCTCGTCGAGACGGCTCGTAGGCGAAGAAGAATCCTTCCCTGTCTAAACCGGTTGTCAGGCGTGCTTTCGTGGGAGTCATCCACGGAGGAGACTATGAGGGAGGATCAGCATCTGGTGGCGAAACCGTTGTCTACTCTGATGACGAGTCGTCGACCGGGGATTGTTCCGACGATGGCTAAACCGGGGAAACTGAGTCTCTGTACCAGCTGCAAGATGGCCAGATCGGGGGCTGTTCTGACGATGAGAGTATTCCGGACCCTTTGAGATGCCCAACCAGGTTGGAATATTCATGGCCGGTACACAAGCGACGCTTCACTCTTCGACCGCCGCGCCAATGGTCGCCGGTTGAACAGCGGTGATGGAAGCCGGGGCAGGAGGCCCTATGCGCCCGCCGGCTCAAGTTTTATCAGAGCTATTTGGTGCATTGGCTGTGCTCATGGCAGATGCTAACCCGGCAGATCAAGACCTGCATAATGCGGAGATTGCAAAGGTGAAGGAGCAGATCACTCAGGCTAAAGCGGATCTGGCAGCCGCGGACGTTAAGATGATGGCAGAGCGGGCCGCTTTGGATGCGCAGGCTTATAGGCTCATGCTGGTAGAGCGTTGCATGAAGTCATGAAAAGAAAGTACAGATCCCGTTTGCCCTCGGTTTTCGAGGGAAGAGACCTCTTCAACACCCGTGAGCGAGGACGATAATCCGCCGCCCGATGGTGAGCCGGGCGGAAGCACTGGGGCGAAGCGCGCCGATTCAGCCCAGTGTGATAGATCTGCCTCGCCATCATGCCGGCGCGCCTCAGGCTGTGCAAGCACCTCCATGTCACTACTCCAACCCGATGGATAACCTTGTTGCGGCTGCGGCACGGTTGGAGGCGATTCCAATCGAAGGCGATTCACCACAGGCGGTAGAAACACGCAGGGTCAAAGAGCTCCTTAGGACGGCCCTGGCCCAACAGGAAGCGTACTCATACAGCCGTGATCGGATCCACTCCACCCCCCGCCCAAGCCGGAGTTATAGCCGGCACGCAGATGAACCGGCCGTGTCAAGTAATGCGCAGCGCGGTGCACCTCGCGGCAACAACCCGGCGGGTGGCTTCGAAAACGCTCAAGAGGTGGTGGACCGGGCCAGGGCACGTAGGGAGGCCGAGTTAGCAGCACAGCATGAGGATCATCAGCTCGCGCCGGTTCGACCGACCATCTTCGAGCCTGGGGTTACATCTGGCTCTTTGGGGGTGCTTTGCCTCGTCCCCGCTTTACGCAATGTACGCTTGCCCAAACACTTCAAGGGGCCACGCAAGGTGCCCAATTATACCGCCGATCGGCTCGTGCGTGGATAGAAAGCTATGAGATGGCCATGGAGATGCTGGATGTGGATGAAGCTGCGTGTGCAAAGTATTTCACCATGATGCTTGAAGGCACGACCCGTACTTGGTTGAAAAACTTGCCACCCAATTCCATCAGTTCATGGACCCAGTTGCGGACCCGGTTCATTCAAAATTTCAAAGACACCTGTAAGCAGCCCATGTCTGTGGTGGACTTGGCGGCTTGTGTCGAGCAAAGGAGAATCCACAACCCGTTGGGTACGCCCGCGTTTGAAGTTTTACATTCTTCGCACCGGATCAACACCGATTCTGCGATCTTAACCCTAGAAGGCAATTGCGGTTCAAACCTTTAAAATTGAAGCTGGAGTCGCATGAAGCGTTTTTGCAATGACATGGGCACTCTTATGGGCGTTTTAGTGAAGTATGCTGATTACGATAGTACCAAGGATCCCGAAGTCCGAGGAGGATGATGAAACAGGAAGGAAAACAGAACAGCAACTCCGGAGGCCAGCAGCATCGATCGGTAGCGTAATGGAGGAAACAAGCGTAAGGCGAATGGTAACATGGGCTTCATAGCCAACACCAACGTGCAGGACAAGGGTCAACGGCGCAAGGGTAAACATCCGAACCGAGGTGGTGCGCCTAATCACAATCCGGACCGGTTGAATTATCTGCTGAATCAACCCTGTCCGAAGCATGGGACGAAGGAGGCGCCAGTAAACCACCTCTGGAAGGATTGTTACATTATGCAGGAGTTTAAAAGTTCTAATGCTTTCCGGTATGATCAAGGGCCCGGCGGCGGTTCAGGGTCCGGCCCGGGTTACGGTGGAGGAAATTTCGGTCCAGGGTTTAATGGTAATCCGGGGGGGGCAGAACAATCAGAACAACCAAGGTGGTTACAATCAGCAGCAGCAGCAGTCGGGTTATCAAAGCAATCCGAAGCAGTTGAATGGTGGACAGTATCACGTCTTCACCACTAGCTTGGACAAGCGAGACCGGAAACTTCAGAAGCGGGCGGTCAACGTTGTTGAACGGCCGTGCCTCATTACCTACGCTGGTCAGAGCAGCCTATTGTGTGGAGTAGAGAGGATCATCCTCCCCGGGTTGACAATCCGGGTCAGCTAGCCCTTGTGGTGGCGCCTCAGGTAGGAGGATACAAATTCACCAAGGTGCTTATGGACGGAGGTAGCATCATCAACATCCTGTATTATAAGACCTTCCGTCGTATGGGGTTAACGGATAAACATCTCAAGCCGTCCAATACAGTGTTTCATGGTGTGGTGCCTGGCAAGTCAGCATATCCGGTTGGTAAAATAGCTCTGGAGGTGGCCTTTGGGGATGAACATGACTCCAGATCGGAAACATTGACATTTGAAGTGGTGAAAATTCAAAGCCCTTACCATGCCCTGTTTGGGCGGCCGGCTTATGCCAAGTTTATGGCGCGACCTTGTTATGTCTATTTGCAGCTAAAAATGTCGGGTCACAAAGGGACAATAACGGTTCATGGGAGCCGTAAGATTGCTTTAGAGTGTGAGGAAGGTGATGCGGCTTACGCAGAGTCGGTTTGTGCCACCGAAGAGCTAAAGTACTATAAAGACAATGTTGATCCGGCGGATATGACCCCGTTGAAGAAGCCAACTACAGAGCACGATCCGGATCTGAAGTTTAAATCGGCTGAGACTAAACTTGTTGACTTTGTGCCCGTGATTCGTCCAAGCAGTTCATCATCGGTGCTAACTTGGATCCTAAATAGGAAAGCGCTCATCGAGTTCATCCGTGAGAATCGGGACATTTTGCATGGAAGCCTTCCGACATGCCGGGTGTACCGAGGGAACTCGCCGAGCACACTCTTAATGTTGATCCCAAGTACAAACCCGGTAAAGCGGTTCCTTCGCCGGTTTAACGAGGAAAGGCGCAAGGCCATTGGAGAAGAGGTTGCCGTGCTCTTAGCAGCAGGTTTTATCGTTGAAGTTTTCCATCCAGTGGCTTGCTAATCCGGTGTTGGTCCTTAAGAAAAAGCGGGACTTGGCGCATGTGTGTGGATTACACAGATCTTAACAAGGCTTGTCCAGCAGATCCTTTCGCCCTCCCCCGCATTGACCAGATTATTGATGCTACGGCGGGTTGTGAGCGTTTGAGCTTTTTGGATGCGTATTCTGGATATCATCAGATCAAAATGGCGGTTAAGGACCAGGAGAAGACAGCGTTTATCACTCCCTTTGGAGCCTTCTGCTATGTGTCTATGCCTTTTGGGCTCAAGAGCGCCCAAGCAACTTATCAGCGTTGCGTACATAATTGCTTGCACGAACAGATCGGCTGTAACGTGCATGCTTATGTGGATGATATTGTGGTTAAATCAAGGAAGAAGGAGACACTGATTGAGGATCTGAAAGAAACCTTTGACAACTTGCGGGTGTACAAGATGATGCTTAACCCGACCAAATGTGTTTTCGGTGTTCGGCGAGCAAGTTATTGGGTTTTCTTGTGTCCAACAGGGGATTGAAGCTAATCCGGAGAAAATTACGGCTATCACCTCCTTGGCTAAGCCAAAGTGCATTAATGATGTCCAGCGTTTGGCGGGTCGGATTGCCGTGCTAAGCGGTTTATCGGCCGCCTCGGAGAAGGCCATTCCTTTGTACCAGAATCTTTGAAGAAGACGGATCGGTTTATGCGGAGTTCACCCGCCCGATGAAGCATTGGAGGATTTAAAGCGGCAATTGGCCAACCCGCCTGTTCTCGCCGCTCCCATTGACAAGGAGCCGCTATATGTTGCTGCTAATGCCAGGGTAGTTAGCGTAGCCATTGTGGTAGAACGGAAGGAGGCAGGAAGGATTATCCGGTTCAACATCCGGTTTATTACATCAGCGAGGTGCTCATTGAGTCCAAGCAGAGATATTCGCATTGGCAGAAGCTGGTGTATGGAGTCTATGGCAAGCCGGAAGCTGAAGCAGTATTTTCAAGGGCATCCCATCACGGTGGTCGATTCAGCTCCCTTGGGCGATATCATACAGAACCGGAAGCGGCGGCGGATTGCTAAGTGGGCCATAGAGCTTGGGCCGCACGGTTTAAGGTATGTGCCTCGGACGGCAGTAAAATCCCAGGCACTTGTGGATTTCATTAATGATTGGGCGAAGTTACAAGCGCCTGAAGAAAAGCCGGATCATACCTATTGGACCATCCACTTTGACGGGTCCGAGCGGTTGGAGGGCTCGGGGGCTGGAGTTGTGTTAACTTCCCCACGAGGTGAAAAGTTTTGTTACGTCCTTCGCTTAATGTTCCCTTGTGCTAACAATGCAGCTGAGTATGAAGCCTTGCTCCATGGTCTTCGGATGGCTAAGGAGATGAATCTAAGCCGGGTTAAGTGCTTCGGTGACTCGGATTTGGTGGCCCAACAAGTGTCGTGCACTTGGGATTCCAAAGACCCACTCATGGCTGCATATCGTCGGGAGGTGGATGTTGTTGCAGGTCATTTTAAAGGCTATCAGGTGGACCATGTGGATCGTCGGAAGAACGGCGGCGGACGCTTTAAGCGGTTGGGCTCTCAACGCATAAACCGGTCCCGCCTAATGTCTTCCTTGATGTATCGCACAATCCGTCGACCAAGCTTCCTGATGAAGTAGATTTGGCTATTCCTGATCCGGAGGCTCGATTGGTGGCAGCCCTGCATGTCATTCGGATTGGACGCTCCCTTATTTGGCGTACATGAGCCGGGCGAGTTACCAGAAGATGAGACGTTGGCCCGACAGATAGTTTGGCGGTCTAAGTCTATGACCATTGTTAATGGCGAGTTGCATCATTGCAGTGTGTCAGGGGCGTTTCAGCGTTGTGTGTCCCCTGAGGAGGGCTGCGAAATATTGCATGAGATCCACGAAGGGGACTGTGGTCACCACGCCGGTTCAAAATCCTTGGTGGCTATGGCGTTCCGCCATGGTTTTTATTGGTTGACTGCCCATGCTGATGCGGAAGATCTGGTCAGACGATGTGATGGTTGCCAGAAGTTTTCTAGACGTGCTCATATATCGGCCCAAGAATTGAGGATGATTCCAATTACTTGGCCGTTTGCGACTTGGGGGCTGGACATGGTGGGACCTTTTAAAAGGTCCAAGGACAAGAAGACACACTTGCTGGTAGCAGTCGACAAATTTACAAAGTGGGTCGAGGCGAGCACATTAGCAAGTGTGATGCGCCACGGCGGTGCAGTTCATCAAAAAGGTGATTTTCCGGTTTGGCTTTCCACACAGTATCATCACAGATAATGGTATCAATTTGTCCAAAGGTGCCATGAAGGAGTTCTGTGAACGGGAGCACATCCGGCTTGACGTTTCTTCAGTAGCTCACCCACAGTCCAATGGTCAAGCGAGCAGCTAATCGGTAGATCACGAGAGGTATCAAGCCCGGCTTATGGTCCCTTCTGAGAGGACGCCGGGCTGTTGGGTAGAAGAGCTACCATATGTGTTATGGAGTATAAATACTACCCCTAACAGATCCACTGGATACACACCGTTCTTTATGGTCTATGGAGCGGAGGCGGCCTCCCCAGCGATATCCGTCATGACTCGCCTCGTGTGGCAGCCTATGTTGAGGCAGATAACGAGACAGCACGGCAGGACGCTTTGGATCGACTAGATGAAGAACGAGATATGGCGGCTGCTCGCTCGGCGATTTACGGAAGGATCTTCGTCGGTATCACGATCGGTGGTCGTAACCGTAACCTTTCAAGAAGGAGACTTGGTGCTTCGGCTCATTCAAGACCAGACAGATATGCACAAGCTATCCCCACCTTGGGAAGGGCCTTTTGTGGTCAGCAAGAATCTGCACAACAGGTCATACTATCTGATTGATATTCGAGAGCATAAAGACTCACATACGTCGAAGAGGAGACCAACAGTCGTGGAACATAGCTCATCTTGACCTTATTATACCGAGCCATCGGCTCTCCTTATGTATATATTATGACAATGTATATATTATGAATAAAAGCAATTAACCGAGCCTCGGCTAAAGCGGGGTATCCGCTCGTAAAAATCCGGCTTGGGTACATGGAGTTGTTGTCTTAAAAGCGGCCTCCGGTTTATCCCTTGAGCTTGCTCTTGTAAGCTTTTAGATATCACTTGGGGGCTTGGTCGTATCCAGACCAATGCCACACCTCTTGATAGGCGAAAGCCACCAGATCACTTGGGGACATGGTCAAGTCTAAACCAGTCACGCCTCTTGATCGGCCTAAGGCCATAGAGTCACTTGGGGGCTTGGTCGAACCCGAACCATTGACACGCCACTTGATCGGCATAATGCCACGGTTTCAGTTGGGGACCTGGCTGACTTGAACCGTAGCTACACCTTATTGGGAGCTGGGTCGTGTCCGACCATGGTAATACCATCTGATCGGCTCAGTAAAGCCTCTTTCTGCAAATTGCTATTTGATTTTTTGTTGCGTTTTTAAACCGATAACATTTTTTCAAACCGGTTCAACTAGTCAATTGACGGCTCTCTGTTTATGTTAATCCGGAAATAACTTTTCCGGTTTGACTTTTACTGTTAGCATCCCATTATGGAGTAACATGGGGCTTAACATGACCCGGCATGGTTTACATGGTAAACCGGCATTATAAATACAGGAGCTGTTTTCTCCTTTGACGGTAATGGTTTATACAACCTCCGCTTCCAGGTTGGCTAAGCCAACTTCATGCCCGACGCAGGTATTTTTGTATCACAAAATTTTGATCATATACCTCAATATTTCCTTACATATACATATGAGCGTCACAAGCCGGCTGGCGACACAAGCCGCCGTGGCAGTTTAATTTGTGATTGCAGGCAATATAGATTGAAGGTTTCGATTATTCAATCAAAAGTATCAGCACCTTTGTGCAAAGGTTGCAGAATGAAGGCATAAAGGCATATTCAAAACAAAAGTGATGGCTATTCTATTACAAGGCCTTCAGAGGCCCAATATTTCGAATGGTGTCATGACTAGCAGCTTATGATGCATCAACCTGGCTTGACGGATCAAGCTTCCTTGCCGGGTTGACGTGAAGAAGATGGGTCGTCTGGCATCGGTTCAGCTTCTTCCTCCTCATCACCCAATGGCCGGAAGTCATTGGTGGACCAGTCAATCCGGTTTAAAGCACGAAGACAGCCTCTTCACTTATAAGCTCAGCCGGATCAACGTCGAGGGCATAAGTGTGCTTACGGATTGGAGGAACAAGGTTACGCACTTCGGAATGAAAAATTCCACCCGCTGTTGTTTGCATCATAGAAAGAGCGGTAAACCGCCAGTTGGCTTCGCTGCCAGTTGACTCGCCGGAAGGACGATCTTCTTTGTTATCCGTTTGAGGGCATTATTATCAAAGGCTTCGCCATTTTCTTGAGCTGGGAAGCCCTTGGCTATGTCAGCCGGATCAAGGTCCGCTATCCATGCTTTGGCGCGAGTTAGAGCCAATAAAGTGCCAGCCCGGGCCGCAGATCGTTTCAACTCTTCAAGTTGTGCCGGGATCATGGATAGCCGGTCTAGCGTATCTTTGATCAAAGATGGAGCAGCGTTATTATACGATGTCGCACATATGACTCATTGGGTGCTCAGATACGCTTGCTCAATCAGCGTATATACGGCCTTGAGCTTCTTCCGCATGTCTGAACCCAGATGAGCAATACGCTTCCCTATACCGGTTTAAAGAAGTTCAGGTTCGACCGATGGAAATGTCAAAACGGAATAGTAATCACAAACCTTGGAGAAACATCTCTTACCAAAGATCGCGGAGGTCATGGCGTTAATCTGGCGCCTTAGTCCGGTGAGCTCTTCTGTCACCGGTTTAAGAGCTGCTTCAGCATCTTCAGCCCGTTTTAGCAACCCGGCCTTCTCCGTCTCCCAGTTGGCCTGCTCAGATTTAAACCACTCCTTGAGCTGCTCCATAGTGGTCAAGGCGGTTTCAACTCATCCTTGGCCTTGGAGGCTTCGCTTGTTGGTCTCCAAATTGGCACGAAGGTCATTGAGCTTTCGGTTTGTTGGCATATCTCACTCGATAAAAAGGGATCACGCTGGTTGTTTCATCATGAAGTCCCAAGCTCAATACAGGTATTCAACTTGGCACTTGGGGGCTAATGGCTAATTGATCTCATCTTGCTATGGTGATACATGTTAAGTCCCGGTTTAACTATGCTAAGTTGAACCGACCCTTGGGGGCTACAGCACTGAAGTTTGAGACGTATGAGTTTTATATTAAGTCCCGGTTTAACTATGCTCAGTTGAACCGGCCCTTGGGGGCTACTACACAACAAAAGTACAAGAGAGGCATAACTCCTTACCTCATAGCGTTCCTTCATACGATTCACCAGACCGGCTTCGAAGTCACGACTTGTGTAGAGTCGGTTCAGGAAGCCGGAGTGAAGTTCTTGGGCAGAGAAGTTATCATAAGGCAGCGGATCAGTTTTCCCTTCTCTTTACTCATGGCGATAGACTCTTCCTTGGAGCTGTGTTTTGATAAAGCGACCGGATTGCGAGGCGGAATAGGCGGAGCCTGTCACTACGACATCAACATCTTTGGCCGGGCTGGACGGATTGGCATTATTCATTGGGCTTGGTGTATTCATACCCAGGCTCGGCGTTCAAAGAATCGTTACCTGTTCACTGCAGGACTCGGTGGAGCAGGATGTGAGGTTTCCACTTGGGCATCCGGTTCAACCTCTGGCGGATTAGCATTGTCGTCTTGGTTCAACCCGGCAGAACTGTTTTTGGCAACTTCAGGCTTTTCGCCATGGTGCTCTGGAGTCTTCTCCGGATCAGCATCCTGAGGGTCAAGGGTTTTCGCCTTCTTACTTAAGCGAGCCTTGGTGCTGCAATATTCCGAGTTAGAGTGTGATAAACCGACAAATGCAAAAAAGAAAGAGTAATATTCTCACCCAGCAGCAACTTTAAGAGGAGGCAGTTGAGTGGTTGCTGAACCGCCAGATGAGTTGGAAGAGGCCTGGTAATTCGGATCAGACGGATTGAGAGGACATCGGAAGAAACCTTTCAAAGGATAACGCTTTTCAGGAGAACAAATCACCTCTGGACGACGCTTCCGGGTTGGGGTGTCAGGTAAACCGGACGACGTAATTTGTTGACCGCTGTGCCGGGTTGTACGGCGTTCTTCAGCTTGCTGTGTCTTCAAAGAAAGATTTGGATTTAAATGAGCACGGGAGTGAGATTTTTTCACTTACCGGACTGTGCGGCGAATTCTTTTAACCGGTACAAGAATAGATTCGGAAGAAAGAAGGATTACCTCAACAGGATCGGCATGGCTGGCCTCAACATCATCCCGGAATTGTGACTGTCAATAGGATGAATGATAAAAGGGACAAAGTAAATCAAGTTTTACCTCAGCTTCGAATCTTCATCTTCCGCGGTTCGTGAGGACTCGGCGGTTTTCCTCTTACCAGCTTTCTTGGTGGTCTTGGACTTTACGCGAGGACCCCGGGCCGGTTTGGTTCGTTTCCAGAAGGAGCTGTTAGCCTGAGAAGTAACAAGGATTAATATATATCAATAAGGCATTAAAAAGTCAGTAGAGCGATGAGCGGAGTCTTACCGCAGGCGGCTTGTTGGAAACACAGAACGGGGCCAACCCGGTTTGGCTGCAGACGGAGATCGGTTCATCGAGCATCCTTTTCACTGTCTCAGTAACTTCCAGCTCAGTTATTGGTAGCTCGTGACGTCGTTGAGGGTCTTTGATGCTACCAGTGTATTCGTGCATCAATCCGGGGCGGCGGTTTAATGGCAAGATGCCCCAAGAAACCCAACATTGAACAAGGTCAATGCCAGTTAAGCCATTGGCCATTAGAGCCCGGAGCTTGATAATTTGAGGCGCAAAGTTCTTCCGTTCTGCGGCGGTCAAGCGTAAAGGCAATGGGTGATGGTTGCTAAGCCGGTGAGGGCGGTAACCCGGCAAGGGGTTTTCGCTGTTAGGAGCGGTATTCCGGCAATAGAACCAGGTTTGGTTCCAATGTTTTGGATGGCTATGGTGTTTTGCGTGAGGGAAGTCTACTTCCTTCCTTTTCTGGATTGAAACGCCACCCAGTTCCGTGTTAGGACCATGCGAAAACTCCGTACGACGGTTCAAATGAAAGAAATCCCGGAATAACTCCACAGATGGTTCTTCTTGAAGATAGACTTCGCAGAACACTTGGAAATTGCATATATTGGACACAGAGTTCGGACCAATATCTTGTGGATGGAGTTGGAAACTTGCGAGGACATCCCGGAAGAATTTTGATCCGGGCGGGCTGAATCCCCGGTCTAAGTGTTGCATAAATACAATTACTTCTCCTTCTTGAGGCTCGGGAGGGCATTCGCATCCGGAACACGCCAATGGAGGACATTTTTGGAGGCTAAAGCGCCGGTGGTGACATATCCATTGAGTTGTGTCTCGATTGATTTTGGACCGGACCCAATTGCAAGCTGAGAATTGTTTGGCCATTCGGAAGAAGAAACTGCGAAAGGAAAAGTAAAAACGGTTCAACGTTAACGGTTCGGACATATTATACAATGCTAAACCGGCAATTCGACGATCAGTTCAATTTCCGGTTTAAGCGAGGACTAATGGAGTCCGTGGATTAGCTATCAAAAATTAAACCGCCCTTAGGAGGAAGAGACAGAACTGGAAAATCTGCTAAGTGTGGATGTAAACAGGTTTCACATATGAATGGAGTTAATTTGGATCTACCGAAGATTCAGTAAGGAAAAATTTCCGCGACCCATGCAAGCCTTATAAAGGGCAGGGAAGTTCGTGCATTCTAACAAGAGGGTCTGAACAAAAAGAAAGATGTGCAAAGTGCTAAACTGAAGGCGGAGCAGCATTACTACAGGATATATGCTATGGTTGGATTAAAAAGCCATGGCAGAGCAGGTATGAAGAGACTAGGGATGAACACCTATGAACGATGATATGAACAGGAGCCTCAAGATGCAGATCTAGGGCATGAGGAGGACCCTTACCCGATGCACAGAATAGCGGAGGAGCGCCAAGAGTCTCTGGTACAACCAGGTTGATGCAGCGGCCTTGCACTGACGCGGCGTTCGGAGGTCGGAGGCGACGGCGGAGCTTCAGAGCTGGAGCGTCGCGAGGAAGAAGAAGCGCGGAAGGAGGAAGAAGAGAAAGGGCCTTCCGGTCTATTTATAATGAGACGGAGTAATTAACAGGCACGAGAATGGAGGAGTTGAAAGCGGCAGACGGCGCAGCGGTCGCCCCGATTTCCGGGATAGTATTAAATGAAGGGAATCTTACTGTTTGGGCTTCTTTAATAAAGATGACGTCAAGATGCTCTATTGCTGTGGTCGAAGGATGACGTCATGGCGGTTTAAGCAGATGGCGGTTTACGAAATATGAAGGAAGATATTCAGAGTTTCCTAAGATGTTGAAGATTAACATGAACAAGTTCAAGTCAATCTGGGGCCTAATGTTGGGGATGTAACTACTGAATATAAACCGCCCTGAAGGGGCCGGTTTTCCCTCGGCCATAATTGGGGCCCACGAAGACTCAGAAGGTGGCGATTGCTGTAGAGCTTAGAGGCCCGGAGCCCAGGGGTGAATTAGGGACCATAATGGTAAAACCGCCATAACCATGTAACTTGTTGTAAGATAAGAGAAAGAAGAGACCGAGCCAGACACTTGTATGAGCCGGCCTCGGGACTCTGTAGACCGGCCGGACGTCAACTCGTGTATATAAGGGGACGACCCGGCGGCGGTTTGAGGACAGACAACAACAATTCGAGGCTTAGGCGAAGCTATTGCTCCCTAGTCGCCGAAATCACATCAATCCCATCACAAATTAGACGTAGGCTTTTCCCTTCATCGAAGAGGCCGAACTATTATAAACTCTCGTGTCTTTGCGTCCGCTTTAACCCCTCTAAGTTAACCCGTACGATGGCCCCGCGACGAAGTCCTTTCATGAGGACATCTGCTGTGACAATTCCACGACACCTGATAAGTTTCAGAAGGAAATTGATAAAGGAGCTATGGACTACTATCTGTATCCCTTATCTTGTGACTCTGATGATACCGGTGAGGAAAATACTTTGGAGGAACTTAACTTGGAAAAGGAAATGTTGTCATGCAAAACAAAGTGGTTTCTTTGTTCTATTTATCGGAATCAGAAATTGAATTCTAGTTTTACAAATATATGCTAAGATTAGCAAATGTAGTTTTCATGTCCCTCAAGTTGAGTATTTAGGGCATGTTGTCTAAAAAAGGATTCATTCCAGTGGTCAGATGCTCAAATTGAGGCCTTCACAACATTGAAGAAATTTTCTGGTCACTGCTCTTGTTATGGCTTTGGCTTATTTGACCCTACCATTTACTTTTTAAACTGATGCATCTGGTCAAGGTATTGGTTCTGTCCTCATGCAACAAGGCAGACCAATTGCCAGAAAAGGAAATGTTGTCATGCAAAACAGGGGTTGTCAAAGGAATAATCAAGTGGCCAAAACAGGATTCATACCAATTAAAACATAATGTAGATGAATCATATGATAGTTAAGAAGGAGATGAGTCGATGGGTGGTGTTTCAAGAGATCAGTATGGCAACTCTGTGTCAATTCAGTAAATTGCCATTATATTCCAAATGCATCCTCTGCCTGCTTGATGGAGTCGGTGGCAATGAAAGAAGGCTTATCTTTGGTAGCATTTGTAGGCTATCATCAAATTATTGTAGAATGGGATTGCTTACAAGTTGTTCAAGCTTTTACTGGAGGTAACTCATGGTGACACGAAGGATCACGTATTATTACTGATTGTTTTGATATAGTTCTGGAGATAGGAACTGCCACATTTTCTCACTGTCCTCGGGAAGCCAATGGTGTCGCGCATGAGATCGCTAGAAATAGCGACGAGAATCATCTATCTTGTATTTGGGTTGATTGCCCCACTTCTTTCATTCATGTATCTCTTGTGAATGATGTAAGTTTGCTTAATCAATAAAGCATGCCGTGATGGAATCCGATAATGAATCTCTGTTTTAGCTATACTAGTGGGTTTTTTCTTCCGTCTATTCGAATCAGAAAATGAATCAGATTCTAAAACCACCATCCAACAAGAAAATCTATGCTAGATCCCTACAGTCCTACATGTACGCAAACATTATGGCTGGGCTAGTACATGAGTAGAAATATCTCATCAATACGTGAAGAAAATGATTCAGATTCAAAAACCACCATTCAAGATCCAAGAAAATCTATGCTATATCCTTTCAACTAGCACACCCATATGAAATAGATGCTCATGTACTTAACAAGAAAAACCCCAATGCCATGAAAAAACAGAGTATTTGAAGGAAAAATAAATCTGAAAATCAAAGTAGTACCTCCGAGAGCTCGTCAATGACATCCTCGTAGAAGTCGCATACCCTTCCTGAGATCCACATCCATCTCGAACTCTATCTCGTTCACGTCGCCCCCCCCCCCCCCCCGTAGAACTCCTCCTCGATTTTGTCATAGAGCTCGCGCTTCAGCCTCGCCTTCTCCTCGTCCAGATGTTCCCCGACCTTCTCGCACACAGGCTCGCCGACTGGTAGCTCGACGGCTGGGATGGCAGCGGGAGGAGGCACAACAGTTGCTGCACCGCCAGCCGTCGCTGCGACGGCGGACTCAGCCGCTGCAACCGCAGCGGCAGCCACGGCAGCAGACTGCTGTTCACCGATGGTTGCCTCCGGCTCGTCCGCCGCATCTTCACGACCACGCTTTATCGGCGGTCGACGAGATGAGGAGGGAGGTGTTGGAAGGGAGGAGAGGAGTTGATTGGTGAGGAAGGGAGGAGGGTTTAGGAGAGGACGAGGTGGTATGGCTGGAGTGGGAGAGGACGAGGGTTTTCTAGCCGATTTGGGGAAGAAAATGAATGTTGCTGCCTCTTGGAGTTACCGAGGGGTCGAGGGGGGGGGGGTGATTTGTCTCACCTACCAGGGCCTTCCACAGTGAGGACGCGTGGGGTTTGCCCTGCACCGTGCACCTTGCATGTGGTTTGCCCCGCGCCGCCCTTCAAACTGCTGACACGTGGACACCAGCAGTGGTTAGACATGATAGATATGGTAAATGAATTTACTAAATCTGAGGGCACGCAATTTGTGCAAAATGCATCATCGGCCCAGCGGTAACACCATCCCGGTCACATACTAATGCCCTTGGTTCGAAACTCCGTTGGGCAATTTAGTTCACTCTTTTTTTCCTATGGGGTTTTTACATGTGGATCCCACATGTCATTCACACACACGGAGAACACGTACAAACAAACTTGCCGGACATGATGTAAATGGACCCAAAAAATTTCTACTTCTTTGTATCAACATGAGAAGGAAGCATGACTAGTTTGGTAAGGTTGTCAGCATCTGTATGGATTTTCTAATACGATTAAATGCTTAAAATACTTCTCGGAGGTGTTAGTGCATCTAGTGCCCCTTAGTGATTTTGGTGTATTAAAGACTTATAGGTTAAGAAACTAATGTGTTTATGAGTGTACACAGGTCTATAAGTCTATGAGGAGTTTGATATTTACAAAGGAAAGTCGACCCCTAAAAATGAAGTTCTTCAATCAAGACTTTGATATTCAAGACTTTCTCAAGACTTTGAAAGTGAAGAAATTGGTGTGACCTTGAAGACTTGGTATTCATTTGAGGAACATGAAGCGTGAAGACTTTTGTTTCCGTAGTTTCGCTTTTCTCTTTCTTGAGTCATAGGAAAGACCGTCTTTGTTAAAGGGGGTCGAGGAAATACTAAGGAAAAATTTCCATGTGATGCTCAACTCAAAATCCTACACCTACCAATCCCTTCGATTGAAGCCTTTGGAAATCTCATACGATTCAGTCAATTTCTTCAAAGGATGTAGACGAAGTTCTTCCGGTCACGAGGAATTTGTTCGACCGAGGAGTTAGGAATTCGCCAAAGGCGGATTGCCTACACAAAGGAGGAACATGATAGCCCTGAGGAATTTGAGATTCAAATTTCTGACCGTTGCTGTGCTGCGCGGCAGCTGTCCCAAAATATCTTATCCACCTAACGGTCATATCATTGAAGGGCATTTATGTCTTATCATGTCGGGCTGCTCCCTAGGCTATAAATAGCCGCCTACAACCACTAGCTGGTTGGCTGCTCCGAGAGAAACTTGACACTTGTCATTGGAGAGCAACCCATCCTCCGAGGACTTTGAGCGAAAATCATCGAGTGAGGAAAAACCCAAAACTAAACCCCTACCAACCCAAAGTGATTGAGCATCAATGAAGAGATTGATCCTGCGTGGATCCGACGCTTGTTACCTTTGAAGACTGTGCTTCTTCCAGACGGTTAGGCGTCATGGTCTAGAGCATCCAAGAGGAATTGTGGATCGCCGAGTGACCGAGTCTGTGAAGGTTTGGAAGTCGCTCAAGACTTACCACGAGTGATTGGACGAGGTCTGTGTGACCTTAGTTCAAGGAGAATACGGTGAGGACTTGGTGTCCTGTCTTTGCGTGCTCGCCGACCGGGTGTCCGGACCTGTGTCCTTGAGTTTAAATACTCACCGCTCCAACCAGACGTACAACTGAGACAGCAGTTGGAACTGGTCTACCAAATCATTGTCTTCACCAACCTTACTGGTTCTATTTCCTCAACCCTTTCATTTCCTCATTACTGTGTTGAGTGTTCATTCAATCTGTGTTTGAAGACTTTGATCAAGACTTTCTCAATTTCCTCGGTTCAATTTCTTCACTGTTTGTCTTCATCTTGTGCTATCCTGTGTTTACGCTTTCGTACTCTTTGATTGTCTTCATTTCATCAAGATGACCATGCCCGCATTCTCTTATGCTTACTTCGAGTACTTATTCCACAGTAAGTAGTTCTTCGCTAAGGAATTTCCTCACCGCAAATTCCTCGTTGAAGAATTCAAAAATCGACTATTCACCCCCTCTAGTCGATATAACGCACTTTCAATTGGTATCGAGCAAGGTACTCCCTTGTTCTCGTGTGATTTTGGTTTAACCACCTAGAGTTTTAGTTATGTCGACCGCAGTATGAAGAAAGTGACATGTCCTATCTTTGACGGTCTTGATTATCCCAAGTGGAAGGCCATGATGAGGAAGCGCCTCATGGCAATGGACAGCGAGCTGTGGACCGTCACTGAAATTGGTCTTACTGATCTATGGAAAACGGCAAACGCAGATGATATTCGCAAGTACACTCGTCTTGATATCATGGTGAAGGACATCATCTGTTCCTGCCTATCTAGAGATGAATTCAAGCGCATTATGCATCTTTGCAATGCGAATCTTATCTGGGACCGAATCTCCCACGTCTATGAAGGTCATCGAACCCGTCATGATCCTTGGTTTGAGGACTTCAAGGAATCTCTCAAAATGATGACTTTCGAACCAGAATCATCATCTTCTGCATCAAGTCTCATGGCAAAGGGTGTCGAGGTAACCGAATGTTCCTCATCTGAATTTAGTGACTATGAATCTGATGATGATGGATCTGATAATGATATTGAACCTAGCTATACCAAACTTGTCTGCATTGCCACCAAACAACAACATGCCTTGGAAAAGGTTCAAAACATGCTAGATAAAAGTGATGATATGTTAGGTGAAGAAATGGATCGCACTAAAGCCCTGACTGAAAATCTTCAGAGACTTCAGTCTAGGTTTGACAGCCTTCAAGGTCATCATAACACTCTCTTGTCTGATCGTGAGAAACTTTCTTATGAATTTCTTTAAAGAAAGCAAGATCTTGAGAAGCTAAGAGTGAGTTATGAAGATCTTCAGAAGGAGCGTGATTCATTACTTGCTCAACAAATCAGCGCTTCTCGTGAAGAATTTGTTCCTCCATGCTTAAAGTGCATTGAACGTGAATCGCTAATTCTTCACCGAATGTTCAAATGCTTCAACTGTTACAAATTCTTCACCTGCCTCTGCTATCACTAATTCCTCATCCGAGGACATTGCTAGTATCCTTGACGATGCAGGGCTGAAGGAATTGTACATGACAGCATGTACAAAAGCCTCAAAGGGCATCGACTCTTTGTGATGTGCTTAAAAGCAGATCCTCAACAGAACCCTAGGAAAGAGGGTATTGCCTTTGAGAGGAAACTCAATGCTGATGGAACATATTGTAAGCCCCGAAAGCGGTATCCCAAAACCTCATGGGTTGCTTTGCAAAGGGACCTCCAGCTGATCCATCTAACTTATCCGGCTTTACATGCGAATCTCCTCATTCTTCCGATGACTCATTTGACTCCAACTATAAAATGTTCAAAAATCAGAATGGTGAAGTATTTGCTAGATATGTTGGCACTAAGCTGAGGAACGGTTCCCCTATGAAGAAAATCTGGGTTCCCAAGAAGTGCCTTGAAAGTCTTCGTGTGAATGTCCTCATGACACCACACGTGAAGAATAGGAACCCTAGATCAAACTCTTCATATGGACCAAATTCTTCATATGGATCCAAGTCCTCATCCGGACCAAATTCCTCACGTGGATCAAATTCCTCAAAAGGATCAAAGTCCTCATATGATTATCAGTGTGCTAACAACTCTGTTTCGCAGGGTAGAGCTAAGGGCTATGAATATGTGCATTATTCTTCAAACCAATATGTTCATAAGTCCTCGAAGAATTTCTCTGCTTATTCATATGCTTACCCTAACCCCTCTTATGTGAAACGAAATGGATTGGCCTCTATGCCACAATTCTCATATGGTGCTTGCAGAGTGATGAACTCTTTGCCACCCCTTCAGATGTGGGTGGTGAAGAAAAAGAACTAACCTCTTCTGCAGGGTCAGGTCTCCCGACGTGCTTTAAATGTGTGAAGAATTTGCTGGGGGCCTGACCTAAATGCCTGAAAGGACGCAGGCGAATCATGAAGAAATGAACTTTCATTTCACACGTCCTCCTACTGATATATCCGTTTTACTGCTTGATGAAATTCATCTGATGAACTTGATATCATATTCTTCACTGATGAAGTATATGAGATCGTAAGTTGCACTAATTCATCTGCAGGATGATCAACTCAAAGCCACTGAGTGGGTCCTCGATAGTGGATGTACAAATCACATGACTGGTGACAAGAATATATTGATGGATGCTCCCTTATCACCGTCGCATCTGAAGCATATCATCTTTGCTGACAAAGGCAAAAGTCAGGTATTGGGTCTTGGTAAGGTTGCGATCTCTAAGGACATACACATGGACAAAGTCATGCTTGTTGAGTCCTTAGGATACAACCTCATGTCGATCTCAATGCTTTGTGATCTTGATATGGTTGTTGTCTTTGGCCAAGATCGCTGTGTTGTGATTATGGAAGCTAACAATTCCAAAGTATTCAAGGCTTTAGGAGAGGAGACTTGTATATTGTTGATTTCTCTACAGACCACAACCAGCCGTGTGTCTACTTGCAAAAGCTTCGTATAGGCTGGCTATGGCATCGACAACTTGGTCACGCAGGCATGAGGAATTTGCACACGCTTGTGAAGAAGAAGCATGTCATTGGCATTGAGAATGTCAAATTCCTCAAGGATCACTTGTGTAGAGCCTGTGAAGCTGGAAAAATGACCAAGGCCAAGCATCCTGCAAAGACTATCATGACCACTACTCATCCATTCGAATTGCTTCACATGGACCTCTTTGGACCTAATCATTACTCAGCAGTCACTAATGATGCATCTCTATATGGCTTTGTTATTGTTGATGATTACTCTCGTTACACATGGGTACACATTGTTACTTACAAAAATGAAGTGCAGGAAGTCTTCAAACGATTTTCCTCGAGGGCTTCAACCAACTTTGGTGTGAAGATCAAGCACATCAGAAGTGACAATGGAACTGAGTTCAAGAATTCTGGTCTTGATGACTATCTTGATGAACTTGGTATTACTCATGAGTTATCTGCTCCCTATACTCCGCAGCAAAATGGCGTCGTGGAGCGCAAGAACAGAACTCTTGTTGAGATGGCTCGCACTATGCTTGATGAATACAAAACGCCACATCGTTTTTGGATTGATGCAATTGATACTGCGTGCCACATCATCAACAGAGTATATCTTCACAAATTCTTCAAGAAGACTGCATATGAACTCCTCACTGACAAGAAACCCAATGTGAGTTATTTCAAAGTCTTCGATTGCTAAATGTTGGATTAGAGATCCTCATCACAATGCTAAATTTGCACCGAAAGCACATGAAGGTTTTATGCTTGGTTACGGAAAGGACTCGCACACCTCTGAGTCTTCAACATCGCCCTTCACAAGATTGTTGACACTGTAGATGTGCGGTTCGATGAAACTAATGGCTCGCAAAGAGAGCACCTACCTTCTGTGTTAGATGAACTAGCACCTGAGGACTCTATCAAGCACAAGGCGACTGAGGATGTCATTCCAACTGAAGAATCTGCTGAAGAATTCATTCCAGTTCATGAAGAACGTCGAGCTGATGCACCTGAAAATAATACTGAAGAAAATGGTGCTGAACAAAATGCTGATCAAATTCCTCGACGACAACCAGCTCATCCTCGCGTTGCAAAAGAAGTGCAAGTGGAAAAGATCATCAATGACATTGAAGCACCAGGTCCTCTCACATGCTCAAAAGCTTCACATTTATCCAACTTTTGTGGGCACTATGCTTTTGTCTCTATCACAGAGCCCACTAAGGTAGATGAATCAATTTTGGAGCCGGAGTGGATTCAGGCCATGCAAGAAGAATTACATCAGTTCGAGCTCAACAATGTCTGGGAACTGGTCAAACGTCCAGATCCTCGCAAGCATAATATCATTGGCACAAAGTGGATCTATCGCAACAAGCAAGATGAAAATGGCCTTGTGGTGAGGAATAAGGCACGACTTGTACCTCAAGGCAACCCACAGGTTGAAGGAATTGATTTCGATGAACCTTTTGCACATGTTGCTAGACTTGAGGCTATTCGCATATTACTTGCTTATGCTAACCATCATGATATCATCTTATATCAAATGGATGTGAAAAGTGCATTCCTCAATGGTAACCTTGAGGAAGAAGTATATGTTGCTCAACCCCCAGGTTTTGAAGATCCAAAGAATCCTGACAAAGTCTTCAGACTCAATAAGGCCCTCTATGGCCTCAAGCAAGCCCCTTGGGTATGGTATGATACATTGAAGGAATTATTCGTGAAGAATGGCTTCACACCCGGTTCACTCGACCCTATTCTCTTTACTAAATCTTATGATGGTGAACTGTTTGTGTGCCAAATATACGTTGATGATATTATCTTTGGTCAGATCTTGACCAACGTTATAGTGATGAATTTGCCTATATGATGAGTGAAGAATATCAAATGTCTATGATGGGAGAGTTGAAATTCTTCTTAGGTCTTCAAATTAAATCAACAGCGCAATGGCATATTCATATCTCAGAGAAATACCTCAAAGATGTCTTGAGGAAATTCGCATGCAAGTTTGCAAAGGCGTCAAAATTCCTATGACCACAAATGGTCATCTATGCACTGATTAAAATGGTATTGACTTCGATCACTATGTATATCGTTCCATGATTCTTTCTTTATTGTACTTATGTGCATCTAGGCCAGATATAATGCTTAGTGTTTGCATGTGTGCCCGATTTCAAGCTGCACCAAGGAATCACACCATAAGGCTGTGAAGCATATTCTTCGATATCTAGCTCACACACCAACACTAGGATTATGGTACCCCAAGGGCTCTGCTTTTGATCTCATTGGATATTCTGACTCTGACTATGCTGGTGATCGTGTGGACGCAAGTCAACATCTGGCACTTGTCATTTCCTCGGACGATCTTTGGTCTGTTGGTCCTCAAAGAAACAGAACTGTGCATCACTGTCTACTGCGGAAGCTGAATACATTGCTGCTGGCTCTTGCTGTGCTCAACTACTGTGGATGAAGCAAACTCTCAAGGACTACGGCGTCAACGTGAACAATGTGCATCTCTACTGTGACAATGAGAGTGCCATCAAGATTGCTCACAACCCAGTTCAGCACTCGAAGACAAAGCACATTCAGATTCGTCATCATTTTCTTCGTGATCATGTGTTGAAGGGCGACATCTCCATCGAGCATGTGAAGACTGAAGAACAGCTAGCTGATATCTTCACTAAGCCCTTGGATGAGAAGAGATTTAGCAAGTTGTGGTGTGAGCTAAATATCTTAGAATCTTCGAATGTTCTTTGAAAAGGACACACATCCTGACACTTATGCAAAATTGATGACTTAGATGAGCAACACATGAAGAAATGTTTTTCTTCAATCCATGAAGAATAACACTCTAAGTGTGAGGAAATTAATGAAGAATTTGATTCTCGTAACCCTCGACAATTGTAATGCGGTGTCTGAAATCATCATTCTTATCTGATTGGGTCACGCCACCACCAAAGTTGAAAATCTTCAATTTGAGTTTTCCTCAGTTTTTGAAATTCTTCAGTTTTTCAAATTCTTCAACTTTTCAAAATCTTCACTGTTTCCATCGTTTTTCTTCATTAGCTATGTATATATATGGGTTTATGTCCTCTACAACATTCACTTATGGCTATTTCTTCAAGTCGCTTTTTCTGCTAAGTGAGTGTGATCGGACCCTTCCCCCTCTATGCTATACTCAACCCAATCTATTCACAAATTCTTCATGTGTGTTCTATTTGAAACTCGCTCAAAATCTTCAATGTGTCCTTGTCAGCTGAAGAAATTGCGAACGGAACTTTAAAACTGATCTTATCCAAACTTTCGGTTTTGCCGCTCAAACCGTTCCGCATCCCACGATGGATTTATCTATTCACCCACGATCTAACACGATCTCCACTTTTCAGTACGTGGGTGACACATGTCAAGCGAATGAGAAGGGTCAGGGGCACGTTCGTCCCAAATCTTCGGGCGAACAGTTTTTCACCATGGCTATATATACCCCCTCTCCCCTTCCTCACTTCCTTTACTCCGCTCGACCGCTCTCTCTCGCTCGAGCTTCTCAAACCCTAGCGCCGCCGCTACTCCATCATCGCCGGTGAGGAAGAGCTTCACTGCCTCGACCTCGTCGCCGACGTACTCGCGCCGACCGCGGAAATCTTCACTCCGCCGCCGCTGTAGTTGTCTTCCTCCGTCGAGTTAGGGCGTGGGAGATCTGAACTGACGAACCTCTAATCTACACTTCTCAGTTTGTCGTGTTCTTCACTTCGGGTAATTAAAAGTTACTTTTATTACTTGCTTTGATTCTCAAACCTTCATGAAAATCTTCAAATGTGTTTATTCTTCAAATCTTCACACATATGAACACCTCAAACAAAATATGCTCTTGATTCGTTTCTCTAAGCAATGATTCTCTTCAAGATTCCTCAATTGTGTGGATCCTTGATCTATACAACTCTGGAACCTAAGACAAAGATCGCTTAGTGAAATTCTTCAAGTCTCATCTGGTCAAATTCCTCAAACTAGTTCTTTTTGAAAAACCTTCTGAGAACACATATGACCTCTCCAAATTCCTCGCAACTATACTCTGTTCACAGGTACTCATGTCCGCTGCTGAATCACTAGGTTCTCATCAACTTAACTCATTTGCAGCGTTCCTCGAAGAAAAGTTGCATACTTCTTCAGTGAATTCGTTTGTTCAAATTCCTCAGCTGAAGAATACGGCGAAGGAAAGAAGCCACGAAAGGAGGAAAGAGGCTGAGGTCATGACTGCTTGAAATCCCTGAGGAAATATATGCTGATTATTGCACACCTGATGAAGCTGAGTTCGGCAAAGAAAACAAAAATCAGCGCAAGGTGCGCATTCAAAGGATTGAACGGAGATGGGCAAGGGAATGGAGGGAGTACAAATATGTAACTCCAAAGTACATGAAGAAATTCGCACTCAATCCTCCATGCCCAAGAGCCCCATTGGCACTGGTCAAGAAGCTGACCCCACCAGCATCAAGCGTGGTGAGGACTTTCCTGAAGAATGGGCCAAGCGCCAAACCAAATTGGCAAGACAAGCCAACAAGGCAGTGAGGAAATTCAATGAGGAATCTGCTACTGCTGCTGCCACTGAGGCCTCTGTCAAGCCAAGAAAATCTATGGCAAAGAAGGCCGCACACAAGCCAAGTGCTTCACCAACAGTGCCCTCACGGCCAAGTTCCTCAGCTGTGCCCTCACGGCCAATTCCTCATGCTGCTCATGCTCCTCCCAAGTCCTCAGCTGCTCCTACAAAATCCTCAGCAGTTCCGACAAAGTCCTCAGGACCTATGCATCTGGCCACGTGCCAAAGGACCGCAGGCATCTCCAATGCCTCTGGTGTTTCAGCAAGTTCCTCAGCTGCACCAAATTCTTCATCTGGCCCGACTCTGCTGAAGACTAAGGCCACAGCTGGACGAGGTCCTCGGCCAAGTCCCAAGAAGAAACAGGTCGCCTTCCAAGAGCCACACGAAGATGATGAGGCTGATGATGATGAACTTGCATAAATCATCGAGACCGCCAAGAAAGGGCCGCTAGAGCCAAAGGCACACACAATGCCCTTCTTTGTTGGATCCAAGAGCAATCCTAGACTACATTGATCTCTGTCACAAGGACCCAAACACTCCTATGCCTGACTTCAAGTTGACACCTGGCCAAAGTCACATGCTGACTCATTTCATCCAAGAGGAGAAATGGAAATTTGATAAGGCCAGAGAGATCAAGAAATCGCAGTACAGAAAGGAGAAACTACTGAAGAAAAACATTGTCAAGATGACAATTGAAGAACTTATCAAGACGCAGGCTGACATCAAAGCCCTCAGCGACAAATTTGACTCCTATTATGCTGATTGGCAAGGAGCCAAAGTCAGATTCGTTAACCTGACGAAGAAATTCACCAATGTTGCTGCCCCAACGCAACAAGAAATTCCTCAGGCTGGAGCCTCTGCTCAGCCGACTGAAGAACATGCCAGCACCGCTGATGAAGTTCAGTCTGCTGAAGACAATGCTAGTTCCAGGGCTGATGATCCCATTCCAGCCGCTGAAGAAATTGCGTGGCATCCACTAGTGGTGCGCCTGAAGAAACTGAACAAGTCAGGGAAACTGCATCACTTGCGCCCGAGGAAAATCAACCAGATTCCTCGGCTCCTCCTGCGCCAACACCAACTCCAATTCTTCCATCTGCCTCTGATGTGAAGAAGACCAAGGCTGCAGAACGAGCTGCAGTGAAGAAACTGAAAGCATCACCAAGCGCCAAATTCTTCGGATGCGAAGAAAATGAAGCCAATGACCAGCTCCTTTGAAAATCCTATTGATGTTGTTCCAATTTCCTCAATTCCATCGAAGGACCTTGTTCCTTTTCATGAAGATTATGATATCCCAAGCGGATCCGATGAAGAAAATCATTCTGCTGCTTCGTCAGAGCAGATTGATGAAGAAATTGAAGTGGAAGCAATCCCTTCAACCTCAATCATTTCCTCGCCTATGCCTCAGTTCACAGCTGAAGAGGCCGGTGTTGAGGAAATTGAAGAAGATGTGGATATTGGAAGCACAACGCCCGGTGATGAACGATGACTTTTGGGAAAGTCGGCATCCAAATTCTCCACTCTTCACCCTAATCCAACAGATTCCTCGGTCCCCGCTCCAACAGTTCAAATGGGCTCAAGAAACTCATCCCACTTCATCTGTCCATGAAGAAATTCCAGCCACTAGCGCCGATGAACTCCGCCGCTGATCCTCGATCGCACTCAGTAGAGGAACAAGAAATTCCTCACTGAAGAACCTGAGATTGCGATTCCAGAGGTCGTGATGCAACTCATCGACACTCCACCGCCAAAGCCAAAGAATCCCTTCTCAACAAAGCAAAAGTTCAAGGCTGAAGATTTCTTCAATGAGCATGTATTCTTCATCGATTACAATCCATATGATTCTCGCCGCATAAGGAAGAGGCGTTTACGGACTGCCGGTCAAGCCAATTTCTATTCCTCGGTGCTCTTCAACAAAGACAAAGTCTTCGATCATGCACATATTCCTCATGTGGACATGGAGTCTCTGCCAGCTTTGAGCCAGTCCTCGTTGTTCTTCACGGCCGGGACTTCAATTTCTGCACTGACATCTGTGATTGGAATGAAGAACTCATTCTTCAATTCTATGCAACGCTGCACATCACCGGAGACACTGAAGACGTGAACTCATGGGTGTTAGACTGGATGTCTGAAAATACTCACTACAAGGCACCAGCAACTGAATTGCTTCGTGCTCTACCACTCAGTCCTCCCCTTGATGGTGCTCGTTGTATCTACAACGAACTCGAAGCTTTCAAATCACTATATGCAAGTGCCGATGAAGCCTTTGAAGCCGTGGCAGGCCCCAAGAACCAGATTCCTCGTCAAGGAATTATTGTATGTGCCTCGGACTGTCTATCGGATTCTCGACGAAGACAATGAGTCCTATCAAAGGCCACGACTCAAATGATGAAGAAGTCGTTGGCATCATGAAGAATATGCTTTTCAATATCATTCATGGCGTTCTGTCAACTTCCATGATTTCTTCATGAGGACTCGCAAACATTGCTATGTCACCATTTGAGCTGAAGCCTTATGCGCCTTGGATAATGAGATTCATCGGGACAAGGTCTTCACTCAATTACAAGGCTGATACTACGAACCACTGCAGCTACTTGCCCCGATTGAAGTCCTCAAACGAACATTTACCCCAGTGATGACAAGGGCAAGGCAACTGCTGTGATCGATGAAGGCATTCGTCCATTGGATGGACAGTTTCGCAAAGCTGCATCCTACTCCACCAATGATGACTCTGCCACACATGACTCTGCCGCAAATACATCAGCAAAGCAAAATCCTCAAGCTACAGCACCCTAGGTGATGACTGATCGTGAGTTCCTCCTCAGTCTTCATCAGAAGGTTGATCGCAATCATAAATGGGTCAAGCGTCGGTTTGGTTCAATTCTTCACAACATGACCTCAACACACAATGCAGTGAAGAAAAACCACTACTACCTCCATGAAACCTTCAAACGCACTGGCTGTTCTTTCAAATGTATACTGACCGGAAGAACTGGCGACAATGGGTCTCAAGGAAGAATTTGACTGGTCTGCACCTCCTCCGAAGAAATACAAGAAGGTCAAAGTTCCTTCCTTGGTGGCCAGCTCCTATTCTTCATCACGAGACACTGATGAAAATGAAGACTTGGACGACACCGCGGCAGGCCCTACTACGACAACCGACCCCAACAACGCTGGCGCTCCTTCATCAACTTGAAATTCTTCAGGGGCGTTAGTCCTCAGTTTTGATCCTTTTGGTCATTCGATGACAAAGGGGGAGAAATTTGAGTTAGTCTTCAAGCGGGTCTATTATATGGGCAATTTTTTGTTAAGTTACAACTCTCGTTCTTCTGAAACTTTTATTGGATCGAGTTGTAATCTTAAACCCGATGGTGCTTTGATACTTTTGATGCACTGTGCTCTGATACTCTTGATGCGTTATTTTGCATGCCTGTTCCTCATTAATGTTATTGCACGCATGCTGAATTTCATCAAGCACCATATTTCATCATGCATTTCAAATTCTTCATATTATATGTCAAATGCGTGTATGAATTACAAGATATAGGGAGATATCTCCATGATTCAACTCTTCAAATGTGCATTGCCTCAAAAGCAAATTCCTCACTATGCACATCTTCGTGGGGAGTTCTTCTATATCTTGCAATCAAATTCCTCAATATCAGTATTTACACTTCATATGTTTATCCCGTTGAAAACTTAACCTATATTGTCATCAATCACCAAAAGGGGAGATTGTAAGTGCATCTAGTGCCCCTTAGTGATTTTGGTGTATTGAAGACTTATAGGTTAAGAAACTAATGTGTTTATGAGTGTACACAGGTCTATAAGTCTATGAGAAGTTTGATATTTACAGTGAAAGTCGACCCCTAAAAATGAAGTTCTTCGACTGAAGACTTTGATATTCTGAAGACTTTGAAAGTGAAGAAATTGGTGTGACCTTGAAGACTTGGTATTCATTTGAGGAACATGAAGCGTGAAGACTTTTGTTTTCGTAGTTTCATTTTCTCTTTCTTGAGTCATAGGAAACACCGTACTGTTAAAGGGGTCGAGGAAATACTAAGGAAAAATTTCCATGTGATGCTCAACTCAAAATCCTACACCTACCAATCCCTTGAGTGAAGCCTTTGGAAATCTCATACAGTTCAGTCAATTTCTTGATGTGAGACGAAGTTCTTCCGGTCTGAGGAATTTGTTCTGACTGAGGAGTTAGGAATTCGCCAGTGCGGATTGCCTACACAGTGAGGAACATGATAGCCCTGAGGAATTTGAGATTCAAATTTCCGACCGTTGCTGTGCTGCACGCCAGCTGTCCCAAAATATCTTATCCACCTAACGGTCATATCATTGAAGGGCATTTATGTCTTATCATGTCGGGCTGCTCCCTAGGCTATAAATAGCCGCCCCCTACAACCACTAGCTGGTTGGCTGCTCCGAGAGAAACTTGACACTTGTCATTTGAGAGCAACCCATCCTCCGAGGACTTTGAGCGAAAATCATCAAGTGAGGAAAAACCCAAAACCAAACCCATACAAACCCAAAGTGATTGAGCATCACTGAAGAGATTGATCCTGCGTGGATCCTACGCTTGTTACCTTTGAAGACTGTGCTTCTTCCAGACGGTTAGGCGTCATGGTCTAGAGCATCCAAGAGGAATTGTGGATCGCCGAGTGACCGAGTCTGTGAAGGTTTGGAAGTCGCCTGAAGACTTACCACGAGTGATTGGACGAGGTCTGTGTGACCTTAGTTCCCGGGGAATACGGTGAGGACTTGGTGTCCTGAGCTGCGTGCTCAGCGACTGGGTGTCCGGGACTGCGTGCTCAGCCGCTCCAACCAGACGTACAACTGAGACAGCAGTTGGAACTGGTCTACCAAATCATTGTGTTCACCAACCTTACTGGTTCTATTTCCTCAACCCTTTCATTTACTCATTACTGTGTTGAGTGTTCATTCATATCTGTGTTTGAAGACTTTGACTGAAGACTTTCTCAATTTCCTCAGTTCAATTTCTTCAGTCTGTTTGTCTTCATCTTGTGCTATCCTGTGTTTACGCTTTCTGTACTCTTTGGTTGTCCTCATTTCATCATGATGACCATGCCCACATTCTCTTATGCTTACTACTGAGTACTTATTCCGCTGCAAGTAGTTCTTCGTTAAGGAATTTCCTCACCGGCAAATTCCTCAGTGAAGAATTCATAAAAATCGCCTATTCACCCCCCTCTAGTCGATATAACGCACTTTCAGGAGGTGACGCGACAAGCGCACGTTGTCGATCCACTGGGGTGGCCATGCCCACAACAAAGAAATTTTTTGTAGCATTCTTAGCATGGCCAAAAATTCACCTCCTTCACCGGCCGCCGTTCAGGTAGGAGGTAAGGGTCCGTGTGGAAGGACGGGTTTTTCTCGATGTGCTTCAAATGGACCTATATTCTTTCTACAACCTTGTACCAACATGAGAAGCATCCATGACTAGTTCCATTGAGTTTTTACGTTTTTATTATTTTTCTAGGATTATCACGACGATAAAACCCTAAAATATTTCCCACCAGCGCCACCCTTCCCTCTGATCACTCTGACCAGTATGTACTTAACTTAGCATCAAGGCCATGAAAACAGGAATCAGGACCGTATTAGATTTTGATCCCACACATACATGCAAACACCACACAATACAAAATAGATAACAAAAATCACAGACTGCAGGTACTATGATTATCTGAGTGAACTTCTAATGCATAACAACTTCTGGTATTCAGATACATCACATGAAATACTGAGACAACTAGAAATGCAAAACAACTTCTGATGTTGAGGTTGAGCAAGGGACTTTTATTGTGAGGCACAGCATCTTCAGCAATCTATCCATGCTTCCCCATGTAGCATATAAGTAACTGAAAATTTCAGATTAAATACAGTTGGTATTGGAAAAATGACAGTACGGTAATTTGAAGATGCCAAGGAAATCTGTCACAACAACTGTAGGAGGATACGAATTTGAATAAAAAGTTCATAGAAGTCAACATTGAATTAATAAGACCTTTGCAAGATGCAAAATCACTGCTATGATGAGAGTAAACAGCATGTAGGCCATAGCACATGCAAGAAGCACTTACAGGAAGTGAAGCAAAAGGTTGTACAGCACGGCAACATGAGTAAGCCAACATCCCTACTAAAATTATTTCACTGCTTATGTCTAGTTTTTTTGTTGAATCATTAGGAAGCCCTAAATATTTTGATGCAAGATCACCGAGAGGGCACTACTGAAATATTTCAGTATCTACATCTCTCTACTGAAAGTGCATTACTGAAATATTTCGGTGGCTATGTGTGTGTACTGAAACAGCACCACTGAAATATTTTACTTGCTACATGCGTGTACCGAAACAACAGCATTGAAATATTTCAGTTGGTACGTGCGTGTACTTAAAGTGAACCACTGAAATATTTCAGTGGGTACGTGCATGTACTGAAAGTGCACCACCGAAATATTTCAGCGGCTATGTGCTTGTACTGAAATAGCAGCACTGAAATATTTCAGTGGCTACACGCATGTACTGAAACGGCTACACTGAAATATTTCAAGGGTTGCGTGCGTGTACCGAAACTGCAGTATTGAAATATTTTTGGGGTTTCGTGCGTGTACTGAAACTGCAGTAATGAAATATTTCAGTGTCTACCCGTCTGTACTGAAATTGCATTGCACTACTGAAATATTTCAGTGTGTACCCGTGTGTACTGCAATTGCACTACTCAAATATTTCAGTGTGAACCGATCAGTACTGAAATATTTTAATACCTACAACTATGTACTGAACATGCAGTATTGAAATAATTCAGTGTCAACCCAGAGTCTATCAATCTAAAACTGTGTACTGAACTTGTCTGGAGGCACTTCTCGCAGCCAAAATATTGCAAGTTCAATTTACACAGATTGCATCACGTAATTTGAACACAACTATTGAGGTAACAGACAAAATTTCCTATCATGGATACCAGTCCAGTACATCAAAACATAGCAAGTAAACATATTAATGCAATATGCCAGAGGCTACAGATTGAAGTACACAGGTAGTAAGAACATATTGCAGAGATTCAAATTAAGAAAGTGGCGAGTAATGATTTATAAATCAGCAATCTTACCCTAAACATATGTGCCGCCGCCGTTCAGGCGAGGGGAGTGGCGAGGGAAGCGTGGAGAACGGCGGGGAAGCGAGGTCGCGACCACTGTCCTCCTCCTCTTGCATTTCGGAGTCTCCGACTCGGTTGGAGGCTCCACAATCTGCAACGGCACCTCGTGCACCGTGGGTTCCTGATCCAGTGGATGCTCTACCCTGGATCTGAACGCCCACCACCTCCGCCTGGTCCACGGGCTGGACGAATCGGCCTGCTCCATCGCCCAGAGGAGGATCTCGACCTTGTGCATCGGTTGTGCGGGTGGGGGGAAAGCTTTGTCCTCTCCCTCCTCGTCATTTGCTTCAAAGTGGCCATTGTCGTCCCGTTCATCTGCATTATGTTGTGAAACCAAGAACGGATCTCCATCAACCTGGCCATCTTGACATGGTCGCCGCCGGCGATCTCCACGAAGTCGGCGTTCTCGCCGCCGCCGATCTGCTCGATTTGCTGCTCCATCGAGGTTCTTGCATGGATGGAAGAGGGGGTGGATGTGGAAGATGAGAAGAGCAAAGTTGCGGCCATGAGAAAGAGGAGAAGGCTGCGGTTGTAATGGTGATGGAAGAGGGGAAGGACCATGGCGGCGGCTTTGCATTGGACGAGAGGGGCGTGCAATTTTTTCCTAGGACTAAAATGCCCCTAGATTAAAAGGTGTCCCCACCTTGTCAAATTTCTCCTAGGACTAAAATGCCCCTAGATTAAAAGGTGTCCCCACCTTGTTATTAGTACCGGCCCCGCTCGTTTTAGTACTTTCGAGTACTTTGGAGTACTACATATGTGTGCGTCGTTAGATCGAGACAAACGAACGGCTCCAAAAAATGCCAACTACTGTAAAACTCGTACTATATTTAATAGGTATATCATATGATTAACTATTATTTGTCCTTGTTTGTCTCCAACTCATGTGAAATCTTTGAAGAAAAATAATCGATTTGCCACAAGAGCAATGACGTCACATAATGTGTGTCTAAAACCACCTTGAATGTTCGCCGTGTTAGCCAAACCGTTCTCCACATGGGTAGTAGGAGTTGTTATTTCCTCGGGTATTATTAAATATTAATTTAGGGGTTAAGCGAAATACAATTATATTTGTTCCTACAAATTCCAAGGAACATAATAAAATTATTCTTGAGAACAATCTATTTTTTTGACAACTTTAATTGTTCAATTAAACTTAAACAAAATAGAAACTATTTTCTTCATTAACATTATCTATCAAATATATATCTTGGAACATGTATCAGTGAGATGGACGTTTTCAAGACTGAAAAGATTTCCCATTTTGGTAAAAACAAAGAATTTCATGGTTATTTTCAATATTTTTTTGAGAAATTAATTTTCAATATTTTGTGGCGCCAGTCTATTTTAGTAGCCTATTATCTTCTATATCTAAATAGCTAGCCCCCACTAATCTATTTCTCTCAACATGCAAGTATGCCACCTCATCATCCAACATGCATGGAGAAAGGCCCACTACAACACGTAACAATGCATAATAAAAAGTCACCTCAACATGCAAGCATGCATGACAATTTACATACTATTATGATATTTATATTATACAATAACCAAACTCCACATTTTTTTAGTTTTAGTTCTCATATTATTACTCTACAATATTCATGTTTCATATAACCAATTCTCACGGAATATATTACAAAACATTCCCGCAACAACGTACGGGCTATCATCTAGTTACAAGAAAAAGGGGGAAACAGACCGTGGGCTTTTCAGTGTAGTCATGGCCATGGGCTCTCGAACCATGAAAACACAAAGAAGACCCATGCTCTCTCTCACTGCCAGCGTCTTCAGTGCCACTCCGCCAACATTCCCAAGAATGGTTGTTTGAACTTAAATGAGCTGGAGCAGATAGCCAAGCCGGCGCCCACGCAAGCTGTTGGTGGGACACACCAGGTTGTTCCCCAGCGCTGGTTAGCTTCACGTCAGGGCGTGGTGAAAATGAACGTGGATGGAGCTGTGCAGCGCAACAGATACTGCGGTTCAGCTGCAGTAATATGTCAGTGATCACACAAGGTTGTTTCTCGGGTCTTCTACGGTTGTCTATCGGGGAATCATCGATCCTACCATCTTGGAGACAAATGCATGCAGAGAAGCGTTAGATCTTGCAGGAGACCTACATGTACAAACATTGAAGGTGGCATCGGATTGTCTAGGAGTGGTGGACGGACGACATCAATCATGGGACAGGAGGTCCTCACTCCACTAGTAGAAAAATGACTTTACGTTAGCCCCATTAGTCCTGGTTTGGAAATGGACCGGTACTAATGTGACCTTTAGTCCTGGTTCCAACAACTAGGGGGGCGGGTATCATTAGTCTCGGTTCGTGTTGAACCTCTAGTACCGTTTCGTGACACGAACCGGGACTAAAGGGTTGGTGGCAGGCTGGTGTCAGACTGGGGCCACACGAGCATATTTAATCCCGGTTCGTGTCACAAACCAGGAACCAACCGGGACTAAAGAGATCACTATATATAGTACTTCATCCAGCCCGAACCGAAGCTCTCTGTTTTTTCCCTCCTCTTTATTTTTCCCCTCTTGCTTGAGGTCACCTCCATTTTTGCCAAAAATTATCAAGATTTGAAGGCACCCCATCCATCCAAGCGTTCACAAAGGTTAGCAACTTTGTCCTTTCATCTCTCATTGCTAGATTAGCTATTGCAATGCTCTATAAGTATAGTTATTTATGGTTTTTAGTTTGGTAGTAATTATATGTGGTAGTTTATTTGATTTATATACAATTTGAGCTCAAATTAACTTCTTAGTTTGCATATGTAGATGTGTTTTGTTTAGTGCCTTCCCGTCCCCGACCTAACCGATTGCCCGCACCATCCCGTCGTCCGCACCACATTGGTGAGCCTCTTGTTTTTATTCTTTTTATAAAAAGAAATCATGTTTGTGTGATTTAGATAGTTACTTGTTGCTGCTTGATGATCTCTTTAATGTATAGCGACGATGCTCTGTAGTGCTCTATTCTGAGCTCAAGATTGGCAAATTCTTTGTACAATAATCAAAATAAATTTTCATCATTATATTCCCATTGATAGATGCAATAATTTCTAATGGTAGTGTTAGTGCATACCTGAAGTGCCGTTTTTCCTCAAGACATACACAGAAGTTGGGAGTTGACTGCATAAAAAAACTGGATTGAACCCTTTGGAGGCTTAAGCCTTGTTATATTTCCTTCATTTTGTATTGTTATCTTTGCTGATATTGCAAACAGTCATAATAACCACTTGGTTTGAAAATTACTTTCAGAGCGTTGTTTTCAACTTTTTTTCCTGCGGTTATGAGTCATAAAGTCCTCCTGTGATTTGCATGTTGTCCTGTCTGAAAGAACATGCGGTGCCCCCATGTTTGGTTTTGGTAATTGATGACAATCTCTATGGACTAATGGTTTCCTTGAGTTATATTTGAAGGTTTTGTCCATAGGCTTTTCTTGGAGTAATGTGTTGGTTTCAAGGAGAGTTTGTGTCGACCAAGGTGCTATTCAAGGAATTACCTAAAGATTGGTCTTGTGAGAGGTTGATCAAGACTCAAAGAGTGAATCAAGTTGATCAACCCACAAAGCGTAGAAGATGTACCGAGAGGGATCAAGTGATCCCATGGTATGGTAAGCATTGTCAATTACGCTTTGTGTACTAACCCATGGTCTTCGTGAGAGTTCTTTGTGGGGTTAGGTTGCGGTGTGCAAGTTCAAGTGGAGCATCACGAAGATATCAAATGCTTGAAGCTTGCAGTCCTTTGTGGTGACAATGGACTTGTGAAGATGTGCGGAAGAGTGGCTCACCCATAGTGGAATATGGGAGATCAATCAACTAGTCTTCATCGAGTCAACACAATCAACAAAGGTGGTCCAACTTGAGGGAGTCAAGACCGTCATCATCTAGCTCAAGTGGACCATGTGCAAGGCAAAGGTTTGCCCTTGATAGGTTTTCTATTTTACCGTTCTCATGATGGTAGTTGGGAGACCGGGTTATAGGAATGATTGTCGTACTATCAAGGGGGGCTCTCGATGAGTAGCTTGATCGTATCATTCGTAGAGAGCTCAAACCATTGCATCCTTGCATCATCTTTATTGGTTCTTGATTGGTTCTTCTCTTTGTGAGTTTTGGAGCTTATGGTCATCTTGATGACTAGCTCGAGTTCATCGAAAACAGAGTTCATTCGCATCTTCTATGATGTTTTCGATGTTGGAGGTTATGCCCGTTCTTCTCTATTGGAGGTTTCACTCCCCTATTTGTTAGGCATACCTCCCCTGCCTCTTCTTATTATAAACCATAGTTATTGGGTCAACAACCCTGCAACTCCGGTGAGCCCATCGGTCTACCCTGCCTCCGGTGGCCCTTGTAGATGTGGGAGGTGTGGTGGACGTGGCTCCTCGCCCGTGGGTGGGGAGATAGTTCATAGAGGCGTATGTCGACAACATTTCACGGTGATTGTGTCGCCATTCGGAATAAGGTTCCCTCGACCTTTTCCTCGTGCTGGCGGCACCCCAGTGGGCTTTGTGGTGGCGGATTTGATGGTACTCATCGTCTTGTATCCAACAAGATTGAGTTTGCTCAATTCGGAGCTCTTATGAAGAAGTTATGGCAGTTCTGGTTTTCTCCCTGCGGTAGTACCGCGGTCGGCAGCGGTAGTACCGCTTATAGCGTCAAGCGGTAGTACCGCTCCAGTACCGCTCTACTACCGCCTCGATTTTGGGTCCTGCTCTTTTCGTGTCGGGTTTAGCAGTAGTTGCACGACAGTAAGGCACGGTAGTACCGCTCCGGTCGGGCGGTAGTACCGCTACTGCATTACTGCCGCCGTACTCTGCTCTGCCTTGCCTCTTTTGTCCCGTGTTCTGCTCCACCAGCGGTAGTACCGCTGGGGTGAGCGGTAGTACCGCTTATCGGCGGTACTACCGCCCCAAGGTTCATGTTCTGTTGCTCCTTTTTCCCTGCTTCTTCCGCCCGAGCGGTAGTACCGCTCGTGTGCGCGTTGAGCACATAACGGTTGGATTTTTCCCCCTCCTATAAAAGGGGGTCTTCTTCCCCAATGAACCTTATCCTTTGAGCTCGTGTTCTTTCCCCATTATTGACCTTCTTCGAGCTTGCTAACTCTCAATCCCTTTATGGATTCTTGCTAGTTTTTGAGGGAAAAGAGAGAGGAGATCTAGATCCACATTTCCACCAATCACTTTCTCCTCTATGTGATGGGAACCCCTTGGATCTAGATCTTGGAGTTCTTGGTGTTGTCCTTCTTGTTCTTCCTCTCATCTTCCTCCAAAGCATTAGTTGTGGTGGTCTTCGTAGGTTTCGTTAGCTAAACTGCAAACAACACACACTACCAGACTTGCCTAGCAGCGTCGTCGAGAAAGGAGAAATCATTTAATTTCGAACAAGAAGTACATGTGTATGTAGCGATCCAGCGCGCTTCCAACTGAAGAGGACCATAGCGGTATGCAACAGCTCTGCTCATGAACTCATCTTCAACAGAATGGTCCGTGTTTCAACTCACTTTTATTTCCCCTCCGACAGAAAAAGAGAAAGGAATAGGGCCATTTTTCTACTAGCCTCTTCAGAGTGGACACTTGACCTAAGTCCATCCGCCTGTTTCGTTTGCCGGGTGGCCAAATGGCAACAGCTCCCCTCACTTGTCTCCATGGAGGTAACCACCGAAGCAGGATCCAACGATGTCCATGGAAATTAGGACTTGTATAATGGCAGGGGCGTGTGCTCATCTGCTGGCGACAGCTCTGTTAACACTTGAATATAAACATGTAGAGGTAACTACACTCCAAACACATATACTACATCGTAAACACGGGACCCCCAACACTGTCGACACTATGTATGCTGTTGCCGATGCAAGATTAGTAATCAAGCTTCTTCTTTTTTCATTTTTCTCTCTCTGGAAAGATCCGTATATGAGGCATTTTTCGACCTTAGGCGAATGATGGGTTATTGGGTCAACAACCTTGCAACTCCGTTGAGCCCATCGGTCTGCCCTGCCTCCGGTGCCCCTTGTAGATGCGGGAGGTGTGGTGGACGTGGCTCCTCGCCCGTTGGTGGGGAGATAGTTCATAGAGGCGTATGTCGACAACATTTCACGGTGATTGTGTCGCCATTCGGAATAAGGTGCCCTCGACCTTTTCCTCGTGCCGGCGGCACCCCAGTGGGCTTTGTGGTGGAGGATTTGATGCTACTCATCGTCTTGTATCCAACAAGCTTGAGTTTGCTCAATTCGGAGATCTTATGAAGAAGTTATGGCAGTTCTGGTTTTCTCCCTGCGGTAGTACCGCGGTCGGCAGCGCTAGTACCGCTTATAGCGTCAAGCGGTAGTACCGCTCCAAAGATCGCTTCTACTACCGCCTATTTTGGGTCCCTGTACTTTTCGTGTCGGGTTTAGCAGTATTTGCACGATAGTAAGGCACGGTAGTACCGCCTCGGAAGTACCGCTCGGTCGGGCGGTAGTACCGCCATCGCATTCTTCGCCAGACTCGCCTCTGCCTTGCCTCTTTTGTCCCGTGTTCTGCTCCCCCAGCGGTAGTAACGCTGGGTTGAGCGGTAGTACCGCTTATCGGCGGTACTACCGCCCCAAGGTTCATGTTCTGTTGCTCCTTTTTCCCTGCTTCTTCCGCCCGAGCGGTAGTACCACTCGTGGAGCGGTAATACTGCTCGTGTGCGCGCTGAGCACATAACGGTTGGATTTTTCCCCCTCCTATAAAAGGGGGTCTTCTTCCCCAATGAACCTTATCCTTTGAGATCGTGTTCTTTCCCCATGTTGACCTTCTTCGAGCTTTCTAACTCCAATCCCTTTATGGATTCTTGCTAGTTTTTGAGGGAAAAGAGAGAGGAGATCTAGATCCACATTTCCACCAATCACTTTCTCCTCTATGTGAGGGGAGCCCCTTGGATCTAGATCTTGGAGTTCTTGGTGTTCTCCTTCTTGTTCTTCCTCTCATCTTCCTCCCTAGCATTAGTTGCAGTGGTCTTGGTAGGTTTCGTTAGCTAAACTGCAAACAGCACACACTACCAGACTTTCCTAGCAGCGTCGTCGAGAAAGGAGAAATCATTTAATTTCGAACAAGAAGTACATGTGTATGTAGCGATCCAGCGCGCTTCCAACTGAAGAGGACCGTAGCGGTATGCAACAGCTCTGCACATGAACTCATCTTCAACAGAATGGTCCGTGTTTCAACTCTCTTTTATTTCCCCTCCGACAGAAAAAGAGAAAGGAATAGGGCCATTTTTCTACTAGCCTCTTCAGAGTGGACACTTGGCCTAAGTCCATCTGCCTGTTTCGTTTGCCGGGTGGCCAAATGGCAACAGCTCCCCTCACTTGTCTCCATGGAGGTAACCACCAAAGCAGGATCCAACGCTGTCCATGGAAATTAGGACTTGTATAATGGCAGGGGCGTGTGCTCATCTGCTGGCGACAGCTCTGTCAACACTTGAATATAAACATGTAGAGGTAACTACACTCCAAACACATATACTGCATCATAAACACGAGACCCCCAACACTGTCGACACTATGTATGCTGTTGCTGATGCAAGACAAGTAATCAAGCTTCTTCTTTTTGCATTTTTCTCTCTCTGGAAAGATCCGTATATGAGGCATTTTTAGACCTTAGGCGAATGATGGGTTATTGGGTCAACAACCTTGCAACTCCGGTGAGCCCATCGGTCTGCCCTGCCTCCGGTGGCCCTTGTAGATGTGGGAGGTGTGGTGGACGTGGCTCCTCGCCCGTGGGTGGGGAGATAGTTCATAGAGGCGTATGTCGACAACATTTAACGGTGATTGTGTCGCCATTCGGAATAAGGTGCCCTCGACCTTTTCCTCGTGCCGGCGGCACCCCAGTGGGCTTCGTGGTGGCGGATTTGATGCTATTCGTCGTCTTGTATCCAACAAGCTTGAGTTTGCTCAATTCAGAGATGTTATGAAGAAGTTATGGTAGTTCTGGTTTTCTCCCTGCGGTAGTACCGCGGTCGGCAGCGCTAGTACCGCTTATAGCGTCAAGCGGTAGTCCCGCGCCAGTACCACTCTACTACCGCCTCGATTTTGGTCGTGTAGTTTTCTTGTCGGGTTTAGCAGTAGTTGCACGGCAGTAAGGCACGGTAGTACCGCCTAAGCGGTAGTACCGCTCGGTTAGGTAGTACCGCTCATCGCATTACTGCCGCCGTACTCTGCTCTACCTTGCCTCTTTTGTCCCGTGTTCTGCTCCACCAGCGGTAGTACCGCTGGGGTGAGCGATAGTACTGCTTATCAGCGGTACTACCGCCCCTAGGTTCATGTTCTGTTGCTCCTTTTTCCCTGCTTCTTCCGCCCGAGCGGTAGTACCGCTCGTGTGCAGGCTGAGCACATAACGGTTGGATTCCCCCCCCCTCCTATAAAAGGGGGTCTTCTTCCCAAATGAATCTTATCTTTTGAGCTCCAGTTCTTTCCCCATTGTTGACCTTCTTCGAGCTTGCTAACTCTCAATCCCTTTATGGATTCTTGCTAGTTTTTGAGGGAAAAGAGAGAGGAGATCTAGATCCACATTTCCACCAATCACTTTCTACTATATGTGAGGGGAACCCCTTGGATCTAGATCTTGGAGTTCTTGGTGTTCTCCTTCTTGTTCTTCCTCTCATCTTCCTCCCTAGCATTAGTTGCGGTGGTCTTGGCAGGTTTCGTTAGCTAAACTGCAAACAACACACACTACCAGACTTGCCTAGCAGCGTCGTCGAGAAAGGAGAAATCGTTTAATTTCGAACAAGAAGTACATGTGTATGTAGTGATCCAGCGCGCTTCCAACTGAAGAGGACCACAGCGGTATGCAATAGCTCTACTCATGAACTCATCTTCAACAGAATGGTCCGTGTTTCAACTCTCTTTTATTTCCCCTCCGACAGAAAAAGAGAACGGAATAGGGCCATTTTTGTACTGGCCTCTTCAAAGTGGACACTTGGCCAAATTCATCCGCCTGTTTCGTTTGCCGGGCGGCCAAATGGCAACAGCTCCCCTCACTTGTCTCCATGGAGGTAACCACGGAAGCAGGATCCAACGCTGTCCATGGAAATTAGGACTTGTATAATGGCAGGGGCGTGTGCTCATTTGCTGGCGACAGCTCTGTCAACACTTGAATATAAACATGTAGAGGTAACTACACTCCAAACACATATACTACATCATAAACACGGGACCCCCGAAACTGTCGACACTATGTATGTTGTTGCTGATGCAAGATTAGTAATCAAGCTTCTTCTTTTTGCATTTTTCTCTCTCTGGAAAGATCCGTATATGAGGCATTTTTAAACCTTAGGCGAATGATGGGTTATTGGGTCAACAACCTTGCAACTCCGGTGAGCCCATCGGTCTGCCCTGCCTCCGGTGGCCCTTGTAGATGCGGGAGGTGTGGTGGACGTGGCTCCTCGCCCGTGGGTGGGGAGATAGTTCATAGAGGCGTATGTCGACAACATTTTACGCTGATTGTGTCGCCATTCGGAATAAGGTGCCCTCGACCTTTTCCTCGTGCCGGCGGCACCCCAGTGGGCTTTGTGGTGGCGGATTTGATGCTACTCGTCGTGTTGTATCCAACAAGCTTGAGTTTGCTCAATTCGGAGATCTTATGAAGAAGTTATGGCAGTTCTGGTTTTCTCCCCGCGGTAGTACCGCGGTCGGCAGCGCTAGTACCGCTTATAGCGTCAAGCGGTAGTACCGCTCCAGTATCGCTCTACTACCGCCTATTTTGGGTCCTGTACTTTTCGTGTCGGGTTTAGCAGTATTTGCACAGTAGTAAGGCACGGTAGTACCGCCTCGTGAAGTACCGCTCGGTCGGGCGGTAGTACCGCTCTTGCATTACTACCGCCAGACTGCTCCGCCTTGCCTCTTTTGTCCCGTGTTGGCTCCACCAGCGGTAGTACCGCTGGGGTGAGCGATAGTACCGCTTATCGGCGGTACTACCGCCCCAAGGTTCATGTTCTGTTGCTCCTTTTTCCCTGCTTCTTCCGCCCGAGCGGTAGTACCGCTCGTGGAGCGGTAGTACCGTGCGGGCTGAGCACATAACGGTTGGATTTTCCCCCCTCCTATAAAAGGGGGTCTTCTTCCCCAATGAACCTTATCCTTTGAGCTCGTGTTCTTTCCCCATTGTTGACCTTCTTCGAGCTTGCTAACTCTCAATCCCTTTATGGATTCTTGCTAGTTTTTGAGGGAAAAGAGAGAGGAGATCTAGATCCACATTTCCATCAATCACTTTCTCCTCTATGTGAGGGGAACCCCTTGGATCTAGATCTTGGAGTTCTTGGTGTTGTCCTTCTTGTTCTTCCTCTCATCTTCCTCCCTAGCATTAGTTGCTTCGGGGATTTGAGAGAGAAGGACTTGGGCACTCCGTGTGCCCTTGCCATTGCATTTGGTGCATCGGTTTGAGTTCTCCACGTGATACGTGGAAGTTACAGGTTGAGAAGCTTATTACTCTTGGGTGCTTGGTACCCTTGAGCTTGTTACTCTTGGGTGTTTTGGAAACCCTAGAGCTTGTTCCACTTGGGTGCCTTGGCGCCCTAGACGGTTGGTGTTGTTCGGAGCTCAATCATTGTGGTGTAAAGCTTCGGGCAAGCATCGGGGTCTCCAATTAGGTTGTGGAGATCGCCGAGCAATTTGAAGGGTACCGGTGACCGCCCCCAAGGGTTGTCAAAGTGTACGGGTTCGGTGACCGCCCTCAAGGGTCGCCATTTGTACGGGTTCGGTGACCGCACTCAAGGGCCCCTTAGTGGAATCACGACATCTTGCATTGTGCGAGGGCGTGAGGAGATTACGGTGGCCCTAGTGGCTTCTTGGCATTGTGCCTCCACACCGCTCCAAACGGAGATTAGCATCCGCAAGGGTGTGAACTTCAGGATACATCGTCGTTGCAAATGCTGGAAACATCTAGTGGTTTACCTATGATTAGGGTGTTGTCTGGGTTACAAGATTTTGTTTCCATTACAAACTTTCTGCCTGGTGAACATGAACAGCGATACCCTCCTATAGTGTTGTGGCATGTTGCAGACTTCAGGCATATACTTGAATTCTTCTCACATTCATTGGCATCTGCAACAATAAAGAACCAAATTATTCGGGCCCAAGTGATTGATTGAATAGGCATATCAGTACGGAGTACCAACAAATACTAATTTTGAAATGGCATAATGAGTGTAACGTGTGCCATTCTTCCACCAAACTAAACATAAATTACATTGAAGAGAGAGAGAGAGATAAAAAATAAGTTAAATATTCTAACTAGATGTAAGCTAGATGGGGAAAAAGAAGCAAAACAGATTGTAAACTCAAGTGTTTCCAGCCATCAATATTGGGGCGCATGTAAGTAACGATATTTTCCTTACAAACTATCAACATGAAAGGATAATGTGCACCCTGTATTACTCATAAAATGATTGTGCATGATCTAAATATGCACAGGGAGCAAAGAACTGACTTGCCTCTGCATCCGTCAAAGAGGTAAGGGTTCCCTTCATATCCGTCGGCGCAGTTTCATATATAACCTGGCTCGTTGGTTGAGTCCACACACATGATATTCCTGCTATGGCATGCGTAAGAAGGCGTGTCTCTGGCCATTTCACACGTTGCATTTCCAATCGCCCAGTCCAGCACCAGCGGATTCTGCCCATTTTCGGTATCATTGAACCTTGTAGTGGTTATGTACTCGGAGCTGAAACTAAATGTCTGTCTCTCCACTATGGTAGCATAGCTACATGGGTTGAAAAGCATACTATTGGAATCATTGTAAACATCAAAGAAGCTGAACCTATAGCTCCTTAAACCCTTTGGTATATCATTTTGGTAGCATCCTGCACCAACACAAGAACTGTTTGTCAGGGCTACCAGGCTCGCACACACCGATGCGCATGTTGTCGTGTATCTTGTAGTGCTTCTTAAGTCATTCATGTATGCGAGTGTGTTGCAGCCAATAACTATGAGCATGTTGTGTACATGGGAGAAGCGGTACGGACTTCCCGAGAAGTCAAGGGACCAAGCATTCTGTTCCATTGATCTTGTACTTGTATTGTAGCAGTACGTTGAGACGGGTGTGGAAACTCGGATTTGACCATGGGGCACCGAGATGTCTAGAACCTCCACGTTCTCAATGATCATGAATGGCTTGGCAATTCCATCGGCAGTCCTTGGCAAATGATCTCGAAGCCTTCAATAGCACAGCCAGCACCAATGCCGAATGGGCAAGGGATGTCGACGTCACCACATCGCGTTCGGCATCCGGGGCCAGGCTGCGTTGATGTAGAGGCTAGGTGCAACATGACTGCAACAACTACCAGTAGCTCGAGCGCCATGTCACTTGACTGAAACTGGAGTTGCCAAGAAGATTCTGCTGCACAACACTACAGGAAAAATAGAAAAAAATAGTGAGCAAACTAATGGCCATTCAATTCAACTCTAAAAGTTGTAGGCAACACTTCCGGTGTACTTTTCATTTTTCTGCATTAAAATATACCTGAAAATTTTAGCATGGTTGAACAAATTTTAACAATGATTTGTAAATGTTGTGAAAATTTCAGTTGAGCTTGCAATCGTAATATATAAATGACAAAAAATTATTAATGCTAACATGGCCTTTTCATCTTTTGTTTAACAGTATGCATGTCTAGATTTGAATTATGCAAGAAAATGTTTCTTGCCTTTGGATTTCTGGCACTGAATTAACATGCATGACTGTATATGCCTTGCACAAATATGAAGACCGTGTTTCTAACTTGTAAGGTTTTGATTGTTTGCATAGTAAATAGTCTTTTTTTACTTATTTAAATACAGACAATCATTTGCCTGAACATTTTGCTGCTGTCCAGGCCATCTTGAAGAATGAAGACTTTGGTGATGCATCCGGCCGGTCTATGAACTTAAAATTGCGAAGAGTGTGACTTATCCTATCTCCTATGCAGGGTGATTTGGGTGGAGTGCAAGCTATTTGCCTTGCTGGTATCTGGTTATGCCTCTAAGGTTTAGAAAGCCGAGGAGAGCCGAGCTATAGCCTATTGTGCTTGACAAGGCTGCCGGCAAGCTCTCGCCATGGAAAGGGCGCCTTCTCAACAGGACTGGAAGACTGATGCTTAATTATTAGCGCGGTGGTCACTGCAACTGCTACCTATTTTCTAGATGACTTCCTGGACAAATGGATGATGAATAAAAAACAGACAAGCTCAAAAGGAATTTTCTCTGGGGAGCTGATGACTAAAGAGACCATGGAAGGGCACCCAGACTCCATGCGATGAGGTGGATTTCTGGAAGCACCCAGACTGCATGCGGTGATGTGGATTTTTTGTGTTGGAAATCTTGAGGCTGGTACGGTACAAGAAGTTGTCGGTTAAGGATGCTTTGCTTTAATGGGCGGTAGATGTGAGGGTTGCAGCGGATCGGTGCCGACGTGCAGCTAGGAACAATTCATGCTTCTTTCCGAGAAATTGCTACCGATGAGGCTGACCAACGCCAGGGGCTCGATTTCAGAATTCCAACGCTAGAGTGAGCTCAATTTTTTCCTCGGCTTCCCCAATCCAGGGATGGTGGAGGATTTGCTCAGGCAGCAGCTCACCGAGCCGAGGAGAAAAGATTACTCCGTACACATACACTGCCTGGCGCCTATGGAAGCGCGAAACAGGAGGATGTAGTTGCGGTGGTCTTGGCAGGTTACGTTAGCTAAACTGCAAACAGCACACACTACCAGACTTGCCTAGCAGCGTCGTCGAGAAAGGAGAAATCGTTTAATTTCGAACAAGAAGTACATGTGTATGTAGCGATCCAGCACGCTTCCAACTGAAGAGGACCGCAGCGGTATGCAACAGCTCTGCTCATGAACTCATCTTCAACAGAATGGTCCGTGTTTCAACTCTCTTTTATTTCCCCTCCGATAGAAAAAGAGAAAGGAATAGGGCCATTTTTCTACTAGCCTCTTCAGAGTGGAGACTTGGCCAAATTCCATCCGCCTGTTTCGTTTGCCGGACGGCCAAATGGAAACAGCTCCCCTCACTTATCTCCATGGAGGTAACCACCGAAGCAGGATCCAACGCTGTCCATGGAAATTAGGACTTGTATAATGGCAGGGGCGTGTGCTCATCTGCTGGCGACAGCTCTGTCAACACTTGAATATAAACATGTAGAGGTAACTACACTCCAAACACATATACTACATCGTAAACACGGGACCCCCAACACTGTCGACACTATGTATGCTGTTGCCGATGCAAGATTAGTAATCAAGCTTCTTCTTTTTTCATTTTTCTCTCTCTGGAAAGATCCGTATATGAGGCATTTTTAGACCTTAGGCGAATGATGGGTTTCACTCCCCTATCTGTTAGGCATACCTCCCCTGCCTCTTCTTATTATAAACCATAGTTATTGGGTCAACAACCCTGCAACTCCGGTGAGCCCATCGGTCTACCCTGCCTCCGGTGCCCCTTGTAGATGCGGGAGGTGTGGTGGACGTGGATCCTCGCCCGTTGGTGGGGAGATAGTTCATAGAGGCGTATGTCGACAACATTTTACGCTGATTGTGTCGCCATTCGGAATAAGGTGCCCTCGACCTTTTCCTCGTGCCGACGGCACCCCAGTGGGCTTTGTGGTGGCGGATTTGATGCTACTCGTCGTGTTGTATCCAACAAGCTTGAGTTTGCTCAATTCGGAGATCTTATGAAGAAGTTATGGCAGTTCTGGTTTTCTCCCCGTGGTAGTACCGCGGTCGGCAGCGCTAGTACCGCTTATAGCGTCAAGCGGTTGTACTGCTCCAGTATCGCTCTACTACCGCCTATTTTGGGTCCTGTACTTTTCGTGTCGGGTTTAGCAGTATTTGCACAGTAGTAAGGCACGGTAGTACCGCCTCAGCGGAAGTACCGCTCCGGTCGGGCGGTAGTACCGCTACTGCATTACTGCCGCCGTACTCTGCTCTGCCTTGCCTCTTTTGTCCCGTGTTCTGCTCCACCAGCGGTACTAGTAGTACCGCTGGGGTGAGCGGTAGTACCGCTTATCGGCGGTACTACCGCCCCAAGGTTCATGTTATGTTGCTCCTTTTTCCCTGCTTCTTCCGCCCGAGCGGTAGTACCACTCGTGTGCGGGCTGAGCACATAACGGTTGGATTTTTCCCCCTCCTATAATAGGGGGTCTTTTTCCCCAATGAACCTTATCCTTTGAGCTCGTGTTCTTTCCCCATTGTTGACCTTCTTCGAGCTTGCTAACTCTCAATCCCTTTATGGATTCTTGCTAGTTTTTGTGGGAAAAGAGAGAGGAGATCTAGATCCACATTTCCACCAATCACTTTCTCCTCTATGTGAGGGGGACCCCTTGGATCTAGATCTTGGAGTTCTTGGTGTTTTCCTTCTTGTTCTTCCTCTCATCTTCCTCCCTAGCATTAGTTTCTTCGGTGGGATTTGAGAGAGAAGGACTTGGGCACTCCGTGTGCCCTTGCCATTGCATTTGGTGCATCGGTTTGAGTTCTCCACGTGATATGTGGAAGTTACAAGTTGAGAAGCTTATTACTCTTGGGTGCTTGGTACCCTTGAGCTTGTTACTCTTGGGTGTTTTGGACACCCTAGAGCTTGTTCCTCTTGGGTGCCTTGGCACCCTAGACGGTTGGTGTTGTTCGGAGCTCAATCATTGTGGTGTAAAGCTTCGGGCAAGCATCGGGGTCTCCAATTAGGTTGTGGAGATCGCCCCGAGCAATTTGAAGGGTACCGGTGACTGCCCCCAAGGGTTGTCAAAGTGTACGTGTTCGATGACCGCCCTCAAGGGTCGCCATTTGTACGGGTTCGGTGACCTCCCTCAAGGGCCCTTTAGTGGAATCACGACATCTTGCATTGTGTGAGGGCGTGAGGTTATTACGGTGGCCCTAGTGGCTTCTTGGGGAGCATTGTGCCTCCACACCGCTCCAAACGGAGATTAGCATCCGCAAGGGTGTGAACTTCGGGATACATCGTCGTCTCCGCGTGCCTTGGTTATCTCTTACCCGAGCCCTTTACTTATGCACTTTACTTTGTGATAGCCATATTGTTTCTTGTCATATATCTTGCTATCACTTAGTTGTTTATCTTGCTTAGCATAAGTTGTTGGTGCACATAGGTGAGCCTAGTTGTTGTAGGTTTTGGGCTTGTCAAATTAACCGCTAGGTTTATTTCGCATTTGTTCAAGCCTAAACCGTAATTATTTTAATGCGCCTATTCACCCCTCCCCCCCTCTCTAAGCGACATCCACGATATTTCACCGTCTACACAAGTAATTGATAACTAAAAACACCTGAGGATCTGGTTTCATATTTCCTTTATTTATATGTACATATAGGCATGCCATTTCACATTGCTGCTTATTTTGGACCATTGTAATACCTATCGAACAAATGATTGTGACAATACTTAAGTAGTATTTCTTCATAATCTTATACTGTTGTTTGTCGTTTTGCTTGCGCGCAGTTATTGTAGTTTCATGGACAACTATTATTCTGGTGTCAGGATGCTTGGTTAAACATTTTATTAGCATGTCACTTGTTGTCTACCAAATTTGACTATATTGTAATTGGCTATTGACCATCGATACAATTTGACTTGTTCAAAATCCAAACAATATGTATAGTTATGCTTTTTATGCAGTCCAATTTCTTCACTTTTGGCCGACCAGATAATACTTCATATCGAACATCTGATCAAAATTACATGACTACATTCATCTTAAAAACCGTTTCAGTCATTAGTAGCATTTTTTACTAGCACATTAGAAATGAAAGTAACGGTGAAAATATTACTTTGTCACAGATTACTTGAGCATATATATTTAGTTAGGAAAAGGAGGTTTTATATAGGAAGATAGAGATTCTGTTCATTTCTGGAAAGTATGCCTATGAACTAGAAACCAGATATATTTCTTGCTTTCCTAGTTCCTACTCCGTGTGACCGCCATATGCCCACTGTTCATTTAGGCTCTACTCAGAGCAGTATAACAAAATAGTTGTGATATTAGAAGTTGAAGGTGTGTGACTATGCTACAATTTACCTATTGTTCTCTGTTTCTGATGCTGATTTTGTCTAATAATGCCGAGATGGTTCACCTTTGGAACTTTTGGCACAATTTGCGCAATGACAATTAAGCTAATGATTCCTGTTTTGAGTCATGCAAAAGTTAGGAGAATAATTCCAACAGCTTTTCCTAATAAATAGTACTACAAGATTGATTGACTTATGATATTGCTTGCTTCACAGGTATCTAGAGTTAGGTTCTGGTGGCTAGGATGTAGGAACGGATTGTTGGGTGTTGATTCTTCCGTCTATGTAGTGTACACTCATGAGCTGTGAAGTTCACTTGTAGGAATCAATCCCTTAGTTTGCTAGGTTCCATCTATTATCTAATTTCTGTAGACATTTTGTCAGCTGGCATGAAGGTTGAAAGCACATTTGACTTTGCCCCGGTTAATGGGCACTTATCTTTTGGCGGGCTCCCCTACCCCTTTATCTTGCTATTCAGTATTTCAGTGTGTGCACATGCGAACGTGCTTTGATCTATCTTTCGTGTTGTATCGGTATTTGGGTTTCTGGCTCTGTCCCATGATGCCCCATTTTTATCGTGTTCTTGTTGAATTTAGATCTGATTCGGAGCTCCGTGATTGGAGTCTTGTTAGTTGTGATCAGTGAATCGCATGCTTAGTCTGACCTCATGACCTGGGAGTTGTGAAGAATCTTTTGTATGCTGAATTGCACATGTCTTAGCCTCAGCCTGCTACTTTTTTCCGGCTCGTTTATAATCGCACTGCCTGCTTAACAACCGCTTCAAAAACGCCCTGCACCTATTCTGTTAGCAAGAAAGAGCTCTTCAACCACATAAAAAGGAAAGAGCTCTTCAAATTTCACTGGTTAGAGTATAACTGGAGTTGTATCCATCCAAGCTGTTTGCACCTGCAGCGCAAGGAGATGCTACTATCTCGGTGTGTATCACATATGGAGATGTCCTATTGACAGATAAGCCATAAGTTCATTAACAACATAAGACCAACTCTAACCGCTCCCCTATAAAATAAAGGAGCATACAACCGAGCAAAGCTTAGTGAAGTATATTTACTCCACTAACTTTCGACCGGACCTAGACGATTCCCTAAATATAACGGCGATGCACAAAGAAGGTGCATGCAAAGGAGAACGGAGGTGCGAATGCAATGCAGAAAAGGAGGTACAAACATCCATCCCGCACATGCATTAGCCGGTTGCTCGTCGCGTTGTACCAAATTTAAGTTTCGAAGGATGTGCTCCGTAATATTGGGACTTGTTCATAGCTATTGGGCACAAGATGTATGGCAGCCGGCCTGGGCAGCACACGGGCAGGCAGCATGATGCAATGCGCGGGCATACCCGCACCAAGATGAGATGATATCGCCATTGATCAGTCAAGGCTCTTGGCTTAGTTAACGGCATGGTTTATTCTGATCATTATCAATCAGTTCTCTGAATTAGGATGTATCATTCTTCCCTTATCATACCTCAGAATCTGACAACCAGTCGGTTGGAGACGCCATTGCCACCGCTCGTCTTAATGGGTGGCATACGCAATTTTACTATAAATAATGATTACTAAAGATTGATAACAAATTAGGTTACTAATGTGCTTCTTTGCGGCTTGTTGAATCCAGACTGGCGGTACCTCTCTCCTATGTCACTTTTGATAATATTTAACTAATGTGTGTTGCTGTAGAGAGTTTTCAATTCATAGATAGTCCTATTATTATGCTTGCAATTTTTTATCAACATCTATTACGATGTTGACACACACATATTCACACCACGACGTAAACACAACCACGTAACATCTACTGAAAACCGGGTCAACATTGCGGAGCATGAAGATTGACGAAGTTACCATGAGCGTGCTCAACATTGTGTCCAACTAAAAAAAATCAGCATTAACGAGATACCAAAGCGTCAAAATTGAGGTTTGATATCTGATGAGGCAGGGTACCGCTGACCTTCTAACAGTCCGATCGTCGGTTGGTTCTTGTTATTCTTGCATTTAGCTCTCCAGTTTATGGTATGCCAAAGTTTCTCTGCAAGCAACCACTCATCGATCCCTTGCTGCCGACATCGATCCCAGTGCTCAACAAGGTGGAAAGTAAGTGCTCTGAACAGCTGCAGCTCTAATTCGTGCCTTCGAATGCAAACCAGTGCTTGAAGTTAGCAATGTAATGTTGTTCTTCACGTGAACCCATGGCTGACATGCGTGCACACATTATTATGTCGGTTCTTTGCTCAGGTACAATGGCAAAGATGGACGAGGAGTCAGAGGAGCTGCACGCAAGTTCCTGGAGAATGACGTGGTGGTGTCAGCGACCTACCAAGAGGCGCCCACAAGTTAGCTAAAGAAGCAGAGGAGGAGGGGAACACAGGCCGTGTCGCAAGAGGACGTCCAATTACAAGTTCACGGGCCCGAAATGGATCTCCTACATGTTTGAGCCCGAGAAGGACAACAGTGGTATTTAGTTGGGAATGCGGTAGATATGAGAGCATCCTGGTTGGGACGAGAGCAAGACTGCGGCAACTTGTATCTCTATTCCCCTTTTGATACTATCTTCTTCCTCGAGTTGTAATCCACCTCTTGTACTAGATTTGTGAGTAATCCAGAGATAGCTAGAGGGTAGCTCACAGATCACATTGCCCACCACAAGCGTGCGCTGCTCCACCTACCCGGCAAGGCCTCCCTTCGCATATTGTGTCATATATCTCGGTTGTCGCGTGTTCATTGTTGGATGCAAGATGTTTTGGGCACAGGCTGACTAGCTGTGCCAAGTAGCACATGGCCGCCCGGGTTGAGAGTGATGAAGCTAGCACGCGCAGACTCATCGAAATGAGAGATAAAAAGCGAGCAGGGAAGAACAATAGAAAAGCCGAAGGGAGGCCCAAAAGCGGCACAATAACAAGACTGACCAACCTGCAGACGGCGCCGCAGGATAATCTACCTAGTCGGATATATAGTCCGACTTTTAGTCTGATGTAATATCTGACACAAGCCGGAATTTTTTTCTTTTTCGTAAGGGGTTGAAGCCCTGTCTATCTTTGTATCATAGAGACATATTATTTATTATATTATTCAACAATATACATTTACAAGATAATCCAACTTCTATGCGACCAGTGGCGGAGCCTCATGGGGGCCAAAGGGGACCATTGCCCCCCCCCCCCCCACTCTAGGAAAACCCTTAACTGTATCTCTAACATTATTAGGCTTGAATATCAAATATTTCCCAAAGTTCATGCATAACTTAACTTATGGCAGGTAATCTTCGTGATGCTAGCAATCTCGTCGTCGGCAAGGGGCTCGTCTGCCTGGAGCAGGAGCTATTGCGTAGCCTCACGTGTCATCTCTTCATTCGCTCCGACCTCCCCAAGTTTGCAAACGAGGCGCGACACCATCGTCTTCTGGTTGGCGGCGATCACCTGCTTCCTGGAAGGTGAGGCGGCGATCTCGTCAACCCGAGGAGGAGCGACGAAGACGATCAGTGGAGGAGGAGGAGCGACAAGGACGACCGGAGGATGAGCCTGCGACAAGAACAAATGCCCTCCTCGGTGCCTGTACCATATGATGACGTGGACAAGAACAAGCAAAAGCAGAGATCGATACCAATGCAATGGCAGATTTCTTCCACCTCGTCCATCCGCCTTCCTCTCTACCGGTCGCAAGGGAAACGTCGACTGCTGCCACCAGCACGGCGACCGCCAGAAGTAGGTTCGAGAGTTTCATCTCTCAATCGCCGGTGGATGGGTAAGTGTCCGGCAAAGCGTAGTAAGCAGAGAGTTATACTCGGAAATAGCTGCTGCACGGCAAACACAGATATTTGCTGATACAATTCTACAAAACACACTCGGCAAAAGGTTAATACATTTACAAGATAATCAAAGCGGAGCCTCATGGGGGCCAAAAGGGACCATTGTCCCCCTACTCTAGAAAAACCCTTAACTGTACCTCCAATATTTTTAGGCTTGAATATCAAATATTTCTCAGAGTTCATGCATAACTTAACTTATGGCAGGTAATCTTCGTGATGGTGGCGATATCGTCGTCGGCAAGGGGCTTATTTGCCTGGAGAAGGAGCTCTTGCGCAGCCTCACGTGTGATCTCTCCATTCGTTCCGAGTTCCCCAAGTTTGCAGACAAGGCGTGACACCATCGGCATCTGGTTGGCGGCAGTCACCTGCTGCCCGGAAGGCCAGGCGGCGATCTCGTCGACCCGAGGAGGAGCGACGAGGACGATTGGAGGAGGAGGAGGAGGAGCGATGAGGATGACCGGACCAGGAGGATGAGCCTACGACAAGAACAAATGCCCTCCTCGGCGCTTGTACCATATGATGACAAGGACGAGAACAAGCAAGCAGTAGAGATCAATACCAACACCGATGGCAGCCTTCTTCCACCTCGACCATCCGCCTTCCTCTCTGCCGGTCGCAAGGGAAACATCCATTGCGGCCACCAGCACGACGACCGCCAGAAGTAGGTTCAAGAGTTTCATCTCTCACTCGCTGGAGGATGGGTAAGTGTCTGGCAAAGATGCGAGTGAATCCCTCATCGTGCAAGGGGTACATATACATTACCGGAATTTCACTGTACGCCGAGTGCCAGGCTCTTCACCGAGAGCCAAATCACGGGCACTCGAGAAAGCAAAGTAAGCCGAGAGGTATACTCGGAAATAGCTGTCGCACGACAAACACGGATATTTGCCGATATAATTCTACAAAACACACTCGACAAAAGGTTAATACTCGGCAAACGATCTGTTTGCCGAGGGCCAAGCGTTACAGCATGGCAAAGTGGAGCCACGTGGCAAGTCAAGTAGTGGTTAACGTACGACTCGTTAATGGTGGCGCTGCTTTGTTGTGAGCCCGTGACTTGGCTCTTGGCAAAGCGTTGTTTTCTTGCGTTATTAATTTGGACTGTTTCATCTACGTGGGAGCTGATTTTAGTCCCAACTCGCTTAACAATGAGCGTTAGGAGCGGTTTAAATAGTCGGATAGTCATTACACTGTTGTTAAGAAGATGGACAATTACTATGAACCTTCACCTGATCCGGGTAGAGAAGATTCACAGTGACAGTCCATCTTCCTAATGATGGATTTTGACGCTTTTGAATAATTGTTTTTTGACTTTTTCATCTGTGTGAGAGAAATGATCCCTGGACATTTTAAATCAACCGGTTGTGAAGAAAGTGAGGATGTTGTTGTTTCGTCAGCCACGAAATTTCTCGTGCTCCTAAAGGAGGTCATTGCATGACACATGCCAGGCCGTCACATTTTCCAGACCTGCATGCAATATTTGAGACATTTATTGCACTGCTGGGGTTTCAGCGTCGAAAATTACAAATCTACAAGGCAGCACATGAAATCATGCGCAGAAGCTGAATGGACAATCCTATTTGATGTTTTTGCGACATGCGTAGGCCTTGTGTAGACGAGGAAGGGGCAGCCCTGCCACGGGGGGGGGGGGGGGGGAGGTGGCGAAATTACCTCGTCGACATGTCTGATCCAACCGTTTAAATCCTCGGAAAATCGTATGATGATGAAAATCCTCGGTCATCACATAGCCCCTGTAGGGTGTGGTCAAAATTTATGCGCGTTTCGGATAGGCCTCACCTGAGACCGCTTGTAAAGTACAACATCTCTGAGCTAGTCTTTGGGTATCGAGAGAGAACGTGTCTGGTTTGTGAAGGAAGTGCGCGTTCTTTTGCTCTGTTGGCCTCGAAACTTCTCGTTCTCTCAAATGAGGTCATCGCATGACACGCGACTTTGCATTTTTCGGACCCGCTTGCAATATTCGAGACATTTATTGCACTCCTAGGGTTTCAGCGCTGGAAATTGCAGATATGCAAGGCGGCACATGAAATCATGCCCAAACTGAATGGAAATCATATTTTATGTCTTTGCAACATGCATAAGTCTTGTGCAGACGAGGGAGGCACAGGCCCCGCCACGGGGGGCAAAATTACCTCGTCGGCGTGACCGTTTAAATCCTCGGAAAATCGTATGATGCCGGAAATCCTCGGGATCTGGTACGGCGTCATCATATAGCCCCTATAGGGTGTGGTAAAATTTTGGGCACGTTTCGTATAGGCCTCACCTAAGGCCGCTTGTAAACTACAACATCCCCGAGCTAGTCTCTAAGTATCGAGAGGAAACGTGTCCAATTTGTGAAGGAAGTGCGGGTCCTTTTGCACCGTTGGCCTTAAAACTTCTCATTCTCTCAAAAGAGACCATCGCATGACACGTGGCAAAACCCCGTATTTTCCAGACCCGCATGCAACATTTGAGTAGGGGTATGACTATGCTGCGACGGCTCTGATTCTCCTTCCACCCTGCAGGGAGCGGCCTTGCAGGGCTACTACACCCATCCTCCTTGGCCGCCTATTGGCCACGTCGGCAGCCCGTGCTGGAAATGCCAGACCCGGCCGTCGGCGCTGCCGTTTCCCTGCGGCCACGTCTTCCTGTGCCGCCCATGCTACAAGCGCGGCATCAAGTGTCGGTGTTGAGACGGCTTGGTTCCCCAACCTGGAGCCTGATAATGGTATTGTTCTGCAGAAAAGCTAAGGTAATTGCAATAGTTCGGTATTCAAACCAACTAAATTCATGTTGCATTTGTAGTAGATTTTTGGATGCAAATACTTCCTTCCTTCGTTGGTGTTGTACGGCACCAAGTTAGACTCTGAGGTGGAATACTGGTGGTAACAAGTGGAAACTGGTGGTCTTTGATTACATTTGTCATGCGCAATGTTCAGATTTTGGCGTAGATGCTATTTTCTGCATGACAATGATCTTTTAGGGTTTATTTTGCTGCTAATCTGCTTGTGCTTGGAACAGTTTACTGAAACTATTATAATCACAGAAACAGATTATTGAAATTGTTCTACTCTGGAAAATAGTTAACTAAAATTGTTGTAGTATGAAACTGATAGGTACTAGGAATTGTCTGCAACTGTTTTAATCATGTAGATAAGTAAAAGAAGATATGTTATTGCGGGAATGAATCATTATGGAACTAAAAACTCCAAATCAGTTATTTTATCTTCGTTTGGCCTTAACATAGAAGATGGTGATGTCCGTCTGATTTAGCCCATTTCACTTGCGTCGAATAACTCTGAACAAAATTCAGGTTCCAACAATTATAATTAAATGAATTTTATTTCTACACATAAGCTGAATTCAGGTTTTGTTAATGAGCTATAATCTTGGTTTTGTTATCTTATTTTATTTCAAAAAATTCTGAGATTTAGGTTGTCCATCTGCCTCCAACTGACCTTCTTTCGTGAGAATGTACCCTCGTCTTGAATCAGTTTGCATAATGTACATATGTTAGAGCATCTCTAGCAAACCCCATATAATACCGACCCGCAAAACGCGTATACAATTCGCGGAAAAACGGCTTTGCGGACCGTCGCGGGCGGCAAAGTCAGACCCCGCAAATGGACCTGTAAAAAAGGATATTCTGCATTTCAATTTCTGGCGTGAAAACACATTTCTTTGCTTTTTTATTTTCTTCAAGGGCATTGGATACATATTGATTCACCTAATCTTTGCCAGAACAGCAAGACCAAAGAAAACAAGAACCAAAATTAGGCATTTTAGAAGATATCCAACTTCCATAACTGCTCCCACTAGTTAGACCAATATCTTCTCCATGCATTCGTTGTTGATCTGCGGATTCTTGACCTTACATTCTTCATTCCTATTTTTTGGTTCTAAAGAAGTAGACATTGCTTCCTCTCTAATTTCTTATCTAATTGCACATGTAGCCACATCATCAGCCTCAATTCTACTAAGGAGTGCACGAACATCTAATAAGTTTCTTTCTATCAATAAATCAACTCCTTCACAAAATCAAAATGAGCATCCATCTTCCTACACACATGATGATCTTCATAAGCTATCGAAATTGAACCGAATAGGTTGACAAAAGCCGAACAACATATGCCGTCGTTTTCGCATTTGAAAAATACCCATCCGGGGTGGCTCGGCGTGCTAGAAGTCAGCCACAACACTGTCCGTGTGCAGTCGTCGCACTATATGAGCAGCATCGGCGAGCCGGTGAGCCGCTGCGTGAGCGCTGAGCCTGGGCGACGGCCGTCCGAATCCTTGCAAGGAAACCAACGACGGTTGGTACAGGACGAACCAGTGCCTGCATGCGGCGCCGGGGCTTTGCCGGAGCTGCGCGGGGTGCTCCCTGACCAATCCATGGCTTGGCGCAGCCACCGGTGGCCGGAAACGCCAAATTTGGCTGCCGCCACGAACAGCTGCCGATCTGTGACTTTTCAGCCCGCGGACGCAGGAGGAAGTGGCGGAGGGCAAGCTCGGGCGTGTGGCGGCCCTCCGGCGTGATCCCGCTAGCCTGTTTGGCCGGAATCATAGGCAGCGGCCCGGCTGCGGGGGATGGGGAAAAGTGCGAGCTGAAATGCCCCCCCCCCCCCCTCAGCCAACCGCCACCACTATTTTCGCGGGTTGGGATGGGAATTATGCCACGCGCCGCAAAAAAAATTACGGGTCGGACGCATTTGCGGGGTCTGATCGAGCACGATTTTCGGCATGGACCCGTATTTTGGCAGTTATTTTGCGGGTCGGGGCATTATACGTGGTCTGCTGGAGATGCTCTTAGTGTAGAGAGTAAAAGGGCCCGTGCGTTGCAATGGGAGAGGAAAATAAATCTGCAATAGCCATGACCACATTTTGATGCATCACGGAGATACACTATTACCCTCAATTTCATAAAATCATGAACAAATTTGAAATCATGGACATTTTTTTAACTCATGCTGTAACTGAGTCACATCAGCCGAGGCGCTCTACGGCGGCAACGGTGTGCGCCGCCGCAATCCGCCCCAATCCTGCGGGTCTGTCCGACTGCTCCGGCCACCCCCTCTTCAACTACCCGGACCTCCTCCCGCCGGCATACCCCGTGGGAACGGCCTCCTCCGCCGCCTTCCTACTACGCTGTGTGTTTCTCCAGCGGCCTTGTTGATGGCGGGCTCATGGAGTACATGGAGGCGTTCGATCGATACCACTTTGTCGTTCAACCGGAATAGCCCCAGCCATGGCCGATGGGCTCGGCGGCCCCCCTCCCCTCCCCGCACCACGGTCAGCAACCCAACCACAACTTTCTCTTTGAGGTAATAGCATCCCAGGTCCCTTTACTTGCACAACATGTGATGGTTTAGTCCTTATAGTTGCAAAAGTGGATTATTTCATCCCTGAACTTGTCATGGAGGTGCAAGTTTAGTCCTAGGCCAATCACAGCCCGCCAAGTGGATGCCAAGTGGACTAGCTGGTCAGCGTGCAACATTTTGCACTTGGGCCCCTGCCTTCTTCCCTTATCAACTCACTACAGCATAGGGATCTCGTCTGGTTCTCCTCCGATGGCCGGCGCACTCCACCGCGTCTCCTCCTACTCGTCGTCCTCACCGTCTCCGCTCGCCTCCCTCGCGCCCAGCCGTACGCCCCTTCGTGCTGGTCCTCTCCGTGAAGACTTCCTCAAGGACCCCTCTGGCGGCGCACCCCTCGCTGCCCTCCGCCGATGGTGGAACAATTTTCAAATTCTCGAACATTTTATTTAACAAACATTTTAAATGCATGATCATTTTTTGAATCGGCAAACATTTTATGAACGAATAAACTATTCTGTAAATCACGAACAGTTCTGAATTTTTAGGATATTTTTCCATTGATCAACATTTTTGGAATTGGTGAAATTTTGTTCAATTTAATGAACTTTTTAATACACTAACTTTTTTATAAGCATGAACATTTTTTGATTTCCTGAACATTTGATTTCAAAATTTTGACACTTTTTGAATAAGCAAACTTTTTAAAAAATTCACGGACATTTTTGGAATCCATAAACATTTTATTTTAAAATTATCATATTTTTAGTTGTCAGAACTTTTTTTTAAGACTGAAATTAATTCAAGTAGAAAAAAAGTAAATGAAAAAAATAAAAAAAAATGAAATTTGAAAACAGGCCGCCCGGAATTGCCCCGACCCAATTGGGCGCGTCACGTATTCTCCAACGCGCAAAGCATAGTATAGGAGGTCCCTACTGCATGGGCCGGCCCAGCCGAGGGATTTCCCCGTGTGAAATGTTTTTATCACTTATAGATGTTATGTGTTTCTAAAAAAACTGTATTGATGGGTAATATTTGCTACTTTGCTGACAATTTTCGTGATGTACCGCCAGAAACAATAGCCCTTTATTACTAGGTATATAGATAGTATTTTACTGCATAAAAATATTTAGAACCTTACTTTAGTTGAGTGCTAATCTGATTGTGCTTGGAAAAAGGATATTATACTTTAGTTGAGTGGTAATCTGTTTAGATCTAGTCGGCATTTGTCTATTGGTAGATTCGTATGGATTCGGCCCATCTTTGTTTTTGTTAGTGTGTTTGTAAACAATGGCGGAGCTATGTATGTTGCTGGGGTGGCTGTGACCCTCCCAACATTGGGCCAACTTGTGAAGGAAATTTTACTTTTGATCTATGCTTCTTTTTGTCAGTGACTGTTGTTGTTTTGGTTCGTGGTTGTCTACTAGAACAAGGTTTTCAGGGTTGGTGATAGTGATATGCCTTATACTCACTCTTCTATGGATTTTCGCAGTGCTATTGTATTATTAATAGATTGTTTTTAAAGGCTAGTAATATGTTCTAAAAATGATGATTCTAGACTTAGGATTCAGTCACCCTTTGTTCGTTTTTCCTGGTCTAATTTTGCTTCTAGAATCCAAGATTCCTTCCACATGCTCCTCTGTTTTTCATCGTGCGATGCAGATCCAACTGCTCTGGAGAACGAACAGCTCTAAGATTCTCGTCCTGTAACTGAGTCACATCAGCCGAGGCGCTCTACGGCGGCGACGATGTGCGCCGCCGCAATCCGCCCCAATCCTGCGGGCCTGTACGACTGCTCCGGCCACCCCCTCTTCAACTACCCGGACCTCCTCCCGCCGGCTTACCCCGTGGGACCGGCCTCCTCCGCCGCCTTCCTACTACGCCGGCGTGTTTCTCCACGGCGCGCGCTGATGAGCGGGCTCGCGGAGTACGTGGAGGCGTTTCGATCGGTACCCTCTTGTCGTTCAACCGGAATAGCCCCAGCCATGGACGACGGCCTCGGCGGCCCCCCTCCCCTCCCCGCACCACGGTCAGCAACCCAACCACAACTTTCTCTTTGAGGTAATAGCATCCCAGGTCCCCGTACTTGCACAACATGTGATGGTTTAGTCCTTATAGTTGCAAAAGTGGATTATTTCATCCCTGAACTTGTCATGGAGGTGCAAGTTTAGTCCTAGGCCAATCACAGCCCGCCAAGTGGATGCCAAGTGGACTAGCTGGTCAGCGTGCAACATTTTGCACTTGGGCCCCTGCCTTCTTCCCTTATCAACTCACTACAGCATAGGGATCTCGTCTGGTTCTCCTCCGATGGCCGGCGCACTCCACTGCGTCTCCTCCTTTTCGTCGTCCTCACCGTCTCCACTCGCCTCCCTCGCGCCGCAGCCGTACGCCCCTTCGTGTTGGTCCTCTCAGGCGAAGACTTCGTCAAGGACCCCTCTGGCGGCGCGCACCCCTCGCTACCCTCCGCCGGCGGTGGAACAATTTTTGAAATTCTCGAACATTTTATTTAACAAAAAATTTTAAATGCATGATCATTTTGTGAATCGGCAAACAATTTATGAACGAATAAACTATTCTGTAAATCACGAACACTTTTGAATTTTTAGGATATTTTTCCATTGATCAACATTTTTGGAATTGGTGAAATTTTGTTCAATTTCATGAACTTTTTAATACACTAACTTTTTTTAAAAGCATGAACATTTTTTGATTTCCTGAACATTTGTTTTCAAATTTTTGACACTTTTTGAATAAGCAAACTTTTTTTAAAAATTCACGGACATTTTTGGAATCCATAAACATTTTATTTTAAAATTATCATATTTTTAGTTGTCAGAACTTTTTTTAAGACTGAAATTAATTCAAGTAGAAAAAAAAGTAAATGAAAAAAATAAAAAAATGAAATTTGAAAACAGGCCGCCCGGAATTGGCCCGACCCAATTGGGCGCGTCACGTATTCTCCAACGCGCAAAGCATAGTATAGGAGGTCCCTACTGCATTGGCCGGCCCAGGCGAGGGATTTCCCCGTGTGAAATGTTTTTATCACTTATAGGAGTTATGTGTTTCTCAAAAAAAAAACTGTATTGATGGGTAATATTTTGCTACTTTGGGGACAATTTTCGTGACGTACAGCCAGAAACAATAGCCCTTTATTACTAGGTATATAGATCGTATTTTACTGCATAAAAATATTTAGAACCTTACTTTAGTTGAGTGCTAATCTGATTGTGCTTGGAAAAAGGATATTATACTTTAGTTGAGTGGTAATCTGTTTAGATCTAGTCGGCATTTGTCTATTGGTAGATTCGTATGGATTCGGCCCATCTTTGTTTTTGTTAGTGTGTTTGTAAACAATGGCGGAGCTATATGCGTTGCTTTGGGGTGGCTGTGACCCTCCCAACATTGGGCCAACTTGTGAAGGAAAATTTACTATTGATCTATGCTTCTTTTTGTCAGTGACAGTTGTTGTTTTGGTTCGTGGTTTGTCTACTAGAACAAGGTTTTCAGGGTTGGTGATAGTGATATGCCTTATACTCACTCTTCTATGGATTTTTGCAGTGTTATTGTATTATTAATAGATTGTTTTTAAAGGCTAGTAATATGTTCTAAAAATGATGATTCTAGACTTAGGATTCAGTCACCTCTTGTTCGTTTTTCCTGGTCTAAATTTGCTTCTAGAATCCAAGATTCCTTCCACATGCTCCTCTGTTTTTCATCGTGCGATGCAGATCCAACTGCTCTGGATAACGAACAGCTCTAAGATTCCCGTGCTGTAACTGAGTCACATCAGCCGAGGCGCTCTACGGCGGCGACGGTGTGCGCCGCCGCAATCCGCCCCAATCCTGCGGGTCTGTCCGACTGCTCCGGCCACCCCTGTTCAACTACCCGGACCTCCTCCCGCCGGCTTACCCCGTGGGACCGGCCTCCTCCGCCACCTTCCTACTACGCCGGTGTGTTTCTCTGCGGCGCGCGCTGATGAGCGGGCTCGCGGAGTACGTGGAGGCGTTTCGATCGGTACCCTTTTGTCGTTCAACCGGAATAGCCCCAGCCATGGCCGACGGGCTCGGCGGCCACACTCCCCTCCCCGCACCGCGGTCAGCAACCCAACCACAACTTTCTCTTTGAGGTAATAGCATCCCAGGTCCCTGTACTTGCACAACATGTGATGGTTTAGTCCTTATAGTTGCAAAAGTGGATACCAAGTGGACTAGCTGGTCAGCGTGCAACATTTTGCACTTGGGCCCCTGCCTTCTTCCCTTATCAACTCACTAAAGCATAGGGATCTCGTCTGGTTCTCCTCCGATGGCCGGCGCACTCCACCGTGTCTCCTCCTACTCGTCGTCCTCACCGTCTCCGCTCGCCTCCCTCACGCCACAGCTTACGCCCCTTCATGCTGGTCCTCTCCGGCGAAGACTTCCTCAAGGACCCCTATGCGGCGCGAGGGAGGCGAGCGGAGACGGTGAGGACGACGAGTAGGATGCATCAGTACAGTTCTGAAGATGGAGCGATGGCAGTTGGCAGCGCCGGCCTCTAAGAGCACGCCGGACCGGCGAGATCCATGCCCGGCAGGCGTCCTGGATGGCTCATCAGGTCTTAGATGTTAGGTTTGGCTGCGATGTCTGTTTGGTATTAGGCCCAGACTATGTGCGCCCCTTCATCAACTGGATAGGTGAGACGGCGGCTTTAGTCTTACTACGGTATTACTTTGTAAGGTCTTGTGAGAATAATTAATAAAATGGCCGTATGCATCACCCAGATACAGAGGCCGGGGGTCATCCTCTTTTTCTAAAAAAACATGTCTGCATATACTGTGGTCCAGATAACCACATGTCCCTTGAACCATTGTAACAAACTGAGCTTTGTCGGTTGGTGCTAATATAGATGCCCCAAAATCAGATACCTTTGCCATGTAATTCTCATCAAGAAGGATGTTAGTGGATTTCACATCACCATGTAAAATTGGTGGGTTTGCATAGGTATGTAAAAATGCAAGCCCTCGGCTGCCTCGTTGACGATCCTTAGAAGAGAACTGAAAGAGAGGTGCGGTTTCCGGCTCTTGCCATGAATAAGATCGAAAAATGTTCCTTTTGCGATGAACTCATATACTAGCATGGGGACCTCCACCTCAAGGCAACACCCCAATAGCTTGACAATGTTCTTGTGATTGATCTGGGAAAGAATCAATATTTCTTTGCCGAATTCCTTCTTCTGCCTATCATCAACCAATGCACACCTTTTAATTGCCACTGGAATGATATCCTTAATTATTATCTTGTACACAGTGCCATGGCCTCCATGTCCAGGAATCTGGCTTTTGTCAAATTTATTTGTTGCTTGTTCCAGTTCTGCTTCACTAAACACTGTAAATGAAAGTCACTGATCAGATTTCATCTTCTCAAACAATATCATCCCTCTGTGCTGCTGAAAATACCGTTTTTTGACGTTCGCAAGCTTTCTTCTCTCAAATATTGCATGTATGCGTAAGATGATAATCACCCGAACGACAGCGCTGATGCTAATGCTCGCAAAATCAACATGAAAGGTGTTTATGTTAGTCAAATTGATGCCACAGTGTACATACTAAAAGCATGGTAAAGTTTACTTACTCGTAAAATTGGCTAAAGGATCGTGATGAGATATGGTTATACCTTCTTAAAAATGCACGGATGCTTTTATTTTCAAGTTTCACCATTTCATTTCTTTATTTTAAAGCTTCCTCAGATAGACTTGTTGCGTGCCCAACACAAGGAAACGCACCACTGTGTGCTTTGCCCATTGAGCCCTCTTTTACTAAAGGTGATTAACATATATACCAGTTGGCCATTGTTTTCTACACAAGAATTAAGCAAATGCTGGAAACATCTAGTGGTTTACCTATGATTAGGGTGTTGTCTGGGTTACAAGATTTTTTTCCATTACAAACTTTCTGCCTGGAGAACATGAACAACGATACCCTCCTATAGTGTTCTGGCATGTTGCAGACTTCGGGCATATACTTGAATTCTTCTCACATTCATTGGCATCTGCAACAATAAAGAACCAAATTTTTCGGGCCCAAGTGATTGATTGAATAGGCATATGAGTACGGAGTACCAACAAATACTAATTTTGAAATGGCATAATTAGTGTAACGTGTGCCATTCTGCCACCAAACTAAACATAAATTACATTGAAGAGAGAGAGAGAGAAAATAAGTTAAATATTCTAACTAGATGTAAGCTAGATGGGGGAAAAAGAAGCAAAACAGATTGTAAACTCAAGTGTTTCCAGCCATCAATATCGGGGCAAACAGTAAGTAACGATATTTTCCTTACAAACTATCAACATGAAAGGATGATGTGCACCCTGTATTACTCATAAAATGATTGTGCATAATCTAAAGATGCACAGGGAGCAAAGAACTGACTTCCTCTGCATCCGTCAAAGAGGTAAGGGTTCCCTTCATATTCGTGGGCGCAGTTGCATATATAACCTGGCTCGTTGGTTGAATCCACACACATGCTATTCCTGCTATGGCACGCGTAAGAAGGCATGTCTCTGGCCATTTCACATGTTGCATTTCCAATTGCCCAGTCTAGCACCAGCAGCTTCTCCCCATTTTCAGTATCAGCTGAAACTAAATGTCGGTCTCTCAACTATGGTAACATAGCTACATGGGTTGAAAATCATACTATTGGAATCATTGTAAACATCAAAGAAGCTGAACCTATAGCTCCTTAAACCCTTTGGTATATCATTTTGGCAGCAGCCTGCACCAACACAAGAATCGCTTGTCGAGCTACCTGTGCTCACACACCGCTGCGCATGCTGCCGTCGTGTATCTTGTAGTGCTTCAAGTCATTCATGTATGCGAGTGTGTTGCAGCCAATAACTATGAGCATGTTGTGTACATGGGAGAAGCGGTACGGACTTCCCGAGAAGTCAAGGGACCAAGCATTCTGTTCCATTGATCTTGTACTTGTATTGTAGCAGTACGTTGAGACGGGCGTGGAAACTCGGATTTGACCATGGGGCACCAAGATGAAGGAAATATGCCCTAGAGGCAATAATAAAGTTATTATTTATTTCCTTATTTCATGATAAATGTTTATTATTCATGCTAGAATTGTATTAACCGGAAACATGATACATGTGTGAATACATAGACAAATAGAGTGTCACTAGTATGCCTCTACTTGACTAGCTCGTTAATCAAAGATGGTTATGTTTCCTAACCATGGACAAAGAGTTGTTATTTGATTAACGGGATCACATCATTAGGTGAATGATCTGATTGACATGACCCATTCCATTAGCTTAGCACCCGATCGTTTAGCATGTTGCTACTGCTTTCTTCACGACTTATACATGTTCCTGTGACTATGAGATTATGCAACTCCGTTTACTGTGAGGAACACTTTGTGTGCTACCAAACGTCACAACGTAACTGGGTGATTATAAAGGTGCTCTACAGGTGTCTCCGAAGGTACATGTTGGGTTGGCGTATTTCGAGATTAGGTTTTGTCACTTCGATTGTCGGAGAGGTCTCTGGGCCCTCTCGGTAATATACATCACTTAAAGCCTTGCAAGCATTGCAACTAATGAGTTTGTTGTGGGATGATGTATTACGGAACGAGTAAAGAGACTTGCCGGTAACGAGATTGAACTAGGTATTGGATACCGACGATCGAATCTCGGGCAAGTAACATACCGATGACAAAGGGAACAACTTATGTTGTTATGCGGTTTGACCGATAAAGATCTTCGTAGAATATGTAGGAGCCAATATGAACATCCAGGTTCCACTATTGGTTATTGACCGAAAACAGTTCTAGGTCATGTCTACATAGTTCTCGAACCCGTAGGGTCCGCACTCTTAAGGTTTCCATGACAGTTATATTATGAGTTTATGAGTTTTGATTTACCGAAGGAGTTCAGAGTCCCGGATGAGATCGGGGACATGACGAGGAGTCCCGAAATGGTCGAGACATAAAGATCGATATATTGGACGACTATATTCGGAGTTCGGAAACGTTCCGAGTGATTCGGGTATTTTTCGGAGTACCGGAGAGTTACGGGAATTCGCCGGGGAGTATATGGGCCTTATTGGGCCATACGGGAATAGAGGAGAGAGGCCAAAAGGAAGGAGGCCTCGCCCCCTCTGGTCCGAATAGGACAAGGCGCAGCCCCCTTCCTTCTTCGTCTCCCCTCTTTCCCTTCTCCTACTCCAACAAGGGAGGTGGAATCCTACTAGGACTAGGGAGTCCTAGTAGGACTCCACACTTGGCGTGCCCTCCTAGGGCCGGCCTCCTCCCACTTGCTCCTTTTTATACGGGGGCAGGGGGGCACCCCATGACACACAAGTTGATCATCGTGATCGTTCCTTAGCCGTGTGCGGTGCCCCCTTCCACCATATTCCACCTCGGTCATATCGTCGCGGAGTTTAGGCGAATCCCTGCATCGGAAGAATATCATCATCGTCACCATGCCGTCGTGCTGACGGAACTCATCCCTGACACCCTGCTGGATCGGAGTCCGGGGATCGTCATCGAGCTGAACGTGTGCAGAACACGGAGGTGCCGTACGTTCGGTACTTGGATCGGTCGGATCGTGAAGACGTACGACTACATCAACCGCGTTGTCATAACGCTTCCGCTTTCGGTCTCACGAGTGCGTGGACACACTCTCCTCTCGTTGCTATGCATCACCATGATCTTGCGTGTGCGTAGGAATTTTTTGAAATTACTACGTTCCACAACAAAGGGTATCGAGCCAGGTTTTATGCGTTGATGTTATATGCACGAGTAGAACACAAGTGAGTTGTGGGCGATACAAGTCATCTTGCTTACCGCATGTCATACTTTGGTTGGCGGTATTGTGAGATGAAGCGGCCGGACCGACATTACGCCAGACGCTTACGCGAGACTGGTTTCACCGCTGCGAGCACTCGTTGCTTAAAGGTGACCGGCGGGTGTCATCTCTCACTTTAGTTGAACCGAGTGTGGCTACGCCCGGTCCTTATGCGAAGGTTAAAACAGCACCAACTTGACAAACTATCGTTGTGGTTTTGATGCGTAGGTAAGAACGGTTCTTGCTCAGCCCGTAGCAGCCACGTAAAACTTGCAACAACAAAGTAGAGGACGTCTAACTTGTTTTTGCAGGGCATGTTGTGATGTGATATGGTCAAGACGTGATGCTATATTGTATGAGATGATCATGTTTTGTAACCGAGTTATCGGCAACTGGCAGGAGCCATATGGTTGTCATTTTATTGTATGAAATGCAAACGCCCTGTAATTGCTTTACTTAATCACTAAGCGGTAGCGATAGTCGTAGAAGCAATAGTTGGCGAGACAACAACGATGCTACGTTGGAGATCAAGGTGTCGCGCCGGTGACGATGGTGATCATGACGGTGCTCTCGAGATGGAGATCACAAGCACAAGATGATGATGGCCATATCATATCACTTATATTGATTGCATGTGATGTTTATCCTTTATGCATCTTATCTTGCTTTGATTGACGGTAGCATTTTAAGATGATCTCTCACTAATTATCAAGAAGTGTTCTCCCTGAGTATGCACGGTTACCAAAGTTCGTCGTGCCCAGACACACGTGATGATCGGGTGTGATAAGCTCTACGTCCATCTACAACGGGTGCAAGCCTGTTTTGCTCACGCGGAGTACTCAGGTTAAACTTGACGAGCCTAGCGTATGCAGATATGGCTTGAACACGGAGACCGAAAGGTCGGCGTGAATCATATAGTAGATATGATCAACATAGTGATGTTCACCATTGAAAACTACTCCATCTCACGTGATGATCGGTTATGGTTTAGTTGATTTGGATCACGTGATCACTTAGATGACTAGAGAGATGTCTGTCTAAGTGGGAGTTCTTAAGTAATATGATTAATTGAACTTAAATTTATCATGAACTTAGTCCTAGTATTAGCATATCTATGTTGTAGATCAATAGCTCGCATTGTTGCTTCCCTATGTTTATTTTGATATGTTACTAGAGAAAAACTATGTTGAAAGATGTTAGTAGCAATGATGCGGATTGGATCCGTGATCTGAGGTTTATCCTCATTGCTGCACAGAAGAATTATGTCCTCAATGCACCGTTAGGTGACAGACCTATTGCAGGAGCAGATGTAGACGTTATGAACATTTGGCTAGCTCAATATGATGACTACTTGATAGTTTAGTGCACCATACTTAACGGCTTAGAATCGGGACTTCAAAGACGTTTTGAGCGTCATGGACCATATGAGATGTTCCAGGAATTGAAGTTAATATTTCAAGCAAATACCGAGTTGAGAGATATGAAGTCTCCAACAAGTTCTATAGCTAAAAGATGGAGGAGAATTGCTCAACTATTGAGCATGTGCTCGAGATAGTCTGGGTACTACAATCGCTTGAATCAAGTGGGAGTTAATCTTCCGGATAAAATAGTGATTGACAGAATTCTCTAGTCACCATCACCAAGTTAGTAGAACTTTGTGATGAACTATAATATGCAAGGGATGACGAAAGTAATTCCCAAGCTCTTCGTGATGCTGAAATCAACGAAGGTAGAAATCAAGAAAAACATCAAGTGTTGATGGTTAACAAGACCACTAGTTTCAAGAATAGGGCAAAGGAAAGAAAGGAAACTTCAAGTAGAATGGCAAACAAGTTGTCACTCCCGTGAAGAAGACCAAAGCTGGACCAAAGCACTGAAACCGAGTGCTTACACCGCAAAGGAAATGGTCCTTTGAAGCGGAAATGCCCTGAATATTTGGTGGATAAGAAGGATGGCAAAGTGAACAAGGGTATATTTGATATACAGGTTATTGATGTGTGCCTTAATAGTGTTTATAGTATCCCCTGAGTATTTGATGCTTGTTCAATTGCTAAAATTAGTAACTCGAAACAGGAGTTACAGAATAAACAGAGACTAGTTGAGGGTGAAGTGACGATGTGTGTTGGAACTGGTTCCAAGATTGATATGATCATCATCGCACACTCCCTATACTTTCGGGATTAGTGTTAAACCTAAATAAATGTTATTTGGCATTTGCGTTGAGCATGAATATGATTTAATCATGTTTATTGCAAAAGGGTTATTCATTTAAAGTCGTAGAATAATTGTTGTTCTGTTTACATGAATAAAACCTTCAATGATCATACACCCAATGAAAATAGTTTATTGGATCTCGATCGTAGTGATACACATATTCATAATATTGGTGCCAAAAGATGCAAAGTTAATAATGATAGTGCAACTTATTCGTGGCACTGCCGTTTGGGTCATATCGGTGTAAAGCGCATGAAGAAACTCCATAAAGATGGATTTTCGGAATCACTTGGTTATGAATCATTTGATGCTTGCGAACCGTGCCTTTTGGCAAGATGACTAAAACTCCGTTCTTCGGAACAATGGAACGAGCAACAAACTTGTTGGAAATAATACATCTTGATGTATGCGGACCAATAAGTATTAAGGCTCATGGCGGGTATCGTTATTTTTGACCTTCACAGATGATTTGTGCGAGATATGGGTATATCTACTTGATGAAACATAAGTCTGAAATAGTTGAAAGGTTCAAAGAATTTCAGAGTGAAGTGGAAAATCATCATAACAAGAAAATAAAGTTTCTGCGATCTGATCGTGGAGATGAATATTTGAGGTACGAGTTTGGTCTTCAATTGAAACAATGTGGAATAGTTTCACAGCTCACGCCACCTGGAACACCACAACGTTATGGTGTGTCCGAACGTCGTAACTCCACTTTATTTGATATGGTGCGATCAATGATGTCTCTTACCGATTTACCACTATCGTTTTGGGGTTATGCATTAGAGACAGCTGCATTCACGTTAAAAAGGGCACCATATAAATCCGTTGAGACGACACCGTATGAACTATGGTTTAGCAAGAAACCAAAGTTGTCGTTTCTTAAAGTTTGGGTTGCGATGCTTATGTGAAAAAAGTTTCAACATGATAAGCTTGAACCCAAATCAGAAAAGTGCGTCTTCATAGGATACCCAAAATGTTGGGTACACCTTCTATCACAGATCTGAAAGGCAAGACATTCAAGGTTAAGAATGGATCCTTTCTAGAGAAGGAGTTTCTCTCGAAAGAAGTGAGTGGGAGGAAAGTAGAACTTGATGAGGTAATTGTACCTTCTCCCTTATTGGAAAGTAGTTTATCACATAAATCAGTTCCAGTGATTCCTCTGACAATTAGTGAGGAAGTTAATGATGATGATCATAAAACTTCAGATCAAGTTGCTACCAAACCTCATAGGTCTTCCAGAGTAAGATCCGCACCGGTGATACGGTAATCATGTTCGGAAGTCATGTTACTAGACCATGATGAACCTACGAACTATGAGGAAGCGATGATGAGCCCAGATTCATAAAATGGCTTGAGGCCATGAAATCTGAGATAGGATCCATGTATAAGAACAAAGTATGGACTTTGGTTGACTTGCCGATGATCGGCAAGCCATTGAGATTAAATGGATCTTCAAGAGGAAGACGGACGCTGATAGTAGTGTTACTATCTACAAAACTAGACTTGTCAAAAAAGGTTTTTGACAAAGTTCAAGGTGTTGACTACAATGAGATTTTCTCACTCGTATCGATGCTTAAAGTCTGTCCGAATCATGTTAGCACTTGCCGCATTTTATGAAATCTGGCAAATGGATAAACAAAACTGCATTCCTTAATGGATTTATTAAAGAAGAGTTGTATATGATGCAACCAGACAGTTTTTGTCAATCCTAAAGGTGTTAACAAAATGTGCAAGCTCCAATGATCCATTTATGGACTGGTGCAAGCATCTCGGAGTTGGAATGTACGCTTTGATAAGTTGATCAAAGCATATAGTTTTATCTGAGACTTGCGATGAAGCCTGTATTTACAAGAAAGTGAGTGGGAGCACTACAGCATTTCTGATAAGTATATGTATGACATATTGTTGATCAGAAATAATGTAGAATTATTCTGCAAAGCACAAAGGAGTGTTTGAAAGGAGTTTTTTCAAAGAAAAGACCTCGGTGAAGCTGCTTACATATTGAGCATCAAGATCTATAGAGATAGATCAAGACGCTTGATAAGTTTTTTCAATAAAGTACATACCTTGATAAGATTTTGAAGTAAGTTCAAAATGGAGCAGTCAAAGAAAGAGTTCTTGCCTGTGTTACAAAGTGTGAAATTGAGTAAGATTCAAAGCCCGACCACGGCAGAAGATAGAAAAAGAATGGAAGTCATTCCCTATGCCTCAGCCATAGGTTCTATAAAGTATGCCATGCTGTGTACCAGATCTATTGTATACCCTATACTGAGTTTGACAAGGGAGTACAATAGTGATCTAGGAGAAACATCCTTTGGACAGCGGTCAATATTATCCTTAGTGGAATAAGGATATGTTTACGGAAAATGGAGGTGAAAAAGGTTAAATGCGTAAAGAGTTACGTCGATGCAAGTTTTGACACCGATCTGGATGACTCTAAGTCTCGATCCAGATACATATTAAAAAGTGGGAGCAATTAGCTAGAATAGCTCCTTGCAGACCATTGTTGACATAGAAATTCGCAAAATACTTACGGATCTGAATGTGACAGACTCGTTGACTAAAATTATCTCACAAGCAAAACATGATCACACCTTAGTACTCTTTGGGTGTTAATCACATAGCGATGTGAACTAGATTACTGACTCTAGTAAACCCTTTGGGTGTTGATCACATATCAATGTGAACTATGGGTGTTAATCACATGGTGATGTGAACTATTGCTGTTAAATCACATGGCGATGTGAACTAGATTATTGACTCTAGTGCAAGTGGGAGACTGAAGGAAATATTCCCTAGAGGCAATAATAAAGTTATTATTTATTTCCTTATTTCATGATAAATGTTTAATATTCATGCTAGAATTGTATTAACCGGAAACATGATACATGTGTGAATACATAGACAAAGCAGTGTCACTAGTATGCCTCTACTTGACTAGCTCGTTAATCAAAGATGGTTATGTTTCCTAACCATGGACAAAGAGTTGTTATTTGATTAACGAGATCACATCATTAGGTGAATGATCTGATTGACATGACCCATTCCATTAGCTTAGCACCCGATCATTTAGTATGTTGCTACTGCTTTCTTCATGACTTATACATGTTCCTGTGACTATGAGATTATGCAACTCCGTTTACGGAGGAACACTTTGTGTGCTACCAAAGCGTCCTACAACGTAACTGGGTGATTATAAAGGTGCTCTCTGGTGTCTCCAAAGGTACATGTTGGGTTGGCGTATTTCGAGATTAGGTTTTGTCACTCGATTGTCGGAGAGGTATCTGGGCCCTCTCGGTAATACACATCACTTAAAGCCTTGCAAGCATTGCAACTAATGAGTTAGTTGTGGGATGATGTATTACGGAACGAGTAAAGAGACTTGCCGGTAACGAGATTGAACTAGGTATTTGATACCGACGATCGAATCTCGGGCAAGTAACATACCGATGACAAAGGGAACAACGTATGTTGTTATGCGGTTTGACCGATAAAGATCTTCGTAGAATATGTAGGAGCCAATATGAACATCCAGGTTCCACTATTGGTTATTGACCGGAAACAGTTCTAGGTCATGTCTACATAGTTCTCGAACCCGTAGGGTCCGCACGCTTAAGGTTTCGATGACAGTTATATTATGAGTTTAGGAGTTTTGATGTACCGAAGGAGTTCGGAGTCCCGGATGAGATCGGGGACATGATGAGGAGTCTCGAAATGGTCGAGACGTAAAGATCGATATATTGGACGACTATATTTGAAGTTCGGAAGGGTTCCGAGTGATTCGGGTATTTTTCGGAGTACCGGAGAGTTACGGGAATTCGCCGGGGAGTATATGGGCCTTATTGGGCCATACGGGAATAGAGGAGAGAGGCCAAAAGGAAGGAGGCCTGCGCCCCTCCTCTGGTCCGAATTGGACAAGGCGCAGCCCCTTTCCTTCTTCGTCTCCCCTCTTTCCCCTTCTCCTACTCCAACAAGGGAGGTGGAATCCTACTAGGACTAGGGAGTCCTAGTAGGACTCCACACTGGCGCGCCCTCCTAGGGCCGACCTCCTCCCCCCTTGCTCCTTTATATACGGGGGCAGGGGGCACCCCATGACACACAAGTTGATCATCGTGATCGTTCCTTAGCCGTGTGCGGTGCCCCCCTTCCACCATATTCCATCTCGGTCATATCGTCGCGGAGTTTAGGCGAAGCCCTGCGTCGGTAGAATATCATCATCGTCACCACGCCGTCGTGCTGACGGAACTCATCCCCGACACCCTGCTGGATCGGAGTCCGGGGTTCGTCATCGAGCTAAACGTGTGCAGAACACGGAGGTGCCGTATGTTCGGTACTTGGATCGGTCGGATCGTGAAGACGTACGACTACATCAACCGCGTTGTCATAACGCTTCCGCTTTCGGTCTACGAGGGTACGTGGACACACTCTCCCCTCTCGTTGCTATGCATCACCATGATCTTGCGTGTGCGTAGGAAATTTTTTGAAATTACTACGTTCCGCAACACGAGATGTCTAGAACCTCCACGTTCTCAATGACCATGAACGGTTTGGCAATTCCATCGGCAGTCCTTGGGCAAATGATCTTGAAGCCTTCAATAGCACAGCCAGCACCAATGCCGAATGGGTAAGGGATGTCGACGTCACCACATCGCGTTCGGCATCCGGGGCCAGCTGTGCTGATGTAGAGGCTAGGTGCAACATGATCTGCAACAACTACCGATGGCTCGAGCGCCATGTCACTTGACTGAAACTAGAGTTGCCAAGAAGATTCTGCTGCACAGCACTACAGGAAAAAGAGAAAAAAATAGTGAGCAAACTAATGGCCATTCAATTCAACTCTAAAAGTTGTAGGCAACACTTCTGGTGTACTTTTCATTTTTCTGCTGTCGGAATATACCTGAAAAATTTAGCATGGCTGAACAAATTCTAACAATGATTTGTAAATGTTGTGAAAATTTCAGTTGAGCTTGCAATCGTAATATATAAATGACAAAAAAGATATTAATGCTAATATGGCCTTTTCATCTTTTGTTTAACTTTATGCATGTCTAGATTTGAATTATGCAAGAAAAATGTTTCTTGCCTTTGGATTTCTGGCACTGAATTAACATGCATGACTGTATATGCCTTGCGCAAATATGAAGACCGTGTTTCTAAGTTGTAAGGTTTTGATTGTTTGCATAGTAAATAGTCTTTTTTACTTCTTTAAATAGAGACAATCATTTGCCTGAAGATTTTGCTGTTGTCCAGGCCATCTTGAAGAATGAAGACTTTGGTGATGCATCCGGCCGGTCTGTGAACTTAACATTGCGAAGAGTGTGGCATATCCTATCTCCTATGCAGGGTGATTTTGGTGGAGTGCAAGCTATTTGCCTTGCTGGTATCTGGTTATGCCTCTAAGGTTCGTAAAGCCGAGGAGAGCCGAGCTACAGCCTATTGTGCTTGACAAGGCTGCCGGCAAGCTCTCGCCATGGAAAGGGCGCCTTCTCAACAGGACTGGAAGACTGGTGCTTAATTATTAGCTCGGTGGTCACTGCAACTGCTACCTATTTTCTAGCTGCCTTCCTGGACAAATGGATGATGAATGAAAAACAGACAAGCTCAGAAGGAATTTTCTCTGGGGAGCTGATGACTAAAGAGGGAGCTGATGACTAAAGAGACCATGGAAGGGCACCCAGACTCCATGCGATGAGGTGGATTTCTGGAAGCACCCAGACTGCATGCGGTGATGTGGATTTTTTTGTGTTGGAAATCTTGAGGCTGGTACGGTACAAGAAGTCGTCGGTTAAGGATGCTTTTCTTTAATGGGCGGTAGATGTGAGAGTTGCAGCGGATCGGTGCCGACGTGCAGCTAGGAACAATTCATGCTTCTTTGTGAGAAATTGCTGCCGATGAGGCTGACCAACGCCATGGGCTCGATTTCAGAATTCCAACACTAGAGTGGAGCTCAATTTTTTCCTCGGCTTCCCCAATCCGGGGATGGTGGAGGATTTGCTCAGGCAGCAGCTCGCCGAGGCGAGGAGAAAAGATTACTCCGTACGCATACACTGCCTGGCGCCTGTGGAAGAGCGAAACAAGAGGATGTAGTTGCGGTGGTCTTGGCAGGTTTCATTAGCTAAACTGCAAACAGCACACACTACCAGACTTGCCTAGCAGTGTCGTCGAGAAAGGAGAAATCGTTTAATTTCGAACAAGAAGTACATGTGTATGTAGCGATCCAGCGCGCTTCCAACTGAAGAGGACCGCAGCGGTATGCAGCAGCTCTACTCATGAACTCATCTTCAACATAATGGTCCGTGTTTCAACTCTCTTTTATTTCCCCTCCGACAGAAAAAGAGAAAGGAATAGGGCCATTTTTCTACTGGCCTCTTCAGAGTGGAGACTTGAATATAAACATGTAGAGGTAACTACACTCCAAACACATATATTACATCATAAACACGGGACCCCCTACACTGTCGACACTATGTATGCTGTTGCTGATGCAAGATTAGTAATCAAGCTTCTTCTTTTTGCATTTTTCTCTCTCTGGAAAGATCCGTATATGAGGCATTTTAATACCTTAGGCGAATGATGGGTTATTGGGTCAAAAACCTTGCAACTCCGGTGAGCCCATCGGTCTGCCCTGCCTCCGGTGGCCCTTATAGATGCGGGAGGTGTGGTGGACGATGCTCGTCGCCCGTGGGTGGGGAGATAGTTCATAGACGCGTATGTCGACAACATTTCACGGTGATTGTGTCGCCATTCGGTATAAGGTGCCCTCGACCTTTTCCTCGTGCCAGCGGCACCCCTGTGGGCTTTGTGGTGGCGGATTTGATGCTACTCGTCGTCTTGTATCCAACAAGCTTGAGTTTGCTCAATTCGGAGATCTTATGAAGAAGTTATGGGAGTTCTGGATTTCTCCCTGCAGTAGTACCGCGATCGGCAGCGGTAGTACCGCTCTACTACCGCCTCGATTTTGGGTCCTGTATTTTTCGTGTCGGGTTTAGCAGTAGTTGCACAGAAGTAAGGCACGGTAGTACCGCTCCGGTCGGGCGGTAGTACCGCTACTGCATTACTGTCGCCGTACTCTGCTCTGCCTTGCTTCTTTTGTCCCGTGTTCTGCTCCCCAGTAGTAGTATCATGGGGTGAGCGGTAGTACCGCTTATCGGCGGTACTACCGCCCCAAGGTTCATGTTCTGTTGCTCCTTTTTTCCTGCTTCTTCCGCCCGAGCGGTAGTACCGCTCGTGTGCGGGCTGAACACATAACGGTTGGATTTTTCCCCCTCCTATAAAAGGAGGTCTTCTTCCCCAATGAACCTTATCCTTTGAGCTCGTGTTCTTTCCCCATTGTTGACCTTCTTCAAGCTTGCTAACTCTCAATCCCTTTATGGATTCTTGCTAGTTTTTGAGGGAAAAGAGAGGAGATCTAGATCCACATTTCCACCAATCACTTTCTCCTCTATGTGAGGGGCCCTTGGATCTAGATCTTGGAGTTCTTGGTGTTCTCCTTCTTGTTCTTCCTCTCATCTTCCTCCCTAGCATTAGTTTCTTGATTGGGATTTGAGAGAGAAGGACTTGGGCACTCCGTGTGCCCTTGCCATTGCATTTGGTGCATCGGTTTGAGTTCTCCACGTGATACGTGGAAGTTACAAGTTGAAAAGCTTATTACTCTTGGGTGCTTGGTACCCTTGAGCTTGTTACTCTTGGGTGTTTTGGACACCCTAGAGCTTGTTCCTCTTGGGTGCCTTGGCGCCCTAGACGGTTGGTGTTGTTCGGAGCTCAATCATTGTGGTGTAAAGCTTCGGGCAAGCATCGGGGTCTCCAATTAGGTTGTGGAGATTGCCCCGAGCAATTTGAAGGGTACCGGTGACCGCCCCCAAGGGTTGTCAAAGTGTACGGGTTCGATGACCGCCCTCAAGGGTCGCCATTTGTACGGGTTCGGTGACCTCCCTCAAGGGCCCCTTAGTGGAATCACGACATCTTGCATTGTGTGAGGGCGTGAGGTTATTACGGTGGCCCTAGTGGCTTCTTGGGGAGCATTGTGCCTCCACACCGCTCCAAACGGAGATTAGCATCCGCAAGGGTGTGAACTTGGGATACATCGTCGTCTTGGCGTGCCTGGGTTATCTCTTACCCGAGCCCTTTACTTATGCACTTTACTTTGTGATAGCCATATTGTTTCTTGTCATATATCTTGCTATCACTTAGTTGTTTATCTTGCTTAGCATAAGTTGTTGGTGCACATAGGTGAGCCTAGTTGTTGTAGGTTTTGGGCTTGTCAAATTAACCGCTAGGTTTATTATGCATTTGTTCAAGCCTAAACCGTAATTTTTTTAATGCGCCTATTCACCCCTCCCCCCCCCTCTCTAGGCGACATCCACGATATTTCACCGTCTACACAAGTAATTGATAACTAAAAACACCTGAGGATCTGGTTTCATATTTCCTTTATTTATATGTACATATAGGCATGCCATTTCACATTGCTGCTTATTTTGGACCATTGTAATACCTATCGAACAAATGATTGTGACAATACTTAAGTAGTATTTCTTCATAATCTTATCTTTTGTTGTTTGTCGTTTTGCTTGTACTTGATTATTTTAGTTTCATGGACAACTATTATTCTGGTGTCAGGATGCTTGGTTAAACATTTTATTAGCATGTCACTTGTTGTCTACCAAATTTGACTATATTGTAATTGGCTATTGACCACTGATACAATTTGACTTGTTCAAAATCCAAACAATATGTATAGTTATGCTTTTTATGCAGTCCAATTTCTTCACTTTTGGCCGACCAGATAATACTTCATATCGAACATCTGATCAAAATTACATTACTACATTCATCTTAAAAACTGTTTCAGTCATGTGACACTCCAAAAAATTTGTTTTGGTTTTCAACAAAAAAAAACTTTGTTCGTTTTGAAGGAGGTCATTTAAACCCTTCCAAAAATCTCTTTCTCTCAAGAATTTTCCCTTTTGACAAAAGATTTTTATTTTGGCACGTTCTCCAACTCTGGTGTTGGTTATTAAAAACCTTTCTTCTGATTCTCCCCTTCTCAAATTTATTTTTGGGATTTGTTTTCTTCTAAAAGAAAACCCAAGGAGTTTTGGGTCTTCTCTTATTTTGAAACCACCCATGGTTTTATCTTGCCTCTTGTGGTAAATCTCCCCAAAACCCCTCTTCCACTTTGGGCAGTCCAAATATTCTGTACCAGCAAGTCCAACTCATTTTTGGATTTTATTTCATTTAATTCTTTCCCCAAAACAATTCTGCCCATTATTTTGAGCCTAGGTGATTTGCAAAGCAAGTACCTAATTGCCTTTGAACTTTGCTCTCAAACTAACTCCTCTGGATAGTCCCTAGCACCCACAACATAGAACCATCAAGATCCACTCTTCTTCTTTTCAAAATTTTCAAGTTTCAGCTTCTGCAAGTTTGGGCCAGATTTGTCAAATTTGGTGAAATTCATGTCTCCTCTTCTCCAAAAATTCCACCAAAATTCAGGCAACCTCCAGTTGCAATGAGAAGCCACTCCACCAAAAATCAGCTCAAGGAAAAATCCCCACATGCCAAAAACATTATGTCGAACACCTACCATGCACTGTCACTTTGCACTTTCAGAGAGATTCAGAGTTTCAGTAAGTTCAGTGTCGTTAGGGTTCAGTCACCTGTCAACAGTGCGCCCTGGCGCGTTGCGCACAGCCTCTCCTCCCTGGCCAGAGCGCCGCACGCCTCCTTGGACGGATGCAGGTGTCGGTGGCGGCGAGCCTCGCCGGCGGTGGCGGTTTTACATGGTGGCTGCGCCACCGTGGCGGCGGCCGAGGCGAAACCAGCTCGCCACGCCGTCCAGCGCCGCCCAACGCTCCCCTTCCTTCCGCGTGGCCTCATGCACGCCAGCACACCCCACGGCACCGTCGTCGTGGCCGGCAAGCACAGGGCGCGCCCTCTGCCGCCGACGGGCCCGTGCCAGCCCGTTCCGTCGAAACCCACCCAAAGCTCCTAATCCAAGTCCGTTTAGCGTCTGAATGGAACCAGTGGGCCTCCACGATGACGCTCAACCCCCTAAACCTCCCCGACCAGGCTCTGCACCGCCGTAGCCTTCGCCGGAGAACTCCGTTCACGGCCACCGCCTCAGACCGCCTATAAAAGGGGCCCCGAGCTCGCACTCAAGCACGCACCACCTCTGCACCTCACCAACACCCCGCCAGGCCACTAGGAGGACCTCGAGGAGGTCTCCTCCCCCAACTCCGGCCGCCCCGTTCCGCCTCGGCCACCACCTCGTTTCACTCCGGTGAGGCCGTCCCCGATGCCCAAATCTCGTCGATAGCCTCCTCTAGCACCCGATGGCTAACCCCGCTTCAATTTGGCCTTGAGCCCTCCCGACGAGATCACACTCCACCCGAGCCGTCCGTCACGGAGCAAGGGCCTTGATCGACGTGGTGCTCGCCGGCGACCACCACCACCACCACCCACCGACGCGGAATGACGCACTTAGCACGGAGGTGCCACCCGATCCTCCTGCCTCGCCGTGGATCGCCGCCGGCGACCACCGCAGCTCTCGGGCACCGACGAGCTCCGTCCCCTCGTTTGAATTTTCAAACCTGACGGGTGGGACCCGCCCGTCAGCCTCTCTGTTCTTTTTTTCTGAACCGCTTTCTGAAAGCGTATTCTGACAAATGTGCTTTCCAATCTGAATCGTTTTCTGAACTTTTACATTACGCCCCGAGTATTTTACATTTCATTACAGAAAGGTCCTTGGACCAAAACACTTATAACTTTTAAACAGAAAAGAATTTTTGAGTGATTCTTTTTCTGTCCTCTTCAAAATTTTGTCTAGTTGTTTATCAGATTTATTTGAAAAATATTTGGAATATTTTTTGAGCACCCCTTGGTATTTATGTTAGTGCGTATATTTTTGTATACCGTAGATACCGAAGGAGGTGACGGAACCGCGAACTTCACCGAGCTAGGCCCCGACTACTCCGAACCAGGCAAGCATGTTTGAACTTTTGATATGATGAGTGTTTGGGCATGTTTGCATTAATTAGTATCATGGCATGATCATGAGCATCTCGATGAAAGTTTTATCACGTAAAAGTTGAGGCAAGTGAGTTTTGAAATCCATGAGTTGTTGGAAACGAGTTGCATGGCCATGAGTTGGCATGAGAATGGGTAAGATGGAAGTGTTGTAGCATGCCAGTCTTATGCCAGACCGTTGACCCAGTGTCAACCTAAATCAGTCATGTCCCCGTCCGTCTCCCCTTTCGTACTACCACACGTTTTCCACAAGGGATACGGCTTAGTAAGTTGCAAACCACTTTCTGGCACACACCAAATCGAGAGGCCGGGATGAGGGTTCCATGGCCCTGGATTAAAGCCTATCATCCAGTCAGGGGGCATGGGTGTTTCCGGTTGGGACCGAGAGGGGAGAACCCGAGCGCGCGTATATAAATTTGATCCCATGCTATTCGAGATTGTGATCTCCCCGTCTCAAAGTTTTTGTTGAACGCTGTCTAGGGTGATTCCTGGCAACGTGAGGTAGGATGGGTGTGTACTGGTTAGCTATGTTTTCTCCAAAATACCGTAAACGGAACTAGTCCCCTGTGACTACGAAAATCCGTTGGCTGTGGATAATTTGGTACAAACTCTGCAGAGTCAAAAATCCTTGAAATCATCTTATTCAGGTCCAAGTGTTGTGTTCATCTTATCTTGTCAAATGTCAGTCCCGGAGACAGAAACTCCTGAGAACCACATGAGTGTTAAAGGTTTATTTCCTGTGGATGGACTAACTCGTTTACTGTCTTGTGATGAATATTTTCCGTGAGTACCATTTCTTGTAAAATGAAGTATAAGCCCTTTCTGCGATGTCGCTCAGACGTCCGACTGTGGCAATGTTAATTACTTGTTCTGATATAAGCCCTTTCTGTGATGTCGCTCAGACGTCCGACTGTGGCAATGTTATTACTTGTTCTGATATAAGCCCTTTCTGCGATGTCGCTCAGACATCCGGCTGCGGCATTGTTATTCGTTTACTTTTGATATAAGCCCTTTCTGTGATGTCGCTCAGACGTCCGACTGCGGCATTGTTATTTACTTCTTTTGATACAAGCCCTTTCTGTGATGTCGCTCCGACGTCCGGCGTAACGCATGTCTTTTCTTTCAAGTATAAGCCCTTTATGAGGTGTCGCTTAGACGCCTCGATCGTGGCATGCTTTACTTATTTGTCCGCCCTTCGAGGTGTCGCTTCAGACACCCGATCGGTTTTTAGTTTATTTTCTTTGGGTTTTCGAGCGGACTACCGCCGATTCCCTTTTTACTTACCTTGCTATACTTATTTGATTGTGCATTGTTAAATTACTCATGACGCATTCGTGCATACATTTGTTATATCTTTTGTCCGAACTGTGTTGCGAGTACTTTCAAAGTACTCACCTGGCTTGTTGATTTGGCCGATCTTGTGAAAGCGATCTCATGCATGAAGAGTTCGATAGCGAGTCCGACGCCTAGAGGAATCCCAGTCAGTCTCGTGCAACCCCTGGATTAGTCACTGTGTTATATTCGCTTCCGCTACCCAAATAAATTCACCGAGCCTCACCTCGATGCTCGATGAGCCGTCAGTGCAGGAGTCATATCATCCACTCCACTGTGTTATTTCACTACTTTACCTCGAGTCAGTAGTATGCCACCACTCCGCTGTGTCATATCCGCCACTATGTATAATTATTGGCGTGCTTGTAATAAATTGTTGAGCTAGATCAGCTCGACCCTGTAATAGATTAAATGCTACTGGCTTATTGTATCAAGGTTTTGTCTACCAATGAGGAGGATTTTCCTCACACTGGAATTAATAGATCGGTTTCTCAATAAATAATTTTATTGGAAAACCGGTCGTGACAAGTCATTAGTAGCATTTTTTACTAGCATATTGGAAATGAAAGTAACGGTGAAAATATTACTTTGTCACAGATTACTTGAGCATATATATTTAGTTCGGAAAAAGAGGTTTTATATAGGAAGATAGAGATTCTGTTCATTTCTGGAAAGTATGCCTATGAACTAGAAACCAGATATATTTCTTGCTTTCCTAGTTCCTACTCCGTGTGACCGCCATATGCCCACTATTCATTTAGGCTCTACTCAGAGCAGTATAACAAAATAGTTGTGATATTAGAAGTTGAAGGTGTGCGACTACGCTACAATTTACCTATTGTTCTCTGTTTCTAATGCTGATTTTGTCTAATAATGCCGAGATGGTTCACCTTTGGAACTTTTGGCACAATTTGCGCAATGGCAATGAAGCTAATGATTCCTGTTTTGAGTCATGCAAAAGTTAGGAGAATAATTCCAACAGCTTTTCCTAATAAATAGTACTACAAGAATGATTGACTGATGATATTGCTTGCTTCACAAGTATCTAGGGTTAGGTTCTGGTGGCTGGGATGTAGGAACGGATTGTTGGGTGTTGATTCTTCCGTCTATGTAGTGTACACTCATGAGCTGTGAAGTTCACTTGTAGGAATAAATCCCTTAGTTTGCTAGGTTCCATCTATTATCTAATTTCTGTAGACATTTTGTCAGCTGGCATGAAGGTTGAAAGCACATTTGACTTTGCCCCGGTTAATGGGCACTTATCTTTTGGCGGGCTCCCCTACCCCTTTATCTTGCTTGCGATTCAGTATTTCAGTGTGTGCGCATGCGAACGTGCTTTGATCTATCTTTCGTGTTGTATCAGGCGCTGGGTTTCTGCCTCTGTCCCATGATGCCCCATTTTTATCGTGTTCTTGTTGAATTTAGATCTGATTCGGAGCTCTGTGATTGGAGCATTGTTAGTTGTGATTAGTGAATCGCATGCTTAGTCTGACCTCATGACCTGGGAGTTGTGAAGAAGCTTTTGTATGCTGAATTGCACATGTCTTAGCGTCAGCCTGCTGCTCTTTTCCGGGCTTGTTTTATAACTGGCACTGCCTGCTTAACATCCGTCTAAAAAACGCTCCCAGACCTATTCTGTTAGCAAGAAAGAGCTCTTCAACCACATAAAAAGGAAAGAGCTCTTCAAATTTCAGTGGTTAGAGTATAACTGGAGTGGTATCCATCCAAGCTGTTTGCACCTGCAGCGCAAGGAGATGCTACTATCTCGGTGTGTCTCACATATGGAGATGTCCTATTGACAGATACGCCATAAGTTCATTAACAACATAAGACCAACTCTAACCGCTCCCCTATAAAATAAAGGAGCATACAACCGGGCCAAGCTTAGTGAAGTATATTTACTCCACTAACTTTCGGCCGGACCTAGCCGATTCCCTAAATATAACGGCGGTGCGCAAAGAAGGTGCATGCAACGGAGAACGAAGGTGCGAATGCAATGCAGAAAAGGAGGTACAAACATCCATCCCGCGCATGCATTAGCCGGTTGCTCGTCGCGTTGTACCAAATTTAAGTTTCGAAGGATGTGCTCCGTAATATTGGGACTTGTTCATAGCAATTGGGCACAGCACAGATGGCAGCCGGCCTGGGCAGCACACGGGCAGGCAGCATGATGCAATGCGCGGGCATACCCGCACCAAGATGAGATGAGATCGCCATTGATCAATCAAGGCTCTTGGCTTAGTTAACGGCATGGTTTATTCTGATCATGATCAATCAGTTCCCTGAATTAGGATGTATCATTCTTCCCTTATCATACCTCAGAATCTGACAACCAATCGGTTGGAGACGCCATTGCCACCGCTCGTCTTAATGGGTGGCATACACAATTTTGCTATAAATAATGATTACTAAAGATTGATAACAAATTAGGTTACTAATGTGCTTCTTTGCGGCTTGTTGAATCCAGACTGGCGGTACCTCTCTCCTATGTCACTTTTAATAATATTTAACTAATCTGTGTTGTTGTAGAGAGTTTTCAATTTATAGATAGTCCTATTATTATGCTTGCAATTTTTTTATCAACATCTACTACGATGTTGACACACACATATTCACACCACGACGTAAGCACAACCACGTAACATCTACTGAAAACCGGGTCGACATTGCGGAGCATGAAGATTGACGAAGTTACCATGAGCGTGCTCAACATTGTGTCCAACTAAAAAAAATCAGCATTAACGAGATACCAAAGCGTCAAAATTGAGGTTTGATATCTGACGAGGCAGGGTATCGCTGACCTTCTAACAGTCCGATCGTCGGTTGGTTCTTGTTATTCTTGCATTTAGCTCTCCAGTTTATGGTATGCCGAAGTTTCTCTTCAAGCAACCACTCATTGATCCCCTGCTACCGACATCGATCCCAGTGCTCAACAAGGTGGAAAGTAAGTGCTCTGAACAGCTGCAGCTCTAATTCGTGCCTTCCAATGCAAACCAGTGCTTGAAGTTAGCAATGTAATTTTGTTCTTTACGTGAACCCATGGCTGACATGCGTGCACACATTATTATGTCGGTTCTTTGCTCAGGTACAATGGCAAAGCTGGACGAGGAGTCAAGAGGAGCTGCACGCAAGTTCCTGGAGAAGGACAACAGTGGTATTTAGTATGGAATGCGGTAGATGTGAGAGCATCCTGGTTGGGACCAGAGCAAGACAGCGGCAACTTGTATCTCCATTCCCCTTTTGATACTATTTTCTTCCTCGAGTTGTAATCCACCTCTTGTACTAGATTTGTGAGTAATCCAGAGATAGCTAGAGGGTAGCTCACAGATCACATTGCCCACCACAAGCGTGCGCTGCTCCACCTACCCGGCAAGGCCTCCCTTCGCATGTTGTGTCATATATCTCGGTTGTCGCGTGTTCATTGTTGGATGCAAGATGTTTTGGGCACAGGCTGACTAGCTGTGCCAAGTAGCACATGGCCGCCCGGGTTGAGAGTGATGAAGCTAGCACGCGCAGACTCATTGAAATGAGAAAAAAAAAGCGAGCAGGGAAGAACAATAGAAAAGCCGAACGGAGGCCCAAAAGCGGCACAATAACAAGAATGACCAACCTGCATTTAGCTCGCATGAAGCGGATAATCTACCTAGTCGGATATATAGTCCGACTTTTAGTCTGATGTAATATCTGACACAAGCCGGATTTTTTTTCTTTTTCGTAAGGAGTTGAAGCCCTGTCTATCTTTGTATCATAGAGACATATTATTTATTATATTATTCAACAATATACATTTACAAGATAATCCAACTTCTATGCGACCAGTGGCGGAGCCTCATGGGGGCCAAAGGGGACCATTGCCTCCCCCCCCCCCACTCTAGGAAAACCCTTAACTGTATCTCTAACATTATTAGGCTTGAATATCAAATATTTCCCAAAGTTCATGCATAACTTAGCTTATGGCAGGTAATCTTCGTGATGCTAGCAATCTCGTCGTCGGCAAGGGGCTCGTCTGCCTGGAGCAGGAGCTATTGCGTAGCCTCACGTGTCATCTCTTCATTCGCTCCGACCTCCCCAAGTTTGCAGACGAGGCGCGACACCATCATCGTCAGGTTGGCGGCGATCACCTGCTTCCTGGAAGGCGAGGCTGCGATCTCGTGAACCTGAGGAGGAGCGACGAAGACGATCAGTGGAGGAGGAGGAGCGACAAGGACGACCGGAGGAGGAGCCTGCGACAAGAACAAATGCCCTCCTTGGTGCCTGTACCATATGATGACGAGGACAAGAACAAGCAAAAGCAGATATCGATACCAATGCAATGGCAGCCTTCTTCCACCTCGTCCATCTGCCTTCCTCTCTGCCGGTCGCAAGGGAAACGTCGACTGCTGCCACCAGCACGGGAACCGCCAGAAGTACGTTCGAGAGTTTCATCTCTCAATCGCCGACGGATGGGTAAGTGTCCGGCAAAGATGCGAGTGAATCACTCATCGTGCAAGGGGTACATATACATTACCGGAATTTCATTGTACACGAGTGCTAGGCTCTTCGCTGAGAGCCAAATCACAGGAACTCGACAAAGCGAAGTAAGCAGAGAGGTATACTCGAAAATAGCTGCCGCACGGCAAACACAGATATTTGCTGTTACAATTCTACAAAACACACTCGGCAAAAGGTTATACAATTTACAAGATAATCCAAGCGGAGCCTCATGGGGGCCAAAAGGGACCATTGTCCCCCTACTCTAGAAAAACCCTTAACTGTACCTCTAATATTTTTAGGCTTGAATATCAAATATTTCTTAGAGTTCATGCATAACTTAACTTATGGCAGGTAATCTTCGTGATGGTGGCGATATCGTCGTCGGCAAGGGGCTTATATGCCTGGAGCAGGAGCTCTTGCGCAGCCTCACGTGTGATCTCTCCATTCGTTCCGAGTTCCCCAAGTTTGAAGGCAGTAGCGACACCATCGGCATCTGGTTGGCGGCAGTCACCTGCTGCCCGGAAGGCCAGGCGGCGATCTCGTCGACCCGAGGAGGAGCGATGAGGACGATCGGAGGAGGAGGAGGAGGAGCGATGAGGACGAACGGAGGAGGAGGATGAGCCTACGACAAGAAAAAATGCCCTCCTCGGCGCTTGTACCATATGATGACAAGGACGAGAACAAGCAAGCAGCAGAGATCAATACCAACACCGATGGCAGCCTTCTTCCACCTCGACCATCCTCCTTCCTCTCTGTCGGTCGCAAGCGAAATATCCATTGCGGCCACCAGCACGACGACCGCCAGAAGTAGGTTCGAGAGTTTCATCTCTCACTCGTCGGCGGATGGGTAAGTGTCTGGCAAAGATGTGAGTGAATCACTCATCGTGCAAGGGGTACATATACATTACCGGAATTTCACTGTACGCCGAGTGCCAGGCTCTTCACCGAGAGCCAAATCACGGGCACTCGAGAAAGCGAAGTAAGCAGAGAGGTATACTCGGAAATAGCTGTCGCACGACAAACACAGATATTTGCCGATACAATTCTACAAAACACACTCGACAAAAGGTTAATACTCGGCAAACGATATGTTTGCCGAGAGCCAAGCGTTACAGCATGGCAAAGTGGAGCCACGTGGCAAGTCCAGTAGTGGTTAACGTACGACTCGTTAATGGTGGCGCTGCTTTGTTGTGAGCCCGTGACTTGGCTCTTGGCAAAGCGTTCTTTTCTTGTGTTATTAATTTCGACAGTTTCATCTATGTGGGAGGTGATTTTAGTCCCAACTCGCTTAACAAAGAGCGTTAGAGCGGTTTAAATAGTCGGATAGTCATTACACTGTTGTTAAGAAGATGGACAATTACTATGAACCTTCACCTGATCTGGGTAGAGAAGATTCACGGTGACTGTCCATCTTCCTAATGATGGATTTTGACGCTTTTTAATAATTCAATTAATTGTTTTTTGACTTCTTCATCTGTGTGAGAGCAATGATCCCTGGACATTTTAAATCAACCGGTTGTGAAGAAAGTGAGGATGTTGTTGTTTCGTTGGCCTCGAAATTTCTCGCGCTCCTAAAGGAGGTCATTGCATGACACATGCCAGGCCGTCACATTTTCCGGACCTGCATGCAATATTTGAGACATTTATTGCAATGCTAGGGTTTCAGCGTCGGAAATTACAAATCTACAAGGCAGCACATGAAATCATGCGCAGAAGCTGAATGGACAATCCTATTTGATGTTTTTGCGACATGCGTAGGCCTTGTGTAGACGAGGAAGGGGCAGCCCTGCCACGGGGGGGGGGGGAGGTGGCGAAATTACCTCGTCGACATGGGGGGGGGGGGGGGGGAGGTGGCGAAATTACCTCGTCGACATGCCTAATCCAACTGTTTAAATCCTCGGAAAATCGTATGATGATGAAAATCCTCGGTCATCACATAGCCCCTGTAGGGTGTGGTCAAAATTTATGCGCGTTTCGGATAGGCCTCACCTGAGACCGCTTGTAAAGTACAACATCTCTGAGCTAGTCTTTGGGTATCGAGAGAGAACGTGTCTGGTTTGTGAAGGAAGTGCGCGTTCTTTTGCTCTGTTGGCCTCGAAACTTCTCGTTCTCTCAAATGAGGTCATCGCCTGACACACGACTATGCATTTTTCAGACCCGCATGCAATATTCGAGACATTTATTGCACTCCTAGGGTTTCAGCGCTCGAAATTGCAGATATGCAAGGCGGCACATGAAATCATGTCCAAACTGAATGAAAATCATATTTTATGTCTTTGCAACATGCATAAGTCTGTGCAGACGAGGGAGGGGCAGGCTTCGCCACGGGGGGCAAAATTACCTCGTCGGCGTGACCGTTTAAATCCTCGAAAAATCGTACGATGCCGGAAATCCTCGGGATCTGGTACGGCGTCATCATATAGCCCCTATAGGGTGTGGTAAAATTTTGGGCACGTTTCGTATAGGCCTCACCTAAGGCCGCTTGTAAACTCAACATCCCCGAGCTAGTCTCTAAGTATCGAGAGGAAACGTGTCCGGTTTGTGAAGGAAGTGCGGGTCCTTTTGCACCGTTGGCCTTAAAACTTCTCATGCTCTCAAAAGAGACCATCGCATGACACGTGGCAGAACTCCGCATTTTCCAGACCCGCATGCAACATTTGAGTTGGGGTACGACTATGCTGCGACGGCTCTGATTCTCCTTCTACCCTGCAGTGAGCGGCCTTGCAGGGCTACTACACCCATCCTCCTTGGCCGCCTATTGGCCACGTCGGCAGCTCGTGCTGGGAATACCAGCCCGGGCGCCGGCGCTGCCGTTTCCCTGCGGCCACGTCTTCCTGTGCCGCCCATGCTACAAGCGCGGCATCAATTGTCGGTGTTGCGACGGCTTGGTTCCCCAACCTGGAGCCTGATGATGGTATTGTTCTGCAGAAAGGCTAAGGTAATTGCAATAGTTCGGGATTTAAACCAACTAAATTCCTATTGTACTTGTAGTAGATTTTGGGATGCAAATACTTCCTTCCTTCGTCGGTGTTGTACGGCACCAAGTTAGACTCTGAGGTGGTATACTGGTGGTAACAAGTGGAAACTGGTGGTCTTTGATTACATTTGTCATGCGCAATGTTCAGATTTTGGCGTAGATGCTATTTTCTGCATGACAATGATCTTTTAATGTTTATTTTGCTGCTAATCTGCTTGTGCTTGGAACAGTTTACTGAAACTGTTATAATCACAGAAACAGATTACTGAAATTGTTCTACTCTGGAAAATAGTTAACTAAAATTGTTGTAGTATGAAACTGATAGGTACTAGGAATTGTCTGCAACTGTTTTAATCATGTAGATAAGTAAAAGAAGATATGTTATTGCGGGAATGAATCATTATGGAACTAAAAACTCCAAATCAGTTGTTTTATCTTCTTTTGGCCTTAACATAGAATATGGTGATGTTCGTCTGATTTAGCCCATTTCACTTGCGTCGAATAACTCTGAACAAAATTCAGGTTCCAACAATTATAATTAAATGAATCTTATTTCTACACATAAGCTGAATTTAGGTTTTGTTAATGAGCTATAATCTTGGTTTTGTTATCTTATTTTATTTCAAAAAATTCTGAGATTTAGGTTATTCATCTGCCTCCAACTGACCTTCTTTCGTGAGAATGTACCCTCGTCTTGAATCAGTTTGCATAATGTACATATGTTAGAGCATTTCTAGCAAACCCCATATAATACCGACCCGCAAAACGCGTATATAGTTCGCGGAAAAACGGCTTTACGGACCAGCGCGGACGGCAAAGTCAGACCCCGCAAACGGACCTGTAAAAAGGGATATTCTGCATTTCAATTTCTGGCGTGAAAACACATTTCTTTGCTTTTTTATTTTCTTCAAGGGCATTGGATACATATTGATTCACCAAATCTTTGTCAGAACAGCAAGACCAAAGAAAACAAGAACCACAATTAGGCATTTTAGAAGATATCCAACTTCCATAACTGCTCCCTCTAGTTAGACCAATATCTTCTCCATGCATTCGTTGTTGCTCTGCGAATTCTTGACCTTACATTCTTCATTCCTCTTTTTTGGTTCTAAAGAAGTAGATATTGCTTCCTCTCTAATTTTTCTCTAATTGCACATGCAGCCACATCATTAGCCTCAATTCTACTAAGGAGTGCACGAACATCTAATAAGTTTCTTTCTATCAATAAATCAACTCCTTCCCAAAATCAAAATGAGCATCCGTCTTCCTACACACATGATGATCTTCATAAGCTATCGAAATTGAACCGAATAGGTTGACAAAAGCCGAACAACATACCCTGTCATTTTCGCATTTGAAAAATACCCATCCGGGGTGGCTCGGCATGCTAGAAGTCAGCCACAACACTGTCCGTGTGCAGTCGTCGCACTATATGAGCAGCATCGGCGATCCGGTGAGCCGCTGCGCGAGCGCTGAGCCCAGGCAACGGCCGGCCGAATCCTTTCCTGCATGCGGCGCTGGGGCTTAGCCGGAGCTGCGCGGAGTGCTCCCTGACCAATCCATGGCTTGGCGCAGCCACCGGTGGCCGGAAACGCCAAATTCGGCTGCCGCCACGAACAACTGCTGATCTGTGACTTTTCAGCCCGCCGACGCAGGAGGAAGTGGAGGAGGGCAAGCTCGGGCGTGTGGCGGCCCTCCGGCGTGATCCCGCCGGCTAGTTTGGCCGGAATCATAGGCAGTGGCCCGGCTGCGGGGGATGGGGAAAAGCGCAGGGCGAGGGGGAGAGGGGCGGCGGTGGGTAGGGAAAAGTGCGAGCTCAAATGCCCCCCCCCACCCCCCCCCCTCTCAGCCAACCGCCACCACTCTTTTCGCGGGTTGGGATGGGAATTACGCCACGCGCTGCAAAAAAATTACGGGTCGGACGCATTTGCGGGGTCTGATCGAGCACGATTTTTGGCATGGACCCGTATTTTGGCAGTTATTTTGCGGGTCGGGGCATTATACGTGGTCTGCTAGAGATGCTCTTAGTGTAGAGAGTAAAAGGGCCCGTGCGTTGCAATGGGAGAGGAAAAAAAATCTGCAATAGCCATGACCACATTTTGATGCATCACCGAGATACACTATTACCCTCAATTTCATAAAATCATGAACAAATTTGAAATCATCGACATTTTTTTAACTCGTGTTGTAACTGAGTCACATCAGCCGAGGCGCTCTACAGCGGCGACGGTGTGCGCCGCCGCAATCCGTCCCAATCCTGCGGGTCTGTCCGACTGCTCCGGCCACCCCCTCTTCAACTACCCAGACCTCCTCCCGCCGGCATACCCCGTGGGACCGGCCTCCTGTGCTGCCTTCCTACTACGCCGTTGTGTTTCTCTGCGGCGCACGCTGATGAGCGGGCTCGTGGAGTACCTGGAGGCGTTTCGATTGGTACCCGCCTGTCGTTCAACCGGAATAGCCCCAGCCATGGCCGACGGGCTCGGCGGCCCCCCTCCCCTCCCCGCACCACGGTCAGCAACCCAACCACAACTTTCTCTTTGAGGTAATAGCATCCCAGGTCCCTGTACTTTCACAACATGTGATGGTTTAGTCCTTATAGTTGCAAAAGTGGATTATTTCATCCCTGAACTTGTCATGGAGGTGCAAGTTTAGTCCTAGGCCAATCACAGCCCGCCAAGTGGATGCCAAGTGGACTAGCTGGTCTGCGTGCAACATTTTGCACTTGGGCCCCTGCCTTCTTCCCTTATCAACTCACTACAGCGTAGGGATCTCGTCTGGTTCTCCTCCGATGGCCGGCGCACTCCACCGCGTCTCCTCCTACTTGTCGTCCTCACCGTCTCCGCTCACCTCCCTCGCGCCGCAGCCGTACGCCCCTTCGTGTTGGTCCTCTCCGGCGAAGACTTCCTCAAGGACCCCTCTAGCGGCACGCACCCTTCGCTGCCCTCCGCCGGCGGTGGAACAATTTTTGAAATTCTCGAACATTTTATTTAACAAACATTTTTAAATGCATGATCATTTTTTGAATCGGCAAACATTTTATGAACGAATAAACTATTCTTCAAATCACGAACAGTTTTGAAATTTTAGGATATTTTTTCATTGATCAACATTTTTGGGATTGGTGAAATTTTGTTCAATTTCATGAACTTTTAAATACATTAATTTTTTTTAAAAGCATGAACATTTTTTGATTTCCTGAACATTTGTTTTCACATTTTTGACACTTTTTGAATAAGCAAACTTTTTTAAAAATTCACGGACTTTTTTGGAATCCATAAACATTTTATTTTAAAATTATCATATTTCTAGTTGTCAGAACTTTTTTTAAGACTAAAATTAATTAAAGTAGAAAAAAAGTAAATAAAAAAAATAAAAAAATGAAATTTCAAAACAGGCCGCCCGGAAATGCGCCGACCCAATTGGGCGCGCCGCGTATTCTCCAACGCGCAAAGCATAGTATAGGAGGTCCCTACTGCATGGGCCAGCCCAGGCGAGGGATTTCCCCGTGTGAAATGTTTTTATCACTTATAGGTGTTATGTGTTTCTCAAAAAAAACCGTATTGATAGGTAATATTTTTCTACTTTGGGGACAATTTTCGTGACGTACCGCCAGAAACAATAGCCCTTTATTACTAGGTATATAGATAGTATTTTACTGCATAAAAATATTTAGAACCTTACTTTAGTTGAGTGCTAATCTGATTGTGCTTGGAAAAAGGATATTATACTTTAGTTGAGTGGTAATCTGTTTAGATCTAGTCAGCATTTGTATATTGGTAGATTGGTATGGATTCGGCCCATCTTTGTTTTTGTTAGTGTGTTTGTAAACAATGGCAGAGCTATGTACGTTGCTGGGGTGGCTGTGACCCTCCCAACATTGGGCCAACTTGTGAAGGAAAATTTACTTTTGATCTATGCTTCTTTTTGTCAGTGACTGTTGTTGTTTTGGTTCGTGGTTTGTCTACTAGAACAAGGTTTTCAGGGTTGGTGATAGTGATATGCCTTATACTCACTCTTCTATGGATTTTCTCAGTGCTATTGTATTATTAATAGATTGTTTTTAAAGGCTAGTAATATGTTCTAAAAATGATGATTCTAGACTTAGGATTCAGTCATCTCTTGTTCGTTTTTCCTGGTCTAATTTTGCTTCTAGAATCCAAGATTCCTTCCACATGCTCCTCTGTTTTTCATCGTGCGATGCAGATCCAACTGCTCTGGAGAACGAACAGCTCTAAGATTCCCGTGCTGTAACTGAGTCACATCAGCCGAGGCGCTCTACGGCGGCGACGGTGTGCGCCGCCGCAATCCGCCCCAATCCTGCGGGTCTGTCCGACTGCTCCGGCCACCCCCTCTTCAACTACCCAGACATCCTCCCGCCGTCATACCCCGTGGGACCGGCCTCTTCCGCCGCCTTCCTACTACGCCGGTGTGTTTCTCCATGGCCTTGATGAGCGGGCTCATGAGTACGTGGAGGCGTTCGATCGATACCACTGTCGTTCAACCGAATAGCCCCAGCCATGGCCGACGGGCTCGGCGGCCCCCTCCCTCCCGCACCGCATCGGCAACCCAACCACAACTTTCTCTTTGAGGTAATAGCATCCCAGGTCCCTGTACTTGCACAATATGTGATGGTTTAGTCCTTATAGTTGCAAAAGTGGATTATTTCATCCCTGAACTTTTTATGGAGGTGCAAGTTTAGTCCTAGGCCAATCACAGCCCGCCAAGTGGATGCCAAGAGGACTAGCTGGTCAGCGTGCAACATTTTGCACTTGGGCCCCTGCCTTCTTCCCTTATCAACTCACTCTGACATAGGGATCTCGTCTGGTTCTCCTCCGATGGCCGGCGCACTCCACCGCGTCTCCTCCTACTCGTCGTCCTCACCGTCTCCGCTCGCCTCCCCCGCGCCGCAGCCATACGCCCCTTCGTGCTGGTCCTCTCCGGCGAAGACTTCCTCAAGGACCCCTCTGGCGGCGCGCACCCCTCGCTGTCCTCCGCCGACGGTGGAACAATTTTTGAAATTCTCGAACATTTTATTTAATAAACATTTTTAAATGCATGATCATTTTTTGAATCGGCAAACATTTTATGAACGAATAAACTATTCTGTAAATCACGAACAATTTTGAATTTTTAGGATATTTTTCCATTGATCAACATTTTTGGAATTGGTGAAATTTTGTTCAATTTCATGAACTTTTTAATACACTAACTTTTTTTAAAAGCATGAACATTTTTTGATTTCCTGAACATTTGTTTTCAAATTTTTGACACTTTTTGAATAAGCAAACTTTTTTAAAAATTCACGGACATTTTTGGAATCTATAAACATTTTATATTAAATTTATCATATTTTTAGTTGTCAGAACTTTTTTTAAGACTAAAATTAATTAAAGTAGAAAAAAAGTAAATGAAAAAAAATAAAAAAATGAAATTTGAAAACAGGCCGCCCGGAAATGCGCCGACCCAATTAGCGCGCCACAGTATTCTCCAACGCGCAAAGCATAGTATAGGAGGTCCCTACTGCATGGGCCGGCCCAGGCGAGGGATTTCCCCGTGTGAAATGTTTTTATCACTTATAGGTGTTATGTGTTTCTCAAAAAAAAACTGTAATTATGGGTAATATTTTGCTACTTTGGGGACAATTTTCGTGACGTATCGCCAGAAACAATAGCCCTTTATTACTAGGTATATAGATAGTATTTTACTGCATAAAAATATTTAGAACCTTACTTTAGTTGAGTGCTAATCTGATTGTGCTTTGAAAAAGGATATTATACTTTAGTTGAGTGGTAATCTGTTTAGATCTAGTCGGCATTTGTCTATTGGTAGATTTGTATGGATTCGGCCCATCTTTGTTTTTGTTAGTGTGTTTGTAAACAATGGCGGAGCTATGTACGTTGCTGGGGTGGCTGTGACCCTCCCAACATTGGGCCAACTTGTGAAGAAAAATTTACTTTTGATCTATGCTTGTTTTTGTCAGTGACTGTTGTTGTTTTGGTTCGTGGTTTGTCTACTAGAACAAGGTTTTCAGGGTTGGTGATAGTGATATGCCTTATACTCACTCTTATATGGATTTTCGCAGTGCTATTGTATTATTAATAGATTGTTTTTAAAGGCTAGTAATGTGTTCTAAAAATGATGATTCTAGACTTAGGATTCAGTCACCTCTTGTTCGTTTTTCCTGGTCTAATTTTGCTTCTAGAATCCAAGATTCCTTCAACATGCTCCTCTGTTTTTCATCGTGCGATGCAGATCCATCTGCTCTGGAGAATGAACAGCTCTAAGATTCACGTGCTGTAACTGAGTGACATCAGCCGAGGCGCTCTATGGCGGCGACGGTGTGCGCTGCCGCAATCCGCCCCAATCCTGCGGGTCTGTCCGACTGCTCCGGCCACCCCCTCTTCAACTACCCGGACCTCCTCCCGCCGGCATACCCCGTGGGACCGGCCTCCTCCGCCGCCTTCCTACTACGCCGGTGTGTTTCTCCGCGGCGCGCGCTGATGAGCGGGCTCGCGGAGTACGTGGAGGCGTTTCGATCGGTACCCGCCTGTTGTTCAACCAGAATAGCCCCAGCCATGGCCGACGGGCTCGGCCCCTCCCTCCTCAAGACCGCGGTCAAAGAACCCAACCACAACTTTCACTTTGAGGTAATAGCATCCCGGGTCCCCTGTACTTGCACAACATGTGATGGTTTAGTCCTTATAGTTGCAAAAGTGGATTATTTCATCCCTGAACTTGTCATGGAGGTGCAAGTTTAGTCATAGGCCAATCACAGCCCGCCATGTGGATGCCAAGTGGACTAGCTGGTCAGCTTGCAACATTTTGCACTTGGGCCCCTGCCTTCTTCCCTTATCAACTCACTACAGCATAGGGATCTCATCTGGTTCTCCTCCGATGGCCGGCGCACTCCACCGCGTCTCCTCCTACTCGTCGTCCTCACTGTCTCCGCTTTCGCCTCCCTCGCGCGCGATCGACGCCCCTTCGTGCTGGTCCTCTCCGGCGAAGACTTCCTCAAGGACCCCTATGCGGCGCGAGGGAGGCGAGCGGAGACGGTGAGGACGACGAGTAGGATGCATCGGTACAGTTCTGAAGATGGAGCGGTGGCAGTTGGCGGCGCCGGCCTCTAAGAGCACGCCTGACCGGCGAGATCCATGCCCGGCAGGCGTCCTGGATGGGTCCTCAGGTCTTAGTTGTTAGGTTTGGCTGCGATGTCTGTTTGGCATTAGGCCCAGACTATGTGCGCCCCTTCATCAACTGGATAGGTGAGACGGCGGCTTTAGTCTTACTATGGTATTACTTTGTAAGGTCTTGTGAGAATAATTAATAAAATGGCCGTATGCATCACCCAGATGCAGAGGTCGGGGGTCATCCTCTTTTTAACCACATGTCCCTTGAACCATTGTAACGAACTGAGCTTTGTCAGTTGGTGCTAATATAGATGCCCCAAAATCAGATACCTTTGCCATGTAATTCTCATCAAGAAGGATGTTAGTGGATTTCACATCACCATATAAAACTGGTGGGTTTGCATAGGTATGTAAAAATGCAAGCCCCTCAGTTGCCTCGTTGACGATCCTTAGAAGAGAACTGAAAGAGAGGTGCGGTTTCCGGCTCTTGCCATGAATAAGATAGAAAAATGTTCCTTTTGCGATGAACTCATATACTAGCATGGGGACCTCCACCTCAAGGCAACACCCCAATAGCTTGACAATGTTCTTGTGATTGATCTGGGAAAGAATCAATATTTCTTTACCGAATTCCTTCTTCTGCCTATCATCAACTAATGCACACCTTTTAATTGCCACTGGAATGATATCCTTAATTATTCTCTTGTACACAGTGCCATGGCTTCCATGTCCAAGAATCTGGCTTTTGTCAAATTTATTTCTTGCTTGTTCCAGTTCTCCTTCACTAAACACTGTAAATGAAAGTCCCTGATCTGATTTCATCTTCTCAAACAATAGCATCCCTCTCTGCTGCTGAAAATACTGTTTTTTGACGTTCGCAAGCTTTCTTCTCTCAAATATTGCATGTATGCAGAAGATGATAATCACCCGAACGACAGCGCTGATGCTAATGCCTGCAAAAATCAACATGAAAGGTGTTTATGTTAGTCAAATTGATGCCACAGTGTACATACTAAAAGCATGGTAAAGTTTACTTACTCTGGTAAAATTGGCTAAAGGATCGTGATGAGATATGGTTATACCTTCTTAAAAATGCACGGATGCTTTTATATTCAAGTTTCACCATTTCATTTCTTTATTTTAAAGCTTCCTCAGATAGAATTGTTGCGTGCCCAACACAAGGAAACGCACCACTGTGTGCTTTGCCCATTGATCCCTCTTTTACTAAAGGTGATTAATATATATACCAGTTGGCCATTGTTTCTACACAAGAATTAAGCAAATGCTGGAAACATCTAGTGGTTTACCTATGATTAGGGTGTAGTCTGGGTTACAAGATTTTGTTTCCATTACAAACTTTCTGCCTGGAGAACATGAACAGCGATACCCTCCTATAGTGTTGTGGCATGTTGCAGACTTCGGACATATACTTGAATTCTTCTCACATTCATTGGCATCTGCAACAATAAAGAACCAAATTATTCGGGCCCAAGTGATTGATTGAATAGGCATATGAGTACGGAGTACCAACAAATACTAATTCTGAAATGGCATAATGAGTGTAACATGTGCCATTCTTCCACCAAACTAAACATAAATTACATTGAAGATAGAGAGAGAGAGAGAAAAAATAAGTTAAATATTCGAAGTAGATGTAAGCTAGATGGGGGAAAATAAGCAAAACAGATTGTAAACTGAAGTATTTCCAGCCATCAATATCGGGGCAGACAGTAAGTAACGATATTTTCCTTACAAACTATCAACATGAAAGGATGATGTGCACCCTGTATTACTCATAAAATGATTGTGCATGATCTAAAGATGCACAGGGAGCAAAGAACTGACTTGCCTCTGCATCCGTCAAAGAGGTAAGGGTTCCCTTCATATCCGTCGGTGCAGTTGCATATATAACCTGGCTCGTTGTTTGAGGCCACACACATGCTATTCCTGCTATGGCACACGTAAGAAGGCATGTCTCTGGCCATTTCACACGTTGCATTTCCAATCGCCCAGTCCAGCACCAGCGGCTTCTGCCCATTTTTGGTATCATTGAACCTTGTAGTGGTTATGTACTCGGAGCTGAAACTAAATGTCTGTCTCTCCACTATGGTAGCATAGCTACATGGGTTGAAAAGCATACTATTGGAATCATTGTAAAGATCAAAGAAGCTGAACCTATAGCTCCTTAAACCCTTTGGTATATCATTTTGGCAGCAGCCTGCACCAAGACAAGAACTGTTTGTCAGGCTACTGTGCTCTCACACACCGCTGCGCATGCTGTCGTGTATCTTGTAGTGCTTCTGAAGTCATTTATGTATGCGAGTGTGTTGCAGCCAATAACTATGAGCATGTTGTGTACATGGGAGAAGCGGTACGGACTTCCCGAGAAGTCAAGGGACCAAGCATTCTGTTCCATTGATCTTGTACTTGTATTGTAGCAGTACGCTGAGACGGGCGTGGAAACTCGGATTTGACCATGGGGCACCGAGATGTCTAGAACCTCCACGTTCTCAATGACCATGAACGGCTTGGCAATTCCATCGGCAGTCCTTGGGCAAATGATCTCGAAGCCTTCAATAGCACAGCCAGCACCAATGCCGAATGGGTAAGGGATGTCGACGTCACCACATCGCGTTCGGCATCCAGGGCCAGGCTGCGCTGATGTAGAGGCTAGGTGCAACATGACTGCAACAACTACCAGTAGCTCGAGCGCCGTGTCACTTGACTGAAACTGGAGTTGCCAAGAAGATTCTGCTGCACAGCACTACAGGAAAAAGAGAAAAAAAATAGTGAGCAAACTAATGGCCATTCAATTCAACTCTAAAAGTTGTAGGCAACACTTCCGGTGTACTTTTCATTTTTCTGCTGTCGAAATATACCTGAAAATTTTAGCATGGCTGAACAAATTTTAACAATGATTTGTAAATGTTGTGAAAATTTCAGTTGAGCTTGCAATCGTAATATATAAATGACAAAAAATAATTAATGCTAAGATGGCCTTTTCATCTTTTGTTTAACTATATGCATGTCTAGATTTGAATTATGCAAGAAAATGTTTCTTGCCTTTGGATTTCTGACACTGAATTAACATGCATGACTGTATATGCCTTGCGCAAATATGAAGACCGTGTTTCTAAGTTGTAAGGTTTTGATTGTTTGCATAGTAAATAGTCTTTTTTTACTTCTTTAAATACAGACAATCATTTGCCTGAAGATTTTGCTGCTGTCCAGGCCATCTTGAAGAATGAAGACTTTGGTGATGCATCCGGCCGGTCTGTGAACTTAACATTGCGAAGAGTGTGGCTTATCCTATCTCCTATGCAGGGTGATTTTGGTGGAGTGCAAGCTATTTGCCTTGCTGGTATCTGGTTATGCCTCTAAGGTTCAGAAAGCCGAGGAGAGCCGAGCTACAGCCTATTGTGCTTGACAAGGCTGCCGGCAAGCTCTCGCCATGGAAAGGGCGCCTTCTCAACAGGACTGGAAGACTGGTGCTTAATTATTAGCTCGGTGGTCACTGCAATTGCTACCTATTTTCTAGCTGCCTTAATGGACAAATGGATGATGAATAAAAAACAGACAAGCTCAGAAGGAATTTTCTCTGGGAGCTGATGACTAAAGAGACCATGGAAGGGCACCCAGACTCCATGCAATGAGGTGGATTTCTCGAAGCACCCAGACTGCATGCGGTGATGTAGATTTTTTGTGTTGGAAATCTTGAGGCTGGTACGGTACAAGAAGTTGTCGGTTAAGGATGCTTTTATTTAATGGGCAGTAGATGTGAGGGTTGCAGCGGATCGGTGGCGAGGTGCAGCTAGGAACAATTCATGCTTCTTTGTGAGAAATTGCTGCCAATGAGGCTGACCAACGCCAGGGGCTCGATTTCAGAATTCCAACGCTAGAGTGAGCTCAATTTTTTCCTCGGCTTCCCCAATCCGGGGATGGTGGGGGATTTTCTCAGGCAGCAGCTCGCCGAGGCGAGGAGAAAATATTACTCCGTACGCATACACTGCCTGGCGCCTGTGGAAGAGCAAAACAGGAGGATGTAGTTGCGGTGGTCTTGGCAGGTTTCGTTAGCTAAACTGCAAACAGCACACACTACCAGACTTGCCTAGCAGCGTCGTCGAGAAAGGAGAAATCATTTAATTTCGGACAAGAAGTACATGTGTATGTAGCGATCCAGCGCGCTACCAACTGAAGAGGACCACAGCGGTTGCAATAGCTCTGCTCATGAACTCATCTTCAACAGAATGGTCTGTTTTTCAACTCTCTTTTATTTCCCCTCCAACAGAAAAAGAGAAAGGAATAGGGCCAGTTTTCTACTAGCCTCTTCAGAGTGGAGACTTGTCCATATTCCATCCGCTTGTTTCGTTTGCCGGGCGGCCAAATGGCAACAGCTCCCCTCACTCCTCTCCATGGAGGTAACCACCGAAGCAGGATCCAACGCTGTCCATGGAAATTAGGACTTGTATAATGGCAGGGGCGTGTGCTCATCTGCTGGCGACAGCTCTGTCAACACTTGAATGTAAACATGTAGAGGTAACTACACTCCAAACACATATACTCCACTAACTTTCGGTCGGACCTAGCCGATTCCCTTAATATAACGGCGGTGCACAAAGATGGTTCATGCAACGGAGAACGGAGGTGCGAATGCAATGTAGAAAAGGAGGTACAAACATCCATCCCGCGCATGCATTAGCCGGTTGCTCGTCGCGTTGTACCAAATTGAAGTTTCAAAGGATGTGCTCTGTAATATTGGGACTTGTTCATAGCAATTGGGCACAGCGCAGATGGCAGCCGGCCTAGGCAGCACACGGGCAGGCAGGATGATGCAATGCGCGGGCATACCCCCCGCACCAAGATGAGATGAGATCGCCATTGATCAACCAAGGCTCTTGGCTTAGTTAACGGCATGGTTTATTCTGATCATTATCAATCAGTTCTCTGAATTAGGATGTATCATTCTTCCCTTATCATACCTCAGAATCTGACAACCAGTCGGTTGAGACGCCATTGCCACCGCTCGTCTTAATGGGTGGCATACGCAATTTTGCTATAAATAATGATTACTAAAGATTGATAACAAATTAGGTTACTAATGTGCTTCTTTGCGGCTTATTGAATCCAGACTGGCGGTACCTCTCTCCTATGTCACTTTTAATAATATTTAACTAGTCTGTGTTGCTGTAGAGAGTTTTCAATTCATAGATAGTCCTATTATTATGCTTGCAATTTTTTATCAACATCTACTACGATGTTGACACACACATATTCACACCACGACGTAAACACAACCACGTAGCATCTACTAAAAACCGGGTCGACATTGCGGAGCATGAAGATTGACGAAGTTACCATGAGCGTGCTCAACATTGTGTCCAACTTAAAAAAAATCAGCATTAACGAGATACCAAAGCGTCAAAATTGAGGTTTGATATCTGATGAGGCAGGGTACCGCTGACCTTCTAATAGTCCGATCGTCGGTTGGTTCTTTTTATTCTTGCATTTAGCTCTCCAGTTTATGGTATGCCAAAGTTTCTCTTCAAGCAACCACTCATCGATCCCCTGCTGCCGACATCGATCCCAGTGCTCAACAAGGTGGAAAGTAAGTGCTCTGAACAGCTGCAGCTCTAATTCGTGCCTTCCAATGCAAACCAGTGCTTGAAGTTAGCAATGTAATGTTGTTCTTCACGTGAACCCATGGCTGACATGCGTGCACACATTATTATGTCGGTTCTTTGCTCAGGTACAATGGCAAAGCTGGACGAGGAGTCAGAGGAGCTGCACGCAAGTTCCTGGAGAAGGACGTGGTGGTGTCAGCGACCTACCAAGAGGCGCCCACAAGTTAGCTAAAGAAGCAGAGGAGGTGGGGAAACGTCAAGCCCAACAGGCCGTGTCGCAAGAGGACGCCCAATTACAAGTTCACGGGCCCGAAATGGATCTCCTACATGTTTGAGCCTGAGAAGGACAACAGTGGTATTTAGTTGGGAATGCGGTAGATGTGAGAGCATCCTGGTTGGGACCAGAGCAAGACAGCGGCAACTTGTATCTCCATTCCCCTTTTGATACTATCTTCTTCCTCGAGTTGTAATCCACCTCTTGTACTAGATTTGTGAGTAATCCAAAGATAGCTAGAGGGTAGCTCACAGATCACATTGCCCACCAAAAGCGTGCGCTGCTCCACCTACCCGGCTAGGCCTCCCTTCGCATGTTGTGTCATATATCTCGGTTGTCGCGTGTTCATTGTTGGATGCAAGATGTTTTGGGCACAGGCTGACTAGCTGTGCCAAGTAGCACATGGCCGCCCGGGTTGAGAGTGATGAAGCTAGCACACGGAGACTCATCGAAATGAGAGAAAAAAAGCGAGCAGGGAAGAACAATAGAAAAGCCAAAGGGAGGCCCAAGAGCGGCACAATAACAAGAATGACGAACCTGCAGAAGCGCCGCAAGCAGGATAATCTACCTAGTCGGATATATAGTCCGACTTTTAGTCTGATGTAATATCTGACACAAGCCGGATATTTTTCTTTTTCGTAAGGGGTTGAAGCCCTGTCTATCTTTGTATCATAGAGACATATTATTTATTATATTATTCAACAATATACATTTACAAGATAATCCAACTTCTATGCGACCAGTGGCGGAGCCTCATGGGGGCCAAAGGGGACCATTGCCCCCCCCCCCCCCCCGCACTCTAGGAAAACCCTTAACTGTATCTCTAACATTATTAGGCTTGAATATCAAATATTTCCCGAAGTTCATGCATAACTTAACTTATGGAAGGTAATCTTCGTGATGCTAGCAATCTCGTCGTCGGCAAGGGGCTCGTCTGCCTGGAGCAGGAGCTATTGCGTAGCCTCACGTGTCATCTCTTCACGAGGCGCGACACCGTCGTCGTCTGGTTGGCGGCGATCACCTGCTTCCTGGAAGGCGAGGCGGCGATCTCGTCAACCCGAGTAGGAGCGACAAAGACAATCAGTGGAGGAGGAGGAGCGACAAGGACGACCGGAGGAGGAGCCTGAGACAAGAACAAATGCCCTCCTCGGTGCCTGTACCATATGATGACGAGGACAAGAACAAGCAAAAGCAGACATCGATACCAATGCAATGGCAGCCTTCTTCCACCTCGTCCATCCGCCTTCTTCTCTACCGGTCGCAAGGGAAACGTCGACTGCTGCCACCAGCACGGCGACCGCCAGAAGTAGGTTCGAGAGTTTCATCTCTCAATCGCCGGCGGATGGGTAAGTGTCCAGCAAAGATGCGAGTGAATCACTCATCGTGCAAGGGGTACATATACATTATCGGAATTTCATTGTACGCGAGTGCTAGGCTCTTCGCTGAGAGCCAAATCATGGGAACTCGACAAAGCAAAGTAAGCAGAGAGGTATACTCGGAAATAGCTGCCGCACGACAAACACAGATATTTGCTGATACAATTCTACAAAACACACTCGACAAAAGGTTAATACATTTACAAGATAATCCAAGCGGAGCCTCAAGGGGGCCAAAAGGGACCATTGTCCCTGAGGGAGTCCTGGACTAGGGGGTGTCCGGATAGCCGAACTATCATCACGGCCGGACTCCAAGACTATGAAGATACAAGATTGAAGACTTCGTCCCGTGTCCGGATGGGACTTTCCTTGACGTGGAAGGCAAGCTTGGCGATACGGATATGTAGATCTCCTACCGTTGTAACTGACTATGTGTTTCCCTAACCTATCTGGTGTCTATATAAACCGGAGGGTTTTAGTCCGTAGGACGAACAACAATCATACCATAGGCTAGCTTCTAGGGTTTAGCCTCCTTGATCTCGTGGTAGATCTACTCTTGTACTACCCATATCATCAATATTAATCAAGCAGGAGTAGCGTATTACCTCCATCGAGAGGGCCCGAACCTGGGTAAAAACATCGTGTCCCTTGTCTCATGTTACCATCCGCCTAGATGCACAGTTCGGGACCCCTTACCCGAGATCCACCGGTTTTGACACCGACAGTCCCCTACTCTAGAAAAACCCATAACTATACCTCTAATATTTTAGGCTTGAATATCAAATATTTCTCAGAGTTCATGCATAACTTAACTTATGGCAGGTAATCTTCGTGATGGTGGCGATATCAACGTCGGCAAGGGGCTTATATGCCTGGAGTAGGAGCTCTTGCGCAGCCTCACATGTGATCTCTCCATTCGTTCTGAGTTCCCCAAGTTTGAAGACGAGGCGCGACACCATCGGCATCTGGTTGGCGGCAGTCACCTGCTGCCCGGAAGGCCAGGCGGCGATCTCGTCGACCCGAGGAGGAGCGATGAGGATGATCGGAGGAGGAGGAGGAGGAGGAGCGATGAGGACGACCGGAGGAGGAGGATGAGCCTACGACAAGAACAAATGCCCTCCTCGGCGCTTGTACCATATGATGACAAGGACGAGAACAAGCAAGCAGCAAAGATCAATACCAACACCAATGGCAGCCTTCTTCCACCTCGACCATCCGCCTTCCTCTCTGCCGGTCGCAAGCGAAACATCCATTGCGGCCACCAACACGACGACCGCCAGAAGTAGGTTCAAGAGTTTCATCTCTCACTCGCCGACGGATGGGTAAGTGTCTGGCAAAGATGCGAGTGAATCACTCATTGTGCAAGGGGTACATATACATTACCGGAATTTCACTGTACGCTGAGTGCCAGGCTCTTCACCGAGAGCCAAATCACGGGCACTCGAGAAAGCGAAGTAAGCCGACAGGTATACGCGGAAATAGTTGTCGCACGACAAACACGGATATTTGCCGATGCAATTCTACAAAACACACTCGACAAAAGGTTAATACTCGGCAAACGATCTGTTTACCGAGAGCCAAGCGTTACATCATGGCAAAGTGGAGCCACGTGGCAAGTCCAGTAGTGGTTAAGGTACGACTCGTTAGTGGGGGCGCTGCTTTGTTGTGAGCCCGTGACTTGGCTCTTGGCAAAGCGTTGTTTTCTTGCGTTATTAATTTGGACTATTTCATCTATGTGGGAGCTGATTTTAGTCCCAACTCGCTTAACAATGTGCGTTAGGAGCGGTTTACATAGTCGGATAGTCATTACACTGTTGTTAAGAAGATGGACAATTACTATGAACCTTCGCCTGATCCGGGTAGAGAAGATTCACAGTGACAGTCCATCTTCCTAATGATGGATTTTGACGCTTTTAATAATTCAATTAATTGTTTTTTGACTTTTTCATCTGTGTGAGAGCAATGATCCCTGGACATTTTAAATCAACCGGTTGTGAAGAAAGTGAGGATGTTGTTGTTTCGTCGGCCTCGAAATTTCTCGTGCTCCTAAAGGAGGTCATTGCATAACACATGCCAGGCCGTCACATTTTCCGGACCTGCATGCAATATTTGAGATATTTATTGCACTGCTAGGGTTTCAGCGTTGGAAATTACAAATCTACAAGGCAGCACATGAAATCCTATTTGATGTTTTCGCGACATGTGTAGGCCTTGTGTAGACGAGGAAGGGGCAGCCCCGCCACGGGGGGGGGGGGGGGGTGGGGGGAAGTGGCGAAATTACCTCGTCGACATGTCTGATCCAACCGTTTAAATCCTCGGAAAATCGTATGATGATGAAAATCCTCGGTCATCACATAGCCCCTGTAGGGTGTGGTCAAAATTTATGCGCGTTTCGGATAGGCCTCACCTGAGACCGCTTGTAAAGTACAACATCTCTGAGCTAGTCTTTGGGTATCGAGAGAGAACATGTCTGGTTTGTGAAGGAAGTGCGCGTTCCTTTTCTCTGTTGGCCTCGAAACTTCTCGTTCTCTCAAATGAGGTCATCGCATGACACGCGACTCTGCATTTTTCGGACCTGCATGCAATATTCAAGACATTTATTGCACTCCTAGGGTTTCAACGCTGGAAATTGCAGATATGCAAAGCGGCACATGAAATCATGCCCAAACTGAATGGAAATCATATTTTATGTCTTTGCAACATGTATAAGTCTTGCGCAGGCGAGGGAGGGGCAGGCCCCGCCACGGGGGGCAAAATTACCTCGTCGGCGTGACCGTTTAAATCCTCGGAAAATCGTACGATGCAGGAAATCCTCGGGATCTGGTACGGCGTCATCATATAGCCCCTATAGGGTGTGGTAAAATTTTGGGCACGTTTCGTATAGGCCTCACCTAAGGCCGCTTGTAAACTACAACATCCCTGAGCTAGTCTCTAAGTATCGAGAGGAAACGTGTCCGGTTTCTGAAGGAAGTGCGGGTCCTTTTGCACCGTTGGCCTTAAAACTTCTCATGCTCTCAAAAGAGACCATCGCATGACACGTGGCAGAACCCCGCATTTTCCAGACCCACATGCAACATTTGAGTAGGGGTACGACTACGCTGCGACGGCTCTGATTCTCCTTCCACCCCGCAGGGAGCGGCCTTGCAGGGCTACTACACCCATCCTCCTTGGCCTCCTATTGGCCACGTCGGCAGCCTGTGCTGGGAATGCCAGACCCAGCCGCCGGCGCTGCCGTTTCCCTGCGGCCACGTCTTCCTGTGCCGCCCATGCTACAAGCGCGGCATAAAGTGTCGGTGTTGCGATGGCTTGGTTCCCCAACCTGGAGCCTGATGATGGTACTGTTCTGCAGAAAGGCTAAGGTAATTTCAATAGTTCGGGATTCAAACCAACTAAATTCATGTTGTACTTGTAGTAGATTTTGGGATGCAAATACTTCCTTCCTTCGTTGGTGTTGTACGGCACCAAGTTAGACTCTGAGGTGGTATACTGGTGGTAACAAGTGGAAACTGGTGGTCTTTGATTACATTTGTCATGCGCAATGTTCAGATTTTGGCGTAGATGCTATTTTCTGCATGACAATGATCTTTTAGGGTTTATTTTGCTGCTAATCTGCTTGTGCTTGGAACAGTTTACTGAAACTGTTATAATCACAGAAACAGATTACTGAAATTGTTCTACTCTGGAAAATAGTTAACTAAAATTGTTGTAGTATGAAACTGATAGGTACTAGGAATTGTCTGCAACTGTTTTAATCATGTAGATAAGTAAAAGAAGATATGTTATTGCGGGAATGAATCATTATGGAACTAAAAACTCCAAATCAGTTGTTTTATCTTCTTTCGGCCTTAACATAGAAGATGGTGATGTCCGTCTGATTTAGCCCATTTCACTTGCGTCGAATAACTCTGAACAAAATTCAGGTTCCAAAAACTATAATTAAATGAATCTTATTTCTACACATAAGCTGAATTTAGGTTTTGTTAATGAGCTATAATCTTGGTTTTGTTATCTTATTTTATTTCAAAAAATTCTGAGATTTAGGTCGTTCATCTGCCTCCAACTGACCTTCTTTCGTGAGTATGTACCCTCGTCTTGAATCAATTTGCATAATGTACATATGTTAGAGCATCTCTAGCAAACCCCATATAATACCGACCATAAAGCAGCGTATACAATTCATGAAAAAGCGGCTTCTTGGACCAGCGCGGGCTGCAAAGTCAGACCCCGCAAACGGACCTGTAAAAAAGGATATTCTGCATTTCAATTTCTGGCGTGAAAACACATCTCTTTGCTTTTTTATTTTCTTCAAGGGCATTGGATACATATTGAATAACCAAATCTTTGCCAGAACAGCAAGATCGAAGAAAACAAGAACCACAATTAGGAATTTTAGAAGATATCCAACTTCCATAACTGCTCCCACTAGTTAAACCAATATCTTCTCCATGCATTCGTTGTTGATCTGCGGATTCTTGACCTTACATTCTTCATTCCTCTTTTTTGGTTCTAAAGAAGTAGGCATTGCTTCCTCTCTAATTTCTTCTCTAATTGCACATGCAGCCACATCATTAGCCTCAATTCTACTAAGGAGTGCACGAACATCTAATAAGTTTCTTTCTATCAATAAATCAACTCCTTCCCAAAATCAAAATGAGCATCCATCTTCCTACACACATGATGATCTTCATAAGCTATCGAAATTGAACCGAATAGGTTGACAAAAGCCGAACAACATACCCTGTCGTTTTCGCACTTGAAAAATACCCATCTGGGGTGGCTCGGCGTGCTAGAAGTCAGCCACAACACTGTCCGTGTGTAGTCGTCGCACTATATGAGCAGCATCGGCGAGCCGGTGAGCCGCTGCGTGAGCGCTGAGCCCGGGCGCAGCCGGCCGAATCCTTGCCAGCAAACCGACGACGGTGGGTACAGGACGAACCAGTGCCTGCATGCGGCGCTGGGGCTTTGCCAGAGCTGCGCGGGGTGCTCCCTGACCAATCCATGGCTTGGCACAGCCACCGGTGGCCGGAAACGCCAAATTTGGCTGCCGCCACGAACAGCTGCCGATCTGTGACTTTTCAGCCCGCCGACGCAGGAGGAAGTGGCGGAGGGCAATCTCGGGCGTGTGGTGGCCCTCCGGCGTGATCCCGCCGGCTAGTTTGGCCGGAATCATAGGCAGCGGCCCGGCTGCGGGGGATGGGGAAAGGCGCGGGGCGAGGGGGAGAGGGGCGGCGGTGGGTAGGGAAAAGTGCGAGCTGAAATGCCCCCCCCCCCCTCAGCCAACCGCCACCACTATTTTCGCGGGTTGGGATTGGAATTATGCCACACGCCGCAAAAAAATTACGGGTCGGACGCATTTGTGGGGTCTGATCGAGCATGATTTTCGGCGTGGACCCGTATTTTGGCAGTTATTTTGCGGGTCGGGGCATTATACGTGGTCTGCTAGAGATGCTCTTTGTAACGCCCCGGATTCGATGCGCCAGGTGTCTGCCAGTTATTCGCCGTTGTTGCCATGTCCTTTGCTTGCGTGTTGCATTTTTTTTCATGTCATCATGTGCATTTCATTTGCATACGTGTTCGTCTCATGCATCCGAGCATTTTCCCCGTTGTCCGTTATGCAATCCGACACTCCTATGTCTCCCGGCACCCGCTTTTGCCTCTTTTCATGTGCGGTTATTAAACTTTCTCAGAATGGCCCGAGGTTTGCCAAGTGGCCTTGGTATAGCACCTGTAGACCGCTTGTCAAGTTTCGTGCCATTTGGAGGTCGTTTGATACTCCAACGGTTAACCGGGTAACCGCAAAGCCTCTTTTGTGTTGCAGCCCAACACCCCTTCCAAACTGGCCCAAAACCCATCCTAACCCCCTCCATGTTCTCGGTCGTTCGATCACGATCGCGTGGCCGAAAACCGCACCTCATTTGGACTCTCCTAGCTCCCTCTATCTATAAATAGGTCCTCCCGCTCCATTTTTCGCGGATGAACCCCTAACCCTAGCTTCTTCCTCCTCCCGGAGCCGGACACGTCTGGACCCCGCCAGACATGTCCGCGCCGCCGCCCCTGCCGAATCAGCGGCCGCCATGTGTCCCCGCCGCTGTCCCACGCCGCCAGGCCCGTCGGGGTCCGGATCCGACCCGCCGTGAGCCGAATCGGGCCCGCCCGAGCCCATCGCGCGCCACCGCCCGCCAGCAGCCTCGTCCCGCCGCCCGGGCCTACCTGTCTCGCCCGCGTGTATCCGCCGCCGCCCGCCAGCGCACCTCCCGCGCCGTCCGGCCGCCTACGCCCGCCACGAGACCCGCCGCCTCGCGGACTGCCCGCCTCGGCGCCCGGCCTCCCTCGACCTCCTCCGCGCCGTGCCCCTCGCCGGAGCTCGCCCGGCCGCCGCCCCGCTCGCCGGAGTTTGTCTCCGGCCGGATCGGGACGAGATCCACCAGCCCGCCGATCCAAACGCGCCTCCACCTCCTCTGGATCCCTTCGTCCCGCACGCTTCCGTCCCGCGTTGACTTTCGCGGAGGTAAAATTCGCCCGTCCCTGAGATTTTCAGCATTCTGGTGCCCTGTTCAACATGCCATAACTCTCTGATGGTAGCTCCGTTTTGCATGCATTATATGTCAAAATGTTCGCCATGAGATGCTATTCATTTCCTTCCATTGCATCCTGTTCATTTGAGTCCATCTTGATGCCTGAATCATCATTGCAAGAGTGATATATGATGTTAATCTGTTGAAACTGTTATAACATGCACTTTTGTCATTTTTGCCATGATTGATGTGTGCATCCTATGAGGTTGTTGCCTACATGAGTTTTGATCAATGTCATGCCATATTTACATGGGTGCTTGCCATGTATTTTTGTGAATTGTGTAGTGAGTGCATCAATCTCGTTAAGTAGGGTACTTGCTGTTACTGTTTTGCTAGGCTGAATCTTCTATATTATGATGCTATGTAAACCTGCTGCTACAAATCATTCTATGCATAATCTGGAGATATTCACTAAGGGTGTTTTGTTCTACATGTCATTCTCTATCCATCCATGCCCCTGGTTGCATTTATAGCATGTTGTAGCTTGTTGTTATCTTACTATCAAAGTTGCTAAATAATGTTGTTGTCAGCATGTTAACATTAAGTTCAGTTTTGCCACGAGCTTTGCTAGTGATCCATGCACCCTATGAACATGATCTTGCCATGCTTAGCTTAATCAATATGTCTTCTTACTGCTGGTTGCCTTTCCATGCCATGTTTTGCTCTGCAGTGAGTTGCCTTCATAATTCTGTTCCTGCCATGTATGAATCTGTCATATAACTTGCCATGTTTACCTGGGTTCCATCATATCTTCTGATCCTTTTTGGCTTATGGTCAGTGAGGGACTTCTGTTCTATGCATTTAGTAGATTCATTTCATGCCTTTGTTTTCCGTGATAAGTTCTTGTAACATGTTGTTTGATAGCTCTAAACATTGCAACCTGATATTATTTCCTGATAAGTCTGAACCTGTTAGTATTTGCAATCTTATCATGTCTTTTTGAGCATGTTCTAGTGATTTCTGGAGATAGCTCAGTGTTCATGTTTTGTCATGCTTTACCTGTGCATCACGTCCATGCCTTTTGTTTTTATATTGTGGTACTGTAGCATGTTGTTTTGGTGTTTGCAATATGCCTAGCTGCTGTTTTGGACAGATTGTTGCTACAACTTGTATAGTGTGTGTTGAACTGTTGCTCCGTTTTGAGTGTGCTCTATATGAAACTTGCTTGATTTTGCATGTAGTTTCATATTATAATGTTGCATCCTTGTTTTGAGGTGTTTGCTTGATGTTTGAATGCATTTTGCATCAATGACATGTTTATCTTGTTTTGCTCATATCTTCTAGGCCGTAGCTCCGAATCTAATGAACTTTATATGTAACTTGACTAGAATTTCGTGTAGATCATCTTGGTGCATCTTAACTTGCTGTTTAACAAATTGAACATAAGGTTTATTCAGATCTGGACCAATTTCGAAATTTGCAGATGAGGACTTACGGAATGGTTATATGTTGTTCCGGCCTCATTTAACCTTGCTTTGATGTGTTGCTCTTGTTTGCATCATCTCTTGCCATGAGTAGCCTCATCTAGCCTTGTCATGCATCATGCTTGTTGTGCATCATGTCTTGTTCATGTGTGGTGTGCTTACTATGTTGTGTGCTTCTTTTCGATAGTTCCTGTTTCGTTACGATCGTGAGGATTCGTTCGTCTACGCTTGGTTCGTCTTCGTGGCTTCATCTTCTTCATGGACTCGTTCTTCTTCCTTGCGGGATTTCAGGCAAGATGACCGCTACCCTGGATCTCACTACTATCATTGCTATGCTAGTTGCTTCGTTCTATCGCTATGCTACGTTACCTACCACTTGCTGCTCAAGCCTCCCAAATTGCATGAACCTCTAACCTTTGTTACCCTTCCTAGCAAACCATTGTTTGGCTATGTTTCCGCTTTGCTCAGCCCCTCTTATAGCGTTGCTAGTTGCAGGTGAAGATGAAGATTGCTCCATGTTGGATTATGTTTATGTTGGGATATCACAATATCTTTTATATTATTAATGCATCTATATACTTGGTAAAGGGTGGAAGGCTCGGCCTTATGCCTGGTGTTTTGTTCCACTCTTGCCGCCCTAGTTTCCGCCATATCGGTATTATGTTCCCGGATTTTGCGTCCCTAACGCGGTTGGGTGATTTATGGGACCCCCTTGACAGTTCGCTTTGAATAGAACTCCTCCAGCAAGGCCCAACATTGGTTTTACCATTTGCCTCACCACCACCTACTTCTCCCTTGGGACTAATTAACCCAAGGGTCATCTTTATTTTAGCCCCCCCCCCCCCGGGCCAATGCTTGTCTAAGTGTTGGTCCGAACTAGAGCCCTTTGCAGCGCCTCCTCGGGAAACTCGAGGCCTGGTTTTAGTTGTATGCGGACTGCTCATCCGGTCGTGACTGAGACGAGATACGCGGCTACTATCGAGGTGTCGGCACGCCGGAGGTCTTGCTGGTCTTGTTTTATTACTGTCGAAATGTCTTGTAGCCGGGATTCCGAGACTGATCGGGTCTTGCCGGGGAGAAGGAATATCCTTCGTTGATCGCGAGAGCTTATCATGGGCTAAGTTGGGACACCCCCTGCAGGGTTTGAACTTTCGAGAGCCGTGGTCGCGGTTATGTGGTAGATGGAAATTTGTTAATATCCGTTTGTAGTTAACTTGAAGCAAACTCTTCTAAAATACACCAACCGTGTGCGTAACCGTGAGTGTCTCTTTTCGGGGTTGATCGAGAGGAGAACACGGTTTTACGGGTTATGTCGGCGTAAGTAGGAGTTCAGGATCACTTCTTGATCATTGCTAGCTTCACGACCGTTCCGCTTGCTCTCTTCTCGCTCTTATTTGCGTTGGTTAGCCACCATATATGCTTAGTCGCTGCTGCAACCTCACCACCTTACCCCTTCCTTTCCCATTAAGCTTTGCTAGTCTTGATACCCATGGTAATGGGATTGCTGAGTCCTCGTGGCTCACAGATTACTACAACATCAGTTGCAGGTACAGGTTATGCGATGATCATGACGCGAGAGCGATGTTTGCTTACTTTGGAGTTCTCCTTCTGCTTCTTCTTCGATCAGGGGATAGGTTCCAGGTCGGCAGCCTGGGCTAGCAGGGTGGATATTGTTTGAGTTTCTGTTTATGATTCATCCGTAGTCGGATGTTGATCTTGTATGTTGCATTGTTGTATTCATGTGTCATTGTATGTATTGGATGTATCCCCACTATTATGTAATGTTGATGTAATGATATCCACCTTGCAAAAGCGTCTTCAAGATGCGCTTCTATCCTTGGTGGGACCTTCGAGTTCCTTTAGGATAGGGTCGCATCTTGGACGTGACAAGTTGGTAGCAGAGCCTCGACCGACCCTAGGATCCCCCTTGATTGATCGTGTAGTTTGGCCGTTGTTGGGTCTAGAAGAAAACTTTTTTCGGAGTCTATTTATATCGGAGAGTAGGAATTCTTTTTACTCCTCAGCCCCTCGTCGCTCTGGTGAGGAATCTTGACGTAGGTGTTTTGAATTACTCCTCTTCCCCTTCAAATTTTTTCTGTAGGATCACGCAGTTGCTTTTCCGATCGTTGGTTCTCATCTCTTTTCATCTGGTGCATTTCTCGTCAAGTCGACTCGAGCCTCTTCATCTTTGAGTTCAATCCTCAGTTGTTTTCTTTTCCCACCCGCCCACCCTTTTCTTCTCGAAGCTGGAGTACGTAATCGAGTATCCTTCCTACTCGTGCGAAGTCTTTGATTTCTTTCCTCAATGATTTTAACAGGTGTTTTCTCTTCAAGATATTCGCCGGTTTCCCTTCCTAGTTGCCTTTGTTTTCCGCCTCCCACCCTCTTCTTCCCGGAGTTTGAGTCTCATTCGACCATCAATTCCATTCGTGTGGAGCCTCTTCAGTCTTCCCTCAATTATTTCAACCGGTGATTTCTCGTCTCGTTCGTCATTCTTCATCCCTTTCTTTTTCCGGTGCACACAATTCAAGTTTTCTTCGTTGTCGATCATATTCTTTACCTCAGCTCAAATATTTCCCTTTGCTCGTTCGCCTCTCGCCAGTTATCCTTCTGGAGTGTTCAAGACATCTCAAGAGATTAAATGCGTGTTCGAATTAATTCGAGGTTGTCACCTCATTCAAATATTTCAATTGTTCCGGTGCATCATCTATCTGTTCAACAATCCTTTCCAACGGTGTTATCTCTTAGTGGGCCCTAACCCACAGGTCTTTTCCCAGGATCTTACCTAACTTTTCTAATTATTCTGGAGCCATTCCCAATTCTTTCAATTCTTCCGGAAGCATTGCTTTGTCCATTTTCTCTCTTGTGTCTCTTGCTTCACCTCATCCCTTTTCTCTTCCGTCTCGGTCCTAAGATCTCAGGACGAGATCTCTTGTTAGTGGAGGAGTGTTGTAACGCCCCGGATTCGATGCGCCAGGTGTCTGCCAGTTATTCGCCGTTGTTGCCATGTCATTTGCTTGCGTGTTGCATTTTTTTTCATGTCATCATGTGCATTTCATTTGCATACATGTTCGTCTCATGCATCCGACCATTTTCCCCGTTGTCCGTTTTGCAATCCGACACTCCATTGTCTCCCGGCGCCCGCTTTTGCCTCTTTTCATGTGCGGGTATTAAACTTTCTCGGAATGGTCTGAGGTTTGCCAAGTGGCCCGTATAGCACCGGTAGACCGCTTGTCAAGTTTCGTGCCATTTGGAGGTCGTTTGATACTCCAACGGTTAACCGGGTAACCGCAAAGCCTCTTTTGTGTTCCAGCCCAACACCCCTTCAAAACTGGCCCAAAACCCATCCTAACCCCCTCCATGTTCTCGGTCGTCCGATCACGATCGCGTGGCCGAAAACCGCACCTCATTTGGACTCTCCTACCTCCCTCTATCTATAAATAGGTCCTCCCCCTCCATTTTTCGCGGATGAACCCCTAACCCTAGCTTCTTCCTCCTCCCGCAGCCGGACACGTCCGGACCCCGCCGGACATGTCCATGCCGCCGCCCCCGCCGAATCAGCGGCCGCCATGTGTCCCCGCCGCCGTCCCACGCCGCCAGGCCCGTCGGGGCCCGGATCTGACCAGCCCGTGGTGAATCGACTTGAAAGCCAGCAACGCCGCCCGCCCAGCCTCGTCCCCGCCGCCGGCGCGCCCTAGCCTCGCCGCCGGCGTGCTCCGCCGCCGCCCCTCCAGCGCACCTCCCGCGCCGTCCGGCCGCCTCGCCCATCACGAGACCCGCCGCCTCGCGGGCCCCGCCTCGGCGCCGGCCTCCCTCGACCTCCTCCGCGCCGTGCCCCTCGCCGGAGCTCGCCAGGCCGCCGCCCCGCTCGCCGGAGTTCGTCTCCGGCCGGATCTGGACGAGATCCACCAGCCCGCCGATCCAAACGCGCCTCCACCTCCTCTGGATCCCTTCGTCCCGCACGCTTCCGTCCCGCGTTGACTCGCGGAGGTAAAATTCGCCTAAGTCCCTGAGATTTTCAGCATTCTGGTGCCCTGTTCAACATGCCATAACTCCCTGACGGTAGCTCCGTTTTGCATGCATGATATGTCAAAACGTTCGCCATGAGATGCTCTTCATTTGGTTCCATTGCATCATGTTTATTTGAGTCCATCTTGATGCCTGAATCATCATTGCAAGAGTGATATATGATGTTAATCTGCTGAAACTGTTATAACATGCACTTTTTTCATTTTTGCCATGATTGATGTGTGCATCCTATGAGGTTGTTGCCTACATGAGTTTTGATCTATGTCACGCCATATTTACATTGGTGCTTGCCATGTATTTTTGTGAGTTGTGTAGTGAGTGCATCAAGCTTGTTAAGTAGGGTACTTGTTGTTACTGTTTTGCTAGGCTGAATCTGCTATATTATGATGCTATGTAAACCTGCTGCTACAAATCATTCTATGCATAATCTGGAGATGTTCACTAAGTGTGTTTTGTTCTACATGTCATGCTCTATCCATACATGCACCTGGTTGCATTTATAGCCTGATGTAGCTTGTTGTTATCTTGCTCTCAAAGTTGCTAAATAATGTTGCTGTCAGCCTGTTAACATTAAGTCCAGTTTTGCCATGAGCTTTGCTAGTGATCCATGCACCCTATGAACTTGATCTTGCCATGCTTAGCTTCATAAATATGTATTCTTACAAGCTCATTTACATGCCTTCATAATTCTGTTCCTGCCATGTATGAATCTGTCATAAAACTTGCCATGTTTACCTGGGTGCCATCATATCTTCTGATCATTTTTGGCTTATGGTCAGTGAGGGACTTTTGTTCTATGCATTTAGTAGATTCATTAAATGCCTTTTTTTGCCATGATAAGTTCCTGTAACATGTTGTTTGATAGCTCTAAACATTGCAACCTGATATTATTTCCTGGTAAGTCTGAAACTGTTAGTATTTGCAATCTTGCCATGTATTTTTGAGCATGTTCTAGTGATTTCTGGAGATAGCTCAGTGTTCATGTTTTGTCATGCTTTACCTGTACATCACGTCCATGCAATTTGTTTTTATATTGTGGTACTGTAGCATGTTGTTTTGGTGTTTGCAATATGCCTAGCTGCTGTTTTGGACAGATTGTTGCTATAACTTGTATAGTGTGTTGAACTGTTGCTCCGTTTTGAGTGTGCTCTATATGAAACTTGCTTGATTTTGCATGTAGTTTCATATTATAATGTTGCATCCTTGTTTTGAGGTATTTGCTTGATGTTTGAATGCATTTTGCATCAATGACATGTTTATCTTGTTTTGCTCATATCTTCTAGGCCGTAGCTCCGAATCTAATGAACTTTATATGTAACTTGACTAGAATTTCGTGTAGATCATCTTGGTGCATCTTAACTTGCTGTTTAACAACTTGAACATAAGGTTTATTCAGATCTGGACCAATTTCGAAATTTGCATATGAGGACTTACCGGAATGGTTATATGTTGTTCCCGGCCTCATTTAACCTTGCTTTGATGTGTTGCTCTTGTTTGCATCATCTCTTGCCATGAGTAGCCTCATCTAGCCTTGTCATGCATCATGCTTGTTGTGCATCATGTCTTGTTCATGTGTGGTGTGTTTACTATGTTGTGTGCTTCTTTTCGATAGTTCCCGTTTAGCTATGCGATCGTGAGGATTAGATTCGTCTCACGCTTGGTTAGATCTTCGTGGCTTCATCTTCTTCATGGACTCGTTCTTCTTCCTTGCGGGATTTCAGGCAAGATGACCGCTACCCTGGATCTCACTACTATCATTGCTATGCTAGTTGCTTCGTTCTATCGCTATGCTCGTTACCTACCACTTGCTGCTCAAGCCTCCCAAATTGCATGAACCTCTAACCTTTGTTACCCTTCCTAGCAAACCATTGTTTGGCTATGTTTCCTCTTTGCTCAGCCCCTCTTATAGCGTTGCTAGTTGCAGGTGAAGATGAAGATTGCTCCATGTTGGATTATGTTTATGTTGGGATATCACAATATGTCTTATATTATTAATGCATCTATATACTTGGTAAAGGGTGGAAGGCTCAGCCTTATGCCTGGTGTTTTGTTTTACTCTTGCCGCCCTAGTTTCCGCCATATCGGTATTATGTTCCCGGATTTTGCGTCCCTAACGCGGTTGGGTGATTTATGGGACCCCATTGACAGTTCGCTTTGAATAGAACTCCTCCAGCAAGGCCCAACATTGGTTTTACCATTTGCCTCACCACCACCTACTTTTCCCTTGGGACTAATTAACCCAAGGGTCATCTTTATTTTAGCCCCCCCGGGCCAATGCTTGTCTAAGTGTTGGTCCGAACTAGAAACCCTTTGCAGCGCCTCCTCGGGAAACTTCGAGGCCTGGTTTTAGTTGTATGGACTGCTCATCCGGTCGTGGCACGAGGCGAGATCTGTGAGGCTACTATCGAGGTGTCGGCACGCCGGAGGTCTTGTTGGTCTTGTTTTATTACTGTCGAAATGTCTTGTAGCCGGGATTCCGAGACTGATCGGGTCTTCCCGAGGAGAAGGAATATCCTTCGTTGATCGCGAGAGCTTATCATGGGCTAAGTTGGGACACCCCTGCAGGGTTTGAACTTTCGAGAGCCGTGGCCGCGGTTATGTGGCAGATGGGAATTTGTTAATATCCGGTTGTAGTTAACTTGAAGCAAACTCTTCTAAAATACACCAACCGTGTGCGTAACCGTGAGTGTCTCTTTTCGGGGTTGACCGAGAGGAGAACACGGTTTTTGGGTTATGTCGGCGTAAGTAGGAGTTCGTGATCACTTCACGATCATTGCTAGCTTCACATTTGTTCCGCTTGCTCTCTTCTCGCTCTTATTTGCGTTGGTTAGCCACCATATATGCTTAGTCGCTGCTGCAACCTCACCACCTTACCCCTTCCTTTCCCATTAAGCTTTGCTAGTCTTGATACCCATGGTAATGGGATTGCTGAGTTCTCGTGGCTCACAGATTACTACAACATCAGTTGCAGGTACAGGTTATGCGATGATCATGATGCGAGAGCGATGTTTGCTTACTTTGGAGTTCTTCTTCTGCTTATTCTTCGATCAGGGGATAGGTTCCAGGTCGGCAGCCTGGGCTAGCAGGGTGGATATTGTTTGAGTTTCTGTTTATGATTCATCCGTAGTTGGATGTTGATCTTGTATGTTGCATTGTTGTATTCATGTGTCATTGTATGTATTGGATGTATCCCCACTATTATGTAATGTTGATGTAATGATATCCACCTTGCAAAAGCGTCTTCAAGATGCGCTTCTATCCTTGTTGGGACCTTCGAGTTCCTTTAGGATAGGGTCGCATCTTGGGCGTGACACTCTTAGTGTAGAGAGTAAAAGGGCCCGTGCGTTGCAATGGGAGAGGAAAAAAATCTGCAATAGCCATGACCACATCTTGTTGCATCACCGAGATACACTATTACCCTCAATTTCATAAAATCATGAACAAATTTGAAATTGTCGACATTTTTTTAACTCGTGCTGTAACTGAGTCACATCAGCCGAGGCGCTGTACGGCGGCGACGGTGTGTGCCGCCGCAATCCGCCCCAATCCTGCGGGTCTGTCCGTCTGCTCAGGCCACCCCCTCTTCAACTACCCGGACCTCCTCCAGCCGGCATACCCCGTGGGACCGGCCTCCTCCGCCGCCTTCCTACTACGCCGGTGTGTTTCTCCATGGCCTTGCTGATGGCCGGGCTCATGAGTGCGATGGCGCGTTCGATCGATACCCGCACATCGTTCAACCGGAATAGCCCCAGCCATGGCCGACGGGCTCGGCGGCCCCCCTCCCCTCCCTGCACCACGGTCAGCAACTCAACCACAACTTTCTCTTTGAGGTAATAGCATCCCAGGTCCCTGTACTTGCACAACATGTGATGGTTTAGTCTTTATAGTTGCAAAAGTGGGTTATTTCATCCCTGAACTTGTCATGGAGGTGCAAGTTTAGTCCTAGGCCAATCACAGCATAGGGATCTCGTCTGGTTCTCCTCCGATGGCCGGCGCACTCCACCGCGTCTCCTCCTACTCGTCGTCCTCACCGTCTCCGCTCACCTCCCTCGCGCCGCAGCCGTACGCCCCTTCGTGCTGGTCCTCTTCGGCGAAGACTTCCTCAAGGACCCATCTGGCGGCGCGCACCCCTCGCTGCCCTCCGCCGACGGTGGAACAATTTTTGAAATTCTCGATCATTTTATTTAACAAACATTTTTAAATGCATGATCATTTTTTAAATCGGCAAACATTTTATGAATAAATAAACTATTCTGTAAATCACGAACAGTTTTGAATTTTTAGGATATTTTTCCATTGATCAACATTTTTGGAATTGGTGAAATTTTGTTCAATTTCATGAACTTTTTAATACACTAACTTTTTTTTAAAGCATGAACATTTTTTGATTTCCTGAACAATTTTTTCAAATTTTGACACTTTTTGAATAAGCAAACTTTTTAAAAATTGACGGACATTTTGGAATCCATAAACATTTTATTTTAAAATTATCATATTTTTAGTTGTCAGAACTTTTTTAAGACTGAAATTAATTAAAGTAGAAAAAGTAAATGAAAAAATAAAAAATGAAATTTGAAAACAGGTCGCCGGAAATCGCCCGACCCAATTAGGCCGCGCGTATTCTCCAACACGCAAAGCATAGTATAGGAGGTCCCTACTGCATGGGCCGGCCCAGGCGAGGGATTTCCCAGTGTGAAATGCTTTTATCACTAATAGGTGTTATGTGTTTCTCAAAAAAAATTGTATTCATGGGTAATATTTTGCTACTTTGGGGACAATTTTCGTGACGTACCGCCAGAAACAATAGCCCTTTATTACTAGGTATATAGATAGTATTTTACTGCATAAAAATATTTAGAACCTTACTTTAGTTGAGTGCTAATCTGATTGTGCTTGGAAAAATGATATTATACTCTAGTTGACTGGTAATCTATTTAGATCTAGTCGGCATTTGTCTATTGGTAGATTCGTATGGACTCGGCCCATCTTTGTTTTTGTTAGTGTGTTTGTAAACAATGGCGGAGCTATGTACGTTGCTAGGGTGGCTGTGACCCTCCCAACATTGGGCCAACTTGTGAAGGAAAATTTACTTTTGATCTATGCTTCTTTTTATCAGTGACTGTTGTTGTTTTGGTTCGTGGTTTGTCTACTAGAACAAGGTTTTCAGGGTTGGTGATAGTGATATGCCTTATACTCACTCTTCTATGGATTTTCGTACTGCTGTTGTATTATTAATAGATTGTTTTTAAAGGCTAGTAATATGTTCTAAAAATGATGATTCTAGACTTAGGATTCAGTCACCTCTTGTTCGTTTTTCCTGGTCTAATTTTGCTTCTAGAATCCAAGATTCCTTCCACATGCTCCTCTGTTTTTCATCGTGCGATGCAGATCCAACTGCTCTGGAGAACGAACAGCTCTAAGATTCCCGTGTTGTAACTGAGTCACATCAGCCGAGGCGCTCTACGGCGGCGACGGTGTGCGCCGCCGCAATCCGCCCCAATCCTGCGGGTCTGTCCGACTGCTCCGGCCACCCCCTCTTCAACTACCCGGACCTCCTCCCGCCGGCATACCCCGTGGGACCGGCCTCCTCCGCCGCCTTCCTACTACGCCGGTGTGTTTCTCCGCGGTGCGTGCTGATGAGCGGGCTCGCGGAGTACGTGGAGGCGTTTCGATCGGTACCAGCCCGTCGTTCAACCGGAATAGCCACAACCATGGCCGACGCGCTCGGCGCCCCCCTCCCCTCCCCGCACCGCGGTCAACAACCCAACTACAACTTTCTCTTTGAGGTAATAGCATCCCAGGTCCCTGTACTTGCACAACATGTGATGGTTTAGTCCTTATAGTTGCAAAAGTGGATTATTTCATCCCTGAACTTGTCATGGAGGTGCAAGTTTAGTCCTAGGCCAATCACAGCCCGCCAAGTGGACTAGTTGGTCAGCGTGCAACATTTTGCACTTGGGCCCCTGCCTTCTTCCCTTATCAACTCACTACAGCATAGGGATCTCGTCTGGTTCTCCTCCGATGGCCGGCGCACTCCACCGCGTCTCCTTCTACTCCTCGTCCTCACCGTCGCCGCTCGCCTCCCTCGCGCCGCAGCCGTACGCCCCTTCGTGCTGGTCCTCTCCGGCGAAGACACCCCCCCGGACCACTAGGCGGCGCGTGGGAGGCGAGCGGAGACGGTGAGGACGACGAGTAGGATGCATCAGTACAGTTCTGAAGATGGAACGGTGGCAGTTGGCGGCGCCGGCCTCTAAGAGCACGCCGGACCAGCGAGATCCATGCCCGGCAGGCGTCCTAGATGGGTCCTCAGGTCTTAGATGTTATTTTTGGCTGCGATGTCTGTTTGGTATTAGGCCTAGACTATGTGCGCCCCTTCATCAATTGGATAGGTGAGACGGCGGCTTTAGACTTACTATGGTATTACTTTTTAAGGTCTTGTGAGGATAATTAATAAAATATTCGTATGCATCACCCAGATGCAGAGGCCGGGGGTCATCCTCTTTTTCTAAAAAAATATGTCTGCATATACTCAGGGTCCAGATAACCACATGTCCCTTGAACCATTGTAACGAACTGAGCTATGTCAGTTGGTGCTAATATAGATGCCCCAAAATCAGATACCGTTGCCATGTAATTCTCATCAAGAAGGATGTTAGTGGATTTCACAGCACCATGTAAAATTGGTGGGTTTGCATAGGTATGTAAAAATGCAAGCCCCTCAGCTGCCTCGTTGACGATCCTTATAAGAGAACTGAAAGAGAGGTGCGGTTTCCGGCTCTTTCCATGAATAAGATCGAAAAATGTTCCTTTTGCGATGAACTCATATACTAGCACGGGGACCTCCACCTCAAGGCAACACCCCAATAGCTTGACAATGGTCTTGTGATTGATCTAGGAAAGAATCAATATTTCTTTGCCGAATTCCTTCTTCTGCCTATCATCAACCAATGCACACCTTTTAATTGCCAATGGAATGATATCCTTAATTATTCCCTTGTACACAGTGCCATGGCCTCCATGTCCAAGAATCTGGCTTTTGTCAAATTTATTTGTTGCTTGTTCCAGTTCTGCTTCACTAAACACTGTAAATGAAAGTCCATGATCTGTTTTCATCTTCTCAAACAATAGCATCCCTCTGTGCTGCTGAAAATACTGTTTTTTGCCGTTCGCAAGCTTTCTTCTCTCAAATATTGCATGTATGCAGAAGATGATAATCACCCGAACGACAGCGCTGATGCTAATGCCTGCAAAAATCAACATGAAAGGTGTTTATGTTAGTCAAATTGATGCCACGGTGTACATACTAAAAGCATGGTAAAGTTTACTTACTCTGGTAAACTTGGTTAAAGGATCGTGATGAGATATGGTTATACCTTCTTAAAAATGCACGGATGCTTTTATTTTCAAGTTTCACAATTTCATTTCTTTATTTTAAAGCTTCCTAAGATAGACTTGTTGCGTTCCCAACACAAGGAAACGCACCACTGTGTGCTTTGCCCATTGAGCCATCTTTTACTGAAGGTGATTAATATATATACCAGTTGGCCATTGTTTTCTACACAAGAATTAAGCAAATGCTGGAAACATCTAGTGGTTTACCTATGATTAGGGTGTAGTCTGGGTTACAAGATTTTGTTTCCATTACAAACTTTCTGCCTGGAGAACATGAACAGCGATACCCTCCTATAGTGTTGTGGCATGTTGCAGACTTCGGGCATATACTTGAATTCTTCTCACATTCATTGGCATCTGCAACAATTAAGAACCAAATTATTCGGGCCAAAGTGATTGATTGAATAGGCATATGAGTACGGAGTACCAACAAATACTAATTTTGAAATGGCATAATGAGTGTAACGTGTGCCATTCTTCCACCAAAACTAAACATAAATTACATTGAAGAGAGAGAGAGAGAGAGAGAAAATAAGTTAAATATTCTAACTAGATGTAAGCTAGATGGGGGAAAAAGAAGCAAAACAGATTGTAAACTCAAGTGTTTCCAGCCATCAATATCGGGGCAGACAGTAAGTAACGATATTTTCCTTACAAACTATCAACATGAAAGGATGATGTGCACCCTGTATTACTCATAAAATGATTGTGCATGATATAAAGATGCACAGGGAGCAAAGAACTAACTTGCCTCTGCATCCGTCAAAGAGGTAAGGGTTCCCTTCATATCCGTCGGCGCAGTTGCATATATAACCTAGCTCGTTTGTTGAGTCCACACTCATGCTATTCCTGCTATGGCACGCGTAAGAAGGCATGTCTCTGGCCATTTCACACGTTGCATTTCCAATCGCCCGATCCAGCACCGGTAATACGCCCATTTTCGGTATCATTGAACCTTGTAGTGGTTATGTACTCGGAGCTGAAACTAAATGTTTGTCAGGGCTACCAGGCTCTCACACACCGCTGCGCATGCTGTCGTGTATCTTGTAGTGCTTCTGAAGTCATTCATGTATGCGAGTGTGTTGCAACCAATAACTATGAGCATGTTGTGTACATGGGAGAAGCGGTACGGACTTCCCGAGAAGTCAAGGGACCAAGCATTATGTTCCATTGATCTTGTACTTGTATTGTAGCGATGCGTTTAGGCAGGCGTGGAAACTCGGATTTGACCATGGGACACCGAGATGTCTAGAACCTCCACGTTCTCAATGACCATGAACGGCTTGGCAATTCCATCGGCAGTCCTTGGACAAATGATCTCGAAGCCTTCAATAGCACAACCAGCACCAATGCCGAATGGGTAAGGGATGTCGACGTCACCACATCGCATTCGGCATCCGGGGCCAGGCTGCGCTGATGTAGAGGCTAGGTGCAACATGACTGCAACAACTACCGATGGCTTCGGCGCCATGTCACTTGACTGAAACTGGAGTTGCCAAGAAGATTCTGCTGCACAGCACTACAAGAAAAAGAGAAAAAAAATAGTGAGCAAACTAATGGCCATTCAATTCAACTCTAAAAGTTGTAGGCAACACTTCCGGTGTACTTTTCATTTTTCTGATGTCGAAATATACCTGAAAATTTTAGCATGGCTGAACAAATTTTAACAATGATTTGTAAATGTTGTGAAAATTTCAGTTGAGCTTGCAATCGTAATATATAAATGACAAAAAATATTAATGCTAAGATGGCCTTTTCATCTTTTGTTTAACTTTATGCATGTCTAGATTTGAATTATGCAAGAAAATGTTTCTTGCCTTTGGATTTCTGGCACTGAATTAACATGCATGACTGTATATGCCTTGCGCAAATATGAAGACCGTGTTTCTAAGTTGTAAGGTTTTGATTGTTTGCATAGTACATAGTCTTTTTTTACTTATTTAAATACACACAATCATTTGCCTGAAGATTTTGCTGCTGTCCAGGCCATCGTGAAGAATGAATACTTTGGTGATGCATCCGGCCGGTCTGTGAACTAAACATTGCGAAGAGTGTGGCTTATCATATCTCCTATGCAGGGTGATTTTGGTGGAGTGCAAGCTATTTTCCTTGCTGGTATCTGGTTATGCCTCTAAGGTTCAGAAAGCCAAGGAGAGCCGAGCTACATCCTATTGTGCTTGACAAGGCTGCCGGCAAGCTCTCGCCATGGAAAGGGCACCTTCTCAACAGGACTGGAAGACTGGTGCTTAATTATTAGCTCGGTGGTCACTGCAACTGCTACCTATTTTCTAGCTGCCTACCTAGACAAATGGATGATGAATAAAAACAGACAAACTCAGAAGGAATTTTCTCTGGGGAGCTGATGACTAAAGAGACCATGGAAGGGCACCCAGACTACATGCGATGAGGTGGATTTCTGGAAGCACCCAGACTGCATGCGGTGATGTGGATTTTTTGTGTTGGAAATCTTGAGGCTGGTACGGTACAAGAAGTTGTCGGTTAAGGATGCTTTTCTTTAATGGGCGGTAGATGTGAGGGTTGCAGCGGATCGGTGCCGAGGTGCAGCTAGGAACAATTCATGCTTCTTTGTGAGAAATTGCTGCCAATGAGGCTGACCAACGCCATGGGCTTGATTTTAGAATTCCAACGCTAGAGTGAGCTCATTTTTTCCCTCGGCTTCCCCAATCCGGGGATGGTGGAGGATTTTCTTAGGCAACAGCTCGCCGAGGCGAGGAGAAAAGATTACTCCATACGCATACACTGCCTGGCGCCTGTGGAAGAGCGAAACAGGAGGATGTAGTTGCGGTGGTCTTGGCAGGTTTTGTTAGCTAAACTGCAAACAGCACACACTACCAGACTTGCCTAACAGCATCGTCGAGAAAGGAGAAATCGTTTAATTTCGAACAAGAAGTACATGTGTATGTAGCGATCCAGCGCGCTTCCAACTGAAGAGGACCGCAGCGGTATGCAACAGCTCTGCTCATGAACTCATCTTCAACAGAATGGTCCGTGTTTCAACTCTCTTTTATTTCCCCTCCGACAGAAAAAGAGAAAGGAATAGGGCCATTTTTCTCTAACCTCTTCAGAGTGGAGACTTGGCCAAATTCCATCCGCCTGTTTCGTTTGCCGGGCGGCCAAATGGCAACAGCTCCCCTCACTTGTCTCCATGGAGGTAACCACCGAAGCAGGATCCAACGTTGTCCATGGAAATTAGGACTTGTAGAGGTAACTACACTCCAAACACATATACTACATCATAAACACGGGACCCCAACACTGTCGACACTATGTATGCTGTTGCTGATGCAAGATTAGTAATCAAGCTTCTTCTTTTTGCATTTTTCTCCCTCTGGAAAGATCCGTATATGAGGCATTTTTAAACCTTAGGTGAATGATGGGTTATTGGGTCAACAACCTTTCAACTCCGGTGAGCCCATCGGTCTTCCCTGCCTCCGGTGGCCCTTGTAGATGCGGGAGGTGTGGTGGACGTGGCTCCTCGCCCGTGGGTGGGGAGATAGTTCATAGAGGCGTATGTCGACAACATTTCACGGTGATTGTGTCGCCATTCGGAATAAGGTGCCCTCGACCTTTTCCTCGTCCCGGTGGCACCCCAGTGGGCTTTGTGGTGGCGGATTTGATGCTACTCGTCATCTTGTATCCAACAAGCTTGAGTTTTCTCAATTCGGAGATCTTATGAAGAAGTTATGGCAATTCTGGTTTTCTCCCTGCGGTAGTACCGCGGTCGGTAGCGCTAGTACCGCTTATAGCGTCAAGCGGTAGTACCGCTCCAGTACCGCTCTACTACCGCCTCGATTTTGGATCCTGTACTTTTTGTGTCGGGTTTAGCAGTAGTTGCACGGCAGTAAGGCACGGTAGTACCGCCTAAGCGGTAGTACCGCTCCGGTCGGGCGGTAGTACCGCTACTGCATTACTGCCGCCGTACTCTGCTCTGCCTTGCCTCTTTTGTCCCGTGTTCTGCTCCACCAGTGGTAGTACCGCTGGGGTGAGCGGTAGTACCGCTTATCGGCGGTACTAGCGCCCCAGGGTTCATGTTCTGTTGCTCCTTTTTCCCTGCTTCTTCCGCCCGAGCGGTAGTACCGCTCGTGTGCGGGCTGAGCACATAACGGTTGGATTTTCCCCCTCCTATAAAAGGGGGTCTTCTTCCCCAATGAACCTTATCCTTTGAGCTCGTGTTCTTTCCCCATTGTTGACCTTCTTCGAGCTTGCTAACTCTCAATCCCTTTATGGATTCTTGCTAGTTTTTAAGGGAAAAGAGAGAGGAGATCTAGATCCACATTTCCACCAATCACTTTCTCCTCTATGTGAGGGGAACCCCTTGGATCTAGATCTTGGAGTTCTAGGTGTCCTCCTTCTTGTTCTTCCTCTCATCTTCCTCCCTAGCATTAGTTGCTTGATTGGGATTTGAGAGAGAAGGACTTGGGCACTCCGTGTGCCCTTGCCATTGCATTTGGTGCATCGGTTTGAGTTCTCCACGTGATACGTGGAAGTTACAAGTTGAGAAGCTTATTACTCTTGGGTGCTTGGTACCCTTGAGCTTGTTACTCTTGGCTGTTTTGGACACCCTAGAGCTTGTTCCTCTTGGGTGCCTTGGCGCCCTAGACGGTTGGTCTTGTTCGGAGCTCAATCATTGTGGTGTAAAGCTTCGGGCAAGCATCGGGGTCTCCAATTAGGTTGTGGAGATCGCCCCGAGCAATTTGAAGGGTACCGGTGACCGCCACCAAGGGTTGTCAAAGTGTACGGGTTCGGTGACCGCCCTCAAAGGTCGCCATTTGTACGGGTTCGGTGACCGCCCTCTAGGGCTCCTTAGTGGAATCACGGCATCTTGCATTGTGCGAGGGCGTGAGGAGATTACGGTGGCCCTAGTGGCTTCTTGGGGAGCATTGTGCCTCCACACCGCTCCAAGCGGAGATTAGCATCCGCAAGGGTGTGAACTTCGGGATACATCGTCATCTCCGCGTGCCTCGGTTATCTCTTACCCGAGCCCTTTACTTATGCACTTTACTTTGTGATAGCCATATTGTTTCTTGTCATATATCTTGCTATCACTTAGTTGTTTATCTTGCTTAGCATAAGTTGTTGGTGCACATAGGTGAGCCTAGTTGTTGTAGGTTTTGTGCTTGTCAAATTAACCGCTAGGTTTATTCCGCATTTGTTCAAGCCTAAACCGTAATTATTTTAAAGCGCCTATTCACCCCCCTCTCTAGGCGACATCCACGATATTTCACCGTCTACACAAGTAATTGATAACTAAAAACACCTGAGGATCTGGTTTCATATTTCCTTTATTTATATGGGCATATAGGCATGCCATTTCACATTGCTGCTTATTTTGGACCATTGTTATACCTACCGAACAAATGATTGTGACAATACTTAAGTAGTATGGCTTCATAATCTTATACTTTTGTTTGTCGTTTTGCTTATGCGCTTGATTATTGTAGTTTCATGGACAATTATTATTCTGGTGTCGGGCTGCTTGGTTAAACATTTTATTAGCATGTCACTTGTTGTCTACCAAATTTGACTATATTGTAATTGGCTATTGACCAGCGATACAATTTGACTTGTTCAAAATCCAAACAATATGTATAGTTATGCTTTTTATGCAGTCCAATTTCTTCACTTTTGGCTGACCAGATAATACTTCATATCGAACATCTGATCAAAATTACATGACTACATTCATCTTGAAAACTGTTTCAGTCATTAGTAGCATTTTTTACTAGCATATTGGAAATGAAAGTAACGGTGAAAATATTACTTTTTCACAGATTACTTGAGCATATATATTTAGTTAGGAAAAAGAGGTTTTATATAGGAAGATAGAGATTACATTCATTTTACGGAAAGTATGCCTATGAACTAGAAACCAGATATATTTCTTGCTTTCCTAGTTCCTACTCCGTGTGACCGCCATATGCCCATTGTTCATTTAGGCTCTACGCAGAGCAGTATAACAAAATAGTTGTGATATTAGAAGTTGAAGGTGTGCGACTACGCTACAATTTACCTATTGTTCTCTGTTTCTAATGCTGATTTTGTCTAATAATGTCGAGATGGTTCATCTTTGGAACTTTTGGCACAATTTGCGCAATGACAATGAAGCTAATGATTCCTATTTTGAGTCATGCAAAAGTTAGGAGAATAATTCCAACAGCTTTTCCTAATAAATAGTACTACAAGATTGATTGACTGATGATATTGCTTGCTTCACAGGTATCTAGAGTTAGGTTCTGGTGGCTGGGATGTAGGAACGGATTGTTGGGTGTTGATTCTTCCGTCTATGTAGTGTACACTCATGAGCTGTGAAGTTCACTTGTAGGAATCAATCCCTTAGTTTGCTAGGTTCCATCTATTATCTAATTTATGTAGACATTTTGTCAGCTGGCATGAAGGTTGAAAGCACATTTGACTTTGCCCCGGTTAATGGGCACTTATCTTTTGGCGGGCTCCCCTACCCCTTTATCTTGCTTGTGATTCAGTATTTCAGTGTGTGCGCATGCGAACGTGCTTTGATCTATCTTTCGTGTTGTATCGGTATTTGGGTTTACGCCTCTGTCCCATGATGCCCCATTTTTATCGTGTTCTTGTTGAATTTAGATCTGATTCAGAGCTCCGTGATTGGAGTCTTGTTAGTTGTGATTAGTGAATTGCATGCTTAGTCTGACCTCATGACCTGGGAGTTGTGAAGAAGCTTTTGTATGCTGAATTGCACCTGTCTTAGCCTCAGCCTGCTGCTCTTTTCCGGGCTGCTCTTTTCCGGGCTTGTTTTATAACTGGCACTGCCTGCTTAACATCCGTCTAAAAAACGCTCCCAGACCTATTCTGTTAGCAAGAAAGAGCTCTTCAACCACATAAAAAGGAAAGAGCTCTTCAAATTTCAGTGGTTAGAGTATAACTGAGTGGTATCCATCCAAGCTGTTTGCACCTGCAGCGCAAGGAGATGCTACTATCTCGGTGTGTCTCACATATGGAGATGTCCTATTGACATATCGCCATAAGATCATTAACAACATAAGACCAACTCTAACCTCCCCCCTATAAAATAAAGGAGCATACAACCGAGCAAAGCTTACTGAAGTATATTTACTCCACTAACTTTTGACCGGACCTAGCCGATTCCCTAAATATAACGGCGGTGCACAAAGAAGGTGCATGCAACGGAGAAGCGGAGGTGCGAATGCAATGCAAAAAGGAGGTACAAACATCCATCCAGCGCATGCATTAGCGGTTGCTCGTCGCGTTGTACCAAATTGAAGTGTCGAAGGATGTGCTCCGTAATATTGGGACTTGTTCATAGCAATTGGGCACAGCGCAGATGGCAGCCGGCCTGGGCAGCACACGGGCAGGCAGCATGATGCAATGCGCGGGCATACCCGCACCAAGATGAGATGAGATCGCCATTGATCAACCAAGGCTCTTGGCTTAGTTAACGGCATGGTTTATTCTGATCATAATCAATCAGTTCTCTGAATTAGGATGTATCATTCTTCCCTTATCATACCTCAGAATCTGACAACCAGTCGGTTGGAGACGCCATTGCCACCGCTCGTCTTAATGGGTGGCATACGCAATTTTGCTATAAATAATGATTACTAGATTGATAACAAATTAGGTTACTAATGTGATTCTTTGCGGCTTGTTGAATCCAGACTGGCGGTACCTCTCTCCTATGTCACTTTTAATAATATTTAACTAATCTGTGTTGCTGTAGAGAGTTTTCAATTCATAGATAGTCTTATTATTATGCTTGCTATTTTTTTATCAACATCTACTACGATGTTGACACACACATATTCACACCACGACGTAAACACAACCACGTAACATCTACTGAAAACCGGGTCGACATTGCGGAGCATGAAGATTTATGAAGTTACCATGAGCGTGATCAACATTGTGTCCAACTAAAAAAATCAGCATTAACGAGATACCAAAGCGTCAAAATTGAGGTTTGATATCTGATGAGGCAGGGTACCGTTGACCTTCTAACAGTCCGATCGTCGGTTGGTTCTTGTTATTCTGCATTTAGCTCTCCAGTTTATGGTATGCCAAAGTTTCTCTTCAAGCAACCACTCATCGATCCCCTGCTGCCGACATCGATCCCAGTGCTCAACAAGGTGGAAAGTAAGTGCTCTGAACAGCTGCAGCTCTAATTCATGCCTTCCAATGCAAACCAGTGCTTGAAGTTAGCAATGTAATGTTGTTCTTCACGTGAACCCACGGCTGACATGCATGCACACATTATTATGTCGGTTCTTTGCTCAGGTACAATGGCAAAGCTGGACGAGGAGTCAGAGGAGCTGCACGCAAGTTCCTAGAGAAGGACGTGGTGGTGTCAGCGACCTACCAAGAGGCACCCACAAGTTAGCTAAAGAAGCAGAGGAGGAGGGGAAACGTCAAGCCCAACAGGCCGTGTCACAAGAGGACGCCCAATTACAAGTTCACGGGCCCGAAATGGATCTCCTACATGTTTGAGCCCGAGAAGGACAACAGTGCTATTTAGTTGGGAATGCGGTAGATGTGAGAGCATCCTGGTTGGGACCAGAGCAAGACAGCGGCAACTTGTATCTCCATTCCCCTTTGATACTATCTTCTTCCTCGAGTTGTAATGCACCACTTGTACTAGATTTGTGAGTAATCCAGAGATAGCTAGAGGGTAGCTCACAGATCACATTGCCCACCACAAGCGTGCGCTGCTCCACCTACCCAGCAAGGCCTCCCTTCGCATGTTGTGTCATATATCTCGGTTGTCGCGTTTTCATTGTTGGATGCAAGATGTTTTGGGCACAGGCTGACTATCTGTACCAAGTAGCACATGGCCGCCCGGGTTGAGAGTGATGAAGCTAGCACACGGAGACTCATCGAAATGAGAGAAAAAAAGCGAGCAGGGAAGAACAATAGAAAAGCGAAGGAGGCCCAAAAGCGGCACAATAACAAGAATGACCAACCCAGACGGCCGCGAAGCAGATAATCTACCTAGTCGGATATATAGTCTGACTTTTAGTCTGATGTAATATCTGACACAAGCCGGATTTTTTTTCTTTTTCGTAAGGGGTTGAAGCCCTGTCTATCTTTGTATCATAGAGACATATTATTTATTATATTATTCAACAATATACATTTACAAGATAATTCAACTTCTATGCGACCAGTGGCGGAGCCTCATAGGGGCCAAAGGGGACCATTGCCCCCCCCCCACCCCCCACCCCCACTCTAGGAAAACCCTTAACTGTATCTCTAACATTATTAGGCTTGAATATCAAATATTTCCCAAAGTTCATGCATAACTTAACTTATGGCAGGTGATCTTCGTGATGCTAGCAATCTAAATGCGTCGGCAAGGGCTCATCTGCTCGAGCAGGAGCTATTGCGTAGCCTCACGTGTCATCTCTTCATTCGCTCCGACCTCCCCAAGTTTGCAGATGAGGCGCGACACCATCGTCGTCTGGTTGGCGGCGATCACCTGCTTCCTGGAAGGCGAGGCGGCGATCTCGTCAACCCGAGGAGGAGCGACGAAGACGATCGGTCAGGAGGAGGAGCAACAAGGACGACCGGAGGAGGATCCGCGACAAGAACAAATGCCCTCCTTGGTGCCTATACCATATGATGACGAGGACAAGAACAAGCAAAAGCAGAGATCGATACCAATGCAATGGCAGCCTTCTTCCACCTTGTCCATCCGCCTTCCTCTCTGCCGGTCGCAAGGGAAGCATCGACTGCTGCCATCAGCACGGCGACCACCGAAAGTAGGTTCGAGAGTTTCATCTCTCAATCGCCGGCGGATGGGTAAGTGTCCGGCAAAGATGCGAGTGAATCACTCATCGTGCAAGGGGTACATATACATTACCGGAATTACATTGTACACGAGTGCTAGGCTCTTCGCTGAGAGCCAAATCATGGGAACTCGACAAAGCGAAGTAAGCAGAGAGGTATACTCGGAAATAGCTGTCGCACGGCAAACACAGATATTTGCCGATACAATTCTACAAAACACACTCGGCAAAAGGTTAATACATTTACAAGATAATCCAAGCGGAGCCTCATGGGGGCCAAAATGGACCATTGTCCCCCTACTCTAGAAAAACCCTTAACTGTACCTCTAATATTTTTAGGCTTGAATATCAAATATTTCTCAGAGTTCATGCATAACTTAACTTATGATAGGTAATCTTCATGATGGTGGCGATATCGTTGTCGGCAAGGGGCTTATATGCCTGGAGCAGGAGCAGGAGCTCTTGCACAGCCTCACGTGTGATCTCTCCATTTGTTCCAAGTTCCCCAAATTTGCAGACGAGGCGCGACACCATCGGCATCTGGTTGGCGGCATTCACCTGCTGCCCGGAAGGCCTGGCGGCGATCTCGTCGACCCGAGGAGGAGCGATGAGGACGATTTGAGGAGGAGGAGGAGGAGGAGGAGCGATGAGGACGACCGGAGGAGGAGGATGAGCCTACGACAAGAACAAATGCCCTCCTCGGCGCTTGTACCAGATGATGACAAGGACGAGAACAAGCAAGCAGCAGAGATCAATACCAACACCGATGGCAGCCTTCTTCCACCTCGACCATCCGCATTCCTCTCTACCGGTCGCAAGCGAAACATCCATTGCGGCCACCAGCACGACGACCGCCAGAAGTAGGTTCGAGAGTTTCATCTCTCACTCGCTGGCGGATGGGTAAGTGTCTGGCAAAGATGCAAGTGAATCACTCATCGTGCAAGGGGTATATATACATTACCGGAATTTCACTGTACGCCGAGTGCCAGGCTCTTCACCGAGAGCCAAATCACGGGCACTCGAGAAAGCGAAGTAAGCCGAGAGTATACTCGGAAATAGCTGTCGCAAGACAAACACGGATATTTGCCGATACAATTCTACAAAACACAGTCGACAAAAGGTTAATACTCGGCAAACGATATGTTTGCCGAGAGCCAAGCGTTACAGCATGGCAAAGTGGAGCCACGTGGCAAGTCCAGTAGTGGTTAACGTACGACTCGTTAATGGTGGCGCTCCTTTGTTGTGAGCCCGTGACTTGGCTCTTGGCAAAGCGTTGTTTTCTTGCGTTATTAATTTGGACTGTTTCATCTATGTGGGAGCTGATTTTAGTCCCAACTCGCTTAACAATGAGCGTTAGGAGCGGTTTAAATAGTCGGATAGTCATTACACTGTTGTTAAGAAGATGGACAATTACTATGAACCTTCACCTGATCCGGGTAGAGAAGATTCACAGTGACAGTCCATCTTCCTAATGATGGATTTTGACGCTTTTTAATAATTCAATTAATTGTTTTTTGACTTTTTCATCTGTGTGAGAGCAATAATCCCTGAACATTTTAAATCAACCGGTTGTGAAGAAAGTGAGGATGTTGTTGTTTCGTTGGCCTCGAAATTTCTCGTGCTCCTAAAGGAGGTCATTGCATGACACATGCCAGGCCGTCACATTTTGCGGACCTGCTTGCAATATTTGAGACATTTATTGCACTGCTAGGGTTTCAGCGTCGGAAATTACAAATCTACAAGGCAGCACATGAAATCATGCGCAGAAGCTGAATGGACAATCCTATTTGATGTTTTTGCAACATGCGTAGGCCTAGTGTAGACGAGGAAGGGGCAGCCCCGCCACGGCGGGGGGGGGGGGGGGAGGGGGGGGGTGGCGAAATTACCACGTCGACATGTCTGATCCAACCGTTTAAATCCTCGGAAAATCGTATGATGATGAAAATCATCGGTCATCACATAGCCCCTGTAGGGTGTGGTCAAAATTTATGCGCGTTTCGGATAGGCCTCACCTGAGACCGCTTGTAAAGTACAACATCTCTGAGCTAGTCTTTGGGTATCGAGAGAGAACGTGTCTGGTTTGTGAAGGAAGTGCGCGTTCTTTTGCTCTGTTGGCCTCGAAACTTCTCGTTCTCTCAAATGAGGTCATCGCATGACACGCGACTCTGCATTTTTCGGACCCGCATGCAATATTCGAGACATTTATTGCACTCCTAGGGTTTCAGCGCTTGAAATTGCAGATATGCAAGGCGGCACATGAAATCATGCCCAAACTGAATGGAAATCATATTTTATGTCTTTGCAACATGCATAAGTCTTGTGCAGACGAGGGAGGGGCAGGCCCGCCACGAAGGCAAATTACCTCGTCGGCGTGACCGCTTAAATCCTCGGAAAATCGTGCGATGCAGGAAATCCTCGAGATCTGGTGCAGGCGTCATCATATAACCCCTATAGGGTGTGGTAAAATTTTGGGCACGTTTAGATAGGCCTCACCTAAGGCCGCTTGTAAACTACAACATCCCCGAGCTAGTCTCTAAGTATCGAGAGGAAACGTGTCCGGATTGTGAAGGAAGTGCGGGTCCTTTTGCACCGTTGGCCTTAAAACTTCTCATGCTCTCAAGAGAGACCATCGCATGACACGTGGCAGAACCCCGCATTTTCTAGACCCGCATGCAACATTTGAGTAGGGTGCGACTACGCTGCGGCGGCTCTGATTCTCCTTCCACCCCAGGAGCGGCCTTGCAGGGCTACTACACCCATCCTCCTTGGCCACCTATTGGCCACGTCTGCAGCCCGTGCTGGGAATGCCAGACCCAGCCGCCGGCGCTGCCGTTTCCCTACGGCCACGTCTTCCTGTGCCGCCCATGCTACAAGCGCGGCATCAAGTGTCGGTGTTGCGACGGCTTGGTTCCCCAACCTGGAGCCTGATGATGGTATTGTTCTGCAGAAAGGCTAAGGTAATTGCAATAGTTCGGGATTCAAACCAACTAAATTCCTGTTGTACTAGTAGTAGATTTTGGGATGCAAATACTTCCTTCCTTTGTTGGTGTTGTACGGCACCAAGTTAGACTCTGAGGTGGTATACTGGTGGTAACAAGTGGAAACTGGTGGTCTTTGATTACATTTGTCATGCGCAATGTTTAGATTTTGGCGTAGATGTTATTTTCTGCATGACAATGATCTTTTAGGGTTTGTTTTGCTGCTAATCTGCTTGTGCTTGGAACAGTTTACTGAAACTGTTATAATCAGAGAAACAGATTACTGAAATTGTTCTACTCTGGAAAATAGTTAACTAAAATTGTTGTAGTATGAAACTGATAGGTACTAGGAATTGTCTGCAACTGTTTTAATCATGTAGATAAGTAAAAGAAGATATGTTATTGCGGGAATGAATCATTATGGAACTAAAAACTCCAAATCAGTTGTTTTATCTTCTTTTGGCCTTAACATAGAAGATGGTGATGTCCGTCTGATTTAGCCCATTTCACTTGCGTCGAATAACTCTGAACAAAATTCAGGTTCCAACAATTATAATTAAATGAATCTTATTTCTACACATAAGCTGAATTCAGGTTTTGTTAATGAGCTATAATCTTGGTTTTGTTATCTTATTTTATTTCAAAAAATTCTGAGATTTAGGTTGTTCATCTGCCTCCAACTGATCTTCTTTCGTGAGAATGTACCTCGTCTTGAATCAGTTTGCATAATGTACATATGTTAGAGCATCTCTAGCAAACCCCATATAATACCGACCATAAAGCGTGTATACAGTTCGCGAAAAAGCGGCTTTGCAGACTGGCGGCAGGCGGCAAAGTCAGACCCATAAACGGACCTGTAAAAAGGATATTCTGCATTTCAATTTCTGGCGTGAAAACACATTTCTTTGCTTTTTTTATTTTCTTCAAGGGCATTGGATACATATTGATTGACCAAATCTTTGCCAGAACAGCAAGACCAAAGAAAACAAGAACCACAGTTAGGCATTTTAGAAGATATCCAACTTTCATAACTGCTCCCACTAGTTAGACCAATATCTTCTCCATGCATTCGTTGTTGATCTGCGGATTCTTGACCTTACATTCTTCATTCCTCTTTTTTGGTTCTAAAGAAGTAGACATTGCTTCCTCTCTAATTTCTTCTCTAATTGCACATGCAGCCACATCATTAGCCTCAATTCTACTAAGGAGTGCACGAACATCTAATAAGTTTCTTTCTATCAATAAATCAACTCCTTCCCAAAATCAAAATGAGCATCCATCTTCCTACACACATGATGATCTTCATAAGCTATCGAAATTGAACCGAATAGGTTGACAAAAGCCGAACAACATACCCTGTTGTTTTCGCATTTGAAAAATACCCATCTGGGGTGGCTCGGCGTGCTAAAAGTCAGCCACAACACTGTCCGTGTGCAGTCGTCGCACTATATGAGCAGCATCGGCGAGCCGGTGAGCCGCTGCGCGAGCGCTGAGCCTGGGCGACGGCCGGCCGAATCCTTGCCAGCAAACCGACGATGGTGGGTACAGGATGAACCAGTGCCTGCATGCGGCGCTGGGGCTTTGCCGGAGCTGCGCGGGGTGCTCCCTGACCATCCATGGCTTGGCGCAGCCACCGGTGGCCGGAAACGCCAAATTTGGCTGCCGCCACGAACAGCTGCCGATCTGTGACTTTTCAGCCCGCCCGGCCAGGAGGAAGTGGCGGAGGGCAAGCTCGGGCGTGTGGCGGTCCTCCGGCGTGATCCCGTCGGCTAGTTTGGCCGGAATCATAGGCAGCGGCCCAGCTGCAGAGGATGGGGAAAAGCGCGGAGCGAGGGGGAGAGGAGCGGCGGTGGGTAGCGAAAAGTGCGAGCTGAAATGCCCCCCCCCCCCTCAGCCAACCGCCACCACTATTTTGGCGGGTTGGATGGGAATGATGCCACGCGCCGCAAAAAAATTACAGGTCGGACGCTTTTGCGGGGTCTGATCGAGCATGATTTTCGGCATGGACCTGTATTTTGGCAGTTATTTTGCGGGTCGGGGCATTATACGTGGTCTGCTAGAGATGCTCTTAGTGTAGAGAGTAAAAGGGCCCGTGTGTTGCAATGGAAGAGGAAAAAAATCTGCAATAGCCATGACCAGATTTTGATGCATCACCGACATACACTATTACCCTCAATTTCATAAAATCATGAACAAATTTGAAATCATGGACATTTTTTTAACTCATGCTGTAACTAAGTCACATCAGCCGAGGCACTCTACGGCGGCGACGGTGTGCGCCGCCGCAATCCGCCCCAATCCTGCGGGTCTGTCCGACTGCTCCGGCCACCCCCTCTTCAACTACCCGGACCTCCTCCCGCCGGAATACCCCGTGGGACCGGCCTCCTCCGCCGCCTTCCTACTACGCCGGTGTGTTTCTCCACGGCGCGCGCTGATGAGCGGGCTCTCGGAGTACGTGGAGGCGTTTCGGTCGGTACCCGCCTGTCGTTCAACCGGAATAGGCCCAGCCATGGCCGACGGGCTCGGCGGCCCCCCTCCCCTCCCCGCACCACGGTCAGCAACCCAACCACAACTTTCTCTTTGAGGTAATAGCATCCCAGGTCCCTGTACTTGCACAACATGTGATGGTTTAGTCCTTAGAGTTGCAAAAGTGGATTATTTCTTCCCTGAACTTGTCATGGAGGTGCAAGTTTAGTCCTAGGCCAATCACAGCCCACCAAGTGGATGCCAAGTGGACTAGCTGGTCAGCGTGCAAAATTTTGCACTTGGGCCCTTGCCTTCTTCCCTTATCAACTCACTACAGCATAGGGATCTCGTCTGGTTCTCCTCCGATGGCCGGCGCACTCCACCGCATCTCCTCCTACTCGCCGTCCTCACCGTCTTCGCTCGCCTCCCTCACGCCGCAGCCGTACGCCCCTTCGTGCTGGTCCTCTCCGGCGAAGACTTCCTCAAGGACCCCTCTGGCGGCGCGCACCCCTCGCTGCCCTCCGCCGACAGTGGAACAATTTTTGAAATTCTCGAACATTTTATTTAACAAACATTTTAAATGCATGATCATTTTTGAATCGGCAAACATTTTATGAACGAATAAACTATTCTGTAAATCACGAACAGTTTTGAATTTTTAGGATATATTTCCAATTATCAACATTTTTGGAATTGGTGAAATTTTGTTCAATTTCATGAACTTTTTAATACACTAACTTTTTTTAAAGCATGAACATTTTTTGATTTCCTGAACATTTGTTTTCAAATTTTTGACACTTTTTGAATAAGCAAACTTTTTTAAAAATTCACGGACATTTTTGGAATCCATAAACATTTTATTTTAAAATTATCATATTTTTAGTTGTCGGAATTTTTTTTAAGACTGAAATTAATTAAAGTAGAAAAAAAGTAAATGAAAAAAATAAAAAAATGAAATTTGAAAACAGGCCGCCCGGAAATGCGACGACCCAATTGGGCGCGCCGCGTATTCTCCAACGCGCAAAGCATAGTATAGGAGGTCCCTACTGCATGGGCCGGCCCAGGCGAGGGATTTCCCCGTGTGAAATGTTTTTATCACTTATAGGTGTTATGTGTTTCTCAAAAAAAACTGTATTGATGGGTAATATTTTGCTACTTTGGGGACAATTTTCGTGACGTGCCAGAAACAATAGCCCTTTATTACTAGGTATATATATAGTATTTTACTGCCTAAAAATATTTAGAACCTTACTTTAGTTGAGTGCTAATCTGATTGTGCTTGGAAAAAGGATATAATACTTTAGTTGAGTGGTAATCTGTTTAGATCTAGTTGGCATTTGTCTATTGGTAGATTTGTATGGATTCGCCCATCTTTGTTTTTGTTAGTGTGTTTGTAAACAATGGCGGAGCTATGTACGTTGCTGGGGTGGTTGTGACCCTCCCAACATTGGGCCAACTTGTGAAGGAAAATTTACTTTTGATCTATGCTTCTTTTTGTCAGTGACTGTTGTTGTTTTGGTTCGTGGTTTGTCTACTAGAACAAGGTTTTCAAGGTTGGTGATAGTGATATGCCTTATACTCACTCTTCTATGGATTTTCGTAGTGCTATTATTATTAATAGATTGTTTTTAAAGGCTAGTAATATGTTCTAAAAATGATGATTCTAGAATTAGGATTCAGTCACCTCTTGTTCGTTATTCCTGGTCTAATTTTGCTTCTAGAATCCAAGATTCCTTCCACATGCTCCTCTGTTTTTCCTCGTGCGATGCAGATCCAACTGCTCTGGAGAACGAACAGCTCTAAGATTCCCGTCTTTGAATCGAGTCACATCAGCCGAGGCGCTCTACGGCGGCGACGGTGTGCGCCGCCGCAATCCGCCCCGATCCTACGGGTCTGTCCGACTGCTCCGGCCACCCCCTCTTCAACTACCCGGACCTCCTCCCGCCGGCATACCCCGTGGGACCGTCCTCCTCCGCCGCCTTCCTACTACGCCGGTGTGTTTCTCCATGACGCTGATGAGCGGGCTAGCGGAGTACGTGGAGGCGTTTCGATCGGTACCCGCCTGTCGTTCAACCGGAATAGCCCCAGCCATGGCCGACGGGCTCGGCGGCCCCCCTCCCCTCCCCGCACCGCGGTCAGTAACCCAACCACAACTTTCTCTTTGAGGTAATAGCATCCCAAGTCCCTGTACTTGCACAACATGTGATGGTTTAGTCCTTATAGTTGCAAAAGTGGATTATTTCATCACTGAACTTGTCATGGAAGTGCAAGTTTAGTCCTAGGCCAATCACAGCCCGACAAGTGGATGCCAAGTGGACTAGCTGGTCAGCATGCAACATTTTGCACTTGGGCCCCTGCCTTCTTCCCTTATCAACTCACTACAGCATAGGGATCTCGTCTGGTTCTCCTCCGATGACCGGCGCACTCCACCGCGTCTCCTCCTACTCGTCGTCCTCACCGTCTCCGCTCGCCTCCCTCGCGCCGCAGCCGTACGCCCCTTCATGCTGGTCCTCTCCGTGAAGACTTCCTCAAGGACCCCTCTGGCGGTAGCACCCCTCGCCCTCCGCCGACGGTGGAACAATTTTTGAAATTCTCGATCATTTTATTTAACAAACATTTTTAAATGCATGATCATTTTTTGAATCGGCAAACATTTTATGAACGAGTAAACTATTCTGTAAATCACGAACAGTTTTGTATTTTTAGGATATTTTTCCATTGATCAACATTTTTGGAATTGGTGAAATTTTGTTCAATTTCATGAACTTTTTAATACACTAACTTTTTTTAAAGCATGAACATTTTTTGATTTCCTGAACATTTGTTTTCAAATTTTGACACTTTTTGAATAAGCAAACTTTTTAAAAATTCACGGACATTTTGGAATCCATAAACATTTTATTTTAAAATTATCATATTTTTAGTTGTCAGAACTTTTTTTAAGACTGAAATTAATTAAAGTAGAAAAAAAGTAAATGAAAAAAATTAAAAAATGAAATTTGAAAATAGGCCGCCCGGAAATGCGCCGACCCAATTGGGCGGCGTATTCTCCAACGCATAAAGCATAGTATAGGAGGTCCCTACTGCATGGGCGGCCCAGGCGAGGGATTTCCCCGTGTGAAATGTTTTTATCACTTATAGGTGTTATGTGTTTCTCAAAAAAAACTGTATTGATGGGTAATATTTTGCTACTTTGGGGACAATTTTCGTGACGTGCCGCCAGAAACAATAGCCCTTTATTACTAGGTATATATATAGTATTTTACTGCCTAAAAATATTTAGAACCTTACTTTAGTTGAGTGCTAATCTGATTGTGCTTGGAAAAAGGATATTATACTTTAGTTGAGTGGTAATCTGTTTAGATCTAGTTGGCATTTGTCTATTGGTAGATTTGTATGGATTCGGCCCATCTTTGTTTTTGTTAGTGTGTTTGTAAACAATGGCGGAGCTATGTACGTTGCTGGGGTGGCTGTGACCCTCCCAACATTGGGCCAACTTGTGAAGGAAAATTTACTTTTGATCTATACTTCTTTTTGTCAGTGACTGTTGTTGTTTTGGTTCGTGGTTTGTCTACTAGAACAAGGTTTTCAGGGTTGGTGATAGTGATATGCCTTATACTCACTCTTCTATGGATTTTCGTAGTGCTATTATTATTAATAGATTGTTTTTAAAGGCTAGTAATATGTTCTAAAAATGATGATTCTAGAATTAGGATTCAGTCACCTCTTGTTCGTTTTTCCTGGTCTAATTTTGCTTCTAGAATCCAAGATTCCTTCCACATGCTCCTCTGTTTTTCATCGTGCGATGCAGATCCAACTGCCTGGAGAACGAACAGCTCTAAGATTCCCGTCTTTAATCGAGTCACATCAGCCGAGGCGCTCTACGGCCGGCGACGGTGTGCGCCGCCATAATCCGCCCGATCCTGCGGGTCTGATCGCTCTCGGCCACCCCTCTTCAACTACCCGGACCTCCTCCCGCCGGCATACCCCGTGGGACCGTCCTCCTCCGCCGCCTTCCTACTACGCCGGTGTGTTTCTCCGCGGCACGCGCTGATGAGCGGGCTAGCGGAGTACGTGGAGGCGTTTCGATCGGTACCCGCCTGTCGTTCAACCGGAATAGCCCCAGCCATGGCCGACGGGCTCGGCGGCCCCCCTCCCTCCCAGACCGCCGTCAAGAACTCCAACCACAACTTTCTCTTTGAGGTAATAGCATCCCAAGTCCCTGTGCTTGCACAACATGTGATGGTTTAGTCCTTATAGTTGCAAAAGTGGATTATTTCATCCCTGAACTTGTCATGGAAGTGCAAGTTTAGTCCTAGGCCAATCACAGCCCGACAAGTGGATGCCAAGTGGACTAGCTGGTCAGCATGCAACATTTTGCACTTGGGCCCCTGCCTTCTTCCCTTATCAACTCACTACAGCATAGGGATCTCGTCTGGTTCTCCTCCGATGACCGGGCGCACTCCACCGCGTCTCCTCCTACTCGTCGTCCTCACCGTCTCCGCTCGCCTCCCTCGCGCCGCAGCCAGACGCCCCTTCATGCTGGTCCTCTCCGTGAAGACTTCCTCAAGGACCCCTCTGTGGCGCACCCCTCGCTGCCCTCCGCCGACGGTGGAACAATTTTTGAAATTCTCGATCATTTTATTTAACAAACATTTTTAAATGCATGATCATTTTTTGAATCGGCAAACATTTTATGAACGAGTAAACTATTCTGTAAATCACGAACAGTTTTGTATTTTTAGGATATTTTTCCATTGATCAACATTTTTGGAATTGGTGAAATTTTGTTCAATTTCATGAACTTTTTAATACACTAACTTTTTTTAAAGCATGAACATTTTTTTTATTTCCTGAACATTTGTTTTCAAATTTTTGACACTTTTTGAATAAGCAAACTTTTTTAAAAATTCACGGACATTTTTGGAATCCATAAACATTTTATTTTAAAATTATCATATTTTTAGTTGTTAGAACTTTTTTTAAGACTGAAATTAATTAAAGTAGAAAAAAAGAAAATCAAAAAAATTAAAAAATGAAATTTGAAAACAGGCCGCCCGGAAATGCGCCGACCCAATTGGGCGCGCCGCGTATTCTCCAACGCGCAAAGCATAGTATAGGAGGTCCCTACTGCATGGGCCGGCCCAGGCGAGGGATTTAACCGTGTGAAATGTTTTTATCACTTATAGGTGTTATGTGTTTCTCAAAAAAACTGTATTGATGGGTAATATTTTGCTACTTTGGGGACAATTTTCGTGACGTGCCGCTTGAAACAATAGCCCTTTATTACTAGGTATATATATAGTATTTTACTGCCTAAAAATATTTAGAACCTTACTTTAGTTGAGTGCTAATCTGATTGTGCTTGGAAAAAGGATATTATACTTTAGTTGAGTGGTAATCTGTTTAGATCTAGTTGGCATTTGTCTATTGGTAGATTTGTATGGATTCGGCCCATCTTTGTTTTTGTTAGTGTGTTTGTAAACAATGGCGGAGCTATGTACGTTGCTGGGTGGCTGTGACCCTCCCAACATTGGGCCAACTTGTGAAGGAAAATTTACTTTTGATCTATGCTTCTTTTTGTCAGTGACTGTTGTTGTTTTGGTTCGTGGTTTGTCTACTAGAACAAGGTTTTCCGGGTTGGTGATAGTGATATGCCTTATACTCACTCTTCTATGGATTTTCGTAGTGCTATTATTATTAATAGATTGTTTTTAAAGGCTAGTAATATGTTCTAAAAATGATGATTCTAGAATTAGGATTCAGTCACCTCTTGTTCGTTTTTCCTGGTCTAATTTTGCTTCTAGAATCCAAGATTCCTTCCACATGCTCCTCTGTTTTTCATCGTGCGATGCAGATCCAACTGCTCTGGAGAACGAACAGCTCTAAGATTCCCGTGATGTAACTGAGTCACATCAGCCGAGGCGCTTCTGGCTGGCGGCGATTGTGCGCCGCCACCCATAATCCGCCCCGATCCTGCGGGTCTGTCCGACTGCTCCGGCCACCCCCTCTTCAACTACCCGGACCTCCTCCCGCCGGCATACCCCGTGGGACCGTCCTCCTCCGCCGCCTTCCTACTACGCCGGTGTGTTTCTCCGCGGCACGCGCTGATGAGCGGGCTAGCGGAGTACGTGGAGGCGTTTCGATCGATACCGCAGCTGCTCAACCGGAATAGCCCCAGCCATGGCCGACGGGCTCGGGCCCCCTCCCTCCTCAAGCATGATCAAGAACTCCAACCACAACTTTCTCTTTGAGGTAATAGCATCCCAAGTCCTGTACTTGCACAACATGTGATGGTTTAGTCCTTATAGTTGCAAAAGTGGATTATTTCATCCCTCAACTTGTCATGGAAGTGCAAGTTTAGTCCTAGGCCAATCACAGCCCGACAAGTGGATGCCAAGTGGACTAGCTGGTCAGCGTGCAACATTTTGCACTTGGGCCCCTGCCTTCTTCCCTTATCAACTCACTACAGCATAGGGATCTCGTCTGGTTCTCCTCCGATGGCCGGCGCACTCCACCGCGTCTCCTCCTACTCGTCGTCCTCACCGTCTCCGCTCGCCTCCCTCGCGCCGCAGCCGTACGCCCCTTCGTGCTGGTCCTCTCCGGCGAAGACTTCCTCAAGGACCCCTCTGGCGGCGCGCACCCCTCGCTGCCCTCCGCCGACGGTGGAACAATTTTTGAAATTCTCGAACATTTTATTTAACAAACATTTTTAAATGCATGATCATTTTTTAAATCGGCAAACATTTTATGAACGAGTAAACTATTCTGTAAATCACGAACAGTTTTGTATTTTTAGGATATTTTTCCATTGATCAACATTTTTGGAATTGGTGAAATTTTGTTCAATTTCATGAACTTTTAATACACTAACTTTTTTTAAAGCATGAACATTTTTTTATTTCCTGAACATTTGTTTTCAAATTTTTGACACTTTTTGAATAAGCAAACTTTTTTAAAAATTCACGGACATTTTTGGAATCCATAAACATTTTATTTTAAAATTATCATATTTTTAGTTGTCAGAACTTTTTTTAAGACTGAAATTAATTAAAGTAGAAAAAAAGTAAATGAAAAAAATTAAAAAATGAAATTTGAAAATAGGCACGCCAAATGCGCCGACCCAATTAGGCGCCATTATTCTCCAACGCAAAGCATAGTATAGGAGGTCCCTACTGCATGGGCCGGCCCAGGCGAGGGATTTCCCCGTGTTAAATGTTTTTATCACTTATAGGTGTTATGTGTTTCTCAAAAAAAACTGTATTGATGGGTAATATTTTGCTACTTTGGGGACTATTTTCGTGACGTACCGCCAGAAACAATAGCCCTTTATTACTAGGTATACTAGTCGTCAACACGTGCATCCGCACGGGCTAGATGTTTTTTCCTTTTTTTAATTCATAACATTTGTATTACTAATTTATAGTCACATATTAAGAAAAGGTAGCATGGAGTGATATATATGGTGTAAAGTGAAAGAATGAGTCAATTTTTACATCAAAATGTATGTCATTAGATTCAACTCATACTCATACAACACCACAACATGCATGCAAATTTAACCAACAACAAAATTTGCATCCACTTAACTTACCATCACTGAAAATCATTCAAGTGAAACGACCGTGTATGATGATGCATATTTAAAAGGAATCGGAACAATTATAGCTGAGGTATTTAATAGAAGTGTTGAATAGATTCTTGTTTACTCCATGAAACCAACCTAGTGATTGTTTCATCTCCACAATACCAAGTCAAGTCTTGGAAGGTTCAAGCATCGTTACAGTGCGGCAATAAAATAAGGCTATAAGAATTCTACGTCGGGCTGTAACAACTGCAACACAAAAGAAACAACCATCCATTATCGCATAACCAAGTTTGATGTAGTAACTAAGATCACCGCATCAATGTTGACTATAGAAGGGAAAAGAAAACAGTGACAAAAGTGATAACATTTTTAGTACAGACAAATTATTTCAACATAGAGCTCATCACATTAGATAGATGCCTAACTACTCATTTGTATGACCCACTTGATGGAATCAAATGGCATATAAAGAATCTCCTATAAGTACATAAAATGACAACAGCTTGGAAAGAAGAAACAATGCAAGACACATAAAGGAAACTCATAATGGTCAGAACAAAAAGCAGATTATTTGTAAATATTTTCCATTTGTAAAATCATATGATTCACAAAGAAACCACAAAACCATAGTATACATAGGGCTCGAGAGCTCCCTAACTCATCATCATTGAACCAATTATGTTGCAAACAAAATTAACTTAAAGTACTACTAACCATTATTTCTTACTAAGCTAACAAAGTGGATGATTGCTGATTTGTATTTGGAGATCCAATTTAAAACACCAGATTTGGTATAAACATGTCTCCATTATTGTAAACACAGAATCCTAGCAATTTAAAAATCCACTTTAACTATGGTATATCTTTTATCCTGATGATAGCCTGGATCAGTGCCAGTTTTGTAAGCTTCTTGAAAACTGCCTTCAAAATATTCCGAACAAAATCAAAATGCATATGAAGAAATAATACAAACACAAAAAAATCCCGCTGTTAATTACTGGAAGGAAAAAACTAATAACTTTCTTGATGGATGTTAGAAACGTGAAGTCCAAGAACTATTAGACACAGTCAAACTTCTAGTGGCTCTGTATTGAGGTAAGATACTTATGCTCATGGGCGGTGAAGAAATATAATAAGCGGCTAAAGAAGCAACGATATTAGGTTGTTAGGATCCATGCAAATAAATCATATGTGCTGCATCACACATATATAGATCCATAATGTGAAAAGAAGCAGACCATGTTGAGAAAATAACTCAATTTAGTGTGGCTGTATACATGAAGTTATCTTCATGCTTATCTTACATTGTTACCTTCCCTCCAATGTTCTAAAACTTGTGGTTCTTTGTAAAATTAACTTGTTTGCGAAGTCATTATCATGTGCCTGTCTTATGTATTCCTGCACCTGCATCAACATGAGACAAAAGGCTTCTGAATTCACACATCAAAATATAAACACATAATATCTTATGGTCACTAATCAGAACTCTAGCTGTATATGTGTAACAACCACAACAGCATATAAAAATGATTCTAAGCAACATATCCTTTTTTGCATTATAAAATTCTTATAAGCTATAGTGCCCTTAAATGTGCTCCATTGTACTTTTTGTGTCACAGAGTACCCTATTAGAGTATCGGAAGCTAAAACAGAAAACGTAGACTACAATATCAGCATGGCTGAAGCGCATAAAGTTGAAAAGGAGAAATTTCTTCTAGATTTTCTACTTGGCGACATAGGCAGATGTGCCAAACAGCTATATTCGCAGTTTGTGCAAGCGGAAAGATCTGATTAATGCTAACATGTATATGGATGAACCTTAAGTTAATTAATCATGTTGGGCCGCTATAATCATTAAGACACCATTGCCATGTCTGACACCTTCATGGAAGCATTGATTAGTTAACGAAATCATTATGGCTAATTAAAAATTGGTTCCACATTTTTCTGGGCATTATATAAAAAAAGAATATAGGGAAATTTAATATTAGAAGTAGGGAGGAGGAAAATTAATTTTGTACATCAGATGGCTGGGAGAAAGACAACTACCAAGAGCTACTAATCGAAATAAATATGGATGAGTACTTACCTCATACATTGTAAAAATTCAGCAATCCGTATCATGTGTCTGTCTTATGTATTCCTACACATGCATCAATCAGATCAAAATTTCATCTTGTATGCATTTAAATAAATGATGACTGGATTTAAAATTTGCGTACAGGATTCCAAACCCTGCATTACACAACATGAATATGGGCTCGGTGGGTTGCCGTGAATCCTTTATTGATGCCGACGTCACCAATAATATGTATTAGCTAATAAAATCGGTCTGAGTTTCTTGAGAAACCATAAGGGAGTACATAACTAATATATCATAATTTGGCAATATTCAAAGACCATATGGGATTTTTGTGTGACACTGGCCGTGTCGTGATGCTATCCCCAACATCATCATGCATCATTGGCTGCACATCCTCTCGTCCTTGTTCTAGTGCTTGGCTTGACGTCCCTAGTCTAGGCATCCTTCTCCATCTTCTCAACCCTCGATTGCCTTGTCCTCTATACATTGTGGTAAACAAATCGTCCAAAACACCCATGAAAATAATAGCATCAGGTCTTCACAAAAAATCTTGGAAATTTGGTGTCATAACCATCTTCTTGTTTCCTTCGTGAAGATCCTTACCTGAATATTTATAATCAGTGAGCTCTAGCGAGAAAAGCGTAGCAGACGAACTGGGGATGATAAAGAAAGAGGTATAGGCAGTTGTGCTTATCTGCATCAAATTGACATCGGTATACATCTCCACCTGCAAATAAATCATGGCATGTCACACTGACCTAAAAGAAGATTGTACGTCTGGATTGCATCATGTAGACGTTTGGATTCAATCTCCATGGAAAAGAAACCAAGAAAAAGAAACCGAGATTGGGAAAATTGGGCGCCCAGATTGGCTCGTGGGCTGGTGGTGGAATCGACAGGAGGGAAGCAACAATTCCGTGGAGCAAGGGATGAGAGGCATACGGTGGCTACATGATCATGCTCAAGGCATGATGGAAGGGGCATGCGAGGAAAGAGAAGGAAGGCTCGATTGACGCAGATACATGAGGAGGAAGGACTACTGGTTACGTGAGGAAAATCCTAATGGGGGCCCGTGAGGAGGAAGGACTCTTCCGTAGTTGAGGGAAAACCGTATGGGGAGAAAACCATGTTATCCAACGTTCCATATTTTTTCAACTATTCATCAAACGGCTGTGGTTATTAAAACTCTAAGGATTAAAGTGGTGGCTAAGTTGTGGTCTCCAATTAGTTGGTGCATACGTGAGGGAAAATCCTAAGGGGAAGACGTGAGGAAGAAGGACTCTTGGGTACGTGAGGGAAAATTCTGTGGGGAGCAAACTAAGTTATCCAACGTTCCATAATTTTTGGACTATTCATCTTACGGCTGTCGTTATTATAACTCCAAGGATTAACGTGGTGGCTCGGATGGTGCTTTCAATTAGTAAATATAAGATAGATAGTATTTTACTGCATAAAAATATTTAGAACCTTACTTTAGTTGAGTGCTAATCTGATTGTGCTTGGAAAAAGGATATTATACTTTAGTTGAGTGGTAATCTGTTTAGATCTAGTCGGCATTTGTCTATTGGTAGATTCGTATGGATTCGGCCCATCTTTGTTTTTGTTAGTGTGTTTGTAAACAATGGCGGAGCTATGTACGTTGCTGGGGTGGCTGTGACCCTCCCAACATTGGGCCAACTTGTGAAGGAAAATTTACTTTTGATCTATGCTTCTTTTTGTCAGTGACTGTTGTTGTTTTGGTCCGTGGTTTGTCTACTAGAACAAGGTTTTCAGGGTTGGTGATAGTGATATGCCTTATACTCACTCTTCTATGGATTTTCGCAGTGCTATTGTATTATTAATAGATTGTTTTTAAAGGCTAGTAATATGTTCTAAAAATGATGATTATAGACTTAGGATTCAGTCATCTCTTGTTCGTTTTTCCTGGTCTAATTTTGCTTCTAGAATCCAAGATTCCTTCCATATGCTCCTCTGTTTTTTATTGTGCGAAGCAGATCCAACTGCCCTGGAGAACGAACAGCTCTAAGATTCCCGTGTTGTAACTGAGTCACATCAGCCGAGGCGGCTCTCTGGCGGCGACGGTGTCTTGCCGCCATAATCCGCCCCAATCCTGCGGGTCTGTCCGACTGCTCCGGCCACCCCCTCTTCAACTACCCGGACCTCCTCCCGCCGGCATACCTCGTGGGACCGGCCTCCTCCGCCGCCTTCCTACTACGCCGGTGTGTTTCTCCGCGGCGCGCGCTAATGAGCGGGCTCGCGGAGTACGTGGAGGCGTTTCGACCGGTATCCGCCTGTCATTCAACCGGAATAGCCCCAGCCATGGCCGATGGGCTCGGCGGCCCCTCCCTCCCGCACCGCGGTCAGCAACCCAACCACAACTTTCTCTTTGAGGTAATAGCATCCCAGGTCCTTGTACTTGCACAACATGTGATGGTTTAGTCCTTATAGTTACAAAAGTGGATTATTTCATCCCTGAACTTGTCATGGAGGTGCAAGTTTAGTCCTAGGCCAATCACAGCCCGCCAAGTGGATGCCAAGTGGACTAGCTGGTCAGCGTGCGACATTTTGCACTTGGGCCCCTGCCTTCTTCCCTTATCAACTCACTACAGCATAGGGATCTCGTCTGGTTCTCCTCCGATGGCCGGCGCACTCCACCGCGTTTCCGCCGCAGCCGTACGCCCCTTCGTGCTGGTCCTCTCCGGCGAAGACTTCCTCAAGGACCCCTATGCGACACGAGGGAGGCGAGCGGAGACGGTGAGGACGACGAGTAGGATGCATCAGTACAGTTCTGAAGATGGAGCGGTGTCAGTTGGCGGCGCCGGCCTCTAAGAGCACGCCGGACCGGCGAGATCCATGCCCGGCAGGCGTCCTGGATGGGTCCTCAGGTCTTAGATGTTAGGTTTGGCTGCGATGTCTGTTTGGTATTAGGCCCAGACTATGTGCGCCCCTTCATCAACTGGATAGGTGAGACGGCGGCTTTAGTCTTACTATGGTATTACTTTGTAAGGTCTTGTGAGAATAATTAATAAAATGGCCGTGTGCATCACCCAGATGCAGAGGCCGGGGGTCATCCTCTTTTTCTAAACAAAACATGTCTGCATATACTCAGGGTCCAGATAACCACATGTCCCTTGAACCATTGTAACAAACTGAGCTTTGTCAGTTGGTGCTAATATAGATGCCCCAAAATCAGATACCTTTGCCATGTAATTCTCATCAAGAAGGATGTTAGTGGATTTCACATCACCATGTAAAATTGGTGGGTTTGCATAGGTATGTAAAAATGCAAGCCCCTCAGCTGCCTCGTTGACGATCCTTAGAAGAGAACTGAAAGAGAGGTGCGGTTTCCGGCTCTTGCCATGAATAAGGTCGAAAAATGTTCCTTTTGCGATGAAATCATATACTAGCATGGGGACCTCCACCTCAAGGCAACACCCTAATAGCTTGACAATGTTCTTGTGATTGATCTGGGAAAGAATCAATATTTCTTTGCCGAATTCCTTCTTCCGCCTATCATCAACCAATGCACACCTTTTAATTGCCACTGGAATGATATCCTTAATTATTCCCTTGTACACAGTGCCATGGCCTCCATGTCCAAGAATCTGGCTTTTGTCAAATTTATTTGTTGCTTGTTCGATTCTGCTTCACTAAACACCTGTAAATGAAAGTCCCTGATCTAATTTCATCTTCTCAAACAATAGCATCCCTCTGTGCTGCTGAAAACACTATTTTTGACGTTCGTTAAGCTTTCTTCTCTCAAATATTGCATGTATGCGTAAGATGATAATCACCCGAACGACAAGCGCTGATGCTAATGCCTGCAAAAATCAACATGAAAGGTGTTTATGTTAGTCAAATTGATGCCACGGTGTACATACTAAAAGCATGGTAAAGTTTACTTACTCTGGTAAAATTGGCTAAAGGATCATGATGAGATATGGTTATACCTTCTTAAAAATGCACGGATGCTTTTATTTTCAAGTTTCACCTTTTCATTTCTTTATTTTAAAGCTTCCTCAGATAGACTTGTTGCGTGCCCAACACAAGGAAACCCATTGAGCCCTCTTTTACTAAAGGTGATTAATATATATACCAGTTGGCCATTGTTTTCTACACAAGAATTAAGCAAATGCTGGAAACATCTAGTGGTTTACCTATGATTAGGGTGTTGTCTGGATTACAAGATTTTGTTTCCATTACAAACTTTCTGCTTGGAGAACATGAACAGCGATACCCTCCTATAGTGTTGTGGCATGTTGCAGTCTTCGGGCATATACTTGAATTCTTCTCACATTCATTGGCATCTGCAACAATAAAGAACCAAATTGTTCGGGCCCAAGTGATTGATTGAATAGGCATATCAGTACGGAGTACCAACAAATACTAATTTTGAAATGGCATAATGAGTGTAACGTGTGCCATTCTTCCACCAAACTAAACATAAATTACATTGAAGAGAGAGAGAGAGAGAAAATAAGTTAAATATTCTAATTAGATGTAAGCTAGATGGGGGGAAAAGAAGCAAAACAGATTGTAAACTCAAGTGTTTCCAGCCATCAATATCGGGAGCAGTAAAGTAACGATATTTTCCTTACAAACTATCAACATGAAAGGATGATGTGCACCTGTATTACTCATAAAATGATTGTGCATGATCTAAAAGATGCACGAGGAGCAAAGAACTGACTTGCCTCTGCATCCATCAAAGAGGTAAGGGTTCCCTTCATATCCGTCGGCGCAGTTGCATATATAACCTGGCTCGTTGGTTGGGTCCACACACATGCTATTCCTGCTATGGCACGCGTAAGAAGGAATGTCTCTGGCCATTTCACATGTTGCATTTCCAAATCGCCCAGTACAGCACCAACGGCTTCTGCCCATTTTCGGTATCATTAAACCTTGTAGTGGTTATGTACTCGGAGCTGAAACTAAATGTCTGTCTCTCCACTATGGTAGCATAGCTACATGGGTTGAAAAGCATACTATTGGAATCATTGTAAACATTAAATAAGCTGAACCTATAGCTCCTTAAACCCTTTGGTATATCATTTTGGCAGCAACCTGCACCAACACAAGAACTGTTTGTCAGGGCTACCAGGCTCTCACACACCGCTGTGCATGTTGTCTTGTATCTTGTAGTGCTTCTGAAGTCATTCATGTATGCGCATGTGTTGCAGCCAATAACTATGAGCATGTTGTGTACATGGGAGAAGCGGTACGGACTTCCCGAGAAGTCAAGGGACCAAGCATTCTGTTCCATTGATCTTGTACTTGTATTGTAGCAGTACGTTGAAACGGGCGTGGAAACTTGGATTTGACCATGGGGCACCGAGATGTCTAGAACCTCCACGTTCTCAATGACCATGAACGGCTTGGCAATTCCATCGGCAGTCCTTGGGCAAATGACCTCGAAGCCTTCAATAGCACAGCCAGCACCAATGCCGAATGGGTAAGGGATGTCGACGTCACCACATCGTGTTCGGCATCCGGGGCCAGGCTGCGCTGATGTAGACGCTAGGTGCAACATGACTGCAACAACTACCAGTAGCTCGAGCGCCATGTCACTTGACTGAAACTCGAGTTGCCAAGAAGATTCTGCTGCACAGCACTACAGGAAAAAGAGAAAAAAAATAGTGAGCAAACTAATGGCCATTCAATTCAACTCTAAAACTTGTAGGCAACACTTCCGGAGTACTTTTCATTTTTCTGTTGTCGAAATATACCTGAAATTTTAGCATGGTTGAACAAATTTTAACAATGATTTGTAAATGTTGTGAAAATTTCAGTTGAGCTTGCAATCGTAATATATAAATGACAAAAAAATTATTAATGCTAAGATGGCCTTTTCATCTTTTGTTTAACTGTATGCATGTCTAGATTTGAATTATGCAAGAAAATGTTTCTTGCCTTTGGATTTCTGGCACTGAATTAACATGCATGACTGTATATGCCTTGCAATATGAAGACCGTGTTTCTAAGTTGTAAGGTTTTGATTGTTTGCATAGTAAATAGTCTTTTTACTTCTTTAAATACAGACAATCATTTGCCTGAAGATTTTGCTGCTGTCCAGGCCATCTTGAAGAATGAAGACTTTGGTGATGCATCCGGCCGGTCTGTGAACTTAACATTGCGAAGAGTGTGTCTTATCCTATCTCCTATGCAGGGTGATTTTGGTGGAGTGCAAGCTATTTTCCTTGCTGGTATCTGGTTATGCCTCTAAGGTTCAGAAAGCCGGGGAGAGCCGAGCTACAGCCTATTGTGCTTGACAAGGCTGCCGGCAAGCTCTCGCCATGGAAAGGGCGCCTTCTCAACAGGACTGGAAGACTGGTGCTTAATTATTAGCTCGGTGGTACTGCAACTGCTACCTATTTTCTAGCTCCCTTCCTGGACAAATGGATGATGAATAAAAAACAGACAAGCTCGAAGGAATTTTCTCGGGAGCTGATGACTAAAGAGACCATGGAAGGGCACCCGGACTCCATGCGATAAGGTGGATTCTGGAAGCACCCGGACTGCATGCGGTGATGTGGATTTTTTGTGTTGGAAATCTTGAGGCTGGTACGGTACAAGAAGTTGTCGGTTAAGGATGCTTTTCTTTAATGGGCGGTAGATGTGAGGGTTGCAGCGGATCGGTGCCGAGGTGCAGCTAGGAACAATTCATGCTTCTTTGTGAAAAATTGCTGCCGATGAGGCTGACCAACGCCAGGGGCTCGATTTCAGAATTCCAACGCTAGAGTGAGCTCAATTTTTTCCTCGGCTTCCCCAATCCAGGGATGGTGGAGGATTTGCTCAGGCAGCTTTCGCCGAGGCGAGGAGAAAAGATTACTCCGTCGCATACACTGCTGGCGCCTATGGAAGAAGCGAAACAGGAGGATGTAGTTACGGTGGTCTTGGCAGGTTTCGTTAGCTAAACTGCAAACAGCACACACTGCCAGACTTGCCTAGCAGCGTCGTCGAGAAAGGAGAAATCGTTTAATTTTGAACAAGAAGTACATGTGTATGTAGCGATCCAGCGCTTCAATCAAGAGGACCGCAGCGGTATGCAACAACTCTGCTCATGAACTCATCTTCAACAGAATGGTCCGTGTTTCAACTCTCTTTTATTTCCTCCGACAGTAAAAGAGAAAGGAATAGGGCCATTTTCTCTACTAGCCTCTTGAGTGGAGACTTGGCCAAATTCCATCCGCCTGTTTAGTTTGTCGGGCGGCCAAATGGCAACAGCTCCCTCACTTGTCTCCATGGAGGTAACCACCAAGCAGGATCGAGCAGCTGTCCATGGAAATTAGGACTTGTATAATGGCAGGGGTGTGTGCTCATCTGCTGGCGACAGCTCTGTCAACACTTGAATATAAACATGTAGAGGTAACTACACTCCAAACACATATACTACATCATAAACGCGGGACCCCCAACACTGTCGACACTATGTATGCCGTTGTTGATGCAAGATTAGTAATCAAGCTTCTTCTTTTTGCATTTTTCTCTCTCTAGAAAGATCCGTATATGAGGTACTTTTAAACCTTAGGCGAATGATGGGTTATTGGGTCAACAACCTTGCAACTCCGGTGAGCCCATCGGTCTGCCCTGCCTCCGGTGGCCCTTGTAGATGCGGGAGGTGTGGTGGACGTGGCTCCTCACCCGTGGGTGGGGAGATAGTTCATAGAGGCGTATGTCGACAACATTTCATGATGATTGTGTCGCCATTCGGAATAAGGTGCCCTCGACCTTTTCCTCGTGCAGCGGAACCCCAGTGGGCTTTGTGGTGACGGATTTCATGCTACTAAATGCGTCTTGTATCCAACAAGTTTGATTTTGCTCAATTCGGAGATCTTATGAAGAAGTTATGGCAGTTCTGGTTTTCTCCCTGCGGTAGTACCGCGGTCGGCAGCGCTAGTACCGCTTATAGCGCCAAGCGGTAGTACCGCTCCAGTACCGCTCTACTACCGCCTCGATTTTGGGTCCTGTACTTTTCGTGTCGGGTTTAGCAGTAGTTGCACGACAGTAAGGCACGGTAGTACCGCCTAAGCGGTAGTACCGCTCGATCGGCGGTAGTACCGCTCTTGCATTACTTCGCCGTACTACTGCTTCTGCCTTGCCTCTTTTGTCCCGTGTTCTGCTCCACCAGCGGTAGTATCATTGGGGTGAGCGGTAATACCGCTGTCGGCGGTACTACCGCCCCAAAGGTTCATGTTATGTTGCTCCTTTTTCCTGCTTCTTCCCCGGCGGTAGTACCGCTCGTGTAATGCGGCTGAGCACATAACGGTTGGATTTTCCCCTCCTATAAAGGGGTCTTCTTCCCCAATGAACCTTATCCTTTGAGCTCGTGTTCTTTCCCCATTGTTGACCTTCTTGAGCTTGCTAACTCTCAATCCCTTTATGGATTCTTGCTAGTTTTTGAGCGAAAAGAGAGAGGAGATCTAGATCCACATTTCCACCAATCACTTTCTCCTCGATGAGAGGGGAACCCCTTGGATCTAGATCTTGGAGTTCTTGGTGTTCTCCTTCTTGTTCTTCCTCTCATCTTCCTCCCTAGCATTAGTTGCTTCGGTGGGATTTGAGAGAGAAGGACTTGGGCACTCCATGTGCCCTTGTCATTGCATTTGGTGCATCGGTTTGAATTCTCCACGTGATACGTGGAAGTTACAAGTTGAGAAGCTTATTACACTAGTAGAAAAAGGGTCAAACGTGAAGCACATTAGTGCCGGTTTGAATTTGAGCCGGCACTAATGTATACATTAGTGCCGGTTCCAACAGCTAGTCGGGCCGCTTTCATTAGTACCGGTTCGTGGCGAACCTTTAGCACCGGTTCGTGCCACGAACCGGTACTAATGAGAGTGGTGGCAGGATGTTGTCAGACTGGGCCCCCTCCAGGCCCTTTAGTACCGGTTCTTGGCACGAACCGGTACTAAAGGTCGTCCTACATAAACCCTTCGTCCACCCGAGCTCGCTCTGTTCTTCCCCTTTCCCTCTCCTCTCTGTTCTTCCCCTCTTCCTCTCGAGCTCATCACACATTTTGCCCAAAATTTGTCAAGATTTGAAGGCCCCCATCCATTCAAATGATCACAAAGGTTAGCAACTTTTTCCTTTCATCTCTCATTGCTAGATTAGCTCTTGCAATGCTTTATATAGTGATTAATTTGTGAGTTTAGTAATTTGGGAGGAAATATATATATGTGCTAGTATTTGATTTATATGCAATTTGAGGTCAAAAATAACACTTAGTTTGCATATGTAGGTGTGTTTTACTTAGTGCCTTCTAAATCTCCGTCGTAACCACCGTCGATCGCCTGCACCGTCCGTCGCCAAGACCACCTTGTGGTGAGCCTCTTGTTCATGAAATTTTATATAAAAATTGATGTTTGTGTGATCTGGATATATAGTTACTCGTATAATTATCTTACCCGTACGTTGTTTGTTATACATAGTGCCATGGTTTTGATATCTGTCCCCGTCGGCCCTCGTCCTTGTTATGATTCGGATGTGGTATATTCTCTTTTAAAACTATTTGTTGCATTTCGTGTTTATGACAAATTATGCCCATCAAGTTGACATAGATATTTTTTATCTAGGAGGTATGTGAACCGGAAATTCCAACCGACCCTATTGTCGAGAGGTTAAATTTAGTTGAAAGAGAAAATGAGTACTTGAAAGAAAAATTGAAAAGAATTGAGGGGAGAAGATGGAATTGGAGTTGCATGTTGCCCGATGTAAATGCGATGATCACAAGATCAAGATGGAGAAATTGCGCTTGATGATTAGAAAGATTAGAAAATATGCCATCGATAGTGAGTCTTGGTATCATTATGTTGTTGGATCAATTGTTACCTTAGTTGCGATCTTGATCGCATTTGTTGTTGCATTTAAATGCTTTAGCTAGAGAGTTATATGTTTGTTGCATTTAAGTGTTGTATGAACTTTATGTATGAACTTGTATTAATTTGGTCTATTCGGTGATGTGTAATGAAGATGAGCCGCAATGGATGTATGATGACCCGATGCTCTCCCAGTTCGTTGAGGGCGCATACTTTTACGCTTGGGCTGAGGCAAACAAGCGGGCGGATGGTTTTATGCCTTGTCCATGTGCTGGCTGTAAGAATGGTCGCAATTACTCTCGTCAAGAACCATTCACGTCCACTGTTTGAGTCGGTTTCATGCCCCACTATAATGTTTGGACCAAGCATGGAGAAAGAGGGGTTATGATGGAAGACAATGAAGAAGAAGAGGACGACGACAGCTATCCTGGCCATGGGTTCCCTGAATACGATGATATAACAATGGGGGAAGAAACTGAGCCGGTAATGCGGGAAGAAGCTGAGCCGGCAATGCGGGAAGAAGCTGAAGAAGAGGCATCAGATGAGCTCGTTGATGATCTAGGTCGGGCCATTGCCGATGCAAAAAGAAACTAGCAAGTGATTTGGAGAAGAAGAAGTTGCAGCGCATGTTAGAGGATCACAAAAATTGTTGTACCCGAATTGCGTAGGTGACAAGAAAAAGCTGGGCACCACACTGGAATTGCTGCAATGGAAGGCAGAGAATGGTATATCTGACAAGGGATTTGGAAAGTTGCTGGTAATGATAAAGGATATGCTTCCAAAGGACAACGAATTGCCCGAGAGTATGTACGAAGCAAAGAAGGCTGTCTGCCCTCTAGGGTTAGAGGTGCAGAAGATACATGCATGCCCTAATGATTGCATCCTCTACCGCGGTGAGTACGAGGATTTGAACGCTTGCCCGGTATGTGGTGCATTGCGCTATAAGATCAGCCGCGATGACCACGGTGATGTCAAGGGCGGCGCCCAGAAGAAGATTCCTGCCAAGGTGATGTGGTATTCTCCTATAATACCCACGGTTGAAACGTCTGTTCCAAAACAAAGAGCATGCCAAGGTGATGCGATGGCACGTAGAAGACCGTAAGAAAGACGGAAAGTTGAGAGTACCCACGACGGGTCGCAGTGGAGAAAAATCGAAAGAAAGTACGGGAAGGAGTTTGCGAGATGGCGCAAGGAGCGTATGGTTTGGTCTAAGCGCAGATGGCATTAATCCTTTTGGGGAGCAGAGCAGCAACCATAGCACCTGGCACTGTGACTCTATGTTTGTATAACCTTCCTCCTTGGTTGTGCATGAAGCGAAGTTCATTATGATGCCGGTGCTCATCCAAGGCCCTAAGCAACCCGGCAACGACATTGATGTGTACCTAAGGCCATTAGTTGAAGAACTCTTACAACTGTGGAATGGAGCAGGTGTACGTCGTGGGATGAGCACATGGGGAAGAATTTGACCTAAAGGCATTGCTGTTCGTGACCATCAATGATTGGCCTGCTCTCGGTAACCTTCGGAGACGGACAAACAAGGGATACCGCGGATGCACGCACTGTTTGGATGATACCGACAAGATATATTTGAATAGTTGTAAGAAGAATGTGTACACAGGACATCATCGATTTCTTCCGAGCAGGCATCCCGTAAGAAAGAAAGGCAAGCATTTCAAAGGTGAGGCGGATCACGGACGAAGCCTCGCCACCGTCTTGGTGCTGATGTACATGATATGGTCAAGGATTTGAAGGTGATATTTGGAAAGGGTCTGGCGGACAACCTGTTCGAAGGACGCCGACGGACGCCGCACCCGTGTGGAAGAAGAAATCTATATTTTGGGACCTGCCATATTGGACAGACCGAGAGGTCCGCTCCGCAATTGGCGTGATGCACGTGACGAAGAATCTTTGCGTGACCCTGCTTGGCTTCTTGGGCGTGTATGGGAAGACACAAGATACACCTAAGGCACGAGAGGACCAGCAACGTATGCACGGAGAAGGCGGCATACATCGTGGTCATGCAAGCTATGCTCTTACCAAAGAAGAGAAGGAAATCTTCTTTGAATGCCTTTCGATATTAAGGTACCGTCTGGCTTCTCGTCGAATATAAAGGGAATAATAAACATGGCAGAGAAAAGTTCCGTAACCTAAAGTCTCATGACTGCCACGTGATTATGACGCAAAGCTGCTTCCGGTTGCATTGAGGGGGCTTCTACCGGAAAATGTTCGATTAGCCATTGTGAAGCTATGTGCATTTATCAATGCAATCTCTCAGAAGGTAATCGATCCAGAAATCATACCAAGGTTACAGAATGATTTGGTGCAATGTCTTGTCAGTTTCAAGTTGGTGTTCCCACCATCCTTCTTCAACATCATGACGCACGTCCTAGTTCACCTATCTTGAAGAGATTAACGTTTTGGGTCCTGTATTTCTACACAATATGTTCCCCTTTGAGAGGTTCATGGGAGTCTTAAAGAAATATGTTCATAACCGTGCTAGGCGAAGGAAGCATCTCCAAGGGCCATCAAAATGAGGAGGTCATTGAGTTTTGTATTGACTTTATTCCTGGCCTTAAGCCGATTGGTGTTCTGAATCGCGGCATAAGGGCAGACTGGATGGAAAAGGCACGCTAGGAGGAACAAATAATATGTATGGATGGACATTCTCTCACTGAAGCACACTACACAGTTCTACAGAATTCCGCCTTGGTGGCTCCGTATATGGATGAACACAAGAATTTGCTATGCTCCAAACACCGGAGCGGTCTGATGACTGGATTACACGTGAACAAACCAGGAGTTTCGCCATTTGGTTGCGGAACCGCATTACCATGCATGACACCTCTATTGAAGATGACCTGTACTTGCTGTCCCAGTTACCATCTTAGAATATAATGACTTTCAAAAGGTACGAGATAAATGGTAATACATTTTACACGATCGCCCAAGATAAGAAGAGCACCAACCAAAACAGTGGTGTCCGCTTTGATGCAGAAACCAAGACGGGAAAGGAAACATATTATGGTTATATACAGGACATATGGGAACTTGACTATCGGCGTGGTTTAAAGGTCCCTTTGTTTCGGTGCAAATGGGTCAATATGACACGAGGCGGGTAACGGAAGACCCGCGATGCGGAATGACAACAGTGGATCTCAAAAATCTTGCGTGTCAGACGAACCATTCGTCCTAGCCAATGATGTGGCACAGGTTTTCTATGTGAAGGACATGTCTACCAAGCCAAGAAAAAGAAAAGATAAGGAAGTGAATGCATCGTACGATGAGCCAAAGCGGCACATAGTTCTTTCTGGGAAGAGAAACATCGTGGGAGTGGATGACAAGACAGACAAGTCAGAAGATTATGAAAAGTTTGATGAAATTGCTCCATTCACAGTGAATATTGACCCGAGCATCCCGTTAAATGATGAAGATTTTCCATGGTTACGGCGCAAAGGAACACACGCGAAGAAAAAGTTTCACACCCAAAGATCTGGGATGTGATCGGCTTCACTTTCATCACTTTCTTACATGTTTCACACCCAGAGGGAATCTCTGTAATAGTTAGGGTAGTTATGTGTTTTGGCATTTGAAACCCGAAGAAATTTTATGTGCAAACAAATTCTTTCATGCCTTTACTGATTTTTAAAGTTAAATTATTCACAAACTAGTGATTCACACTAATTTCAAATAATTCAAAATTTAAACTATTCAAATTTGAAAACTACGGGCACTAACAGAAAGTTTGTAATTTTTTGTACCTAAAGAAAAAATATTCACAAAGAAACTCTAAATACACAAAAATAAATAAAGAAAAAAAATAAAAATAAAAGCCCGCCTACTAGGCCAGAGCGGCCTGCATACGACTAGAAACCCAACCTGTTGTTGGGCCAGGATGCAGGCCCAAAGAAGGCTGGCGGGCCTGAGGCAACAAAAGAACACGTAGACCCAGTGGGCCTGCTTTGGAGAGGAGCTCGAGAGAGCGACCGCACGAGGTTTATAAACCAGTCACGGTCGCCCCTCGGCTAGCGAGGTGGGACTAAATTTGCCGCACCGCACTGCGCTTGGCGCACCCCCTTTAGTACCGGGTCGTGGCACCAACCGGTACTAAAGGGGGGCCTTTAGTACCGGTTTGTGCCACCACCCGGTACTAAAGGGGGTCGCTTCCCGCCGCTTGGGCTGGCCAAAACTGGCCTTTAGTACCGGTTGGTTGCACAAACTGGTACTAAAGGCCCCTCCTATATAAACAACACTTACGAAAATTTCAGTTTCTCATCTGGCTTCTTCTCCTCTGCACCGTCGCCCGCCGCCCCCGTACGTCTCCATCCCTCGTCGCCGCCCGTCGCCACCCGTCCCGTCGTCGCCTTCCCGTCGTCCCGTCCCGTCGTCCCGTCGTCACCGCCGCCCGTCCGGCCCGTCCTGCGTCGTTCCGTCCCGTCGTCGGCGCCGCCCTATCGTCCCGTCGTCGTCGCCGCCCAACCCGTCCGTCCCGTCCCGTCGTCGCCGCCCGTCCCTATACCCGTCGTCGCCGCCGTCGCCGTCCCGTCGCCCTTGGCCCCGTCGCCACCCCGTCGTCCCTCGCCTGCGTCGGTGGCCTTACACACACACACACACATACATTTTTTGTTTTTTAGTTATACAAATAGTTAGAAATTTTTCTGTTTTTTAGAAACTGTTAGAAATTTTTCTGTTTTTCAGAAATAGTTAGAAATGTTAGAATTGTTAGAATAGTTAGAAATGTTAGAATAGTTAGAAATGTTAGAATTGTTATACAAATGTTAGTTATATATATAGAAATGTTATAATTTTTTTATGTTTTTAGTGATAAAAATATTAGAAATGTTATAGAAATGTTAGTTATATATAGCATTGTTAGAAATGTTATAGAAATGTTAGTTATATAGAAATGTTAGAAATTTTAGTTATCAAAATCCAATCATTATAAAATGTTACTTTTTGCGGGCATATAGCTAGTATTTGTTCTCGACGATGCCCGACCCGCATCCTCGTCGTGGACACGTCCGGGACGACGTCTGGCTGACCCATGTCCGGGACTGGGCTCCGCCGGGCTGGCACTGGGAGGTGCTGCCTGGAGAAGCGGCGCCCGCTTGATGAGGAACCCGGCCCGGGTCCCGTCGTCGACCCTGATCTCGTTTGGTGGCGTTCGCGTGGGCCAGTTTGGTCTTGGAGGAGCGGCCCCGCCCGGAGGTGGTGCGTCGCCATGTGAGGGAGGAGGGCGAGCACGTCCATCGCTACATGGTTGTGTTAGAGGCGGCAGGTTCTCCAATACTGGCAGTTTCTTGAGGATCTCACTTCAGCTATGATCCTGTGAGGTTCCTTCTCTTTGGGTGTCCACGGCCCGCGCCGCAGGAACCGCGAGTGTCCTAGATTCTTCTATAGTATTCGATCTTTATTAGCTACCTAGCCGGTGATGTATTCGAGATTATATCTATTATTCGAGGCGATGTATTCGAGATTATATCTATTATTCGAGACGATGTTTTCGAGATTATATCTATTATTCGAGACGATGTATTCAAGATTATATCTATTATTCGAGACGATGTAATTTGAATACTAAATTGTTTTATATTTCTTTTGGATTAGTTAAATAAAAGCTATGGCGGACAATACCGGCAGAGAGAGGAGAACAGGCCATGTTCGATATGATACGCCATCCTCACGGGCCGATGATGATCAATGAAGAAGATTATGACGGCTCGAATTTCTAAACAACACCGGAGAGGGTGATATGATATTCGATCGCTGACGACCGAATTGATGAAGTCATGAACTATGATTATGATGATGACGAAGAAAATGTTGATCTTGAAACAACAAAGACCGGCGAGGTATATATATTTATATAAGCAGGCATCTGGTGATCATCACATGTTTTAAATGACTTGAAGATATATTAACGAATCGATCTTTGTTCTTTCAGCCATCCGGATCGAGCAAATCTTCAGGCAAAAGGACGAAACGAGGCCCGAACAAAAAGTTGAAGGAGGACGTAAAGTACAATATCTAGGCAATCAGACCTAATGGCGAACCATTAAGCGCCTAAGAAGATTGTGGACAAGTTCATTCGTCGGTCTTGAGTTGTTGTGAAGGACCAACTCCGATCTCCCTTCAAGAATGGAGAGAGCCAGCAAAAGACAAAAGACAAAAAGACAAAAAGGACGCTGCTCCACGTCCAGATGTTACTTTTGTCGACAAAAGACAAAAAGAGCTGCTTTGGGATACTCTCATGGAACATTCACCCTACCAGATCATTTCACAGAAGCAGATGTGCATAAAGTCAAGGACGCTGCTCTTAGGAAGATGGCGGTTGCATTCAAGAACCACAAGAATCGTGAATGGGACAAATGCGTCAAGGGAGGAAGGAAGACTCCGATTCGAGGGAACACTAGAGAACCAACGTGCTCATTGGGACGATTTCATGAAATTCAAGGATTCGGAATTAGCTAAGGAACGGTCGAGAATAAACAAGAAGAATGCCGGAAAAAAGGATAAGTTCCATAAGGCTGGGGCCGGTGGCTATGCTGGTGGCAATGCCTAAGTGGGATAAGTCTGAGAAAGAGATGGAGGATGCACGGTGTCACTCCGGTTACTAAGAGCTTGCCCCCAGTGCAGGACTTGGTTCTATGCGCATGGGGGAGTTGGACCGAAGACAGGCAATGTTTCGACGAGGGCAAGTCTGAAGGAGTCGACGATGTGATACTTGTTGCAATAGAAGAGGCACGATCGGGGTGTTCCAGCCCAACAGAGAGAACGACGAGCTTACGCGTGCCCTGGGAAATCCTGAACACCCGGGAAGAACACGAGGCAAGGGCGCTATTCCGTGGTATGAGGGGTTTTCAGATGGGAACAACGACTATAGAACCCGTGCGAGAAAGAAGATTGCGGAGGATAAGAAGAGGAAGATGGAGGAGGAGCAGAGGAAGCGGGACTATGAACGCCTTCAAGGACTAGAAGCAAGTCAAGCGGAATTGGCAGTCAAATTCCAGCGGCAGCAGGAGCAGATCGACTCACTTAGCCAGCAAAGGGGGTCTCAGCAGCTGCAGCAGCTAGCGGATGATCCAGCATTGGATAGCACCGCCCCATCCATGCCGAGACGCAGCGTGGGTTCCGCCCCGGACGACGCAATGCTGGATAGATACCCCGTGGATGACATCACGGATAACACTAATCGCGAGCTACGTCAAAATGAAGAACATATCCATGAAGGTGGCGGACGGTGTTGCTTTTACAAATCCCCCAAGGCAACCTTCCATTGCAACCCGATTCCAGCTGAGCTATGCTCGTGTCTTGGTTGATGAGGTGGTGGACCCATATTCGACCCTACGGCTTGACATTCCTGGAGGTGACGACGAGCACTTTCTCGGAGAGGCCAAACATCGTATCATCCTATGAAAAAAGGATTGCATCATCTTTCGAAGGCCACCGACACCGCGCCAGCCGACTCCTCGTCGAAGTCCGCCACCGAGTCAGCAGACTCCCGCTCTTGCAAGTCCACCAAGTCCGGCAAAGTGTCAGGCCACTCCTCCTCCAAGTCCGGCAAAGTGTCAGGACACTCCTCCTCCTCCAAGTCCGCCACAGCGTCAGACGTCCACTCCTCCTCCAAGTCCGGCACAACCTCTAGCCACTCCTCCTCCAAGTCCGGCAATGTGTCGAGCCACTCCTCCTCCTCCAAGTCCGCCCACAGCGTCAGACATACCTCCTCCTCCAAGTCCGGCACAACCTCAGGCCACTCCTCCTCCAAGTCCGGCACAGCTTCAGGCCACTCCTCCTCGTCCAACTCAGCCCCGTCAGCCGTCTCCGCCGCCTCAGCAATCGCAGAAGAGACACTCCGCAGCTATGGTGCATAGCGGTACGAGTCAAGGTAGTACAAGAAGTATAGGCGGAGGCAAGCGATATAAATATGGTCCAAGCCTCACGCCTCTTCCGCAGAGGCCTTATGACAGGTCCGAGGAGGAAAACGCAGCCATATCGAAGGCCCGGGTGGAAGCCCATTTTGCACCGAAACCGCCACCGCCGCCAAGGGAGAAAGTGCCTGAGGAAACGATTGACCACTTCATTCGTATGGCTCAACCACCAGCTCCCAAGCCTATTGACACAGACTATGAGCGCCACATCGGAAGTTAAATCGAGCACGTCTACGTAAGGAGGCGAGCTCGGGATCGAGCAAACAACAAGCAGCTGTCAAAAATGCGGAAAACCATTCCCAGCTGGGAGAACAGGTGGCGCATAATCGATCCCTCGCTTGTTGTGCCAACAACACGTGATAATCTGTGGCGCCCAATATTATTGTGGGCAAACAGTTTACGTTCGAGGTGGGCAATGTGGTAATAACCAAGGACCATATAATGCAGGCTGAAGTTCTCAACATCACTGTTGGACAACTCCTCGAGATCGAGCCCATGCACTGTGCTTACAGAGGATGAAATAAAGCGGAAATATGTCCGGGGCCAACCTTTGGTCAAGCCAGACAAGGTCAAGAACCTCCCAACGAGAATGTATGAATTGCATAAATGGTACATGAACATTACCAAGATTTCCAATCGATTGTCCCTCATGGTGAATGTCAAGGAGGAGCATTACTTCCATGAGAAAGCTTTGTCCGTTGAGTATTCTGAACTGTTTCAGTTATACAATCAAGACGCACTCGACAAATCTATCGTCAATTGCTATTGTCTGTAAGTGATTTCTTTCTGTAATTGAAGTCTCAAGCTAGCTGTAGTGATCCTTTTGATCAATCATTACCTGTAATTATCCTCACTATATTCTTTTCTGTGGTATTATGCAGGATGAAGATGTATGAAATGAGAAAAGGTGGGCAGCTTTGGCATTGGGTTCATTGACCCAAACACCGTTAATGAATACACATGGAAAATAAATCCACATCATCAAAAAGACCGTAGAGGACAACATGCTAGAGTTCTTGAAGTGCCTCAAATACAATGAAGATATACTACTTCCTTACAACTTCCGGTGAGTCACATGTCTTGTACTACAAATTCTCTGTTTTTGCCTACTAGCTAGCTACATGTTTTTGCTTACATATGCCTGCTTAATTAAGACATGCAAACATGTGTGCATGCAGATTTCAATGGATCTTGTGTATCATTAAAGTTGGCCTTGAACAGTTGAAATCTTGGACTCACTACTCAAAGCAAATACTGACTATAACATCTTGTTTGGGATAGTCAACAGGTAATTTCAATCATTATTAACTATATATCTCAGCCTATTTAGTTCGTCATTTCATGATATGAACTATTTAATAACCCATTTATTCATTTTCTTTGTCGGCGGGCAGGGCTTGGGCAAGGTTCATCAGCGTCACGGAAGGCGAATGGGAAAAAAGCTTAAATGGTTTCGACCCAAGGTAAGTAATTAAGTAGTACTAGCTAGCTAGCTAGCTGCCATCTCTTTAATTATCATGCTTGATTAATTATTATCTGATCAAATTCCATTCTCATAAAGGCCCCCTGCGGTAGCGCAGGGGACTGATCTGTGTGCATTCTGCGTTTGCGAGAACATTCGCATGATGGCGTCCGAAAGGAGCAGATCTCAAAGACAGGAATGGGTATGCTTGTCAGAACACTATTCACATTTTTTTCAGAACACTATTCACAATTTTTACACCATGTACTAAAGGCTCCGTTATGCATACCCATTCATTATACATGGTGTTGCCTCGGAGCTGCCTCGTGCCACGTGGTTGGCCTTTAGCACCGGTTCGTGCTGAACCGGTACTAAAGGGGGGGGCCTTTAGTGACCACACTTTAGTGCGGTTGTGGAACCGGCACTAAAGACCTTACGAACCAGTGCTATTGCCGGTTCTGCACTAGTGTTACTCTTGGGTGCTTGGTACCCTTGAGCTTGTTACTCTTGGGTGTTTTGGACACCCTAGAGCTTGTTCCTCTTAGGTGCCTTGGCGCCCTAGGCAGTTGGTGTTGTTCGGAGCTCAATCATTGTGGTGTAAAGCTTGGGCAAGCATCGGGTCTCAATTAGGTTGTGGAGATCGCCTGAGCAATTTGAAGGGTACCGTGACCGCCCTCAAGGGTTGTCAAAGTGTACGGGTTGATAACCGTCCTCAAGGGTCGCCATTTATGCAGGTTCGGTGACCGCCCTCAAGGGCCCCTTAGTGGAATCACGGCATCTTGCATTGTCTGAGGCGTGAGGAGATTACAGTGGCCCTAGTGGCTTCTTAGGGAGCATTGTGCCTCCACACCGCTCCAAACAGAGATTAGCATCCGCAAGGGTGTGAACTTCGGGATACATAAATGCGTCTCCGCGTGCCTCGGTTATCTCTTACCCGAGCCCTTTACTTATCACGCTTTACTTTGTGATAGCCATATTGTTTCTTGTCATATATCTTGCTATCACTTAGTTGTTTATCTTGCTTAGCATAAGTTGTTGGTGCACATAGGTGAGCCTAGTTGTTGTAGGTTTTGTGCTTGTCAAATTAACCGCTAGGTTTATTCCGCATTTGCTCAAGCCTAAACCGTAATTATTTTAGAGCGCCTACTCACCCCCCCCCCCTCTCTAGGCGACATCCACGATATTTCACCGTCTACACAAGTAATTGATGACTAAAAACACCTGAGGATCTGGTTTCATATTTCCTTTATTTATATGGACATATAGGCATGCCATTTCACATTGCTGCTTATTTTGGACCATTGTTATACCTACCGAACAAATGATTGTGACAATACTTAAGTAGTATGGCTTCATAATCTTATACTGTTGTTTGTCGTTTTGCTTGCGCGCAGTTATTGTAGTTTCATGGACAATTATTATTCTGGTGTCAGGCTGCTTGGTTAAACATTTTATTAGCATGTCACTTGTTGTCTACTAAATTTGACTATATTGTAATTGGCTATTGACCACTGATACAATTTGACTTGTTCAAAATCCAAACAATATGTATAGTTATGCTTTTTATGCATCCAATTTCTTCACTTTTGGCCGACCAGATAATACTTCATATCGAACATCTGATCAAAATTACATGACTACATTCATCTTAAATAATGTTTCAGTCATTAGTAGCATTTTTTACTAGCATATTGGAAATGAAAGTAACGGTGAAAATATTACTTTGTCATAGATTACTTGAGCATATATATTTAGTTAGGAAAAAGAGGTTGTATATAGGAAGACAGAGATTATGTTCATTTCTGGAAAGTATGCCTATGAACTAGAAACCAGATATACTTCTTGCTTTCCTAGTTCCTACTCCGTGTGACCGCCATATGCCCTCTGTTCATTTAGGCTCTACTCAGAGCAGTATAACAAAATAGTTGTGATATTAGAAGTTGAAGGTGTGCGACTATGCTACAATTTACCTATTGTTCTCTGTTTCTAATGTTGATTTTGTCTAATAATGCCGAGATGGTTCACCTTTGGAACTTTTGGCACAATTTGCACAATGACAATGAAGCTAATGATTCCTGTTTTGAGTCATGCAAAAGTTAGGAGAATAATTCCAACAGCTTTTCCTAATAAATAGTACTACAAGATTGATTGACTGATGATATTGCTTGCTTCACAGGTATCTAGAGTTAGGTTCTGGTGGCTGGGATGTAGGAACGGATTGTTGGGTGTTGATTCTTCCGTCTATGTAGTGTACACTCATGAGCTGTGAAGTTCACTTGTAGGAATCAATCCCTTAGTTTGCTAGGTTCCATCTATTATCTAATTTTTGTAGACATTTTGTCAGCTGGCATGAAGGTTGAAAGCACATTTGACTTTGCCCCGGTTAATGGGCACTTATCTTTTGGCGGGCTCCCCTACCCCTTTATCTTGCTTGCGATTCAGTATTTCAGTGTGTGCGCATGCGAACGTGCTTTGATCTATCTTTCGTGTTGTATCAGGCGCTGGGTTTCTGCCTCTGTCCCATGATGCCCCATTTTTATTGTGTTCTTGTTGAATTTTTTTTTTGCGGAAAGTTCTTGTTGAATTTAGATCTGATTCGGAGCTTCGTGATTGGAGTCTTGTTAGTTGTGATTAGTGAATCGCATGCTTAGTCTAACCTCATGACCAGGGAGTTGTGAACAAGCTTTTGTATGTTGAATTGCACTGTCTTAGCCTCAGCCTGTTGCTCTTTTCCGGGCTCGTTTTATAACTGGCACTGCCTGCTTAACATCCGTCTAAAAACGCTCCCAGACCTATTATGTTAGCAAGAAAGAGCTCTTCAACCACATAAAAAGGAAAGAGCTCTTCAAATTTCAGTGGTTAGAGTATAACTGGAGTGGTATCCATCCAAGCTATTTGCACCTGCAGCGCAAGGAGATGCTACTATCTCGGTGTGTCTCACATATGGAGATGTCCTATTGACAGATCGCCATAAGTTCATTAACAACATAAGACCAACTCTAACCGCTCCCCTATAAAATAAAGGAGCATACAACCGAGCAAAGCTTAGTGAAGTATATTTACTCCACTAGCTTTCGGCGGACCTAACCGATTCCTAAATATAACAGCGGTGCAAAAAGAAGGTGCATGCAACGGAGAACGGAGGTGAGAATGCAATGCAGAAAAGGAGGTACAAACATCCATACCGCGCATGCATTAGCCGGTTGCTCGTCGCGTTGTACCAAATTGAAGTTTCGAAGGATGTGCTCTGTAATATTGGGACTTGTTCATAGCAATTGGGCACAGCGCAGATGGCAGCCGGCCTAGGCAGCACACGGGCAGGCAGCATGATGCAATGCGCGGGCATACCCGCACCAAGATGAGATGAGATCGCCATTGATCAATCAAGGCTCTTGGCTTAGTTAACGGCATGGTTTATTCTGATCATGATCAATCAGTTCTCTGAATTAGGATGTATCATTCTTCCCTTATCATACCTCAGAATCTGACAACCAGTCGGTTGGAGACGCCATTGCCACCGCTCGTCTTAATGGGTGGCATACGCAATTTTGCTATAAATAATGATTACTAAAGATTGATAACAAATTAGGTTACTAATGTGCTTCTTTGCGGCTTGTTGAATCCAGACTGGCGGTACCTCTCTCCTATGTCACTTTTAATAATATTTAACTAATCTGTGTTGCTGTAGAGAGTTTTCAATTCATAGATAGTCCTATTATTATGCTTGCAATTTTTTTATCAACATCTACTACGATGTTGACACACACATATTTACACCACGACGTAAACACAACCACGTAACATCTACTGAAAACCGGGTCGACATTGCGGAGCATGAAGATTGTGAAGTTACCATGAGCATGCTCAACATTGTGTCCAACTAAAAAAATCAGCACTAACGAGATACAAAAGCGTCAAAACTGAGGTTTGATATCTGATGAGGCAGGGTACCGCTGACCTTCTAACAGTCCGATCGTCGGTTGGTTCTTGTTATTCTTACATTTAGCTCTCCAGTTTTGGTATGCCAAAGTTTCTCTTCAAGCAACCACTCATCGATCCCCTGCTGCCGACATCGATCCCAGTGCTCAACAAGGTGGAAAGTAAGTGCTCTGAACAGCTGCAGCTCTAATTTGTGCCTTCCAATGCAAACCAGTGCTTGAAGTTAGCAATGTAATGTTGTTCTTCACGTGAACCCATGGCTGACATGCGTGCACACATTATTATGCCAGTTCTTTGCTCAGGTACAATGGCAAAGCTGGACGAGGTGTCAGAGGAGCTGCACGCAAGTTCGTGGAGAAGGACGTGGTGGTGTCAGCGACCTACCAAGAGGCGCCCACAAGTTAGCTAAAGAAGCAGAGGAGGAGGGGAAACGTCAAGCCCAACAGGCCGTGTCACAAGAGGACGCCCAATTACAAGTTCACGGGCCCGAAATGGATCTCCTACATGTTTGAGCCCAAGAAGGACAACAGTGGTATTTAGTTGGGAATGCGGTAGATGTGAGAGCATCCTGGTTGGGACCAGAGCAAGACAGCGGCAACTTGTATGTCCATTCCCCTTTTGATACTATCTTCTTCCTCGAGTTGTAATCCACCTCTTGTACTAGATTTGTGAGTAATCCAGAGATAGCTAGAGGATAGCTCACAGATCACATTGCCCACCACAAGCGTGCGCTTCTCCACCTACCCGGCAAGGCCTCCCTTCGCATGTTGTGTCATATATCTCGGTTGTCGCATGTTCATTGTTGGATGCAAGATGTTTTGGGCACAGGCTGACTAGCTGTGCCAAGTAGCACATGGCCGCCCGGGTTGAGAGTGATGAAGCTAGCACGGAGACTCATCGAAATGAGAGAAAAAAAGCGAGCAGGGAAGAACAATAGAAAAGCCGAAGGGAGGCCCAAAAGCGGCACAATAACAAGAATGACCAACCCAGACGAGTGCTCGCAGAAGCCAGATAATCTACCTAGTCGGATATATAGTCCGACTTTTAGTCTGATGTAATATATGACACAAGCCAGATTTTTTTTCTTTTTCGTAAGGGTTGAAGCCCTGTCTATCTTTGTATCATAGAGACATATTATTTATTATATTATTCAACAATATACATTTACAAGATAATCCAACTTCTATGCGACCATTGGGTGTGACTCATGGGGGCCAACGGTGACCATTGCCCCCACCCCCCCCCCCCCCCCACACTAGGAAAACCCTTAACTGTATCTCTAACATTATTAGGCTTGAATATCAAATATTTCCCAAAGTTCATGCATAACTTAACTTATGGCAGGTAATCTTAAGTGATGCTAGCAATCTAAATGCGTCGACAAGGGGCTCAAATGCACTGGAGCAGGAGCTATTGCGTAGCCTCACGTGTCATCTCTTCATTCGCTCCGACCTCTCCAAGTTTGCAGACGAGGCGCGACACCATCGTCGTCTGGTTGGCGGCGATCTCGTCAACCCGAGGAGGAGCGACGAAGGCGATCGATGGAGGAGGAGGAGCGACAAGGGCGGCCGGAGGAGGAGCCTGCGACAAGAACAAATGCCCTCCTCGGTGCCTGTACCATATGATGATGAGGACAAGAACAAGCAAAAGCAGAGATTGATACCAATGCAATGGCAGCCTTCTTCCACCTCGTCCATCCGCCTTCCTCTCTGCCGGTCGGAAGGGAAACGTCGACTGTTGCCACCAGCATGGCGACCGCCAGATTAGGTTCGAGAGTTTCATCTCTCAATCACTGGCGGATCGGTAAGTGTCCGGCAAAGATGCGAGTGAATCACTCATCGTGCAAGGGGTACATATACATTACCGTAATTTCATTGTACACGAGTGCTAGGCTCTTCGCTGAGAGCCAAATCACGGGAACTCGACAAAGCGAAGTAAGCAGAGAGGTATACTCGGAAATAGCTGCCGCACGGCAAACACAGATATTTGCCGATAAAATTCTACAAAACACACTCGGCAAAAGGTTAATACATTTACAAGATAATCCAAGTGGAGCCCATGGGGGGCAAAAGGGACCATTGTCCCCCTACTCTAGAAAAACCCTTAACTGTACCTCTAATATTTTTAGGCTTGAATATCAAATATTTCTCAAAGTTCATGCATAACTTAACTTATGGCAGGTAATCTTACGTGATGGTGGCGATATCATCGTCGGCAAGGGGCTTATATGCCTGGAGCAGGAGCTCTTGCGCAGCCTCACGTGTGATCTCTCCATTCGTTCGAGTTCCCCAAGTTTGCAGGGCGGTAGCGACACCATCGGCATCTGGTTGGCGGCAGTCACCTGCTGCCCGGAAGGCCAGGCTCTGGTTGGCGGCAGTCACCTGCTGCCGGAAGGTCGACCCGAGGAGGAGCGATGAGGGCGATCGGAGGAGGAGGAGGAGGAGGCGATGAGGGCGATCGGAGGAGGAGGAGGAGGAGCAATGAGGGCGACCGGAGGAGGAGGATGAGCCTCGACAAGAACAAATGCCCTCCTCGGCGCTTGTACCATATGATGACAAGGGCGAGAACAAGCAAGCAGCAGAGATCAATACCAACACCAATGGCAGCCTTCTTCCACCTAGACCATCCGCCTTCCTCTCTGCCGGTCGCAAGCGAAACATCCATTGTGGCCACCAGCACGATGACCGCCAGAAGTAGGTTCGAGAGTTTCATCTCTCACTCGCCGGCGGATGGGTAAGTGTCTGGCAAAGATGCGAGTGAATCACTCATCGTGCAAGGGGTACATATACATTACCGAAATTTCACTGTATGCCGAGTGCCAGGCTCTTCACTGAGAGCCAAATCACGCGCACTCGAGAAAGCGAAGTAAGCCGAGAGGTATACTCGGAAATAGCTGTCGCACGACAAACACGGATATTTGCCGATACAATTCTACAAAACACACTCGACAAAAGGTTAATACTCGGCAAACGATCTGTTTGCCGAGAGCCAAGCGTTACAGCATGGCAAAGTGGAGCCACGTGGCAAGTCCAGTAGTGGTTAACGTACGACTCGTTAATGGTGGCGCTGCTTTGTTGTGAGCCCGTGACTTGTGGCAAAGCGTTGTTCTTTTGCGTTATTAATTTGGACTGTTTCATCTATGTGGGAGCTGATTTTAGTCCCTACTAAGCAACAATGGCGTTAGGAGGCGGTTTAAATAGTCCGATAGTCATTACACTGTTGTTAAGAAGATGGACAATTACTATGAACCTTCACCTGATCCGGGTAGAGAAGATTCACAGTGACAGTCCATCTTCCTAATGATGGATTTTGGCGCTTTTTAATAATTCAATTAATTGTTTTTGACTTTTTCATCTGTGTGAGAGCAATGATCCCTGGACATTTTAAATCAACCGGTTGTGAAGAAAGTGAGGATGTTGTTGTTTCGTTGGCCTCGAAATTTTTCGTGCTCCTAAAGGAGGTCATTGCATGACACATGCCAGACCGTCACATTTTCCGGACCTGCATGCATATTTGAGACATTTATTGCACTGCTAGGGTTTCAGCATCGGAAATTATAAATCTACAAGGCAGCACATGAAATCATACGCAGAAGCTGAATGGACAATCATATTTGATGTTTTTGCGTAGGCCTTGTGTAGACGAGGAAGGGGCAGCCCCGCCACGGACGCGGGGGGGGGGGGGGGGGGTGGAGGTGGCGAAATTACCTCGTCGACATGTCTGATCCAACCGTTTAAATCCTCGGAAAATCGTATGATGATGAAAATCCTCGGTCATCACATAGCCCCTGTAGGGTGTGGTCAAAATTTATGCGCGTTTCGGATAGGCCTCACGTGAGACCGCTTGTAAAGTACAACATCTCTGAGCTAGTCTCTGGGTATCGAGAGAGAACGATGTCTGGTTTGTGAAGGAAGTGCGGCGTTCTTTTGCTCTGTTGGCCTTGAAACTTCTTGTTCTCTCAAATGAGGTCATTGCATGACACGCGAATCTGCATTTTTAGGACCCGCATGCAATATTGAGACATTTATTGCACTCCTAGGGTTTCAGCGCTGGAAATTGCAGATATGCAAGGCGGCACATGAAATCATGCCCAAACTGAATGGAAATCATATTTTATATCTTTGCAACATGCATAAGTCTTGTGCAGACGAGGGAGGGGCAGGCCCCGCCATGGGGGGCAAAATTACCTCATCGACGTGACCGTTTAAATCCTCAGAAAATCGTATGATGCCGGAAATCCTCGGGATCTGGTACGGCGTCATCATACAGCCCGTATAGGGTGTGGTAAAATTTTGGGCATGTTTCGTATAGGCCTCACCTAAGGCCGCTTATAAACTTCTAACATCCCGAGCTAGTCTCTAAGTATCGAGAGAAGCGTGTCCGGTTTGTGAAGAAAGTATGGGTCCTTTTGCACCGTTGGCCTTAAAACTTTCATGCTCTCAAAGAGATCATCGCATGACACGTGGCAGAACCCGCATTTTCTAGACCCGCATGCAACATTTGAGTAGAATGCGACTACGCTGCGACGGCTCTGATTCTCCTTCCACCCCGCAGGGAGCGGCCTTGCAGGGCTACTACACCCATCCTCCTTGGCCGCCTATTGGCCACGTCGGCAGCCCGTGCTGGGAATGCCAGATCCGGCCGCCGGCGCTGCCCTTTCCCTGCGGCCACGTCTTCCAGTGCCGCCCATGCTACAAGCGCGGCATCAAGTGTCGGTGTTGCGACGGCTTGGTTCCCCAACCTGGAGCCTGATGATGGTATTGTTCTGCAGAAAGGCTAAGGTAATTGCAATAGTTCGAGTTCAAACCAACTAAATTCCTGTTGTACTTGTAGTAGATTTTGGGATGCAAATACTTCCTTCCTTCATTGGTGTTGTACGGCACCAAGTTAGACTCTGAGGTGGTATACTAGTGGTAACAAGTGGAAACTGGTGGTCTTTGATTACATTTGTCATGCGCAATGTTCAGATTTTGGCGTAGATGCTATTTTCTGCATGACAATGATCTTTTAGGGTTTATTTTGCTGCTAATCTGCTTGTGCTTGGAACAGTTTACTGAAACTGTTATAATCACAGAAACAGATTACTGAAATTGTTCTACTCTGGAAAATAGTTAACTAAAATTGTTGTAGTATGAAACTGATAGGTACTAGGAATTGTCTGCAACTGTTTTAATCATGTAGATAAGTAAAAGAAGATATGTTATTGCGGGAATGAATCATTATGGAACTAAAAACTCCAAATCAGTTGTTTTATCTTCTTTTGGCCTTAACATAGAAGATGGTGATGTCCGTCTGATTTAGCCCATTTCACTTGCGTTCAATAACTCTGAACAAAATTCAGGTTCCAACAGTTATAATTAAATGAATCTTATTTCTACACATAAGCTGAATTCAGGTTTTGTTAATGAGCTATAATCTTGGTTTTGTTATCTTATTTTATTTCAGGTTGTTCATCTGCCTCCAACTGACCTTCTTTCGTGAGAATGTACCCTCGTCTTGAATCAGTTTGCATAATGTACATATGTTAGGGCATCTCTAGCAAACCCCATATAATACCGACCCATAAGCAGCGTATACAGTTCATGGAAAAAGCGGCTTCTTGGACCGGTAGCGGGCTGCAAAGTCAGACCCATAAGCGGACCTGTGAAAAAGGATATTCTGCATTTCAATTTCTGGGCGTGAAAACACATTTCTTTGCTTTTTTATTTTCTTCAAGGGCATTGGTTACATATTGATTCACCAAATCTTTGCCAGAACAGCAAGACCAAAGAAAACAAGAACCACAATTAGGCATTTTAAAAGATATCCAACTTTCATAATTGCTCCCACTAGTTAGACCAATATCTTCTCCATGCATTCGTTGTTGATCTGTGGATTCTTGACCTTACATTCTTCATTCCTCTTTTTTGGTTCTAAAGAAGTAGACATTGCTTCCTCTCTAATTTCTTCTCTAATTGCACATGCAGCCACATCATTAGCCTCAATTCTACTAAGGAGTGCACGAACATCTAATAAGTTTCTTTCTATCAATAAATCAACTCTTTCCCAAAATCAAAATGAACATCCATCTTCCTACACACATGATGACCTTCATAAGCTATCGAAATTGAACCGAATAGGTTGACAAAAGCCGAACAACATACCCTGTCGTTTTCGCATTTGAAAAATACCCATCCGGGGTGGCTCGGCGTGCTAGAAGTCAGCCACAACACTGTCCGCGTGCAGTCGTCGCACTATATGAGCAGCATCGGCAAGCCAGTGAGCCGCTCTTGTGGCGCTGAGCCAGGCGGACGGCTGAATCCTTGCCAGCAAACTGTGACACCCAAAAAATTATTTGGTTTTCAACGAAAACTTTGTTGGATTTGAAGAAGGTCATTTAAATTCTTCCAAAACTTCTCTCTCAAAACTTTTTCCCTTGGCAAGGATTTTATTTTTGTATCTTCTTCAACCCTGGTGTTTGGTTAATGAGAACCTTCCTTCTGATTGTTCCTCCTCAAATATATTTTCTTGGAAATTATTTTCTTTTAAAAGAAAACCCTATGAGTTTTTGGGGCTTCTTTCATTTTGAAACCACCCATGGTTTTACCATGCCTCATATGGTAAAACCTCCCAAAACCCTCCTTCCTCTTTGGAGCAATCTAAACTTTCTGTTCCAACAAGTCCAACCCATTTTGGATTTTATTTCATTTATTTTATTTCCCAAAACAATTCTGTCATTTATTTTAAGCCTAGGTGATTTACAAAGCAAGTACCTTATTCCCTTTGAGTTTTGATCTCAAACCAACTCCTATGGATAGTCTTTAGCACCCCCAACCTAGATCCATCAAGATCCACTCTTCCTCTTTTCAAAATTTTCAAGTTTCAACCTCTGCAAGTTTGGACCAGACTTGTCAAATTTGGTGAAATTCATATTTCCTCTTCCCCAAAAATTCTACCAAAATTCAGGCAACCCCAGATGCAATGAGAGGCCACCCACCAAAGATCAGCTCAAGGAAAATTCCCCACATGCCAAAATCATTTCGTGAACACTTGGCCAGCCTTTGTTCTGTACACTTTCGAGAAAGTTCGAGTTTGATTTGCGATGTCGTTTTTCGTCGAGTTGTCATCGATCACCTGGCGCTACTGGGCGTTACTGCAGCCTCTCCTCCTTGACCAGAGCACCGCACGCTCTCTTGGGCCAGGCGCGGTGGCGATGGCGAAGAACATCACCGATGCCGGCAGCCTCTGCGGTGGCGAGAGCCACCCGTGGCGTAGCAGGAGCCGAGCCAGCTCGCCACGCCGTCGGCGCCGCCAACGCCCCTAGCCCTCCTCGTGGCCTCATGCATGCCAGGCACCCCTTGCACCGTCGCCGTGGCCCGGCAAGCACGGTAGCGCCCTCTGCCGCCCGGCAGGCCCGCGCCGCCCGTTCCGTCGAAGCCACCGAGAGCCTAATCCAAACTTGGTTAGCACCTAAATGGAACCGGTGAAACTCCACGTTGACGCCCAACTCCCTAAACCCCCCGACCAAGCACTGCGCCATCGTAACCATCGCCGGAGATCCCCGTTCACGGCCACCGCCTCGGATCGCCTATAAAAAGGGGCCCCGAGCTCGCTCTCGAGCACGCACCACCACTGCACCCCACCAACACCCCGCCAAGCCACTAGGAGGACCTCGAGGAGGTCTCCTCCCCCAACTCCGGCCGCCCCGATCCGCCTCGACCACCAGCTCGATCCACTCCGGTGAGGCCATCCCGGCCCAAATCTCGTCAGTAGCCGCCTCGAGCACCCAGTGAGCTACCCCAAGCTTCAATTTGACCTTCGCAGCCCTCCCGACGAGATCCAACTCCACCCGAGCCGCCGTCCGCCGGAGCAAGGGCCGCCGTCGACGTAGTGCTCGCCGACGACCACCACCACCACCCACCGACGCGGAAGGACACGCTGAACACGTAGGTACCGCTCGATCCCCCTGCCTCACCGTGGATCGCCGCCGGCGACCACCGCAACTCTCGAGCGCCAGCGGGCTCTGTTCTTCCCCGTTTGAAATTTCAAACCTGACGGGTGGGACCCACCTGTCAGCCTCTCTTTTCTTTTAAACGAACCGTTTTTTGAAAACGTATTCGGGCAAATACGCTTTCAGTCTGAAGCGTTTTTCTGGTCTTTTCTGTTCAGCCCCCTGAGAAGTTTCTGTTTCATTACAGAAAGGTCCCTAGATTAAAACCCTTATAACTTTTAAACAGAAAAGGATTTTTGATTGATTCTTTTTCTGTCCTCTTTAAAATTTTGTCTAGTTTTTTATCAGATTTATTTGAAAAATATGTGGAATACTTTTGTGCACCCCATGGTATTTACGATAGTACGTGTGTTTTGTTTACCGTAGATACCAAAGGAGGTGACGGAACCACGAACTTCACCAAGCTAGGCTCCGACTACTCTGAACCAGGCAAGCATGTTTGAACTTTTGATATGATGAGTGTCTTTGGCATGTTTGCATTAAGTAGTTCATGGCATGTTTATGAGCATCTCGATGAATGTCATATTTAATGCAAAGTTGAGGCAAGTGAGTTTCGATAATCCATAAGTTGTTGGATGTGAGTTGGCATGGCCATGTGATGGCATGAGGATGGGTAAGATGGCAGTGTTGTAGCATGCTAGTCTTATGCCAGACTATTTGACTCCAGTGTCAACATGAATCAGTCCAGTTTCCGTCCGTTTTCCCTACCTGTACTACCACATGTTCTCCGCAAGGAATATGGCTTAGTAAGTTGCAAACCGCTTTCCTGGTACACACCAAATAGAGAGGCCGGGATGAGGGTTCCATGGCCCTGGATTAAAGCCCGTCATCCGGTCAGGGGGCATGGGTGTTTCCAGTTGGGGCCGAGAGGGGGGCACCCCTTAGAGCGCGCGTATATAAATTTGATCCCATGCTATTCGAGGTTGTGATCTCCCCGTCTCAAAGTTTTTCTTGAACATTGTCTAGGGTGATTCCTGGCATCGTGAGGTGGGATGGGTGTGTCTTTGGTTAGATGTGTTTCTACCGAAATACCGTAAACGGAACTAGTCCTCGTGACTACGTAAATCCGTTGGCTGTGGATAATTAGTACAAACTCTGCAGAGTCAAAATCCTTTGAAAACAATCTTATCCATGTCTGAGTACTATGTTCAACTTATCTTGTCAGCATCAGTCTCAGTGACAAAACTCCGGTAAATTACATGAGTATTAAGTCCGGTTGAAATGTTTATTCCTGTGGATGGACTAACCGTTTATTATTATGTGTTGAATAATTCCTATGAATATTATATCCTGTGAATTTACCAGATATGAGTTATAAGCCCTTTCTGCGATGTCGCTCAGACGTCCGACTGTGGCACACTTGTTGTTTACTTTTGATATAAGCCCTTTCTGCGATGTCGCTCAGACGTCCGACTGTGGCACACTTGTTGTTTACTTCTGATATAAGCCCTTTCTGCGATGTCGCTCAGACGTCCGACTGTGGCATGCCTGTTATTTACGTTTAATATAAACCCTTTCTACGATGTCGCTCCGACGTCCGACTGTGGCATGCTTGTTATCTACTTTCGATATAAGCCCTTTCTGCGATGTCGCTCAGACGTCCGACTATGGCATGTATGTCATTTATTTTCAATATAAGCCCTTTATGTGGTGTCGCTTAGACGCCCGACTGTGGCATGATTATTTATTTTGTTTACCCTTCGAGGCGTCGCTCCAGACACCCAATCGGTTCTTAGTTATTTTGTTGAAATTTCGGGAAGACTACCTCCCAACTTCCTTTTTTCTTATCATGTTGTGCAAGTAATTATTTGACTGTGCATTGTTAATAGTTCGTGACGCATTCATGCATGTATTTGTTATATCTTACGTCCGAACTATCTTGCGAGTACTTTCAAAGTACTCACCTGGCTTGTTGATTTGGCCAGATGTTGACGAAGGCGATCTCATGGATGAAGAATTCGATAGCGAGTCTGACACCTAGAGGAGTCCCAGTCAGTCTCGTGCGACCCTGGATTGGTCACTGTATTATATCCGCTTCCGCTACCCAAATAAATTCATCGAGCCTCACCTCGACGCTCGATGAGCTGCCAGTTTAGAAGTCATATTACCCACTCCACTGTGTTATTCCACTACCACTTTATTCTCGAGTCAGTAGTATGCCACCCCACACCATTGTGTCATATCTGCCATTATGTATAATTATTGGCGTGCTTGTAATAAAATGTTGAGCACCCTCAGCTCGACCCTGTAATATGTTTTAATGCTACGGCTTTACGTATCAAGATTTTGTCTACCGATGGGAGGATTTTCCTCATCTGGACTCAAAAGATCGGTTCTCAATAATCATTTTATTGGAAAATCGGTCGTGACAAGCTTGGTATCATAGCCAGGCTGACTGTAGGAAGCCACTAGGTGCGGCGCTAATCGGTTATTAGCATAATAGAGTTTATTATTTTTGCAAATGTAGTCATTTTCGACAGTCGGCATAAATTTATGATCTGATCATTCAGAATTTTTGCCTACTTTTGTAGATGGCTGGCAGCGACTGTGAGTCGCAGATGTTCGCCAACGTGCCTGAGGGGTTCGTCAAGCTCCTATCCTTCATCGTCCAGGTCGCGATGGGGCCATAAGTGCGCCCAGTCTTCACACTCTATCAGCACAAGATCAGCGACAGTCGACCATGCACCAGGCCGCGGTGCAATTCAAGGGAGGGCGTGTTGAGTTACGCCGCTTCCGGTTCTTGCGGAGAGCCATGCCTACGGAGAGGCATGCTATGCAGATGGTTGCCCGTGAGGCGATAGCTCGTCTCCGGGATGCTCTTCCTTCAATGAAGACTCGTCGTTACCACTACCTTCCATGCCACGTGCCATACACCTGTCACTACTCATTCGCTTGCCCCAGAGAAGAAGCGAGACGAGGCTATTGAGATGCTTGTCGAGTACCTCCGAGCTCTGGAGGCAGCCTTCGACAGCCTGGTGGACGACCTTGTGGCTGCCCGCATGGACTCAGTCCATGGCTGTGCCGCCAACAGGAGGGAGCTCCTGCACACCGCACCACCGCTGACTTTCGTCTCGTCCTCGGCATCTTATTCTCCCACCTTTCTCGCCACTGCTCGTCGCCTGCCTACCACCGAGGAGTTCAACCAAGTCATTGCGCCCACTCTAGTTCGTTCTGCACCACCTATTGCGCCTACTCCTACTCGTGTCGCTCCGCCTATGGCACCCGCTCCATCAACTCAGCGCAGCGCTTCACGTCTGGAGCCTATTAGCGAGGAGGAGGTTGAGTCCCCAGCCTCACTGCGCCTCACCCTCGGCAGGCCAAGGAGATCCTTACCATCTCCGACTGGCGCTTAGCAGCCATGCGATGTACCGACTTATGCGATATGTTTATATGTACATAGGTTGTGAGAAGTAGCTTGTTTGCGCATCATGTAGGAACTGGGAGGAGTGCACTAGCCTAATAACATGTCAGGAATATGTACGCATATCCTGAGTGATGTATTGTATAATTACTGCTTGCGTGTAAGATATGTAATAGTCCTCCGTGCAAAATCGGTTATTCTCTTGAAAAATCTTGGAGCATTTAAAATTCCCTGTATTTATGAACTTATTGATTTTTGCGACTCAATTTCTTTTCTTATGAGTTTTACAAAATATATCTCCAGAGTGAAAAATGTCTCGTCCTTGGACGCGCTCCATGCCAATTCCGCAGAGGAAAATTATGGCACACCACCAAACAACAATTTCACACAGGGGCAGTCAAGTCAACAGGGCAGTGAGACAACATTTACCCAAGTATGCCGCCTTTATGAACAGAGTCAGCAACAACATCGGGAAATGATGAACCAAGTCATCAATATGGGAAATCACCGTGGACAGTATCAGCAGCAATCCAAGTTGTCTGAGATACAGAAGACGCGTCCCCCAACATTTTCTCATACTGACAAACCTCTTGAGGCCGACGACTGGCTTGAGACATGGAAAGAAAATTAATTATTGCACAGTGTTCAGACCGTGAGAAAGTACTATATGCACCGCACTATCTCACTGGAGCAGCTGCATCATGGTGGGAAAATTTCCTACACATGCACCCCAATGAAAATGAAATAACATGGAAGGAATTCAAAGAAGGTTTTCGTGGGGCGCACATTCCTAAAAGTGTTATGAAGATCAAGAATAGAGAATTTGATGACCTCAAACAAAGGACCATGACGGTGTCAGAATACAACAGCCAGTTTACTCTGTTGTCTCGCTTCATCAACGAAGAGCGTATGACTGAAAGCAAAAGATGGAAAAATTATTGGAAGGCCTGGCACCCGGCGGCTTAAATGCCAGCTGGTTGTGCACACCTTTCCAGATTTCAAAACACTGGTGGATAAGGCTATTACCTTGGAAAATGAGCGGCGCAGCTTGGAGGATTTTCATGGCGAAAAAGGGACAGACTACCCTTGCTCGCAACCACCGGAGCAAGGCGGATTTTCAGAAAAGTGGGACACCCAAAACCACGACGAATGCTTCACACCCAATCAAGAATTTTCATGCGAGGACAAGGAGTTTACGTATCGCCCAGGCGTTACTTGCTACGCTTGTGGAGAAGAAGGGCACTATGCCAAACAGTGCCCCAAGCCAAGGAACTCGACCCCAAAATCAAACAACGGTGGCAATAATTCAGCGCCCAGGCGGAACAATTTCAACCCCAATAACAATCACAGGGAGGGTCATCTAAACCACGTGACCAGAGAGGAAGCACAAAACGCCCCGGATATCGTACTTGGTACGTTCCTTGTCAACACAATACCTGCCATGGTTTTGTTTGATTCTGGAGCTTCTCGCTCATTCATTTCGAAGAGATTTGCTTTGCAAAATAATTTTTCAATGCTTCCCTTGGAAAAATCCATGATCATCAAGTCCCCTGGGATTAAGCAAGTGACTCAGAGTTACTGCCAAGGTGTGGTTATTGAATTTGAAGGATTGAAGTTTCACGCCAACCTTATTGTATTGGAAAATAAAGGACTGGATGTCATCCTAGGGATAGATTGGTTAACTACCAACAAAGGTTTTATTGACTGCTTCAACCGGACCTTAATTCTCACCCACCATCACGGGAAGACAATAAAGGTTTCAGCCAAAGAAAGACAAATATCTCGACAACCGAGGTTGAACAAAGGTGGACGTTTCTGAGTTAAGCAAAGTTCCAGTGGTGTGTGAATTTCCAGACGTATTTCCCGAAGAGCTACCAGGAATGCCACCAGACCGAGAGATAGAATTCACCATTGAGCTAGCACCCGGAACCGCTCCCATTTACAAGAAACCATACCGAATGGCACCACCCGAGTTGGTAGAATTGAAGAAGCAAATAAAAGAATTACTGGACAAAGGATATATACGAGCCAGTTCCTCACCTTGGGGTTCACCAATTTTATTTGCCAAGAAAAAGGATGGGACACTGAGATTGTGTATAGACTATCGAGCACTTAACATGGTCACAATCAAGAATAAATACCCAATGCCAAGGATAAATGATTTATTTGATCAGCTCGCTCAGGCCAAGGTCTTCTCAAAAATTGACTTAAGGTAGGGATCCCATCAATTAAAAGTACGAGCAGAGGATATCCCCAAGACAGCCTTCACCTCCAGATCACGGACTGTATGAGTTCCACAGTAATGTTGTTTGGACTAACAAACGCCCCGGCATATTTTGTTCACCTCATGAACAAAGTATTTATGAAGTTTATGGACAAGTTTGTTGTGGTATTCATCGACGATATTCTGATATACTCCAAGACACCAGAAGAGCACGCTGAACATCTCCGAATCGTACTAGGAGAACTAAGGAAACATCAATTGTACGCCAAGTTCAGCAAGTGTGAATTTTGGCTAACACAGGTAGGTTTTCTGGGCCACGTGCTGACCCAAGAAGGTATTGTCGTAGACCCGGAAAAATTCAAGGCCGTACTTGGCTGGAAACCACCAACCAGCGTAGCAGACGTCTGAAGTTTCTTGGGAATGGCAGGATACTACCGAAGATTTATTGAAGGATTCTCCACCATAGCAAAAGTCAATGGCGCAGTTACTCAAGAAAAGACAAGAAGTTTGAATGGACGGAAGCTTGCGAGAAAAGTTTCCAAGAACTAAAAAAGAAATTAACGACAGCACCAGTATTAATTGTGCCAGACATACACAAGAATTTTGAGGTGTATTGTGACGCATCCCGGAAAGGCCTCGGATGCGTATTGATGCAAGAAGGCAAGGTGGTCGCGTATGTTTCCAGACAACTTCGCAAGCATGAAGAAAATTATCCTACTCATGACCTAGAGTTGGCAACAGTCATTCATGCACTCAAGGAATGGAGACACTTTTTACTTGGAAATCGTTGTGAAATATACACGGACCATAAAAGTCTCAAGTATATTTTCACACAACCGGAACTCAATTTACGGCAACGACGCTGGTTGGAATTAGTGAAGGATTATGGTGTTGGAATCCACTACCATCCAGGAAAAGCAAATGTAGTGGCGGATGCTCTAAGTCGGAACCCTAGCCCGAACAGCGACAACCTACGAACACGAGACCTGAATTTCGGCAGGAATTTGCTAAACTCAACTTGCTGGTGGTCACCGAAGGCAGTGTGTCGAATTTAGAAATGCAGTCTACCCTGATAGAAAAGATTAAAGAGGCTCAGCATGGGCATCCCAGCATTGAAGTCATAAAACGGAAAGTGAGTTTGGGCAAGGCCTCAGAATTCGTTATCGATGAGCAGGGAATATTGTGGTACGGAGATAGACTTTGCGTACCAAATATCGAGGACCTTAAACAGCAAATCTTAGCTGAAGGACACACCGCTCCGTATTCAATCCATGCTGGAGGAACAAAAATGTACAAGGATATTCAGGAAAAAATTTGGTGGCACGGTATAAAAAGGGACATAGCCACGTTCATTGCGTGTTGTGACTCATGTCAACGCATCAAGGCCGAGCACCAGAAACCAGCCGGACTTTTACAGCCAAATAAGATACCCGAGTGGAAATGGGACGAAATTGGAATGGATTTTATTATTGGACTACCTCGGTCACGACAGAATGATGCCATATGGGTCATCAGCGATAAACTGACTAAGGTAGCACACTTCATCCCGTAAAGACAACCCACACCACTCGAGAAGCTTGCCGGGCTTTATCTTTCCCGTATAAATGCCTTACATGGAGTCCCAAGACAATAATATCGACAGAGGCACTCAATTCGTCTCCGATTTTGGGATCACTTACAACAAGATCTGGGGACTCAAGCGGCATTTAGTACCGCATACCACCCCCAGACTGATGGACAAACTGAGCGCGTACACCAAATTCTAGAAGACATGCTAAGAGCATGTGTCCTCACCTATGGAACCAGTTGGGAAGAAAGCTTGCCATACGCAGAGTTCGCATACAACAACAGTTACCAAGCCAGCCTGCAAATGGCACCATTTGAAGCTCTGTACGGGCGAAGATGCCGTAACCCGCTAAATTGGTCGAAACCGGAGACAGCCATATCTTCGCCCGGACATGCTCAAGGAGGCTGAAGATAAAGTTAAGGTAATTAGGGATCGACTCAAGGCGGCTCGGCGCCTTTTTCATTGTTAGATTACGAGGTGGATTGAACCACTCTCTCCGTTTGGATTTCGAGTCCAAAAGGCTCGGCGAAAGAGGATTTTCAGTCCTATGCCGCTGCCCGGCCGAGCAGGATTTTTCCACTTCACACCCACACAATCGGGATTTGATGAAATAGCTACTTTTTTTCTTATTTGATTCGGATACTATCAATCTACTATCCATCTTTCTCTTTAGTTTTCTCCTTTCTTTCTCCTCAACCTATCTCCATTGGATGGACCCCAGGTAATTAATGCCCTATCCTTCTACTTAAAAAACGTTACGTTAGACTTGACCAACTGTTAATACCAATACGGCAGCAATAACTACTACTAATGCATATTCATATCCCACTAGTAGACTTAGCGGTGTGACCTAGCCAGTCTATTTGTTGACAACAGACCAGTACTATCCATCAATGCCACAAAGACAATAGGCGACCTCTATTTCGTGGAAGAACTCCTTCTCAGCCCAAAGTCGACGGAAGAGTTATTACGATCAAAAACATCGAAGTCAGTTTTTAACCCGGTGAGTTTGTGTACCTACGAGTATCTCCTATGAGGGGCCTGCAACGATTCAAGATTAAGGGAAAGCTAGCACCAAGATTCATCGGACCATTCTGTATAGTGGCACGGAGAGGCATGGTAGCCTACCAGCTAGACTTCCCCGAAGAATTATCCGATGTCCACGACGTGTTCCACGTCTCGCAGTTGAGGAAGTGCCTAAGCAACCCAGAGAAGCAGGTATCCCATGAAAACATTGACGTGCAGCCAGACCTCACCTATCGGGAGCATCCAATAAAAATCTTGGAGGAGTCTGAAAGGAGGACCTGACAGAAAACCACCAAGTTTTTCAGAGTTCGATTGGAGCAATCACACCGAGAGTGAAGCAACTTGGGAAAGAGAGGATTTTCTTCGGACAGAGCACCCACACTTATTTGAGGATCAGCTGAAATCTCGGGGACGAGATTTTTCCTAAGGGGGTAGGTGTTGTGACACTCAAAAAAATTTATTTGGTTTTCAACGAAAACTTTGTTGGATTTGAAGAAGGTCATTTAAATTCTTCCAAAAACTTCTCTCTCAAAACTTTTTCCCTTGGCAAGGATTTTATTTTTGTATCTTCTTCAACCACGGTGTTTGGTTAATGAGAACCTTCCTTCATTGTTCCTCCATAAATATACTTTCTTGGAAATTATTTTCTTTTAAAAAAGAAAACCCTATGAGTTTTGGGGCTTCTTTCATTTTGAAACCAACCATGGTTTTACCATGCCTCATGTGGTAAAACCTCCCAAAACCCCTCCTTCCTCTTTGGAGCAATCTAAACTTTCTGTTCCAACAAGTCCAACCCATTTTTGGATTTTATTTCATTTATTTTATTTCCCAAAACAATTCTGTCATTTATTTTAAGCCTAGGTGATTTACAAAGCAAGTACATTATTCCCTTTGAGTTTTGATCTCAAACCAACTCCACTGAATAGTCTTTAGCACCCCCAACCTAGATCCATCAAGATCCACTCTTCCTCTTTTCAAAATTTTCAAGTTTCAACCTCTGCAAGTTTGGACCAGATTTGTCAAATTTGGTGAAATTCATATTTCCTCTTCCCCAAAAATTCTACCAAAATTCAGGCAACTCCAGATGCAATGAGAGGCCACCCCACCAAAGATCAGCTCAAGGAAAATTCCCCACATGCCAAAATCATTTCGTCGAACACTTGAGTGGCACTTTGTTCTGTACACTTTCGAAAGTTCAGAGTTTGGAGATTTGCAGTGTCTTTTTTAAATCGAGAGTTGTCATCGATCACTGGCGCTCTGGCGCGTTGCGCCTGAACCTCTCCTCCTTGACCCGAGCACCGCCGCGCTCTCTTGGGCCGGGTGCAGTGTGGGTGGCGGCGAGCATCACCAACGCCCGGCAGCCTCTGCGGTGGAAGAGCCACCCGTGGCGGCCAGCAGGAGCGAGCCAGCTTCGCCACGCCGTCCGGGCGCCGCCTAACGCCCTAGCCCTCCGCGTGGCCTCATGCATGCCAGCACACCCCCGCAGCACCGTCGCCGTGGCCCGGCAAGCACAGGGCGCGCCCTCTGCCGTCGACGGGCCCGCAGCGCCCTGTTCCGTCGAAGCCACCCAGAGAGCCTAATCCAAACTTGGTTAGCACCTAAATGGAACCGGTGAACCTCCACGTTGACGCCCAACTCCCTAAACTCCCCGACCAAGCACTACGCCGCCGTAACCATCGCCGGAGATCCCCTTTCACGGCCACTGCCTCGGATCGCCTATAAAAATGGGCCCCGAGCTCGCTCTCGAGCACGCACCACCACTGCACCCCACCAGTACCCCGCCAAGCCACTAGGAGGACCTCGAGGAGGTCTCCTCCCCCAACTCCGGCCGCCCCGATCCGCCTCGGCCACCAGCTCGATCCACTCCGGTGAGGCCATCCCCGATGCCCAAACCTCGTCAGTAGCCTCCTCGAGCACCCAGTGAGCTGACCCAAGCTTCAATTTGACCTTCGCAGCCCTCCCTGACGAGATCCAACTCCACCCGAGCCGCCGTCCGCCCGGAGCAAGGGCCACCGTCGGCGTAGTGCTCGCCGGCGACCACCACCACCACCCACCGACGCGGAAGGACACGCTGAACACGTCGGTACCGCCCGATCCCCTGCCTCGCCGTGGATCGCCCGCCGCAACCACCGCAGCTCCGGGCCGTGGCTCTGTTCTTCCCGTTTGAAATTTCAAACTGACAGGTGGGACCGCTTGTCGGCCTCTCTTCTTTTAAGCGAACCGTTTTCTGAAAACGTATTCGGGCAAAATCGCTTTCGATCTGAAGCGTTTTTGGTCTTTCTGTTCAGCCCCTGAGAAGTTTACATTTCATTACGTAAAGGTCCTGGATTAAAAACCCTTATAACTTTTAAGCGAAAAGGATTTTGATTGATTCTTTCTCTGTCCTCTTTAAAATTTTGTATAGTTTATTATCAGATTTATTTGAAAACTATTTGGAATACTTTTGTGCACCCCACAGTATTTACGATAGTACGTGTGTTTCTGTTTACCGTAGATACCAAAGGAGGTGACGAAACCGCGAACTTCACCGAGCTAGGCTCCGACTACTCCGAACCAGGCAAGCATGTTTGAACTTTTGATATGATGAGTGTCTTTGGCATGTTTGCATTAAGTAGTTCATGGCATGTTTATGAGCATCTCGATGAATGTCATATTTCATGCAAAGTTGAGGCAAGTGAGTTTCGATAATCCATAAGTTGTTGGATGTGAGTTGGCATGACCATGTGATGGCATGAGGATGGGTAAGATGGCAGTGTTGTAGCATGCTAGTCTTATGCCAGACTATTTGACTCGATGTCAACATGAATCAGTCCAGTTTCCGTCTGCTTTTCCCTACCTGTACTACCACATGTTTTCCATAAGGAATATGGCTTAGTAAGTTGCAAACCGCTTTCCTGGTACACACCAAATAGAGAGGCCGGGATGAGGGTTCCATGGCCCTGGATTAAAGCCCGTCCTCCGGTCAGGGGGCATGGGTGTTTCCGATTGGGACCGAGAGGGGGGCACCCCTTAGAGCGCGCGTATATAAATTTGATCCCATGCTATTTGAGGTTGTGATCTCCCCGTCTCAAAGTTTTTCTTGAATGTTGTCTACGGTGATTCCTGGCATCGTGATTTGGGATGGGTGTGTACTGGTTAGATGTGTTTCTACCGAAATACCGTAAACGGCACTAGTCCTCGTGACTACGGAAATCCGTTGGCTGTGGATAATTAGTACAAACTCTCTGAGTCAAAATCCTTTGAAAACAATCTTATCCATGTCTGAGTACTATGTTCAACTTATCTTGTCAGCATCAGTCTCAGTGACAAAACTCCGGTAAATTACATGAGTGTTAAGTCCGTTTGAAATGTTTATTCCTGTGGATGGACTAACCGTTTATTATTATGTGTTGAATAATTCCTATGAATATTATATCCTGTGAATTTACCAGATATGAGTTATAAGCCCTTTCTGCGATGTCGCTCAGACGTCCGACTGTGGCACACTTGTTGTTTACTTTTGATATAAGCCCTTTCTTCGATGTCGCTCAGACGTCCATTTATGCTTACACTTGTTGTTTACTTCTGATATAAGCCCTTTCTGCGATGTCGCTCAGACGTCCGACTGTGGCACGCCTGTTTTTTACGTTTAATATAAGCCCTTTCTGCGATGTCGCTCTGATGTCCGACTGTGGCACGCTTGTTATCTACTTTCGATATAAGCCCTTTCTGCGATGTCGCTCAGACGTCCGACTGTGGCATGTATGTCATTTATTTTCAATATAAGCCCTTTATGTGGTGTCGCTTAGACGCCCGATCGCGACATGATTATCTATTTTGTTTACCCTTCGAGGCGTCGCTCCAGACACCCGATCGGTTCTTAGTTATTTTGTTGAAATTTCGGGAAGACTACCTCCCAACTTCCTTTTTTCTTATCATGTTGTGCAAGTAATTATTTGACTATGCATTGTTAATAGTTCGTGACGCATTCATGCATGCATTTGTTATATCTTACGTCTGAACTGTCTTGCGAGTACTTTCAAAATACTCACCGGCTTGTTAATTTGGCCAGATGTTGTGAAAAGCGATCTCATGGATGAAGAATTCGATGGCGAGTCCGACACCTAGAGGAGTCCGATCAGTCTCGTGCGACCACTGGATTGGTCAACGTATTATATCCGCTTCCGCTACCCAAATAAATTCATCGAGCCTCACCTCGGCGCTTGATGAGCTGCCAGTTTAGAAGTCATATTACCCACTCCACCGTGTTATTCCACTACCACTTTATTCTCGAGTCGATGGTATGCCACCCCACACCATTGTGTCATATCTGCCATTATGTATAATTATTGGCGTGCTTGTAATAAAATGTTGAGCACCCTCAGCTCGACCCTGTAATATGTTTTAATGCTACGGCTTTACGTATCAAGATTTTGTCTACCAAGAAGGAGGATTTTCCTCATCTTTGGACTCAAAAGATCGGTTCTCAATAATCATTTTATTGGAAAATCGGTCGTGACACAAACCAACGACGGAGGGTACAGGACAAACCAGTGCTGCATGCGGCGTTGGGGCTTTTGCCGAGCTGCGAGGTGCTCACGACCAATCCATGGCTTGGCGCAGCCACCGGTGCGGAACGCCAAATTTGGCTGCCGCCACGAACAGTTGTCGATCCGTGACTTTTCAGCCCGCCCGGCCGCAGGAGGAAGTGGCGGAGGGCAAGCTTCGGGCGTGTGGTGGCCCTCGGCGTGATCCCGCCGGCTAGTTTGGCGGAATCATAGGCAGCGGCCCGGCTGCGGGGGATGGGGAAAGGCGCGGGGCGAGGGGGAGAGGGGCGGCGGTGGGTAGGGAAAAGTGCGAGCTGAAATGCCCCCCCCCCCTCAGCCAACCGCCACCACTATTTTCGCGGGTTGGGATGGGAATTATGCCACGCGCCGCCAAAAAAATTACGGGTCGGACGCATTTGCGGGGTCTGATCGAGCACGATTTTCGGCATGGACCCGTATTTTGGCAGTTATTTTGCGGGTCGGGGCATTATATGTGGTCTGCTAGAGATGCTCTTAGTGTAGAGAGTAAAAGGGCCCGTGCCTTGCAATGGGAGAGGAAAAAAATCTGCAATAGCCATGACCACATTTTGATGCAACACCGAGATACACTATTACCCTCAATTTCATAAAATCATGAATAAATTTGAAATCATGGACATTTTTTTAACTCAGTCTTTATCGAGTCACATCACCAGGCGCTCTCTGGCGGCGACGGTGTGCCGCCATAATCCGCCCCAATCCTGCGGGTATGTCCGACTGCTCGGCCACCCCTCTTCAACTACCGGACCTCCTCCCGCGGCATACCCGTGGGACCGCCTCCTCGCCGCCTTCCTACTACGCCGGTGTGTTTCTTGGCCTTGTGATGAGCGGGCTTGCGATCGTGGAGGCATTTCGATCGGTACCCGCCTGTCGTTCAACCGGAATAGCCCCAACCATGGCCGACGGGCTCGGCGGCCCCCCTCCCCTCCCCGCACCACGGTCTGCAACCCAACCACAACTTTCTCTTTGAGGTAATAGCATCCCAGGTCCCTATACTTGCACAACATGTGATGGTTTAGTCCTTATAGTTGCAAAAGTGGATTATTTCATCCCTGAACTTGTCATGGAGGTGCAAGTTTAGTCCTAGGCCAATCACAGCCCGCCAAGTGGATGCCAAGTGGACTAGCTAGTCAGTGTGCAACATTTTGCACTTGGGCCCCTGCCTTCTTCCCTTATCAACTCACTACAGCATAGGGATCTCGTCTGGTTCTCCTCCGATGGCCGGCGCACTCCACCGCGTCTCCTCCTACTCGTCGTCCTCACAGTCTCCGCTCGCCTCCCTCGCGCCCAGCCGTACGCCCCTTCGTGCTGGTCCTCTACGGCGAGGACTTCCTCAAGGACCCCTCTGGTGGCGCGCACCCCTCGCTGCCATCCGCCGACGATGGAACAATTTTTGAAATTCTCGAACATTTTATTTAACAAACATTTTTAAATGCATGATCATTTTTGAATCGGCAAACATTTTATGAACAAATAAACTATTCTGTAAATCACGAATAGTTTTGAATTTTTAGGATATTTTTCCATTGATCAACATTTTTGGAATTGGTGAAATTTTGTTCAATTTCATGAACTTTTTAATACACTAACTTTTTTTAAAAACATGAACATTTTTTGATTTCCTGAACATTTGTTTTCAAATTTTTACACTTTTGAATAAGCAAACTTTTTAAAAAATTCAGGGACATTTTTGGAATCCATAAACATTTTATTTTAAAATTATCATATTTTTAGTTGTCAGAACTTTTTTTAAGAATGAAATTAATTAAAGTAGAAAAAAAGTAAATGAAAAAATAAAAAATGAAATTTGAAAACAGGCACGCCGGAAATGCGCCGACCCAATTAGGCAGCGTATCTCCAACGCATAAAGCATAGTATAGGAGGTCCCTACTGCATGGGCCGGCCCAGGCGAGGATTTCCCAGTGTGAAATGTTTTATCATTTATAGGTGTTATGTGTTTCTCAAAAAATGTATTGATGGGTAATATTTTGCTACTTTGGGGACAATTTTAAATGACGTGCCGCCAGAAACAATAGCCCTTTATTACTTGGTATATAGATAGTATTTTACTGCATAAAATATTTAGAACCTTACTTTAGTTGAGTGCTAATCTGATTGTGCTTGGAAAAAGGATATTATACTTTAGTTGAGTGGTAATCTGTTTAGATCTAGTCGGCATTTGTCTATTGGTAGATTCGTATGGATTCGCCCATCTTTGTTTTTGTTAGTGTGTTTGTAAACAATGGCGGAGCTATATGCGTTGCTTTGGGGTGGCTGTGACCCTCCCAACATTGGGCCAACTTGTGAAGGAAAATTTACTTTTGATCTATGCTTCTTTTTGTCAGTGACTGTTGTTGTTTTGGTTCGTGGTTTGTCTACTAGAACAAGGTTTTCAGGGTTGGTGATAGTGATATGCCTTATACTCACTCTTCTATGGATTTTCAAAGTGCTATTGTATTATTAATAGATTGTTTTTAAAGGCTAGTAATATGTTCTAAAAATGATGATTCTAGACTTAGGATTCAGTCACCTCTTGTTCGTTTTCCTGGTCTAATTTTGCTTCTAGAATCCAAGATTCCTTCCACATGCTCCTCTGTTTTTCATCGTGCGATGCAGATCCAACTGCTCTGGAGAACGAACAGCTCTAAGATTCCCGTCTTTATCGAGTCACATCAGCCGAGGCGCTCTACGGCGGCGACGGTGTGCGCCGCCACAATCCGCCCCAATCCTGCGGGTCTGTCCGACTGCTCCGGCCACCCCCTCTTCAACTACCAGGACCTCCTCCCGCCGGCATACCCCGTGGGACCGGCCTCCTCCGCCGCCTTCCTACTACGCCGGTGTGTTTCTCCGCGGCGCGCGCTGATGAGCGGGCTCGCGGAGTACGTGGAGGCGTTTCGATCGGTACCCGCCTGTCGTTCAACCGGAATAGCCCCAGCCATGGCCGACGGGCTCGGCGGCCCCCCTCCCCTCCCCGCACCGCGGTCAGCAACCCAACCACAACTTTCACTTTGAGGTAATAGCATCCCAGGTCCTGTACTTGCACAACATGTGATGGTTTAGTCCTTATAGTTGCAAAAGTGGATTATTTCATCCCTGAACTTGTCATGGAGGTGCAAGTTTAGTCCTAGGCCAATCACAGCCCGCCAAGTGGATGCCAAGTGGACTAGCTGGTCAGCGTGCAACATTTTGCACTTCGGCCCATGCCTTCTTCCCTTATCAACTCACTACAGCATAGGGATCTCGTCTATTTCTCCTTCGATGGCCGGCGCACTCCACCGCGTCTCCTCCTACTCGTCGTCCTCACCGTCTCCGCTCCCCTCCCTCGCGCCGCCCGTCGCCCCGCCGTGCTGGTCCTCTCCTGCGAAGACTTCCTCAAGGACCCCTCTGGCGGCGCGCACCCCTCGCTGCCCTCCGCCGACGGTGGAACAATTTTTGAAATTCTCGAACATTTTATTTAACAAACATTTTTAAATGCATGATCATTTTTTGAATCGGCAAACATTTTATGAACGAATAAACTATTCTGTAAATCACGAACAGTTTTGAATTTTTAGGATATTTTTCCATTGATCAACATTTTTGGAATTGGTGAAATTTTGTTCAATTACATGAACTTTTTAATACACTAACTTTTTTTAAAAGCATGAACATTTTTGATTTCCTGAACATTTGTTTTCAAATTTTTACACTTTTGAATAAGCAAACTTTTTTAAAAATTGACGGACATTTTTGGAATCCATAAACATTTTATTTTAAAATTATCATATTTTTAGTTGTCAGAACTTTTTTTAAGACTGAAATTAATTAAAGTAGAAAAAAGTAAATGAAAAAAATAAAAAAATGAAATTTGAAAACAGGCCGCCCGGAAATGCGCCGACCCAATTGGGCGCGCCGCGTATTCTCCAACGCGCAAAGCATAGTATAGGAGGTCCCTACTGCATGGGCCGGCCCAGGCGAGGGATTTCCCCGTGTGAAATGTTTTTATCACTTATAGGTGTTATGTGTTTCTCAAAAAAACTGTATTGATGGGTAATATTTTGCTACTTTGGGGACAATTTTCGTGACGTACCGCCAGAAACAATAGCCCTTTATTACTAGGTATATAGATAGTATTTTACTGCATAAAAATATTTAGAACCTTACTTTAGTTGAGTGCTAATCTGATTGTGCTTGGAAAAAGGATATTATACTTTAGTTGAGTGGTAATCTGTTTAGATCTAGTCGGCATTTGTCTATTGGTAGATTCGTATGGATTCGGCCCATCTTTGTTTTTGTTAGTGTGTTTGTAAACAATGGCGGAGCTATGTACGTTGCTGGGGTGGCTGTGACCCTCCCAACATTGGGCCAACTTGTGAAGGAAAATTTACTTTTGATCTATGCTTCTTTTTGTCAGTGACTGTTGTTGTTTTGGTTCGTGGTTTGTCTACTAGAACAAGGTTTTCAGGGTTGGTGATAGTGATATGCCTTATACTCACTCTTCTATGGATTTTCAAAGTGCTATTGTATTATTAATAGATTGTTTTTAAAGGCTAGTAATATGTTCTAAAAATGATGATTCTAGACTTAGGATTCAGTCACCTCTTGTTCGTTTTTCCTGGTCTAATTTTGCTTCTAGAATCCAAGATTCCTTCCACATGCTCCTCTGTTTTTCATCGTGCGATGCAGATCCAACTGCTCTGGAGAACGAACAGCTCTAAGATTCCCGTGCTGTAACTGAGTCACATCAGCCGAGGCGCTCTACGGCGGCGACGGTGTGCGCCGCCGCAATCCGCCCCAATCCTGCGGGTCTGTCCGACTGCTCCGGCCACCCCCTCTTCAACTACCCGGACCTCCTCCCGCCGGCATACCCCGTGGGAACGGCCTCCTCCGCCGCCTTCCTACTACGCCTGTGTGTTTCTCCATGGCCTTGTTGATGAGCGGGCTCATGGAGTACGTGGAGGCGTTTCGATCGGTACCCGCCTGTCGTTCAACCGGAATAGCCCCAGCCATGGCCGACGGGCTCGGCGGCCCCCCTCCCCTCCCCGCACCGCGGTCAGCAACCCAACCACAACTTTCTCTTTGAGGTAATAGCATCCCAGGTCCCTGTACTTGCACAACATGTGATGGTTTAGTCCTTATAGTTGCAAAAGTGGATTATTTCATCCCTGAACTTGTCATGGAGGTGCAAGTTTAGTCCTAGGCCAATCACAGCCCGCCAAGTGGATGCCAAGTGGACTAGCTGGTCAGCGTGCAACATTTTGCACTTCGGCCCATGCCTTCTTCCCTTATCAACTCACTACAGCATAGGGATCTCGTCTGCTTCTCCTCCGATGGCCGGCGCACTCCACCGCGTCTCCTCCTACTCGTCGTCCTCACCGTCTCCGCTCGCCTCCCTCGCGCCGCAGCCGTACGCCCCTTCGTGCTGGTCCTCTCCGGCGAAGACTTCCTCAAGGACCCCTATGCGGCTCGAGGGAGGCGAGCGGAGACGGTGAGGACGACGAGTAGGATGCATTAGTACAGTTCTGAAGATGGAGCGGTGGCAGTTGGCGGCGCCGACCTCTAAGAGCACGCCGGACCGGCGAGATCCATGCCCAGCAGGCGTCCTGGATGGGTCCTCAGGTCTTAGATGTTAGGTTTGGCTGCAATGTCTGTTTAGTATTAGGCCTAGACTATGTGCGCCCCTTCATCAACTAGATAGGTGAGACAGCGGCTGTAGTCTTACTATGGTATTACTTTGTAAGGTCTTCTGAGAATAATTAATAAAATGGCCGTATGCATCACCCAGATGCAGAGGCCGGGGGTCATCCTCTTTTTCTAAAAAAACATGTCTACATATACTCGTGGTCCAGATAACCACATGTCCCTTGAACCATTGTAACGAACTGAGCTTTGTCAGTTGGTGCTAATATAGATGCCCCAAAATCAGATACCTTTGCCATGTAATTCTCATCAAGAAGGATGTTAGTGGATTTCACATCACCATGTAAAATTGGTGGGTTTGAATAGGTATGTAAAAATGCAAGCCCCTCAGCTGCCTCGTTGATGATCCTTAGAAGAGAACTGAAAGAGAGGTGCGGTTTCCAGCTATTGCCATGAATAAGATCAAAAAATGTTCCTTTTGCGATGAACTCATATACTAGCATGGGGACCTCCACCTCAAGGCAACACCCCAATAGCTTGACAATGTTCTTGTGATTGATCAGGAAAGAATCAATATTTCTTTGCCGAATTCCTTCTTCTACCTATCATCAACCAATGCACACCTTTTAATTGCCACTGGAATGATATCCTTAATTATTCCCTTGTACACAGTGCCATGGCCTCTATGTCCAAGAATCTGGCTTTTGTCAAATTTATTTGTTGCTTGTTCGATTCTGCTTCACTAAACACTTGTAAATGAAAGTCCCTGATCTGATTTCATCTTCTCAAACAATAGCATCCCTCTGTGCTGCTGAAAATACTATTTTTGACGTTAGCAAGCTTTCTTCTCTCAAATATTGCATGTATGCAGAAGATGATAATCACCCGAGCGACAAGCGCTGATGCTAGTGCCTGCAAAAATCAACATGAAAGGTGTTTCTGTTAGTCAAATTGATGCCACAGTGTACATACTAAAAGCATGGTAAAGTTTACTTACTCTGGTAAAATTGGCTAAAGGATTGTGATGAGATATGGTTATACCTTCTTAAAAATGCACGGATGCTTTTATTTTCAAGTTTCACCATTTCATTTCTTTATTTTAAAGCTTCCTCAGATAGACTTGTTGCGTGCCCAACACAAGGAAACGCACCACTGTGTGCTTTGCCCATTGAGCCCTCTTTTACTAAAGGTGATTAATATATATACCAGTTGGCCATTGTTTTCTACACCAGAATTAAGAAAATGCTGGAAACATCTAGTGGTTTACCTATGATTAGGGTGTTGTGCAGGTTACAAGATTTTGTTTCCATTACAAACTTTCTGCACAGAGAACATGAACAGCGATACCCTCCTATAGTGTTGTGGCATGTTGCAGACTTGGGCATATACTTGAATTCTTCTCACATTCATTGGCATCTGCAACAATAAAGAACCAAATTATTCGGGCCCAAGTGATTGATTGAATAGGCATATGAGTACGGAGTACCAACAAATACTAATTTTGAAATGGCATAATGAGTGTAACGTGTGCCATTCTTCCACCAAACTAAACATAAATTACATTGAAGAGAGAGAGAGAGAGAAAATAAGTTAAATATTCTAACTAGATGTAAGCTAGATGGGGGAAAAAGAAGCAAAACAGATTGTAAACTCAAGTGTTTCCAGCCATCAATATCGGGGCAGACAGTAAGTAACGATATTTTCCTTACAAACTATCAACATGAAAGGATGATGTGCACCTGTATTACTCATAAAATGATTGTGCATGATCTAAAGATGCACAGGGAGCAAAGAACTGACTTGCCTCTGCATCCGTCAAAGAGGTAAGGGTTCCCTTCATATCCGTCGGCGCAGTTGCATATATAACCTGGCTCGTTGGTTGAGTCCACACACATGCTATTCCTGCTATGGCACGCGTAAGAAGGCATGTCTCTGGCCATTTCACACGTTGCATTTCCAAATCGCCCAGTCCAGCACCAGCGGCTTCTGCCCATTTTCGGTATCATTGAACCTTGTAGTGGTTATGTACTCGGAGCTGAAACTAAATGTCTGTCTCTCCACTATGGTAGCATAGCTACATGGGTTGAAAAGCATACTATTGGAATCATTGTAAACATCAAAGAAGCTGAACCTATAGCTCCTTAAACCCTTTGGTATATCATTTTGGCAGCAGCCTGCACCAACACAAGAACTGTTTGTCAGGGCTACCAGGCTCTCACACACCGCTGCGCATGCTGTCGTGTATCTTGTAGTGCTTCTGAAGTCATTCATGTATGCGAGTGTGTTGCAGCCAATAACTATGAGCATGTTGTGTACATGGGAGAAGCGGTACGGACTTCCCGAGAAGTCAAGGGACCAAGCATTCTGTTCCATTGATCTTATACTTGTATTGTAGCAGTACGTTGAAACGGACGTGGAAACTTGGATTTGACCATGGGGCACCGAGATGTCTAGAACCTCCACGTTCTCAATGACCATGAACGGCTTGGCAATTCCATCGGCAGTCCTTGGGCAAATGATCTCGAAGCCTTCAATAGCACAGCCAGCACCAATGCCGAATGGGTAAGGGATGTCGACGTCACCACATCGCGTTCGGCATCCGGGGTCAGGCTGCGTTGATGTAGAGGCTAGGTGCAACATGACTGCAACAACTACCAGTAGCTCGAGCGCCATGTCACTTGACTGAAAATGGAGTTGCCAAGAAGATTCTGCTGCACAGCACTACAGGAAAAAGAGAAAAAAAATAGTGAGCAAACTAATGGCCATTCAATTCAACTCTAAAAGTTGTAGGCAACACTTCCGGTGTACTTTTCATTTTTCTGCTGTCGAAATATACCTGAAAATTTTAGCATGGTTGAACAAATTTTAACAATGATTTGTAAATGTTGTGAAAATTTCAGTTGAGCTTGCAATCGTAATATATAAATGACAAAAAAATTATTAATGCTAAGATGGCCTTTTCATCTTTTGTTTTACTGTATGCATGTCTAGATTTGATTTATGCAAGAAAATGTTTCTTGCCTTTGGATTTCTGGCACTGAATTAACATGCATGACTGTATATGCCTTGCATAAATATGAAGACCGTGTTTCTAAGTTGTAAGGTTTTGATTGTTTGCATAGTAAATAGTCTTTTTTACTTCTTTAAATACAGACAATCATTTGCCTAAAGATTTTGCTGTTGTCCAGGCCATCTTGAAGAATGAAGACTTTGGTGATGCATCCGGCCGGTCTGTGAACTTAACATTGCGAAGAGTGTGGCTTATCCTATCTCCTATGCAGGGTGATTTTGGTGGAGTGCAAGCTATTTGCCTTGCTGGTATCTGGTTATGCCTCTAAGGTTCAGAAAGCCGAGGAGAGCCGAGCTACATCCTATTGTGCTTGACAAGGCTGCCGCAAGCTCTCGCCATGGAAAGGGCACCTTCTCAACAGGACTGGAAGACTGGTGGTGAATTATTAGCTCGGTGGTCACTGCAACTGCTACCTATTTTCTAGCTGCCTTCCTGGACAAATGGATGATGAATAAAAAACAGACAAGCTCAGAAGGAATTTTCTCTCGGGAGCTGATGACTAAAGAGACCATGGAAGGGCACCCAGACTCCATGCGATGAGGTGGATTTCTGGAAGCACCCAGACTGCATGCGGTGATGTGGATTTTTTGTGTTGGAAATCTTGAGGCTGGTACGGAACAAAAAGTTGTCGGTTAAGGATGCTTTTCTTTAATGGGCGGTAGATGTGAGGGTTGCAGCGGATCGGTGCCGAGGTGCAGCTAGGAACAATTCATGCTTCTTTGTGAGAAATTGCTGCCGATGAGGCTGACCAACGCCAGGCTCGATTTCAGAATTCCAACGCTAGAGTGAGCTCAATTTTTCCTCGGCTTCCCCAAACCGGGATGGTGGAGGATTTGCTCGAGCAACAGCTTCGCCGAGGCGAGGAGAAAAGATTACTCCGTGCGCATACACTGCCTGGCGCCTGTGGAAGAGCGAAACAGGAGGATGTAGTTGCGGTGGTCTTGGCAGGTTTCGTTAGCTAAACTGCAAACAGCACACACTACCAGACTTGCCTAGCAGCATCGTCGAGAAAGGAGAAATCGTTTAATTTCGAACAAGAAGTACATGTGTATGTAGCGATCCAGTGCGCTTCCAACTGAAGAGGACCGCAGCGGTATGCAACAGCTCTGCTCATGAACTCATCTTCGACAGAATGGTCCGTGTTTCAACTCCCTTTTATTTCCCCTCCGACAGAAAAAGAGAAAGGAATAGGGCCATTTTTCTACTGGCCTCTTCAGAGTGGAGACTTGGCCAAATTCCATCCGCCTGTTTCGTTTGCCGGGCGGCCAAATGGCAACAGCTCCCCTCACTTGTCTCCATGGAGGTAACCACCGAAGCAGGATCCAACGCTGTCCATGGAAATTAGGACTTGTATAATGGCAGGGGCGTGTGCTCATCTGCTGGCGACAGCTCTGTCAACACTTGAATATAAACATGTAGAGGTAACTACACTCCAAACACATATACTACATCATAAACACGGGACCCCAACACTGTCGACACTATGTATGCTGTTGCTGATGCAAGATTAGTAATCAAGCTTCTTCTTTTGCATTTTCTCTCTCTGGAAAGATCCGTATATGAGGCATTTTTAAACCTTAGGTGAATGATGGGTTATTGGGTCAACAACCTTGCAACTCCGGTGAGCCCATCGGCCTGCCCTGCCTCCGGTGGCCCTTGTAGATGCGGGAGGTGTGGTGGACGTGGATCCTCGCCCGTGGGTGGGGAGATAGTTCATAGAGGCGTATGTCGACAACATTTCACGGTGATTGTGTCGCCATTCGGAATAAGGTGCCCTCGACCTTTTCCTCGTCCCGGCGGCACCCCAGTGGGCTTTGTGGTGGCGGATTTGGTTCTCCAGATCTTCTGCACCTTTGTACAGCAGTTTGTCGCTGTCATCCGTTGTTTGTCCTATTTATGTACTACTCTCCCTGTTTCTAAATGTAAGACTTTTATGGATGTATATAGACATATTTTAGATGATAGATTCACTCATTTTGCTTCATATATAGTCCGCATTGAAATCTCTAAAAGACTTGTATTTAGAAAGCGGAGGGAGTATTTCTATGCTACATCCTCTCAACTAGGACATCATAATAGATCATACGATGAATGTTTCATTTAGGAGGAAATCCAAATTGTCATATCTTATAATAATAGATCCAATTCATCATTCAATTGTATTATATTTTCAGAAGGATAATGTAACAGAAATCACATAGCATATACGCACTGCCAAAACCTATGCTCGGGTCGATGACGGAAATATGCAAATAAATTCAAATTCATGGTTTCAAAAATGTTTGTGAATATGGAAAAATTGTTCACAACTTTAATAAAATGTTCATTAGTTTATAAAAATCTTTGAATCTGGAAAAATGTTCGCGACTTTTAAAAAATGTTCACGAGCGATGCATTTTGAAAAAGTTCGCGAACAATGAATATGGAAAAATAATGCTTGCGACCTTAAGAAAATGTTTGCGAACAATAAATTCTATCAGAAAATAAAATATGTTCACGAACAATAAATTTGAAAATATGTTCGCGGACAACAAAATAGTTCGCGAATATGAAATAAATATTCGCAGCTTTAAAAAAGTATTCACGAACAATAAATTTAAAAATACATCGCGAACCACAAATATTGTTTGCGAATATGTTAAAAATGTTCATGAATGAATAATTTGAAAAAATAATGTGGACAATGAATTTGAAAAAAAATATTCAAGATTTAAAAAACATTGGCGAATGATAAATTTTAAAAGAAAAGAAAATATGTTCGCAAACCACCAATATTTGTTTGTGAATAAATTTCAAAATATGTACAAGAACCACAAACAATGTCCGCAAATATGGAAAACATGTTTGCGAATGATGAAATTGAAAAAAACTTTGCGCAAATTTCATAAATGTTCATTATTTTCTAAAAAAGTTATTTTTAATTTTTTGTGAATTTAAAAATGTTCACGGATTTACAAAGATGTTCAAAGTTAAGAAAATGTTCATGAATTTGATAATATGTTTATTAATTTACAAAATGTTCATTAATTTAAATGTTCAAGATTTTAAAAATGTTCGCGAATAGTGAAAAAATAGTCACAACTTTAAAAAATGTCCATGACGAGAATTTTGAAAATGTGTTCGCGAACCACAATTTAATGAACATTTTAAAGTCGCAAACAAGAATTTCGAAAAAGTGTTCCCTGGAATTTATTTGCATATTTCTATGACCGACATTACCTTGTGGGGCCCATGTCCGACGTGTCACAGGTCAACGGCGCCAGCTGGCCGGTCCAGCATGATCGGATGGATTTTGGACCTGAATGACGCACTTACTGCACAGATTTTCATAGTTCCTTCTGTTAGTGCATGTTCTCCCTCTAGCTCCTCTGCTGACTGATGACTTAGGACCTTCCCCTTTTTGTGCATATGTTTGTGTCTGCTCATAGATCAGAATGATGCCATGTTTAGTGGTAGCATAACTAAATACATCATGTTTCATGTGCTTCATTGAGGCTCTTTTGTTTTTCTTCTACCATTTGCTCCATTTTGCATTTGATTATTTTCATGGTTATGGATGTATCAAGTCCTAGTTTGATTTGTAGGTTGTTCCCTCTCATTTGATTTACACTTTCTTTATTTATATGTATTTATAGCTATGCCATTTGCCCATTTCACATTGTATATGATATTTGGTACCTAGTGAAATAATGACTACTACAGTACTTGAAGAGCATGCTTTCAGTAAATACTACACCCTCTGGTCCTAAATGTAAGACGTTTTTGCAGTTGGAACTACAAAAACGTCTTACATTTAGGAACAGAAGTAGTACTATTTATCATTTTGCTTGCAGTTATTGCAGTTTTATGGATGATTGTTCTAATGCTAACTGGTTTGCTTAAATATTTTCTCAGAATATCTGTCAATGCTTGTCTAACTGGCATATGTAACTGCCAGTTATCACTATTTGTAGTAGCTATGTTTTGTGGGCAGTATATTTTCTCCACATTTGGTCATGTTAAATGTCCAATACTTTGTATTAAATGCATGGTCAAAATGGCCAGATTCACCATAAATGTTACTTTCATCATGAACTGCATCTTTACTAACATTTATCATTAAAAGTGTTGGCCAAAGTATTGTTTTGATGCTGTACAGATTTAGAAAAAATGACATATTATAGAATATAGATCGAAGGAAGTGTATCTACTAATAAGATGATGCACGTTGCACGGTCCCTTATTCAGGCTTCTACTGGTGTATCTACTGATAAGAAAAGTACGACTATGAGCTGGAAACCAGACGTTTCTCCTTTTCTACCCCATGACCCCTCATATGCATATCAAAACAAAACAAAAAAAATTGAATGATTTGATAAGCTAGCGTGTTCAGAATTGGCCTCTGATGGGGTTCTTTAAACAACACACTGTTATACAAATCACCTATTGGTTCTCTATGTTTGTATTGCTGAAATTGTGTTAATGCTGAGAGGATCCAAATTTGGAGGTTCTGGTAGAAGTCCACAATAATAATGAAGCCAACGTTTACTGTTTGGGTTGTGCATAAATTGGGTGATATAACTTTAATAGCTTTCGGATGAATGACTTGTATAGATTGGTTTGACTGATGAAATTGATTGCTCTGCAGGAGTCTGGAATTACATTCCGGTGGCAGATGCAGATATGGCTTTTCTGCTGTAGGTTCTTCCAGTTTATATGCTATGCAGGTCTTCTGTAGACATTAGTCAACTGGCATGAAGACACCATGACTTATTTGGATTAATGATTGGCGTTGGCCCTGTCTATTAATCTCCCGTTACATTTATGCTTGCAAGCGCTGAGGCAAGCTAAAGTCTTATGTCCTGTGTTGTGTCTGGTCGACATTGCAACTTCTAACCTCTGCTTAAGCTTTGTCCCGAGATGTTCCCTTTTTTTTTTCGGGCGTGCGTGCATGCGCTTGGGTTTGTGTTTTAAATTTGTATGTCGAAAAGATAGCAATGCTGCGGTGATGCTATTATGAGTTGAGTTTGTACCATGATGGACAGACACGGTTATCAGAATCTCATTACTCTTGGTCTTGGAGAATGTAAAGAGGCATCCCTTTGTGTTGTTGCCAGAATGCCCAGGATGAGCTGTGCTGGATTGTTGTCAGGCTCAGGATGCCGAAAGTTCGTGTTCTGTTTCTTTTACATGAATTATTTCGTTTGAATTACATCCAGAAGGTTTTAAGCTGTCTGGAAGTAGTACTGTTTACCCTCTGCACCTCTATAGCTGAATAATCCCTTACCGTGCCCGTGTTCCATTCTCCTAGCCCGTAATTATGAAGCTGTTGCATGTATTGATGCAGAAACAAAATCGAATGCCTTCAACAACAGCAACAAATCGAATGCAGCCAAATCTTTCTCAGGTTTGTGGTGTGAAAAGTTAAATTGTCTGCAAGAATATTTTGTGGTTGCCATGTTTGTCTGCAGGACTTCTGAAGTATCTTGCTTATCACCTTCCAACTATTCCCTGTCCAATCTTGACGCCACCGTCATTTCTTAGTTTCAGAACGTACAAGATGGAAATATGCGAACTAACAGGGTCATGAGCATCCCCGCAGGGATGGAGGATTATAATTGCCTGAAAAGTATTTAGTACTCCTACTAGCAGAAGTTCAGAAGCAACAGCATGTGGCAGGCATTCACAAGATCAATTGCACACAGCCATAGATATATAGAACAAGAGAATTGTTACCAAGATTCAAAGGAGTGCATCTTCAGTAGTATTTATCACAGAAATCAGAGATACAGTGGCACTCTTGCTCAACGAATCTGACGAAAGGACAACTACCTACAGACGACCAGGCATTACAAACTGACTAGTCATCTTGTCCATGAGTAATGGAACAGAGCAGCAAGACTGGCTAAGCTATGGGGATGTGGACGGCTACTCCTTGGTGGCTGCGGTCTTCTTCTTGGGGGACTTGGTGGCGGCCTTCTTCTTGGGCGACTTGGCCTCCTTCTCGGCGGCGGCGGGGACTTCTTGGGGAGCAGCACGGAGTTGATGTTGGGGATGACGCCGCCGTGGGCGATGGTGACGCCGGCGAGCAGCCTGCCCAGCTCCTGGTCGTTGCGGACGGCCAGCAGCAGGTGGCGCGGGATGATGCGCGTCTTCTTGTTGTCTTTGGCCGCGTTGCCGGCCAGCTCCAGGACCTGCGATTCATTTTAACCAAGAACGGAATCGGTCATCTGTCCAACACAAGAAGAACAGAGCAGAGCAGACGCTCGAGGTGGGAGAAGATCTGAGGTTACCTCGGCGGCGAGGTACTCGAGGACGGCGGCGAGGTAGACGGGGGCGCCGGAGCCGACGCGCTGCGCGTAGCGGCCCTTCTTGAGGTAGCGCCCGATGCGGCCCACGGGGAACTGGAGTCCGGCCTTCACGGAGCGGGTCACCGCCTTCTTCCTGTCGCCGCCCTTCCTTCCGGTCATCTTATTCTTGCTGCTTCTCCGGCGACGAGGTGTCCCTCTCGAGGTGTGGAGCTGGCGGCGGTGGTGCTGGATTGGAGGAATGCTCTGGGTTTGGTAGGTTGGGACAGCGGCGAGGGGCGCGGCTTTTATTGAAGACGGGAGCTTCGCTCGAGGGGGGATCGATCCGTGGGATCACCGGATGGACCAATCACAGCGCAGGATTTGCATCATCAACTTCGTTTGGACGTCCATGAGGGCAAAGGGGGCTTGAAATTGAATTGGGTTCAAAACTAAACGGGTCCCTGTATTCAAATGGGCTTGAGTTCTAATTTTGTTGTTTGGTTGTACTCTCTCCGTTCGTAAATACTCCCTCTGTCCCGAAATACTTGTCGAAAAAATGGATAAAATTGAATGTATCTATAACTAAAATACGTCTAGATTCATCCTTTTCTCCGACAAGTATTTTTGGACGGAGGGAGTATTTGTCTTTCTAGAGATTTCAACAAATGACTACATACGGAGCAAAATGAGTGATTGTACACTTTAAAATATGTCTATATACATCCGTATGTACTGGTCCATCTGAAATCTCTAAAAAGACAAATATATAGAAACGTAGGAAGTAGATACTAGATGGAATTTAAGTGGGTACCCATACCAATTTCTATCCTGAAATCTAATGATCTAATTAGCCGTACTCCCTCCTTCCATTTATATAGCACTACAGGAATCCAGTATTTTGCCGTCCGCCACGGCGGACGGCAAAGGCACGGACGACGAAGAGCTTTCTTGCCGTCAAGTGACGACAAAGAGGGACGGTAAAGACAGGGTCGGCAAACAGGTCCTTTGCCGTCTGCTTTTTATGGCGGACGGCAAAGAGTCCTTTGCCTATAGCGACGGATGGCAAGAGGAGGGACGGCAAAATACTGGACGTCCGCCAGCGTTAGTCCGTTAGGCGGCTAACAGCGGCCTTTGCCGTCCGCCAGCCGACGGCAAATTTGAGCGCCTCTTTGCCGTCCGCCAGTTGAGGTCAGCAATGCGTCAGCGCCCGTTATTTTTTGTCGTCTGCCACGGCTGACGGCAAAGGCAAAGTCTTTGCCATCAGCTTAGCTTTGTCGTCCGCCATGGTAGGCAAATTTGCCAAATGGCCCATCTCTCGGGAAGCACAGGTGGGCGCCACGTGCCCCCTTTGCCGTCTGACACCGACGGCAAAGGGTCTTTTGCCGTCACGGACGGCAAAGAGCCCCTGCCTCTTTTTATTCTGGTTTTCTTATATCCAACAATTATCACAGCAAATATATCACAGGACTCTTTCACAATAAATATCCAGCACATATATATCCAACATAATAAATATCCAGCACATATATATCCATCCATACATACATAGTAGGTTGCACATAGTTCCATCGATCCATACATATTACAATATGCAAAGTTTCATCATAGCAATCTAGTTTCATCATAGCAAGTTAATTCCATCATAGCAAGCGAAGCAGAATACAAGAAGTGCATCAAAGGAAAACACAAGCAATCCATCATAGGAAGTCAAGCTTCCGTGAAGTGAATGAAACATGCAAAATGACAAATAAGAAAGTTAGAAAAAGAAGACTAGAAGAAGAATTAGACTAGAAGAAAAAGAATAGAAGAAGAAGAAGACTAGAAGAAGAAGTATATGCCATTTATTAGCTAACTTAGGTGAACTGGATCATTTATGAGCTAAATTAGTTGAAATGGATCGTTTATGAGCTAAATTAGGTGAAATGGATCGTTTATTAGCTAACCTAGGTGAAATGGATCGTTTATGAGCTATCTTAGGTGAAATGGATCGTTTATGAGCTAAGTTAGGTGAAATGGATCGTTTATGAGCTAACCTAGGTGAAATGGGTTGTTTATGAGCTAACCTAGGTGAAATGGGTCGTTTATGAGCTAACCTAGGTGAAATGGGTCGTTTATGAGCTAACCTAGGTGAAATGGGTCGTTTATGAGCTAACCTAGGTGAAATGGGTCGTTTATGAGCTAACCTAGGTGAAATGGGTCGTTTATGAGCTAACCTAGGTGAAATGGGTCGTTTATGAGCTAACCTAGGTGAAATGGATCATTTTGGAGCTAAGTTAGGTGAAATGGATCGTTTATGAGCTAACCTAGGTGAAATGGATCGTTTATGAGCTAACCTAGGTGAAATGGGTCGTTTATGAGCTAACCTAGGTGAAATAGGCCGTTTATGAGCTAACCTAGGTGAAATGGGTCGTTTATGAGTTAACCTAGGTGAAATGGGTCGTTTATGAGCTAACCTAGGTGAAATGGGTCGTTTATGAGCTAACCTAGGTGAAATGGATCATTTTGGAGCTAACTTAGTTGAAATGGGTCGTTTATGAGCTAACTAAGGTGAAATGCCACGTTTTTTAGCTAACTAAGGTTAAATGGATCGTTTTTTTAGCTAACTTAGGTGAAATGGGTCATTTTGGAGCTAACCTAGGTGAAATGGGTCATTTTGGAGCTAATCTAGGTGAAATGGGTCATTTTAAAGCTAACGTAGGTAAAATTGATCATTTAGGAGCTAATCTACATAAAATGGGTCATTTTAGAGCTAACTTGGATAAATTGGATCACTCGTAAGCTAACTAAGGTAAAATGAGTCATTTTAGAGCCAACTTAGGTAAAATGGATCGTTTATGAGCTAACTAAGCTAATTATGCAATTTTTGACATAAGTAAGCTAAGTACATATCGTTTAGAGCTAACTTAGGTAAAATGGATGGTTTATGAGGTCGATAAGCTTATTAAGTCATTTTGGAGGAAAAGAAACTAACTCTAGGTCATTATGGTAAGCATATTGGAGGAAATAAAGCTAAGTCTAGGTCTTTATGCATTTGTTAAGCAAAACACTAGAGAAACTTACCGTGATCAGGGAGGTGTAGGAGCGGGCTGGCTCGTGCCGGTAGCTGGAGAAGGATCGTGCGATGCGTTTCTGGAGTTAAGTTGCACCAAAGATCATTTCCAATGTCTCATTAGCATTATGACACTCAAGTGTTAAGACTAGCAAGTAATGTCCATTCAAATTAAACTCACCGTGCTCCCACGAGCAATCACTGGCATCGGCGGAGCGGTCTGACCGGACTTCTCACACACAGACTGCACATTTGGTTTTCACAACAGAGTCATACTAGTTAGTAATGAGACTCAAATGTTAAGACTAGCAAGTAATCTGCAGAAGAAACTTACCACAAGGAGCTCGTACATGGCCCTTGCATGCATGTCATTCCGTGCCCTCTCCTCCTCCAACATCTTTGTCGTCCTCTCCTCCAACTCCTGCTGCCTCTCCGCCGCCTCCGGAAGTTTCTCCGTTCTATCTCTCTCACTCTGTATAGCAGCCTGCAACACCATTCACATGACCATTTGTAATCATTGATGGAAGCGCACACAATGTAATGGAGAATGATAGCTAAGTATGTATAACTAACCTTGAAGGCGAGTTGGACTGGCCGTTCACGAGGCCTTATCTCAGGAGCGGAGCTCGACTGGCGCGCCTTGGTCTCCGGGAGAGTGCTAGGACAACGGATAAGTCCATCTCCCATGGCTATGGAGCCATGGGACCTCCACTCACCAGATATCATCAGCAGCTCTGTATCAATGGGACCACAGCTCAAGTTAAAGTCCTCCCTTTCCTCGCCTTCCCCGATCTCTATATTGCACGAGCTTGTCGTGGGCGGAGATGTTGGTGAAGTTCTTTGGATCATCGAGGTCGACGCCAGAGAATGCCTTGACTTTCTTGTAAGGGCGGTGTGGGCCATGGCATACAGGTCGTACACCTCCGACACCTTATCCGCCTTATTGTAGCGTGCCTGAAAGAGAGAAACAAAGTAAATTAGTAATTAAAGGGCTAAAGTTAGCATGATGAATGAATTGCATGAATCATGAAGCAAACCACATACCCAGTTCCGCCCGTACTGAAATAAGTTGGAGCTGCCTTGGTGGTGTGGCACACCTTCCATTTGGGCACGTTTGTCCTTGGCCTTGTTGTGGGTGGCCCGCCATTCTTTTGATCACCACGCATTGACCAACACCTCCCAACAATCCATCCGATCCGACCACCATCTCGGAGGGGCCTAAGTTAGCAAATAGAAACTTCAGCGCTACGGCTATGAATTACTAAATGAAGGAAGTAAGTACAAGGCCTTAAGAATTACCTTCATGTACTGCTCCTTACTCAAGAACTTATCGCGGCACTCCTGCTTGAGCTTCTTGATACCACGCCCGGCGTAGTAGTCTCGAACAGCCTGCACCGAACCTCATGTCGTAAGTTACGAAGTAGGCGCTTGCACTCCTTGGCGATAACATCTGCCGCCTCCTCCTCGTATCCCTCCTCACACCTGTAGAATGTTTGCAATCAAATGAGGCAATATTGATTAGTACAATTAATAACTAGGTAGTTGAAGATTTTTAATTGTGTAAAGGAGAAATTACCCAGAACTTTCTGATCACCACGTCTGCCCTCGTCTTGCACAAGACACCGTTTTGGGGTGATGTCGGATTCACCGTCGCTGTCTACTTCAATGTTTTGGGGTGAAGTATAGCGGTTCTTGAAATACTTTTTGGAAAGACGTGTCTCTTGGAAGAATTCTCCTTCATATGTGTCTGGGTTAATGTGAGGTTCATAATCCTCTTCCTTTGGGGGAGAAAGTCTAGCACGTGGCGGCACTTCATAAACGACATCCCAACCTTTCAAATTTGGATTAGTTTGGCAGGCCCACGGTAGATAGAATACTTGGGTCGCCTGTTGAGCCGTAATATAGACATCAGGAACATCTAAATGGGTGCTTTGGTTGATTTCAACTAGCCCTATATGTTCATGAGTCCTTCTAGTCCCCTTCGGCTGAAACCAATAACATTTAAAGACTACACATTCGGTGGGTTTTCACTAGGGATGGCAATGGGTACCCATTACTCGTGTACCCGCCGGGTAAAAACCCTATTAGGGCAAGGGTATAGGATAAAAAATTACCCATGAATAAATAAATGAAAAAATATTAAACCCGTCGGGTAGAATGGGTACGGGTATGGGATAGCATAACCCATACCCATGTACCCATATACCCATGTAGAATCTGTTAAGTGGTCCTTACTATTCATTTATACTATAATCTAACTTCCCACAAAACAAGTCTATGTTTTACTAAAAAAAGCGTTTATGTGAAAAGAAAAAAGTCTATGTAGCCCACGTACGCACATACATGTACATGTAGCCCATGTACGCATGTACTATATATGGAATGATAGAAGGAATTCCATATATCTCTTTTTCTCTGCATGATTAACGTGATTACGCTAAGGTGAATAATGAAACGTGATCATGTCCCATATTCAGGGAGGCGAAGCTTGATATCCTCCTCATCTCCTCGTCTCGCGTCGCCTCCTCGGCCATCGCTAGTCGCCGCCGCCAACGCGTCCAGCTGCTCACTGCCTCGCCGTCGCCAGCGCTTCGAACCACTCGGGTGCCATGGACCTTGGGATGAAGACCAGAGCTTGCGCGAGGTCGACGAAGGTGAGAAGGAGACGCAACTCACGTTCACGCGGACTGTGTCAGATGGCGGCGACCACCATAGCCAGGAGCATGGCACGAGATGGTGCCATCCATCTCCGTCCGCATGTTGTTCATGCCGCCAGCAGTCGTCAGATCTGGTGAGTCTCATTTTCGTGTATGACTTTATGAATATAAGCATTGATCTTCTAGTTTTTTTTGTATATAGATGACGTGATGCATTCACAGATGATACGTAGATGTATAGATGATGTGATGATATGATGCTTTTCCGTGCATATAAGCATTGATTTCTGTCTATACATCTGCTGTGATGAACACGATTATTTTCTTTATACATGATACGTAGATATGTTGCGATGCATATATCTGAACTTGATTTCAGTGCTCATGGTGCATATAGGCGCTGATTTCTGCCTATACATGATGTATATAGCTGCTACGATGAATACAATTTTTTTATAATAAATGATACGTAGAGATGTTATGATGATATGTTGTCGTTTATGACTATTTTTTTGCTCAAGTTGATGTATGCACACATGGGTATTTTTACCCGTGGGTACCCATTACCCTGTCGGGTGATGGGTATAGGGAAAAATCAAACCCGTTGACGGATATGGGTACGGGTGATGGGTAAGCTCAAGGGGGATGGGTAAGGGTATGGGATATGTCTACCCGTACCCAAACCCGGTGGGTGCCATCCCTAGTTTTCACCATAGAACAGAAGTTCATAAATTGCTTCAACTCTCCCATAATACTCGGTACCTCCTTCGCCGATAGCAGATACACAACAATTTGTAGACTTTCGGTCGGTCATAGATAGCTCTTTGCCATAGGTACGAAAGCGATACCCGTTGATGTCGTACTTGTCAAATGAACGGACCTTATAGTCAAAACCATTAGCGACTTGTCTCAATTCGGCGTCCATAGACTCTGAATTAGCCTACAAATTTAATATGAAAGGATTGTTGCATTACGCACAAATTAGCGAATGAAATGAAATTGTCTAATATAAATTACCGTTTGTTTGAACCAAGAGATGAAACCGGGATAGCCGCCTCCTTGCTTTGCGAGAAGCTCATACTCTTCGACGGAATCCTTTTGGATCTCCGCTCCATACGAGAATGGCGACATATCGACTGTATGACATATTCAGGAATAAGAGCAGTTCAAAGGAAATAGAAGTTGCGAAACAATGTACCGAGAACTTACTCGATGTACGGCCACACTTCTATCAAGGTTGTTGAAGATATACAATGAAATGGTCCGCCATTCTTCGTTATCCAAAGATACTGGATGTGAAACACTAGCTGGTGCGAGATTCCCTTTAAATAGGCTGAGGTTGGATCCACCCTTTTTAGGGTCGTCAGCATTGTACCGAGGCTTCAGATTATGCAAATGACGATTTTTGGCTTCGTAGTGTGCTGTTACGAAGTTTGCCGCCTCCTCTGTGATGAATGCCTCAGCCATCGATGCTTCAATTCTACGTTTATTTTTACATTTTTCTCGAAGCGTCTTCTGCATCTCTCAGTTGGGTAGCACCAACGATTTTGCACGGGCCCCCCCAATCTTGCCTCGGTCGGGAGATGCAAAATCAAATGCTGCATTGGATTAAAGAAGCCCGGTGGAAAGATCTTCTCTAACTTGCATATCAACTCCGGCGCCAACTCTTCCATTTCTTCTAGCACGTTGGGCGATAATTCTTTCGCACAAAGAACACGGAAGAAATAGCTGAGTTCTGCCAGTACTAGCCATTTGTAACACCCCGGATGTAACTTTCCATATTTGTAACTCCAACTCTTGCCATTTTCGGCATTGTGATATGATATTCCCTCCGTGGTTGGGTTTTCTTCATTTTGCATTTTGTCCATGTCTTGCATTTTACATCATGTCATCATGTGCATCGCATTTGCATACGTGTTCGTCTCATGATTCCGAGCATTTTTCCCGTTGTCCGCTTTTGCAATCCGGCACTCCTATCTCCCCCGACGGTCCCTTTTACATTTTCCGTGTTCGGGTATTAAAACTTCTCGAAATGTACCGAGGTTTGTCTAGTGGCCTTGGTATACCACCCGTAGACCACCGGTCAAGTTTCGGGTCTTTTGGAGCTCGTTTGGTACTACAACGGTTAACCGCACTCTCTCAAAGGACTCTTTTAAGTTGCAGCCCAACACCCTTCAAAACAGCCCAATAACCCATCTAAGTCACTTCCATGCTCTCCGTCGTTCGATCACGATCGTGTGGGCGAAAACTACACCTCATTTGGACTCTCCTAGCTCCCTCTATGCCTATTTAAGCAAACCCCCCTCCAAATCCGGATCATCCCTTCCCCGAAACCCTAAATTTCGTCCTCCGCCGCCACCGGACGTGTCCGCCCGCTACCGGACGTCGAGCGCCGCCGCCCCTCGCCCAATCCGCGTCCGCCACGTGGCCGCCGCAGCCCCGCGCCGGCGCCCCGATCCGATCCGATCCGGCCTCGGGCCGAGAGCCCGTTGACCTCTCTCTCCCCTCCAGTTTTCTGTCTTTTGCATCCGGACTCTGAGAACATTGCAGGCAAGATGACCATACCCTCGAAATCACTTCTATCTTTGCTATGCTAGATGCTCGCTCTTTTGCTATGCCTATGCTGCGATGCCTACCACTTGCTATATCATGCCACCCATATTGCCATGTCAGCCCCTAACCATCCTTTCCTAGCAAACCGTTGATTGGCTATGTTACCGCTTTGCTCAGCCCCTCTTATAGCGTTGCTAGTTGCGGTGAAGTTGAAGTTTGTTCCTTGTTGGAACATGGAGATGTTGTTCCTTATCGGAACATGTTTACTTGTTGGGGATATCACAATATATATCTGCTATAATTAATACATCTATATACTTGGTAAAGGGTGGAAGGCTCGGCCTTATGCACAGTGTTTTGTTCCACTCTTGCCACCCTAGTTTCCGTCATACCGGTGTTATGTTCCTTGATTTCGCGTTCCTTACACGGTTGGGTGATTTATGGGACCCCTTGACAGTTCGCTTTGAATAAGACTTCGCCCAAAGAAGGCCCAACTTTGGTTTTACCATTTGCCACCTAAGCCTTTTCCCCGGGTTTCGCGAGCCCGAGGGTCATCTTATTTTAAACCCCGGGCCAATGCTCCTCGAGTGTTGGTCCAAACTAGAGCACCGTCTTGGGACCATTCCTGGGCAACTGGGATTACGTCGGTTCCTGTACGCTTCGCTTATCCGGTGTGCCCTGAGAACGAGATATGTGCAGCTCCTATCGGGATTTGTCGGCACAATCGGGCGGCTTTGCTGGTCTTGTTTTATTGCTGTCGAAATGTCTTGTAGTCCGGGATTCCGAGATTGATCGGGTCTTCCTGGTAGAAGGAATATCCTTCGTTGACCGTGAGAGCTTATAATGGGCTAAGTTGGGACACCCTGCAGGTAATATCTTTCAAAGCCGTGCCCGCGGTTATGAGGCGATGGGAATTTGTTAATGTCCGGTTGTAGAAAACCCGAAGTTGACCTCAAATAAAATACACATCAACCGCGTGTGTAACCGTGATGGTCTCTTCTCGGCGGAGTCCGGGAAGTGAACACGATGTTGGAGTTATGTCTGACGTAAGTAGTTCAGGATCACTTCTTGATCGCTACTAGCTTCACGACCGTGCTTTGCTCCTCTTCTCGCCCTCTTTTTGAAGTAGCCACCATATATGCTAGTCGCTTGCTGCAGCTCCACTATACTACTCTGTCCTTCCTATAAGCTTAAATAGTCTTGATCTCGCTGGTGTGAGATTGCCGAGTCCCCGTGACTCACAGATACTTCCCAAAACAGTTGCGGAGTTCCGACGATGCGGTCTGAGGTGATTCAACCGAGCTCAAGTGGGAGTTCGACGAGGAACGTGGTCGTTACTATGTGTCTTTTCCAGATGATCAGTAGTGGTGCCCAGTTGGGACGATCGGGGATCTGTGTAGCATTTGGGGTATCTTCTTTATTTTGGTTCCGTAGTCGGACCTTGAGTGTACTCTGAATGATGGATGTTTATTAATGTATTGTGTGAAGTGGCGACTGTAAGCCAACTATGTACCTCTTTCCCTTATTTATTACATGGGTTGTGTGAAGATTACCTCACTTGCGACATTGCTTTCAATGCGGTTATGCCTCTAAGTCGTGCCTCGACACGTGGGAGATATAGCCGCGCCGGGCGTGACAAGTTGGTAATCGAGCCTTCCCGACTTAGGAGCCCCCTACTTGATTGTTTCTTTGGCGTTGTTGAGTCTAGAATGGAAAAATGTTTTGAGTCTTAGGATTATATATATCGGAGAGTAGGATTCTTTTTACTTCCCAGTCCTTCGTCAGCTCATGAGGTATCCTGACGTAGTGTTTTGACTCTTCTCTCCTCAAATTTCACTAAAAAAAATTTTTAGGATCACGTGGGTATCTTGGAATCGTTCCGATGGTTTTGTGACGAGAACATTGTTCTTGGTGCCTCCTGACATTTAGGGGTTGTGGCGGTGTCCCGGGAGTTGAGCTCCGAGGTGTTGTCGTCACAATTTTATCGCTGCAGTTCTGGAATACCTGAGTTTTGCCGACATCAAAATCTCTTTTGTGCAGTTGTTGGTGAGATAACCCTGATAGCTCAAAGATCGAGGCGAAAAGTGGAGTATTGCCATGACTTGTATAACGGATGTTTTTCAAGGTCGAGGTACACGATTTCCGAGGATTTCTTGGTTATGTGTTGACGGATGGATACAGTGGATCTAGGTATTGTTAGTTTGGGTGATATATTTTGTGTCCCTGTATCCCCAACACCAGTTGCATAACCGAAAGTTTCGGGAGTTTATAGGTGGGAATTCTAGTAGCTTACGGGATATCTTTCCGACGGATGTATGATTTGAGATTGGGGTCCAACGTCTAGTGGTCCGCCCATTCACGGTCGATTACAGTGGTCGCGAGGCGTCTTAAAGAATCCTTGGCTATGCTGATTCGGGACGTCTTGTTAGTCATTCGTGACGGCCGCTATACGTCAGGTCTCTGTGGTGGGCCCCACCACGAACACTTTGGGCGTAAATCTCTATCATGTGTTTGTTTTCCGGCTCATTCTAGAAGCCAACCTTTTGTTTTCAGTTGTGATATTCGATTTGTTTCTAAGACAGATGTTGTTTCCATATCTTTATCTAAGTGGCTTCTCACCTTAATGGACGTGTGATGATTAACTTTGGAATTCATTCGTTCATTCTTGTTCGAATGTTTATTGTGAAGACTATATGTTGCAATTTCTATCCGTTGATTCTACTTATCTTTTGTCTATCAAAGGACTAACAGATGTCACCCTCTTCAGGATGGCTCCGCCTACGCGTCTGAATCCGGATCGCAATGATGGGGATCAGTCGAACCCTCCACCTCCACCTCCGCCTCCAGAGGCATGGCAAGCTATCATGGCAGCCACCAATGCCAATGCTCAGATGATTTTGCAGCTCTTGCAAGAGTGTACTCAAGGGCAAGGCAATCAAGGCAATCAAGGTCAAGGCAACAATCAGCCGCATTTTGCTACTCTCAGTCAGTTCCTCGCTAATCAGCCGAAGTCTTTCAGTTTCTGTGTCGAGGCCACAGACGCTGACGATTGGTTAGTGGACATCTGCAAGCACTTTGATTGTAGCAATGTCAGACCTGAGGACTTTGTCAAGTTTGCATCGTTTCAACTCAAGGATCAAGCTCTTTGAGTGGTACCAAAGAATACAAAGATTCCAGAGGAGGTCGTGTCATTACAGGATGAGTTCCGCCGTGATTTCAGAGCTCACCACATTCCGAAAAGTGTTGTTGAGAGAAAGCGTGAGGAGTTCCGCAATCTCAAGCAAGGCAACATGTCTGTCTATCAATACAATATCCAGTTCGAGCTTGCTCGTTTTGCTAAGCAAGGCGTGCACGATGAAAAGAGTATGATCTATCAATTCAGAGGTGGTCCGAGAGAAGATCTGCAATTAGCTCTTGTGCTTTTTGAGCGATTAAGTATGATGATTTCTACAACATGGCACTGAAGCAAGAAGCTGCCCAGCTCAAATGTGAGGCTTCTAAGAAGAGAATCGGGGATGCAGTTCAGTCTTCTTCTTCCTCTCAAGTGGCAGCTAAGCGTGAAGTTTTACCTTCCTCCTCCTCCGTTCCGTCGGCCTTATCGCCAGAAGAACTCAGGTGGCCGTGGATCTTCCCACCCACCCAACCACAGCTATCGTAACAAGTCTAATTCTCAAGCTCCAAGGTCAAGTGCTCCTTACCACCGTCCGCTCTACGAGGTGACTTGCAACAAATGTCAGCAGAAAGGTCACTATGCGAACAAGTGCTTCAACCAGAGGCGTCTTCCGCCTCCTCCTCCTGTGAAATCTTCCAGCAATGCAGCGGTCAAGCATAATCCCAAGTTTGCAAAGGTGAATATGATGAATGCAGCTCAAGCAGAGGAGTCTTCTGATGTGATAATGGGTAATCTTCCAGTTAATGATATTCCTGCAAAAGTCTTATTTGATACTGGTGCATCGCATTCTTTCATTTCAAGACCTTTTGCATCTAAGCATGAGTTGGTTTTTCAAGATTTGCCTAAACCACTATCGGTTGTCTCTCCAGGTAAATTCATGCATGCAAGTTCCATGGTTCCGGATGTTTCTATCAAGATGGGCGATTATAGATTTCTGGCTAAACCAATTGTTCTTGGTGACTCGGATATTGATCTTATTCTCGGGATGGACTGGCTTTCTCAGCACAAAGCTCGGCTTGATTGTGCTGCCAGGGAAATTCAATTGACTCACTCTTCTAATGATGTGATCATCTATGCGCTCGTGATGAAACCATTCGGTTGTTTTCTCTCAATGAGAAGGGCGAACTGAATGCTATCTCTCGATTCCGATCGTTTGTGAGTACCAAGATGTCTTTCGGAAGAGCTTCCGGTATGCCTCCTCATCGGCCGGTGGAGTTCGTTATTGATCTTGAGCCCGGCATCGAACCAGTTTGCAAGCGTCCATACAAGCTTGGACCTAATGAGCTGAAGGAATTGAAGAAGCATTTCGATGAACAAGAGCGTCTGGGTTTGATCGGACCGAGTTCATCTCCTTGGGGTTGTGGTGTTCTTTTGTCCAGAAGAAGGATGGCACGGACCGACTTTGCGTCGATTACCGTCCATTGAATAAGAAGACTATCAAGAACAAGTATCCACTTCCCAACATCAATGAGCTTTTTGAGCAACTCAAAGGTGCTACAGTGTTCTCTAAGCTTGACCTTCGTATGGGGTATCATCAGATTCGCATTCGTGAACAAGATATTCCCAAGACAACATTCAGAACAAGCTTTGGTTCTTATGAATATACTGTCATGTCTTTCGGCCTCGTCAATGCTCCTCCAACATTCTCTCGGATGATGAATTTCATTTTCAACCCCTACACCAATGAATTCGTCTTGGTCTATCTTGATGATATTTTGGTCTTCTCCAAGAATAAGAAGGATAATGCCAAACATTTGCGATTGGTGCTAGACAAGCTCAGAGAGTATCAATTCTATGCGAAGTTCTCCAAATGTGAATTTTGGCTTGATGAAGTGCTTTATCTTGGTCATATCATCTCCGCCAAGGGCATCGCTGTTAATCCCGAGAAGGTGTCCGCAATTGTGAATTGGGAACCTCCTCGAATGTCAAGCAGTTCCGCAGCTTTCTTGGTCTTGCAAGCTATTGCGAAGATTCGTTGAGAATTTCTCCAAGATTGCAAAGCCTCTTTCCAACCTCCTCCGAAGCATGTGAAGTATGTATGGTCTCCACAGGTGTGACGTTGCTTTCAATACTCTCAAAGAGAAACTCGTCACAGCTCTGTCTTGACTCCTCTGATGAATCAAAGCCATTCGAAGTTTTTGTGATGCTTCTCTTCAAGGTCTCGGTGTTGTGTTAATGCAAGAGAAGAGAGTTGTGGCTTATACCTCTCGCCAGATTGAAGCCCAACGAGAAGAACTACCCCACTCACGATCTTGAGTTGGCGGCGATTGTCCATGCATTGATAACGTGGAGACATCTCTTGTTGGGAAGGAAAGTGGACATTTTCACCGATCACAAGAGTCTCAAGTACATTTTCACTCAGCCCAACCTCAACCTCGAGTGCACTCGATGGGTCGAAATGATTCAAGAGTACAACCCAAGTATTGAATATACTCCGGGCAAGGCCAATGTCATTGCAGATGCTTTGAGCAGGAAGGCTTACTGCAACAGTCTAATCCTCAAGCCCTTTCAGCCAACCTCATAGTATCTCCTACTTTGGAAGAGCAGATTCGTGAGGCTCAACTTCTGGATACCATGGTGAAAAAGGTGAAGCGTGGTATCGACAAGGGCATTTCCAAGTACAAGTGCTTCCACGTTGATGACAAAGATACTCTTTTCTTTGAGGACCGGATTGTGGTTCCTAAGGGTGATCTCTGAAAAGTCATTATGAACGAGGCTCACAATTCGCTTCTATCCATTCATCCTGGAAATGCGAAGATGTACCATGATCTCAAGCAGTCATATTGGTGGACTCGAATGAAGCGAGAAATTGCTCAATTCGTGAATGAGTGTGATGTCTGCGGAAGAGTGAAAGCGAACACCAAAGACCAGCTGGTCTCCTTCAACCTCTTGCTATTCCGTAATGGAAGTTTGATCATATTGAAATGGACTTCGTGGATCGATTTCCAAAGTCCAGCGTGGAAATGATGCTATCTTCGTTGTCATTGACAAGCTTACTAAAGTGGCTCATTTTCTTCCTATCAAAGAATCTATCACAGCAGCTCGGTTGGCGTAGCTTTACACCTCCGAGGATTGTCTCCTTGCACGGCATTCCACAATTGATCTCTTCTGGACCGTGGCAGCATCTTCACATCCAAGTTTTGGGATTCTTTTTTCAAGGCCATGGGCACTAACATTCGTTTCAAAGACAGCTTTCCATCCTCAAACAAGTGGCCAAGTCGAGCGAGTTAATCAAATCCTTGAAGATATGCTCGTGGCTTGTGTCATTTCCTTCGGTATGAAGTGGGAAGATTGTCTTCCATATGCCGAAGTTCTCCTACAACAATAGCTTCCAAGCGAGTTCGGCAAGGCCCCATTCGAAATTCTCTATGGCGTAAAGTGCCGTACTCCTCTCAATTGGTCTCGAGACAATTGAACGCCAACTTCTTGGCAATGACTTGATCTCGAGCGGAAGAAATGTGCCAAGTCATTCGTGAGAATCTCAAAGCCGCGATCGCGCCGGAAAGAGCTATTATGATGATAAGCACCGTGATGTGGCTTTTCAAATCGGAGACCATGTCTACCTCCGCGTCTCTCCAATGAAAGGCACTCATCGCTTCGGTATCAAAGGGAAGCTTGCCCCTAGATACGTGGGTCCTTTCAAGATAATTGGCAAAAGAGGCGATCTCGCCTATCAACTTGAGCTTCCATCCAACTTTGCAAATGTGCACGATGTGTTTCACGTGTCACAGCTTCGCAAGTGCTTCAAGACTCCTGAACGCACTATCAACTTCAAGAGATTGACCTTCAAGAAGATCTCTCTTATCATGAGCACCCCGTTGCTATTCTCGAAGAAACCGAGCGCAAGACTCGCAACAAGTCAATCAAATTCCTGAAAGTGAAGTGGTCACACCATTCCGACCGAGAAGCTACCTGAGAGCGCGAGGATCACCTCTGTTCCGAATATCCGGAGTTCTTTCAGTCCTAGATCTCGGGACGAGATCCTCTTGTAGTGGTGGAGTGTTGTAACACCCCGGATGTAACTTTCCGTATTTGTAACTCCAACTCTTGCCATTTTCGGCATTGTGATATGATATTCCCTCCGTGGTTGGGTTATCTTCATTTTGCATTTTGTCCATGTCTTGCATTTTACATCATGTCATCATGTGCATCGCATTTGCATACGTGTTCGTCTCATGATTCCGAGCATTTTTCCCGTTGTCCGCTTTTGCAATCCCAAGCACTCCTATCTCCCCGGGCGGTCCCTTTTACGTTTTTCCGTAATGCGGGTATTAAACCTTCTCGAAATGGACCGAGGTTTGTCTAGTGGCCTTGGTATACCACCCGTAGACCACCGGTCAAGTTTCGTGTCATTTGGAGCTCGTTTGGTACTCCAACGGTTAACCGCACTCTCATGAGGCCTCTTTTAAGTTGCAGCCCAACACCCTCCAAAACAGCCCAATAACCCATCTAAGTCACTTCCATGCTCTCCGTCGTTCGATCACGATCGTGTGGGCGAAAACTACACCTCATTTGGACTCTCCTAGCTCCCTCTATGCCTATTTAAGCAAACCCCTCCAAATCCGGATCATCCCTTCCCGAAACCCTAAATTTCGTCCTCCGCCGCCACCGGACGTGTCCGCCCGCTACCGGACGTCGAGCGCCGCCGCCCCTCGCCCAATCCGCGTCCGCCACGTGGCCGCCGCAGCCCCGCGCCGGCGCCCCGATCCGATCCGATCCGGCCTCGGGCCGAGAGCCCGTTGACCTCTCTCCCCTCCAGTTTTCTGTCTTTTGCATCTATTGTTAATTTGTGGCATTTTCAACGTGCTGTAACTTTGTCATTGTAGATCCATTTTGCGCGTATAATATGTCAAAATGTTCGCCTCGAAGAGTAGATCATTTCATCTCATTGCATCATTTTCTTTTGAGCTCATCTTGATGCCCGAAATGCTGTTAGAAGTGTGTTATGTGATGTTAGTTTCTGTTTCTTAACAGAACTTGCACTTTTGTTATTTTTTCCATGATTGATGTGTGCACCCTATGAATTGGAGTCCTACATGTGTTTTGTAATATGCCATGCCATCTTTGCAGGGGTGTATGCCATGTATTTTATTGATCTATGTGGTGACTAGCACAAGCATGCAAAGTAGGTGTCCTGATGTTGCTATTTTCAGCCCTGTTTAGCTGATATTTTGATGCCATGTTAACTTGATGCTACCGAGAGATCCATGCATATTTTGAGATACTTCAGTAAGGATGTTTTGTTAAACATCTCTTGCTCTATTCATCCATGTCCTTGTTTGCAATTATGGAGTACCATAGCTTGAGTCAATCGAGCTCTATTTTGCTATAAAATGTTTCCTGGCAGATTGTTTACATGTTATTCAATTTTGCCAAGGTTGTTGTGGTTGATCCATGTATGCTATGTTATTGTTCTTGCCATGTATGTCTTCTATGACATGTCTTCTTGATGAATGTATGCTTAGTTTATCATTTAAGGCTCTGTAGTGAGTGCATCGAGCTCTTAAAGATGCCTACTTGTTATCAGTTTTTGACATGCCATGTTGCTGAATCTGTTAACGAAACTTTCAATATTGACATGGGTGTTACTATATTTTCTAATCCTTTTTGGCTTATGGTCAGCAAGGGACTTTTGTTCTATGATTTGAGTAGATTCATGCCATGCCTTGGTTTGCTATTTTAATTTCCTGTAGCATGTAGTTTTCTTGCTCTGAACATTGCAACCTGATGATGTTTTTGCCATGTCCAGCCTGATATTTTGTGCACTTTTGCCATGCTTGTTTGAACCTGTTATGATGTGATTTAGCCGAAGCTCAGTGCTCATCTTTTGTCAAGCATCTTGTGTAGATCACTGCCATGTACTTTGTTGATACGTTTGGGTGCAGTAGCTTAATTATTTGTTGCTTGCTAAGTGGCATCATGCTGTTAATGGCAGATTTGTGCCATTCTTGTTTTGCTTGTCATTTGCAAACCGTGCATCCGATTCCGGTGATCTTCATATCGATTTCAACCGAAATCATCTCATCTTTCCAGTGGCATACTTGGTTTGCCAAGTTGATGCCTGGTTCATCATTTCCCTTCCAGAGCGCGCATACGCATTGCATATCACATTCCGCATATCATGTCATGTTTTGCATCATGTTGATTGTGCATTGCACCGTGATTTATTGTGGTTCCTTTGTTTGTGTTGTTGCTTTGGGTAGAGCCGTGAGACGAGTACGTGAACGAGGAACCTGTTGAGAACGCTTACGAGGATCAAGCTTTCGACAACTCTGAGATCATTGCAGGCAAGATGACCATACCCTCGAAATCACTTCTATCTTTGCTATGCTAGATGCTCGCTCTTTTGCTATGCCTATGCTGCGATGCCTACCACTTGCTATATCATGCCACCCATATTGCCATGTCAGCCCCTAACCATCCTTTCCTAGCAAACCGTTGATTGGCTATGTTACCGCTTTGCTCAGCCCCTCTTATAGCGTTGCTAGTTGCAGGTGAAGTTGAAGTTTGTTCCTTGTTGGAACATGAAGATGTTGTTCCTTATCGGAACATGTTTACTTGTTGGGGATATCACAATATATATCTGCTATAATTAATACATCTATATACTTGGTAAAGGGTGGAAGGCTCGGCCTTATGCAGTGTTTTGTTCCACTCTTGCCACCCTAGTTTCCGTCATACGGTGTTATGTTCCTTGATTTCGCGTTCCTTACAGTTGGGTGATTTATGGGACCCCCTTGACAGTTCGCTTTGAATAAGACTCCTCCAGCAAGGCCCAACTTTGGTTTTACCATTTGCCACCTAAGCCTTTTCCCCGGGTTTTCGCGAGCCCGAGGGTCATCTTATTTTAAACCCCCGGGCCAATGCTCCTCTGAGTGTTGGTCCAAACTAGAGCACCGTCTTGGGACCATTCCTGGGCAACCGGGATTACGTGTTCGGTTCTGACGCTTCGCTTATCCGGTGTGCCACGAGAACGAGATATGTGCAGCTCCTATCGGGATTTGTCGGCTGTCGGGCGGCTTTGCCGGTCTTGTTTTATTGCTGTCGAAATGTCTTGTAGTCCGGGATTCCGAGATTGATCGGGTCTTCGGTAGAAGGAATATCCTTCGTTGACCGTGAGAGCTTATAATGGGCTAAGTTGGGACACCCTGCAGGTAATATCTTTCAAAGCCGTGCCCGCGGTTATGAGGCAGATGGGAATTTGTTAATGTCCGGTTGTAGAAAACCCGAAGTTGACCTCAAATAAAATACGCATCAACGCGTGTGTAACCGTGATGGTCTCTTCTCGGCGGAGTCCGGGAAGTGAACACGGTGTTGGAGTTATGTCCGCGTAAGTAGTTCAGGATCACTTCTTGATCGCTACTAGCTTCACGACCGTGCCTTGCTCCTCTTCTCGCTCTCTTTTGCGAAGTAGCCACCATATATGCTAGTCGCTTGCTGCAGCTCCACTATACTACTCTGTCCTTCCTATAAGCTTAAATAGTCTTGATCTCGCGGGTGTGAGATTGCTGAGTCCCCGTGACTCACGGATACTTCCCAAAACAGTTGCGAGTTCCGGCGATGCGGTGCAGGCGACTCAACCGAGCTCAAGTGGGAGTTCGACGAGGAACGTGGTCGTTACTATGTGTCTTTTCCAGATGATCGATAGTGGTGCCCAGTTGGGACGATCGGGGATCTATGTAGCATTTGGGGTATCTTCTTTATTTTGGTTCCGTAGTCGGACCTTGAGTGTACTCTGAATGATGGATGTTTATTAATGTATTGTGTGAAGTGGCGACTGTAAGCCAACTATGTACCTCTTTCCCTTATTTATTACATGGGTTGTGTGAAGATTACCTCACTTGCGACATTGCTTTCAATGCGGTTATGCCTCTAAGTCGTGCCTCGACACGTGGGAGATATAGCCGCATCGGGGGCGTGACAAGTTGGTAATCAGAGCCTTCCCCGACTTAGGAGCCCCTACTTGATTGTTTCTTTGGCGTTGTTGAGTCTAGAATGGAAAAATGTTTTGAGTCTTAGGATTATATATATCGGAGAGTAGGATTCTTTTTACTTCCCGGTCCTTCGTCAGCTCTGTGAGGTATCCGACGTAGTGTTTTGACTCTTCTCTCCTCAAATTTCACTAAAAAAATTTAGGATCACGTGGGTATCTTGGAATCGTTCGATGGTTTTGTGACGAGAACATTGTTCTTGGTGCCTCCCCGACATTTAGGGGTTGTGGCGGTGTCCCGGGAGTTGAGCTCCGAGGTGTTGTCGTCACAATTTTATCGTTGCGATTACGGAATACACGAGTTTTGCCGACATCGAAATCTCTTTTGTGCAGTTGTTGGTGAGATAACCCTGATAGCCCGATCGAGGCGAAAAGGGAGTATTGCCATGACTTGTATAACGGATGTTTTTGAAGGTCGAGGTACCACGATTTCGAGGATTTCTTGGTTATGTGTTGTGGATGGATACATTTGGATCTAGGTATTGTTAGTTTGGGTGATATATTTTGTGTCCCTGTATCCCCAACACCAGATTGCATAACCGTAAAGTTTCGGGAGTTTATAGGTGGGAATTCTAGTAGCTTACGGGATATCTTTCCGACGGATGTATGATTTGAGATTGGGGTCCAACGTCTAGTGGTCCGCCCATTCACGGTCGATTCTGATGGTCGCGAGGCGTCTTAAAGAATCCTTGGCTATGCTGATTCGGGGCGTCTTGTTAGTCATTCGTGATTTGCCGCTATCGTCGTGTCCGTGTGGGCCCCACCACGAACACTTTGGGCGAAATCTCTATCATGTGTTTGTTCCGGCTCATTCTAGAAGCCAACCTTTTGTTTTCGGTTGTGATATTCGATTTGTTTCTAAGACAGATGTTGTTTCCATATCTTTATCTAAGTGGCTTCTCACCTTAATGGACGTGTGATGATTAACTTTGGAATTCATTCGTTCATTCTTGTTCGAATGTTTATTGTGAAGACTATATGTTGCAATTTCTATCCGTTGATTCTACTTATCTTTTGTCTATCAAAGGACTAACGGATGTCACCCTCTTCAGGATGGCTCCGCCAACGTCTGAATCCGGATCGCAATGATGGGGATCGATCAGAACCTCCACCTCCACCTCCGCCTCCGGAGGCATGGCAAGCTATCATGGCAGCCACCAATGCCAATGCTCGAGATGATTTTGCAGCTCTTGCAAGAGCGTACTCAAGGGCAAGGCAATCAAGGCAATCAAGGTCAAAGGCAACAATCAGCCGCATTTTGCTACTCTCGGTCGGTTCCTCGCTAATCGGCGAAGTCTTTCGGTTTACGTAGCCGAGGCCACAGACGCTGACGATTGGTTAGTGGACATCCGCAAGCACTTTGATTGTAGCAATGTCGACACGAGGACTTTGTCAAGTTTGCATCGTTTCAACTCAAGGATCAAGCTGCTGAGTGGTACCCGACAATACAAAGATTCGAGAGGAGGTCGTGTCATTACAGGATGAGTTCGCCGTGATTTCAGAGCTCACCACATTCCGAAAAGTGTTGTTGAGAGCAAGCGTGAGGAGTTCCGCAATCTCAAGCAAGGCAACATGTCTGTCTATCAATACAATATCCAGTTCGAAGCTTGCTCGTTTTGCTAAGCAAGGCGTGCACGATGAAAAGAGTATGATCTATCAATTCGGAGGTGGTCCGAGAGAAGATCTGCAATTAGCTCTTGTGCTTTTTGAGCCGATTAAGTATGATGATTTCTACAACATGGCACTTTGAAGCAAGAAGCTGCCCAGCTCAAATGTGAGGCTTCTAAGAAGAGAATCAGGATGCGATTCAGTCTTCTTCTTCCTCTCAAGTGGCAGCTAAGCAGAAGTTTTACCTTCCTCCTCCTCCGTTCCGTCGGCCTTATCGGCCAGAAGAACTCAGGTGGCCGTGGATCTTCCCACCCACCCAACCCTGGCTATCGTAACAAGTCTAATTCTCAAGCTCCAAGGTCAAGTGCTCCTTACCACCGTCCGCTCTACGAGGTGACTTGCAACAAATGTCAGCAGAAAGGTCACTATGCGAACAAGTGCTTCAACCAGAGGCGTCTTCCGCCTCCTCCTCCTGTGAAATCTTCCAGCAATGCAGTGGTCAAGCATAATCCCAAGTCTGCAAAGGTGAATATGATGAATGCAGCTCAAGCAGAGGAATCTTCTGATGTGATCATGGGTAATCTTCCAGTTAATGATATTCCTGCAAAAGTCTTATTTGATACTGGTGCATCGCATTCTTTCATTTCAAGACCTTTTGCATCTAAGCATGAGTTGGTTTTCAAGATTTGCCTAAACCACTATCGGTTGTCTCTCCGGGTAAATTCATGCATGCAAGTTCCATGGTTCCGGATGTTTCTATCAAGATGGGCGATTATAGATTTACGGCTAAACCAATTGTTCTTGGTGACTCGGATATTGATCTTATTCTCGGGATGGATCGGCTTTCTCAAAGACAAAGCTCAGCTTGATTGTGCTGCCGGGAAATTCAATTGACTCACTCTTCTAATGATGTGATCATCTATGCCGCTTCGTGATGAAACCATTCGGTTGTTTTCTCTCAATGAGAAGGGCGAACTGAATGCTATCTCTCGATTCGATCGTTTGTGAGTACCAAGATGTCTTTCGGAAGAGCTTCCGGTATGCCTCCTCATCGGCTAGTGGAGTTCGTTATTGATCTTGAGCACAACCGAACCGGTTTGCAAGCGTCCATACAAGCTTGGACCTGATGAGCTGAAGGAATTGAAGAAGCAGCTCGATGAACAAGAGCGTCTGGGTTTGATCAGACCGAGTTCATCTCCTTGGGGTTGTGGTGTCCTTTTTGTCCAGAAGAAGGATGGCACGGACCGACGTTGCGTCGATTACCGTCCATTGAATAAGAAGACTATCAAGAACAAGTATCCACTTCCCAACATCAATGAGCTTTTTGAGCAACTCAAAGGTGCTACAATGTTCTCTAAGCTTGACCTTCGTATGGGGTATCATCAGATTCGCATTCGTGAACAAGATATTCCCAAGACAACATTCAGAACAAGCTTTGGTTCTTATGAATATACTGTCATGTCTTTCGGCCTCGTCAATGCTCCTCCAACATTCTCTCGGATGATGAATTTCATTTTCAACCCCTACACCAATGAATTCGTCTTGGTCTATCTTGATGATATTTTGGTCTTCTCCAAGAATAAGAAGGATCATGCCAAACATTTGCGATTGGTGCTAGACAAGCTCGAGAGTATCAATTCTATGCGAAGTTCTCCAAATGTGAATTTTGGCTTGATGAAGTGCTTTATCTTGGTCATATCATCTCCGCCAAGGGCATCGCTGTTAATCCCGAGAAGGTGTCCGCAATTGTGAATTGGGAACCTCCTCAGAATGTCAAGCAGCTCCGCAGCTTTCTTGGTCTTGCAAGCTATTGCCGAAGATTCGTTGAGAATTTCTCCAAGATTGCAAAGCCTCTTTCCAACCTCCTCCAGAAGCATGTGAAGTATGTATGGTCTCCTGAGTGTGACGTTGCTTTCAATACTCTCAAAGAGAAACTCGTCACAGCTCCTGTCTTGACTCCTCCTGATGAATCAAAGCCATTCGAAGTTTTTTGTGATGCTTCTCTTCAAGGTCTCGGTGTTGTGTTAATGCAAGAGAAGAGAGTTGTGGCTTATACCTCTCGCCAGTTGAAGCCCAACGAGAAGAACTACCCCACTCACGATCTTGAGTTGGCGGCGATTGTCCATGCATTGATAACGTGGAGACATCTCTTGTTGGGAAGGAAAGTGGACATTTTCACCGATCACAAGAGTCTCAAGTACATTTTCACTCAGCCCAACCTCAACCTCGAGGCAGACTCGATGGGTCGAAATGATTCAAGAGTACAACCCAAGTATTGAATATACTCCGGCAAGGCCAATGTCATTGCAGATGCTTTGAGCAGGAAGGCTTACTGCAACAGTCTAATCCTCAAGCCCTTTCAGCCAACCTCATAGTATCTCCTACTTTGGAAGAGCAGATTCGTGAGGCTCAACTTCTGGATACCATGGTGAAAAAGGTGAAACGTGGTATCGACAAGGGCATTTCCAAGTACAAGTGCTTCCACGTTGATGACAAAGATACTCTTTTCTTTGAGGACCGGATTGTGGTTCCTAAGGGTGATCTACGAAAAGTCATTATGAACGAGGCTCACAATTCGCTTCTATCCATTCATCCAGGAAGTACGAAGATGTACCATGATCTCAAGCAGTCATATTGGTGGACTCGAATGAAGCGAGAAATTGCTCAATTCATGAATGAGTGTGATGTCTGCAGAAGAGTGAAAGCAGAACACCAAAGACCAGCTGGTCTCCTTCAACCTCTTGCTATTCCAGAATGGAAGTTTGATCATATTGAAATGGACTTCGTGACTAGATTTCCAAAGTCCAAGCGTGGAAATGATGCTATCTTCGTTGTCATTGACAAGCTTACTAAAGTGGCTCATTTTCTTCCTATCAAAGAATCTATCACAGCAGCTCAGTTGGCAGAGCTTTACACCTCTAGGATTGTCTCCTTGCACGGCATTCCACAATTGATCTCTTCTGACACTGGCAGCATCTTCACATCCAAGTTTTGGGATTCTTTTCGTAAGGCCATGGGCACTAACATTCGTTTCAAAGACAGCTTTCCATCCTCAAACAAGTGGCCAAGTCGAGCGAGTTAATCAAATCCTTGAAGATATGCTCAGGGCTTGTGTCATTTCCTTCGGTATGAAGTGGGAAGATTGTCTTCCATATGCCGAAGTTCTCCTACAACAATAGCTTCCAAGCGAGTTCGGGCAAGGCCCCATTCGAAATTCTCTATGGCAGAAAGTGCCGTACTCCTCTCAGTTGGTCTGAGACAGGTGAACGCCAACTTCTTGGCAATGACTTGATCACAAAAGCAGAAGAAATGTGCCAAGTCATTCGTGAGAATCTCAAAGCCGCGCAGTCGCGCCAGAAGAGCTATTATGATGATAAGCACCGTGATGTGGCTTTTCAAATCGGAGACCATGTCCACCTCCGCGTCTCTCCAATGAAAGGCACTCGTCGCTTCGGTATCAAAGGGAAGCTTGCCCCTAGATACGTGGGTCCTTTCAAGATAATTGGCAAAAGAGGCGATCTCGCCTATCAACTTGAGCTTCCATCCAACTTTGCAAATGTGCACGATGTGTTTCACGTGTCACAGCTTCGCAAGTGCTTCAAGACTCCTGAACGCACTATCAACTTGAAGAGATTGACCTTCAAGAAGATCTCTCTTATCATGAGCACCCCGTTGCTATTCTCGAAGAAACCGAGCGCAAGACTCGCAACAAGTCAATCAAATTCCTGAAAGTGAAGTGGTCACACCATTCCGACCGAGAAGCTACCTGGGAGCGCCGAGGATCACCTCCGTTCGAATATCCGGAGTTCTTTCAGTCCTAGATCTCGGACGAGATCCTCTTGTAGTGGTGGAGTGTTGTAACACCCCGGATGTAACTTTCCGTATTTGTAACTCCAACTCTTGCCATTTTCGGCATTGTGATATGATATTCCCTCCGTGGTTGGGTTATCTTCATTTTGCATTTTGTCCATGTCTTGCATTTTACATCATGTCATCATGTGCATCGCATTTGCATACGTGTTCGCCTCTCATGATTCCGAGCATTTTTCCCGTTGTCCGCTTTTGCAATCCCACTCCTATCTGCCCCGGCGGTCCCTTTTACGTTTTTCCGTGTGCGGGTATTAAACCTTCTCGAAATGGACCGAGGTTTGTCTAGTGGCCTTGGTATACCACCCGTAGACCACCGGTCAAGTTTCGGGTCATTTGGAGCTCGTTTGGTACTCCAACGGTTAACCGCACTCTCGCAAAGGCCTCTTTTAAGTTGCAGCCCAACACCCTTCAAAACACCCCAATAACCCATCTAAGTCACTTCCATGCTCTCCGTCGTTCGATCACAATCGTGTGGGCGAAAACTACACCTCATTTGGACTCTCCTAGCTCCCTCTATGCCTATTTAAGCAAACCCCCCTCCAAATCCGGATCATCCCTTCCCCGAAACCCTAAAATCGCCCTCCGCCGCCACCGGACGTGTCCGCCCGCTACCGGACGTCTTCCGCCGCCGCCCCTCGCCCAATCCGCGTCCGCCACGTGGCCGCCGCAGCCCCGCGCCGGCGCCCCGATCCGATCCGATCCGGCCTCGGGCCGAGAGCCCGTTGACCTCTCTCTCCCCTCCAGTTTTCTCTAAGTCTTTTGCATCTATTGTTAATTTGTGCCATTTTCAACGTGCTGTAACTTTGTCATCGTAGATCCAGTTTGCGCGTATAATATGTCAAAATGTTCGCCTCGAAGAGTGGATCATTTCATATCATTGCATCATTTTCTTTTGAGCTCATCTTGATTCCCGAAATGATGTTAGAAGTGTGCTATGTGATGTTAGTTTCTGTTTCTTAACAGAACTTGCACTTTTGTTATTTTTGCCATGATTGATGTGTGCACCCTATGAATTGGAGTCCTACATGTGTTTTGTAATATGCCATGCCATATTTCCAGGGGTGTATGCCATGTATTTTTGTGATCTATGTGGTGACTAGCACAAGCATGCAAAGTAGGTGTCCTGATGTTGCTGTTTTCAGCCCTGTTTAGCTGATATTTTGATGCCATGTTAACTTGATGCTACCGAAAGATCCATGCATATTTTGAGATACTTCAGTAAGGATGTTTTGTTAAACATGTCTTGCTCTATCCATCCATGTCCTTGTTTGCAATTATGGAGTACCATAGCTTGAGTCAATCGAGCTCTATTTTGCTATAAAATGTTTCCTGGCAGATTGTTTACATGTTATTCAATTTTGCCAAGGTTGTTGTGGTTGATCCATGTATGCTATGTTATTGTTCTTGCCATGTATGTCTTCTATGTTTATCATTTAAGGCTTTGTAGTGGGTGCATCGAGCTCTTAAACATGCCTACTTGTTATCAGTTTTTGACATACCATGTTGCTGAATCTGTTAACGAAACTTTCAATATTGACATGGGTGTTACTATATTTTCTTATCCTTTTTGGCTTATGGTCAGCAAGGGACTTTTGTTCTATGCTTTGAGTAGATTCACGCCATGCCTTGTTTTGCTATTTTAAGTTCCTGTAGCATGTAGTTTTCTTGCTCTGAACATTGCAACCTGATGATGTTTTTGCCATGTCCAGCCTGATATTTTGTGCACTTTTGCCATGCTTGTTTGAACCTGTTATGATGTGATTTAGCCGAAGCTCAGTGCTCATCTTTTGTCAAGCATCTTGTGTAGATCACTGCCATGTACTTTGTTGATACGTTTGGGTGCAGTAAGCTTAATTATTTGTTGCTTGCTAAGTGGCATCATGCTGTTAATGGCAGATTTGTGCCATTCTTGTTTTGCTTGTCATTTGCAAACCGTGCATCCGATTCCGGTGATCTTCATATCGATTTCAACCGAAATCATCTCATCTTTCCAGTGGCATACTTGGTTTGCCAAGTTGATGCCTGGTTCATCATTTCCCTTCCAGAGCGCGCATACGCATTGCATATCACATTCCGCATATCATGTCATGTTTTGCATCATGTTGATTGTGCATTGCACCGTGATTTATTGTGGTTCCTTTGTTTGTGTTGTTGCTTTGGGTAGAGCCGTGAGACGAGTACGTGAACGAGGAACCTGTTGAGAACGCCACGAGGATCAAGCTTTCGACAACTCTGAGAACATTGCGAGCAAGATGACCATACCCTCGAAATCACTTCTATCTTTGCTATGCTAGATGCTCGCTCTTTTGCTATGCCTATGCTGCGATGCCTACCACTTGCTATATCATGCCACCCATATTGCCATGTCAGCCCCTAACCATCCTTTCCTAGCAAACCGTTGATTGGCTATGTTACCGCTTTGCTCAGCCCCTCTTATAGCGTTGCTAGTTGCAGTGAAGTTGAAGTTTGTTCCTTGTTGGAACATGAAGATGTTGTTCCTTATCGGAACATGTTTACTTGTTGGGGATATCACAATATATATCTGCTATAATTAATACATCTATATACTTGGTAAAGGGTGGAAGGCTCGGCCTTATGCCCAGTGTTTTGTTCCACTCTTGCCACCCTAGTTTCCGTCATACCGGTGTTATGTTCCTTGATTTCGCGTTCCTTACACAGTTGGGTGATTTATGGGACCCCTTGACAGTTCGCTTTGAATAAGACTCGTCCAAAGAAGGCCCAACTTTGGTTTTACCATTTGCCACCTAAGCCTTTTCCCCGGGTTTTCGCGAGCCCGAGGGTCATCTTATTTTAAACCCCGGCCAATGCTCCTCTGAGTGTTGGTCCAAACTAGAGCACCGTCTTGGGACCATTCCTGGGCAACTGGGATTACGTCGGTTCCCAGACGCTTCGCTTATCCGGTGTGCCACGAGAACGAGATATGTGCAGCTCCTATCGGGATTTGTCGGCACAATCGGGCGGCTTTTGCTGGTCTTGTTTTATTGCCGTCGAAATGTCTTGTAGTCCGGGATTCCGAGATTGATCGGGTCTTCCGGTAGAAGGAATATCCTTCGTTGACCGTGAGAGCTTATAATGGGCTAAGTTGGGACACCCTGCAGGTAATATCTTTCAAAGCCGTGCCCGCGGTTATGAGGCAGATGGGAATTTGTTAATGTCCGGTTGTAGAAAACCCGAAGTTGACCTCAAATAAAATACGCATCAACCGCGTGTGTAACCGTGATGGTCTCTTCTCGGCGGAGTCCGGGAAGTGAACACGGTGTTGGAGTTATGTCTGACGTAAGTAGTTCAGGATCACTTCTTGATCGCTACTAGCTTCACGACCGTGCCTTGCTCCTCTTCTCGCTCTCTTTTCTTGAAGTAGCCACCATATATGCTAGTAAACTTGCTGCAGCTCCACTATACTACTCTGTCCTTCCTATAAGCTTAAATAGTCTTGATCTCATGGTGTGAGATTGCTGAGTACCCGTGACTCACAGATACTTCCCAAAACAGTTGCAGGTTCCGACGATGCCAGTGCAGGCGACTCAACCGAGCTCAAGTGGGAGTTCGACGAGGAACGTGGTCGTTACTATGTGTCTTTTCCAGATGATCAGTAGTGGTGCCCAGTTGGGACGATCGGGGATCTGTGTAGCATTTGGGGTATCTTCTTTATTTTGGTTCCGTAGTCGGACCTTGAGTGTACTCTGAATGATGGATGTTTATTTATGTATTGTGTGAAGTGGCGGTTGTAAGCCAACTATGTACCTCTTTCCCTTATTTATTACATGGGTTGTGTGAAGATTACCTCACTTGCGACATTGCTTTCAATGCGGTTATGCCTCTAAGTCGTGCCTCGACACGTGGGAGATATAGCCGCATCGGGGGCGTGACACCATTCCTCCTCAGGGATGAAGCCATGCAACATCACCGGCATTACCGGCTCAATCCATATGTGCCAATCATGACTCTTGAGACCAAATATCTTCAATTTATCAAGATTCGCTCCCCTCTTTAGATTCGCTGCATACCCATCGGGAACATCAACCGATGTTGCACCCACAAGATAATTTCCCTCATAGCTGGCCTTCCAAGATTGAACCATGCCTTTGGCTTCGTCCTCTCCTCCTCTCCTCTTTTTTTTTTCTTCTTCTTTCCTAAAACTAAACTAAACCTAAAACTAAACCTAAAACTAAAACTAAACCTAAATCTAAAACTAAAACTAAAACTAAAACTAAATCTAAACTAAACATAAACCTAAAACTAAAAAACAGAAAAAAAGGAAAAAACTAAATCTAAACCTAAAACTAAATAAAACTAAACCTAAACCTAAAACTAAACCTAAAACTAAATCTAAACTAAACATAAACCTAAAACTAAAAAACAGAAGAAAAAAGGAAAAAGAGGAGGTAGAGCTTACAGGCAGGGCAGTGGAGGAGGTGGCCGGTGGAGGAGGCGGGGCAGCACAGGCGGCCGGGCGCCGGTGGGCAAGGCGAGGCCGAGGCAGGCAGCGCCGAGGCAGACGGCGAGGCGACAGGCGGGGTGGTTGGCGGCAGCCGGGCGGCGATGGCGGCAAGGCGGTGGGGTGGTGGGGCGGCCGGACGGCGAGTGGTGGGGCGACGGTGGCGGTGGCGGCAGGCGAGGCCGTGGCGGCGGGGTGGGGCGGCGGCGAGTGGTGGGGCGGCGCGTGTGAAGAGCAGGGAGAGAAACAGAGAGAGAGGGGCGGGGTGGGGCGCGGCCGTTAGATATGTTAAATCTTTGCCGTCCGCCCCCTTTGCCGTCCGCTTTTTTGCTCTTTGTCGTCCGCTAGCAGACGGTAAAGAGGAAGGGCCGTTAAGTTTTTTTTAAGCAGCTCGTCAGTGGGGCCCCCTCCCTCTTTGCCGTCTGCTAGCGGACGGCAAAGAACTGGTTGATGGCAAACAAAGTCTTTGCCATCAGCCAGTTCTTTGCCGTCTTCTTTTGGGTAGCTGATGGCAAAAAGCTGGCAGATGGCAAAGTAGCTGATTCCAGTAGTGTAGGGCCTAATGCATTTTCCAAAACCGCCTTTGACTATTGACAAGATTAATAGTACATGAGATGTATAATGTGAAAATTATATCATTGGAAGCTTCTTTCACATACGAATTTGACTGTATGCTTTCTGTAAGTTGCATGTCATATATTATTACTTTAACATTTGATCAAAGTTAGCCTCGAAAATGCATTAGACCATGTGTAGATGGAAGGAGGAAGTACGTCAATTTTCTAGTGATTTAGACTGAACGAGCTGGTTAGAGCACCTCCAGCAGTTGCCCTATTAGAGGGCGGCAATGTCTTTTGGGGCTTTTGAAGTGCAAAAAATGTCTTCAATATTTACCAAAAACTCCAACTCGGTCAAAATTGTTTTTGGTTAGCCCCAAAAGAGGGCACCTCCGGTTGCAGATTTGTATTTGTGGCACGAACGCAGCTGCCCAAAAACAAAATGATTGTCCGTGACAGACCCATCGGCTCCTTTCTTTCCACGAGTTCCGCCGCCCACCTCCTTCAAGGCGTGCCGCGGCCATCAAAGTGCCATGGATTGGTCTGCCAAGGGCATCGCAGACCTCCAAGACCTCACCGCCCTCGCCGCTGCAACCTCCGAACCCGCGCCGCCTCCTTCCGCCGCCGCGAAGACCATTGTTCGTCGTGCCATCTTCACGCTCACACGTCTTGCTGGAAGGGGGCCCACACAGTCGACGTCCGTGTCACAGGCAAAGAAGTTCAAGGCTGCTGCAACAGGTTGCATCACTGAGACTGTTGTGGTGGTGCATCCTCCCCCAACCCCTCCGCCTCCCCTTTCATGCCGCCGACGTCAAAGGTAGAAGAGTCTGCAACCACAAAACGTCTGATGAAATGTCCCAAACATAAAAAATCCAATGCAATTTTTTTTCGATTCAAATAGTTCATTGCAATTGTTAAATGCAAATAATTCGATGCAATTGCTGAATGCAAACACTTCTATTTGTGAGTATACGTTTCATCAACTAGTCACGTTGTTAAAGTGATGACACCTTTAGATATCCTTGCAAACAATGAAGCTTAACATCAACATAACTGCACAAAAAAAATATCAAACGACTTAGGCAGTTTTTCACAGCCGCATTCAAGGAATTTCACTCATAGATTCCAATGGATTTCCTCTAAACACATTTTTTTCAAGCAACGAAGCAAACCCAAACGGCCAGTGAAGGGATGAACATAAACTTATGCACAAAATTCACCTCAAGCAGACAAAGTGGGAACACAAAAAGGAGTCGGACCTCAACGCCCCATAGTAAAAACACCGATTGAGTGAGGATTGGGGTGCACAAGCGAAGCACGCGTCTAAAACAAACACCACACGCCGCGCTGGGTCACAACACCCCGGAGTCAAATACCAGCGGGGGACGGTGTGGGGCACAAAAAAAGCACTAACAACCGGGTGCGGGTGCACGAGTTGGGTAAGGGGGTGGGATGTACAAGTGAAGCACTACCAGTCACATGGGGCACACAAGTGGAAGCAGGCACGAGATATCGAACACATGTTTTGAGCCAACACAGGACACAAGCATGCTAGGGGCATGCATGGTACACGGACAGATGTGGGTCTAGTTTCTATAGTCACCCCCAGTCGTCGTGGCATGAATTACGTGATCGAAAGGCCGACCAGGCGTCTAAGGATGCGGATGCCCCAAGGAGACGCCCACCATCCTTTAAAGGAGCTATTTGGTCTAAACAATTAAGTCGCTTCAAAAGAACTAGATGTTCGTTTAACCTACATTCAAAATGTTTTCTACTTCTCACGAATGGATAGGTGAATATATTTTTTTTTGCAGGTAGAATAAGCGATATGTTGAGGCCAATGGTGAATGGATTGAGTTGGATTAGATGATTCAAATAGAAGGTGACGGCAAAAACTCACACCTAATACAAGATAAAAATGACAAGGCAAAATCCAACAAAAAATAAGCGGGCGGAATTGCAGAGTCATGTTGAAATCCATGTTTTTTGGACGGGTAATTTGTTCGGTAACTAACCTTCTGTCTTGTGGTTTATGGAAGCTACTATAGTCCTCGTAAATAAATTGCAGAGTACCGTCATTTTTGCGGGGAAAAGGATAGTTAATCTACACTGAAAATGTGGCATCCAATTCCTTTTCACTGCTTTAATTTTCACATGTGGTGAATAAATGGACGAATTTGTTGCAAGAAACGGAGGACCAAATGACGTGTCGCCTCGAACCGGCAAGATTCAAATATTTTCGAGCTGCCGCCCGCCTTACCGGAGATGAAATTTGGGAGCCACGTCATCTATCCGCGCCCCCTCTCTCCCGGATCGCCATCTTGACCGTCCATTTGCGTACGGATCCGACGGCAGGCTGCGCCCCTCCCCCTTGTTAAATCCCCTTTCCATTCCTCCCGACTCTCACCACCACCAGCCGCCGCCACCACCTCTCCTCCATTTCCATCTCAGTCAACTCCAAGATGTCCGGCCGCGGCAAGGGAGGGAAGGGCCTCGGCAAGGGCGGCGCCAAGCGCCACCGGAAGGTGCTGCGGGACAACATCCAGGGCATCACCAAGCCGGCCATCCGGCGGCTGGCGCGGCGTGGCGGCGTGAAGCGCATCTCGGGGCTCATCTACGAGGAGACCCGCGGCGTGCTCAAGATCTTCCTGGAGAACGTCATCCGCGACGCCGTCACCTACACCGAGCACGCCCGCCGCAAGACCGTCACCGCCATGGACGTCGTCTATGCCCTCAAGCGCCAGGGCCGCACCCTCTACGGCTTCGGCGGCTGACCTGCTACTGCTGCTGCTCCAACGAGTCAACTCTGCTCGATGCTGCTGTTCTGGTGCTATGGTTTCGTTTCTGAGTCCGTGCGTGCGTTGTTGATCCATCGGTCTGTGTAGTTAGTGGAAGGCGATGGATCTGAATGCAATCCAAATTATTGGTTCTTGCAAGAAATGAATCTGAATGCAATGGAAATTGTACCGCATCTCGCTATGATTGTACCTTCTGGCTTGTTCCTTTGCCTTCTACAGTAAAACTTATCAGCAAGAACGTCGATGTAGACTCTTTCAGTAATTTTTGTTTCGATTTTCTTGCTGAATGAGCTCCAAAAGATTCATACCACGCGGGGCGCTCGGAGGTGCAAAGTCAAAAGGAGTTCGGGATTCCAGCTCGTTGGTCGTACAATCGGGGATACGAATATCGCTGCTGCCACCCAGCTCCTGCAGGCCAATCTCAACCCCACGAGCGCGCCCAAGTTCAGGAGAAGGTCTGTGCCACTGTCTCTATCTGAAGAGGCGTTGCAATCTGCTGCTGTTTACATCCTAGATGTCTGATGCCTTGATGTATCATGATTCTGTTCTGCAAGTGTCTGATCACGGGCTTCATAACGAAAATGGAGCCGTGGGTGAGCCTCCTGTTATTCACAAAATGTTAGTTATGCAGAGACGTTCTCTGAATTTTAGTGCAGTCATCTGTCTTTGAAAACTCTGCAGATGGCATAATTTTAGTGCAGTCAAACGGTTATAGAATTGCCCATTGCTCAACATAAAAGCTGGCTAACCTGTACGTACTAAATTTGTCACCTGCAACTTTGCTACCGGGACATGTTTTTCTCCTCTCTGATGAGGTGTGCTCAAGGCTTCTCTGAGTTGGCTAACATCTGAATTGTAATCATCTTATGGGTTATCTTAAGAAATAAACTTTCTCATGGATTTTCCTCCTCGCATTGATCACTGACTTTACTTTTAGATTCACAAGCTTTTCACACTGCTATTTTGTGCTTTTTTTGGTTGCACAAAAGGTGATGTCAAGCAGAACATAATAATTTTAGGGAAGCAAGACACATTTGATTGATTGCTGCTAAATATCCCATGTCAAAAATCAAAAATCAGTAACATTCGATGGAGGAAAATCAATCGACCGTCTGACTGATTCATCAAGAACTCAAGCAATCGACCGTCTGAATGCTTGTGTTGTTGTTCCATCGGTCTGTGTGGCTAGTGGAAGGTGATGAATATGAATGCAATGATCTTGGCCGCATCTCTTGATATGTTTGTACCTTCTGGCCACCACCAACTTGTTGCATACAAATTTTCGCAGCAAGGTAGTTGATGATGATTTTTCACTGATTTTTGTTAGGTTTTTTGCTGAATGGGTGCCGAAATTCCTGAAAACCTCATGGTACCACGCAGCACGGTCAAAACAAGTCGGCGATTCCATCCTGCCTTCATTGCATTTCATGCGGTCTGTCCACCCTGATCAACTCCCCCTTGGGAGGGTGGTGGCAGATTGTGCTCGTTTAAACATACTACTATCTGATGTGAAGATCGCCGCTGCTACCCAGCTCCTCTGCAGCCCTACAGCAAAATTGGACCGCTACCGCTGGTCTTCTTCACCTGCAAACCCACAAACTCTTGCTCAAGTTCAGGAGAAGACCTATACCACCAAGGCGGTGTGCGGTCCAATTTGCCAACTGTTTAGATGCTACTCCTAGATGTTATCTCTAGGAGAAGACCTACATCAAGTTCACGAGAAGACCAAGATCTCTTTTTCTGAAGAGCAGCTACAGTTTGCTAACTGTTTTGATCCTACCAGATGTTATCTCCGAGGCTTTAATGTATCATGATTCTGTTCTGTAATATTTTCAGTACTTCTTTTGGCGTTGTAACGCTGTACTTGGTGCCTCTGATCACGGTCTTCCTCATGAAAATGGAGCGGGAGTGATCCTCCTGTTATTCTACTTTTGTTGGTTATGCAGAAACGTTCTCTGAATTTATATGTGTTTTTTCATCAGTGTTCTAAAACTGTAGATGACTCAATTTTAGTTCAGTAAAACGGTTGTAGAATTGTCCATTGGTCAACAAAAAGCTGGCTAACTTGTACTAACACGACAAGGGAAAAAAAATTCACAAATCATCCCGTGCTACTTTGTCAACTGCTATTTTGCTACTGGGACATGTTTTCCTCTTCTCTTATATGTGGCATCTAAGTTAGGAGGGCAATATGGACATTTTAACCCAGACCACTCTTAATGTCGCCGATGATGTATAATGTTTCACTCCAGTATTTCCCATCAAATCAAATTCCAAGATGAGTGTCCTTCCGAATACACATTTCAGCCATGACATTCAGTTTTCTCGAATAAAACAGGCATTTTGTGTCTTGCTGTTACTAGCCGGGAAAAACACCTTGGATCTTAAACTGAGGAGACAAGCACACGTTGCTTTTTTGTTTCTTTTTCGTAAAGACACCTTATGAAGCTGCTTGTGTTAATGTAGAAAGAAAACTGAATGCAGTTGATACAATGATGCTCTCATATGGGGACGACAATGGCAGAGAAGTGATTTTTTTTATGTGTAAGAGACGCAAGCACCCGTTAAGTAGCAAGGGACGACGACTTACCTACTGTCAAGATCAACGGCGGAAGCACTGCCAAGTGCCGGAGGAAATCAAGTATCTGTTGTAAAAGATGTCTCTTGCACAATCTTACATGTATTCTTTAAAAGGAAAATCATGTAAATCGTAAATTTTAACTATTTAATTATGTAAAAATAATTTTTAACTAATTAATTTAGCAAATATCTTGTGATTTATTTTCACATGATGTTTCCATACAAATGAAAATTTGCATCTAACGGAAGTAGAATTTGCTTCCAGCAAAACTGTTTTTGACCTACTAGAAACTTTTCTTTTTGGTTCATTCGTAGCAGCAAGTTGTTTCCATCTACTCAAGAATTTCCTTCCATGATAATTAGGTGTGAAATGTTTCGGTTGCAACTGATGGACATTGTTTCAATCATTGTGTCCAATGTTTCCTGGTCATCTATAAACAAATCAGTGAGGTGATTAGATTTGTTTCAGATAAAATGTACATTTGTCAAAAAATGTCTCCAGAGTTAGGATTCACTGTAAAATTTCATGCACCAATGACCAATCAGTTTACCCTAAAGCTCAAACTTACGGAGAAAGGTGTACTTCAATACTCCCCCTCATGTGTGGCTTTCTCAAACCTAAATCAGGGCTGAAAGAGGATTACACTATTTCATTTTAAATTGTAGCAATGGGTCTTGAACTCAAGAACTCTTGGCTCTTTTACACACATGACTTTTCCTTTCTCACTCAACCTCGTTATACTGGTTATTGTCTTCTCTTTTAGTTCTTATAACTTGTGTCTGTAAGAAGGTGGCATGTGAGGACCGAACTACACTTGAGGTTGATGGCATTAGATGCACTCATGTTTGAAGTAGTTGTGTGTGAGTGAGCGTGACATTGATAGAAGATAAATGGTTCCAGCAACCACATCTTGCACAACTAGCCATTCATATACCACTAGAGATCTAGTGCATCCCTCTGTGCATCACTTGTCATTTCAGCATATATTTTTATTGCCCAACCATCCGTAGAAGAAATTTTTATATGACCGCAGATCAAGCGTGTTGCCTCCACTCCTTAGAGTCGTTGGGATTCAACGCCTTCACCACCAATTATCAGCAAAGCAACAGAATAAATTTGATCAGGTTATAGCTTGAGATTAGGAGACGTCAGGAACGGAACACTCGGTATGAAATGAAAAGCTAGCGCTTCATAGCGCGAAGGTCTGAGAAGATACCATGCTGCCTCCGTCGATCCTTCCTATTACTATTGATGGCTTCTTCTTCAGGATCGGCAAGAAAAAGAACAATGCCGAGGCTCTATCAATTTGTGCACTATAGTATGGGCTCTTATATGGCATTTCATCACCGAGTGCAATATCAGGATATGGGCCATCGCTGATGGAGCATAGTGTTTCACTACAGCATTTTACAGCAAATCAAATAGCCATAATTTCAAGCCGAATGTCATATAGCATTTTCTTGCCACGATCTTCATTTTTCTGGAATAAAATGAGACTATGTGTCTTGCTATCACCATTTACCCTCTGATGGTGCACCTCAAAGGAAAAAACCTGGATATTCAAAATGAGGAGACAAGCACATACTGGTCATGTTTCTTTATCATAGACACGCCTTTATGAATCTGCTTGTAATTAGAAAGGAAACTGATTGCAGTTTTCACACAACTACAAGGCAGGGCCGGTCCTGAGATTTTGGGGGCCCGGGGCGGAAACGAAACTCGGGGCCCCTTAACGTAGACATCATGACAATGACACAAATTAACATAAACATCATGCCTCCATGTCTGTCATTAGATGTTTAATTTTCATATTCTATAAATGTCGATATTTGTTGATCTAATATGGACAAACTTTACGGAGTTTGACTCCAGAGGAAGTACTTTTGCTAAATGTCAACGACGTTGATTTATTTTCCTAGAGAAAAAGGTGAGGTGGCATACGGCACCCCGGCGAGACCCTCGGTATCACTAGTGGCAGGGAGTCGAAGGTGGATATTTGCGAGTGTCATGGGGTCGCCGATGCCAGAGGAGTCACTAGAGTGATGGTCGCAGAGGTGGCATCCCGGCGGTGGAGGAAGTCAATTGGGCAGGAAGACACGGCAGTGCAACACCTAAGGGTAGTGGTGGACGGCGGTCAGCCATTACGAGAGGACATATCGGACTTGGTGGGATGGCGGAAAAATCGACTCATGCCAAAAGAAGGGGTAGCTGAATAATAGCAGGCCAAGAAAATTGCGTCAAAGGTTGAACAATCCAAGCCATGCACCATGTATCATGTACGTATAAATAAATTAGCAGAACAAGCATAGAGAATGATAATATCATATACCTCTGTGATTGCCTGATTGGACGCTCGGCGATGACGGTATGACATCTCGAGAGTCTGGACGACGCTGAACAAAAAACACGCATCAATATAGCACGGATATGCATCTTAGAAACAGCAATATGACATGCCTTGGTGATGTGCGTTAATGTGTGGCTACCCATACTACGCCTAGAGAGTCTGGAGACGGAGGAGCAGGCAAACGGCGTGATTTATGGGGGCCTCGGCAATTGAAATTGGCGGCGGCAGCGGCGAACTAGGAAGAAAATTAGCAGGAGGCGGCAGTAGGGCACGGCGGCGGCGGCCTAGGTTGCGAATTGCTGCGATAGAAAGGGGTGAGGAGTCGCCGGATCGATAGCCTTCTTATTTTTCTACGTGAAGTAAAGAATCGGTCGCATTTTCTAGCGAAACAAATCGATCACTGGGATTAGCCTGTGTGCGAGTTGCCTGCTTGCACAGCGTGAAGCCCATCCATTAACTTTTTTCTGGCCGACGGCAGACCCATAGGCCTAAGCCTACCTCTACATACCTGATCGGGGGCCCCTCAAGTTTGGGGGCCCGGGGCGGCCGCCCCCTCTGCCCCCCCTCAGGGCCGGCCCTGCTACAAGGCTGCCTATATGGGATGCGAATGTCATAGCAGTGAAAGTTAATGTATGTTTAAGACATAAGCAAGCACCCCAGTTTAGTAGTAAGAGATAACTGCTTGATCTGCTGTTAAGATCTGTTAGGAATGAGCAACTTAGCTTTACTGAGGGCCAATGGCCAGTACATATACAGATGTTGGTAAAGTGCAGAAAGACCCCTTATACAATGGGGATGTACACAATGAACTATACACATCTAACACCCCCCTCAAACTCATGGTGGATCAACAACACTGAGTTTGGAGAGGAAAAACTCATGCTGTGCTCGAGTCTGGGCCTTCGTGAAGAAGTCAGCCAACTGTAACTCCGAGGGCACATAATGAAGAGCAAGAGTCTGATCCTGCACAGCAGCACGCACAAAGTGGGCATCCACACCGATGTGCTTGGTGAGCTCATGCTTCACCGGGTCACGCGCACATCTTGATAGCATCTGTGCTGTCGACAGGAGAGGAGTTGAGGTAGTAGCATACACCAAAATCCTCAAGTAACCACCGTAACCAGATCACCTCACCGTCAACATAGCCATGGCTCGCAACTCAGCCTCTCAGACTCGGCGAGAAACTGCGATCTGCTTCTTTGTCTTCCGAGCAATAAGAGAGCCACCAAAAAGACACAAGAAGGTGACAATGAAGCGTCGATCGAGGGATCACTAGCCTGTAGCATCGAGTAGGCCTGGAGCTCAAGAGAGCTGGAGCGGGAAAGAAAAGGTCTTGAGAGATCGTACACGAAGATATCGTAGAACACGGAGGAGGTGACTATAGTGGACAGAGGTGGGGCTGAAACAAACTGACTCAGAATGTGGACAGGATAGGAGATGTCAGGACGTGTAACAGCCAGATAGACAAGGCTGCCAACGAGGTGACGATAGCGAGTGGGATTAGGAAGAGGGTCACCATCAGAGGCACGAAGCTGAACGTTGAGCTCCATAGGATTCACAACTGTGCGGTCATCACCAAGAGCAGCGCGAGCAAGAAGATCCTGAATATACTTTTCTTGGGAGATGTAGAAGCCATCAGAGGTCGAGGAGATCTCAATCCCAAGAAAATAGCGAAGAGGACCAAGATCAGTCATGAGGAACTGGTCGCGAAGACGGGCCTTAACAAAGGCAATGTAATCAGAGTCGTCACCAATAATGATCATGTCATCAACATAGAGAAGGAGAAGAGTCCGACCATGAGAAGACGTGTGTACAAACAGCGCGGGGTCATGGTCACTGGGCAAGAAACTAGCGGCAGTAACCACAGAGGCGAAGCGCACAAACCAGGCACGAGGGGCCTGTTTAAGACCATAGAGGGAGCGGCGAAGCCTACAGACCATACCATCAGGAGCATAGTACCCCGGTGGTGGCTGCATATAAACCTCCTCACGCAACTCACCATTGAGAAAGGCGTTCTGGACATCAAGTTGAGAGATAGACCACTGACGAACAGAAGCCACTGCAAGAAGAGTGCGAACAGTGGTCATGTGGGCCACAGGAGCGAATGTCTCATCATAATCGCGTCACTGCTCCTGTTGGAAACCACGGGCTACAAGACGAGCTTTGTAGTGCTCAAGAGAACCATCAGAACGAGTCTTAACCTTGTAGACCCACTTGCAGGTGATGGGACGAACACCGGAAGGGAGGGGAACCAGATCCCAAGTGCCAGAGCGCTCAAGGGCAGCAAGCTCTTCGGCCATCGCAAGCTGCCATTCAGGCTGAGTCATTGCAGTCCGATAGGAAGTGGGCTCAGCAATGGCAGAGAAACCGTACCGATCAGGGGAGTAGCGATCAGGCAGGGGGCGAGGCCGAGCACGAAGATTATGAACTGGGGGAGACGTGAAGGGATGAGCACCAGAGGTGGAAGGCTCATCAGGGAAGACATCCTCAGTAGGAGGGCGACGAGTATAGTGGAGAGGGAACGGTGAGAGAGGGCGACGGACTGGAGATGATGGTGGAGAGGTGGAGGAAGAGGATGGAGAGGATGGGGTCGGTGGTGAGGGAGAAGGGAGGAGAGGTGCCAGAGGAAGAGGTGACATATGAGGCACATAGCAGGGTGTATCGGGAACGAGAAGGAAAGAAAGGTCATCCACCGAGAAACTCGAGGAAGAAGAACGTGGGTAGTAAGAACGATACTCGTCAAAAGTCACATCACGCGAGATGCGCAAGCGATGACCCACAGGATCCCAACATTGATATCCATTGTGCTCATCACTATAGCCAAGGAAAACACACTCAACTGACTGAGCAGTCAGTTTGGTGCGTTCTCGGGGGGCAAGAAGCACATAGCACACGCATCCAAACATACGAAGAGCAGAATAGTCAGGAGAGCGACCAGTGAGACACTCCATAGGAATACCACCGCAGAAAGCGCATTTAGGGCTGAATGTTGATGAGAAAGGTGGATGCAGAAACAGCCTCGGCCCAAAAATGGGGTGGAAGGGAAGCAGCAATCATCAACGCACGAGTCGTGTCAAGCAAATGACGATGCTTTCGTTCGGCAACGCCATTCTGAGCATGAGCACCAGGACACGAGAACTGGGCAAGAGTACACTGTTCCGCGAGAAAACCACGCAACAGCTGAGAGATATACTCTCTAGTGGAGTCAGTACGAAAAGTGCGAATGGGCGTGGCAAACTGGGTGTGAACCATGGCAGCAAAACGTTTGTATATAGGGAGAACCTCGCTACGAGATTTCATGAAGTAGAGCCAAGTGTGGCGAGAGAAATCATCAATAAACAAAACATAATAGCGATGACCACCTTCGAATCAAAGGGAGCAGGACCCCGGACATCGTAATGAACTAAGTCAAAGAATGACTGAGATCTGAGACTCCTTTGGTAGGATAAGGTAACTGAGTCTGTTTGCCAAGTCTGCAACCATTACAATGTAAGGATACATCTCCAGATACAGACCCTAAGAGGCCCTGACGAACTAAAGAAGACAAGCGAGAGCCACAGATGTGACCAAGGCGATGATGCCATCTTTGGAAGGACGCAGACGAAGAGGCAACAAGAGCGTGGGAGCTGGCAGAAGTGGTGGCAGCGGAAGGAACACAAAGCCAGTCAACCTCCCAAAGGCCCTCTGACTCACGGCGCCGAGGGCCAGCACCAACCAAAGCCTTGGTGCGACGATCCTGAATGGAGCAAGAGTCGGTGTCAAGAATGACCCCACAACCAGAATCAGTAAGTTGGGCAGCGGAAAAAAGATTCATGGTAAGGCGAGGAACATGAGAAACACTCGGAACAGAAAAAGATGGAGTGGAAAGAATGCCACGATTAGCAACAGGAAGAGATTTGCCATCGGCAGTAAGAACATTGACAAAGTAACCAAGAGGTCGGAGAGAGGACAACGCGGAAGAATCAGTAGACATATAAAAGGAGGCTCCAGAATCCAGAACCCACGAAGATGTACCTGACTGTGTAGATGCCGATGGTGGTGAGGAAGGGGATGCAGTCACAACAGCAGCAGTCGACGAGGAGCCTGAGGAAGCAAGAAGGCGCTTGAGGCGAACAATGTCCTGGTCAGTGAGTGACGGAGTCGAGGAAGACACGGGAGTCCCGCTGGAGGAGGAGCGCCTCTGATCTCGCTTCTTCTGGCGACAGTCAGACTCTGGGTGACCTGGCCGGGAGCAAGAATTACAGATGGTGTCGCGCGCGACGTGCCCTTCTCAGATAAGGAGGACGGCTCACCCCTGGAGGAGTAGGCAGGAGCGGCGGAGCTGTGAGGCGAAAGCAGACACCACAGAGCCTGGGCAGCCAATCGACGGAACTGTATAGCAACCCAGCAGAGCGAAGGCGGGTCTCCTCAGCACGAAGCTCAGCAAGTATCTCTGAGATAGGAACACGACCACGAGCAAGCAAGTGAGCATGGCGAGGCTCAAAATCAGACCGGGGACGAGATAAGAACTCATGGACCCGCTGAAACTCCAGATCAGACCGAGTAGTCTAACAGCAACGACAGGTTCCACAAACAACTGTCCGAAGAGAGTCAAGCTGACGCCAGATGGCGAAAGCATCGTGAATAGAACTCATCCACAGACGAGTCACCTCTTTGAAGAGCATGCTCCTGACGCACCACAGAAAGGTAGAGGGCATCACCAGAGGGCTGATAGCGCTGACAAAGATAGGACCACATTGCTGGAACGGTGCTGAGGCCCATGAACTCCGAATCAAACTGAGGGAGGACACTCACAGTGAGAACGGCAGCAGCTCGAGCATCATCATTGCACCACTGAGTGTAAGTAGACAGATCATCCCGGTAGACAGAAAGAGCATCAGAATATGCTGACACCTGCTGAACATAAGCATCAACTGCAGCATCATCTAGAAGCTTATTACTCTTGGGTGCTTGGTACCCTTGAGCTTGTTACTCTTGGGTATTTTGGACACCCTAGAGCTTGTTCCTCTTGGGTGCCTTGGCGCCCTAGACGGTTGGTGTTGTTCGGAGCTTAATCATTGTGGTGTAAAGCTTCGGGCAAGCATCGGGGTCTCCAATTAGGTTGTGGAGATCGCCCCGAGCAATTTGAAGGGTACCGGTGACTGCCCCCAAGGGTTGTCAAAGTGTACGGGTTCGGTGACCGCCCTCAAGGGTCGCCATTTGTACGGGTTCGCTGACCGCCCTCAAGGGTCCCTTAGTGGAATCACGTCATCTTGCATTGTGCGAGGGCGTGAGGAGATTACGGTGGCCCTAGTGGCTTCTTGGGGAGCATTGTGCCTCCACACCGCTCCAAACGGAGATTAGCATCCGCAAGGGTGTGAACTTCGATACATCATCGTCTCCGCGTGCCTCGGTTATCTATTACCCGAGCCCTTTACTTATGCGCTTTACTTTGGGATAGCCATATTGTTTCTTGTCATATATCTTGCTATCACTTAGTTGTTTATCTTGCTTAGCATAAGTTGTTGGTGCACAGAGGTGAGCCTAGTTGTTGTAGGTTTTGTGCTTGTCAAATTAACCGCTAGGTTTATTCCGCATTTTTTCAAGCCTAAACCGTAATTATTTTAAAGCGCCTATTCACCCCCCCCCCCTCTCTAGGCGACATCCATGATATTTCACCGTCTACACAAGTAATTGATAACTAAAAACACCTGAGGATCTGGTTTCATATTTCCTTTATTTATATGGACATATGGGCATGCCATTTCACATTGCTGCTTATTTTGGACCATTGTTATACCTACCGAACAAATGATTGTTACAATACTTAAGTAGTATGGCTTCATAATCTTATACTTTTGTTTGTTGTTTTGCTTGCGCGCAGTTATTGTAGTTTCATGGACAATTATTATTCTGGTGTCAGGCTGCTTGGTTAAACATTTTATTAGCATGTCACTTGTTGTCTACCAAATTTGACTATATTGTAATTGGCTATTGACCACTGATACAATTTGACTTGTTCAAAATCCAAACAATATGTATAGTTATGCTTTTTATGCAGTCCAATTTCTTCACTTTTGGCCGACCAGATAATACTTCATATCGAACATCTGATCAAAATTACATGACTACATTCATCTTAAAACTGTTTCAGTCATTAGTAGCATTTTTTACTAGCATATTGGAAATGAAAGTAACGGTGAAAATATTACTTTGTCACAGATTACTTGAGCATATATATTTAGTTAGGAAAAAGAGGTTTTATATAGGAAGATAGAGATTCTGTTCATTTCTGGAAAGTATGCCTATGAACTAGAAACCAGATATATTTCTTGCTTTCCTAGTTCCTACTCCGTGTGACCGCCATATGCCCACTGTTCATTTAGGCTCTACTCAGAGCAGTATAACAAAATAGTTGTGATATTAGAAGTTGAAGGTGTGCGACTACGCTACAATTTACCTATTGTTCTCTGTTTCTAATGCTGATTTTGTCTAATAATGCCGAGATGGTTCAACTTTGGAACTTTTGGCACAATTTGCGCAATGACAATGAAGCTAATGATTCCTGTTTTGAGTCATGCAAAAGTTAGGAGAATAATTCCAACAGCTTTTCCTAATAAATAGTACTACAAGATTGATTGGCTGATGATATTGCTTGCTTCACAGGTATCTAGAGTTAGGTTCTTGTGGATGGGATGTAGGAACGGATTGTTGGGTGTTGATTCTTCCGTCTATGTAGTGTACACTCATGAGCTGTGAAGTTCACTTGTAGGAATCAATCCCTTAGTTTGCTAGGTTCCATCTATTATCTAATTTCTGTAGACATTTCGTCAGCTGGCATGAAGGTTGAAAGCACATTTGACTTTGCCCCGGTTAATGGGCACTTATCTTTTGGCGGGCTCCCCTACCCCTTTATCTTGCTTGCGATTCAGTATTTCAGTGTGTGCGCATGTGAACTTGCTTTGATCTATCTTTCGTGTTGTATCAGGCGCTGGGTTTCTGCCTCTGTCCCATGATGCCCCATTTTTATCGTGTTCTTGTTGAATTTAGATCTGATTCGGAGCTCCGTGATTGGAGTCTTGTTAGTTGTGATTAGTGAATCGCATGCTTAGTCTGACCTCATGACCTGGGAGTTGTGAAGAAGCTTTTGTATGCTGAATTGCACCTGTCTTAGCCTCAGCCTGCTGCTCTTTTCCGGGCTCGTTTTATAACTGGCACTGCCTGCTTAACATCCGTCTAAAAAACGCTCCCAGACCTATTCTGTTAGCAAGAAAGAGCTCTTCAACCACATAAAAAGGAAAGAGCTCTTCAAATTTCAGTGGTTAGAGTATAACTGGAGTGGTATCCATCCAAGCTGTTTGCACCTGCAGCGCAAGGAGATGCTACTATCTCGGTGTGTCTCACATATGGAGATGTCCTATTGACAGATACGCCATAAGTTCATTAACAACATAAGACCAACTCTAACCTCCCCCCTATAAAATAAAGGAGCATACAACCGAGCAAAGCTTACTGAAGTATATTTACTCCACTAACTTTTGACCGGACCTAGCCGATTCCCTAAATATAACGGCGGTGCACAAAGAAGGTGCATGCAACGGAGAACGGAGGTGCGAATGCAATGCAAAAAAGGAGGTACAAACATCCATCCCGCGCATGCATTAGCCGGTTGCTCGTCGCGTTGTACCAAATTGAAGTGTCGAAGGATGTGCTCCGTAATATTGGGACTTGTTCATAGCAATTGGGCACAGCGCAGATGGCAGCCGGCCTGGGCAGCACACGGGCAGGCAGCATGATGCAATGCGCGGGCATACCCGCACCAAGATGAGATGAGATCGCCATTGATCAACCAAGGCTCTTGGCTTAGTTAACGACATGGTTTATTCTGATCATAATCAATCAGTTCTCTGAATTAGGATGTATCATTCTTCCCTTATCATACCTCAGAATCTGACAACCAGTCGGTTGGAGACGCCATTGCCACCGCTCGTCTTAATGGGTGGCATACACAATTTTGCTATAAATAATGATTACTAGATTGATAACAAATTAGGTTACTAATGTGATTCTTTGCGGCTTGTTGAATCCAGACTGGCGGTACCTCTCTCCTATGTCACTTTTAATAATATTTAACTAATATGTGTTGCTGTAGAGAGTTTTCAATTCATAGATAGTCTTATTATTATGCTTGCAATTTTTTTATCAACATCTACTACGATGTTGACACACACATATTCACACCACGACGTAAACACAACCACGTAACATCTACTGAAAACCGGGTCGACATTGCGGAGCATGAAGATTTATGAAGTTACCATGAGCGTGCTCAACATTGTGTCCAACTAAAAAAATCAGCATTAACGAGATACCAAAGCGTCAAAATTGAGGTTTGATATCTGATGAGGCAGGGTACCGTTGACCTTCTAACAGTCCGATCGTCGGTTGGTTCTTGTTATTCTGCATTTAGCTCTCCAGTTTATGGTATGCCAAAGTTTCTCTTCAAGCAACCACTCATCGATCCCCTGCTGCCGACATCGATCCCAATGCTCAACAAGGTGGAAAGTAAGTGCTCTGAACAGCTGCAGCTCTAATTCATGCCTTCCAATGCAAACCAGTGCTTGAAGTTAGCAATGTAATGTTGTTCTTCACGTGAACCCATGGCTGACATGCATGCACACATTATTATGTCGGTTCTTTGCTCAGGTACAATGGCAAAGCTGGACGAGGAGTCATAGGAGCTGCACGCAAGTTCCTGGAGAAGGACGTGGTGGTGTCAGCGACCTACCAAGAGGCGCCCACAAGTTAGCTAAAGAAGCAGAGGAGGAGGGGAAACGTCAAGCCCAACAGGCCGTGTCACAAGAGGACGCCCAATTACAAGTTCACGGTCCCGAAATGGATCTCCTACATGTTTGAGCCCGAGAAGGACAACAGTGCTATTTAGTTGGGAATGCGGTAGATGTGAGAGCATCCTGGTTGGGACCAGAGCAAGACAGCGGCAACTTGTATCTCCATTCCCCTTTTGATACTATCTTCTTCCTCGAGTTGTAATGCACCACTTGTACTAGATTTGTGAGTAATCCAGAGATAGCTAGAGGGTAGCTCACAGATCACATTGCCCACCACAAGCGTGCGCTGCTCCACCTACCCAGCAAGGCCTCCCTTCGCATGTTGTGTCATATATCTCGGTTGTCGCATTTTCATTGTTGGATGCAAGATGTTTTGGGCACAGGCTGACTATCTGTACCAAGTAGCACATGGCCTCCCGGGTTGAGAGTGATGAAGCTAGCACACGGAGACTCATCGAAATGAGAGAAAAAAAGCGAGCAGGGAAGAACAATAGAAAAGCCGAAGGGAGGCCCAAAAGCGGCACAATAACAAGAATGACCAACCCAGACGAGCGCCGCAGGAAGCGGATAATCTACCTAGTCGGATATATAGTCCGACTTTTAGTCCGATGTAATATCGACACAAGCCGGATTTTTTTCTTTTTCGTAAGGGGTTGAAGCCCTGTCTATCTTTGTATCATAGAGACATATTATTTATTATATTATTCAACAATATACATTTACAAGATAATTCAACTTCTATGCGACCAGTGGCGGAGCCTCATAGGGGCCAAAGGGGACCATTGCCCCCCCCCCCCCCACTCTAGGAAAACCCTTAACTGTATCTCTAACATTATTAGGCTTGAATATCAAATATTTCCCAAAGTTCATGCATAACTTAACTTATGGCAGGTGATCTTCGTGATGCTAGCAATCTCGTCGTCGGCAAGGGGCTCATCTGCCTGGAGCAGGAGCTATTGCGTAGCCTCACGTGTCATCTCTTCATTCGCTCCGACCTCCCCAAGTTTGCAGATGAGGCGCGACACCATCGTCGTCTGGTTGGCGGCGATCACCTGCTTCCTGGAAGGCGAGGCGGCGATCTCGTCAACCCGAGGAGGAGCGACGAAGACGATCAGTGCAGGAGGAGGAGCAACAAGGACGACCGGAGGAGGATCCTGCGACAAGAACAAATGCCCTCCTTGGTGCCTATACCATATGATGACGAGGACAAGAACAAGCAAAAGCAGAGATCGATACCAATGCAATGGCAGCCTTCTTCCACCTTGTCCATCCGCCTTCCTCTCTGCCGGTCGCAAGGGAAACATCGACTGCTGCCATCAGCACGGCGACCGCCGGAAGTAGGTTCGAGAGTTTCATCTCTCAATCGCCGGCGGATGGGTAAGTGTCCGGCAAAGATGCGAGTGAATCACTCATCGTGCAAGGGGTACATATACATTACCGGAATTACATTGTACACGAGTGCTAGGCTCTTCGCTGAGAGCCAAATCATGGGAACTCGACAAAGCGAAGTAAGCAGAGAGGTATACTCGGAAATAGCTGCCCCACAGCAAACACAGATATTTGCCGATACAATTCTACAAAACACACTCGGCACAAGGTTAATACATTTACAAGATAATCCAAGCGGAGCCTCATGGGGGCCAAAAGGGACCATTTACCCCCTACTCTAGAAAAACCCTTAACTGTACCTCTAATATTTTTAGGCTTGAATATCAAATATTTCTCAGAGTTCATGCATAACTTAACTTATGGTAGGTAATCTTCATGATGGTGGCGATATCGTTGTCGGCAAGGGGCTTATATGCCTGGAGCAGGAGCTCTTGCACAGCCTCACGTGTGATCTCTCCATTTGTTCCGAGTTCCCCAAGTTTGCAGACGAGGCGCGGCACCATCGGCATCTGGTTGGCGGCATTCACCTGCTGCCCGGAAGGCCTGGCGGCGATCTCGTCGACCCGAGGAGGAGCGATGAGGACGATTTGAGGCGGAGGAGGAGGAGGAGCGATGAGGACGACCGGAGGAGGAGGATGAGCCTACGACAAGAACAAATGCCCTCCTCGGCGCTTGTACCATATGATGACAAGGACGAGAACAAGCAAGCAGCAGAGATCAATACCAACACCGATGGCAGCCTTCTTCCACCTCGACCATCCGCATTCCTCTCTACCGGTCGCAAGCGAAACATCCATTGCGGCCACCAGCACGTCGACCGCCAGAAGTAGGTTCGAGAGTTTCATCTCTCACTCGCTGGCGGATGGGTAAGTGTCTGGCAAAGATGCGAGTGAATCACTCATCGTGCAAGGGGTACATATACATTACCGGAATTTCACTGTACGCCGAGTGCCAGGCTCTTCACCGAGAGCCAAATCACGGGCACTCGAGAAAGCGAAGTAAGCCGAGAGGTATACTCGGAAATAGCTGTCGCAAGACAAACACGGATATTTGCCGATACAATTCTACAAAACACAGTTGACAAAAGGTTAATACTCGGCAAACGATCTGTTTGCCGAGAGCCAAGCGTTACAGCATGGCAAAGTGGAGCCACGTGGCAAGTCCAGTAGTGGTTAACGTACGACTCGTTAATGGTGGCGCTCCTTTGTTGTGAGCCCGTGACTTGGCTCTTGGCAAAGCGTTGTTTTCTCGCGTTATTAATTTGGACTGTTTCATCTATGTGGGAGCTGATTTTAGTCCCAACTCGCTTAACAATGGGCGTTAGGAGCGGTTTAAATAGTCCGATAGTCATTACACTGTTGTTAAGAAGATGGACAATTACTATGAACCTTCACCTGATCCGGGTAGAGAAGATTCACAGTGACAGTCCATCTTCCTAATGATGGATTTTGACGCTTTTTAATAATTCAATTAATTGTTTTTGACTTTTCATCTGTGTGAGAGCAATGATCCCTGAACATTTTAAATCAACCGTTGTGAAGAAAGTGAGGATGTTGTTGTTTCGTTGGCCTCGAAATTTCTCGTGCTCCTAAAGGAGGTCATTGCATGACACATGCCAGGTCATTACATTTGCGGACCTGCTTGCAATATTTGAGACATTTATTGCACTGCTAGGGTTTCAGCGCCGGAAATTACAAATCTACAAGGCAGCACATGAAATCATGCGCAGAAGCTGAATGGACAATCCTATTTGATGTTTTTGCAACATGCGTGAGCCTAGTGTAGACGAGGAAGGGCAGCCCGCCACCGGCGGGGAGGGGAGGTGGCGAAATTACCTCGTCGACATGTCCGATCCAACCGTTTAAATCCTCGGAAAATCGTATGATGATGAAAATCCTCGGTCATCACATAGCCCCTGTAGGGTGTGGTCAAAATTTATGCGCTGCGTTCGGATAGGCCTCACCTGAGACCGCTTGTAAAGTACAACATCTCTGAGCTAGTCTTTGGGTATCGCGAGAGAACGTGTCTGGTTTGTGAAGGAAGTGCGCGTTCTTTTGCTCTGTTGGCCTCGAAACTTCTCGTTCTCTCAAATGAGGTCATCGCATGACACGCGACTCTGCATTTTTCGGACCCGCATGCAATATTCGAGACATTTATTGCACTCCTAGGGTTTCAGCGCTTGAAATTGCAGATATGCAAGGCGGCACATGAAATCATGCCCAAACTGAATGGAAATCATATTTTATGTCTTTGCAACATGCATAAGTCTTGTGCAGACGAGGGAGGGGCAGGCCCCGCCACGGGGGGCAAAATTACCTCGTCGGCGTGACCGTTTAAATCCTCGGAAAATCGTACGATGCAGGAAATCCTCGAGATCTGGTACGGCGTCATCATATAACCCCTATAGGGTGTGGTAAAATTTTGGGCACGTTTCGTATAGGCCTCACCTAAGGCCGCTTGTAAACTACAACATCCCCGAGCTAGTCTCTAAGTATCGAGAGGAAACGTGTCCGGATTGTGAAGGAAGTGCGGGTCCTTTTGCACCGTTGGCCTTAAAACTTCTCATGCTCTCAAGAGAGACCATCGCATGACACGTGGCAGAACCCGGCATTTTCTAGACCCGCATGCAACATTTGAGTAGGGGTACGACTACGCTGCGACGGCTCTGATTCTCCTTCCACCCCAGGAGCGGCCTTGCAGGGCTACTACACCCATCCTCCTTGGCCACCTATTGGCCACGTCTGCAGCCCGTGCTGGGAATGCCAGACCCAGCCGCCGGCGCTGCCGTTTCCCTACGGCCACGTCTTCCTGTGCCGCCCATGCTACAAGCGGCATCAAGTGTCGGTGTTGCGACGGCTTGGTTCCCCAACCTGGAGCCTGATGATGGTATTGTTCTGCAGAAAGGCTAAGGTAATTGCAATAGTTCGGGATTCAAACCAACTAAATTCCTGTTGTACTAGTAGTAGATTTTGGGATGCAAATACTTCCTTCCTTTGTTGGTGTTGTACGGCACCAAGTTAGATTCTGAGGTGGTATACTGGTGGTAACAAGTGGAAACTGGTGGTCTTTGATTACATTTGTCATGTGCAATGTTTAGATTTTGGCGTAGATGTTATTTTCTGCATGACAATGATCTTTCAGGGTTTGTTTTGCTGCTAATCTGCTTGTGCTTGGAACAGTTTACTGAAACTGTTATAATCAGAGAAACAGATTACTGAAATTGTTCTACTATGGAAAATAGTTAACTAAAATTGTTGTAGTATGAAACTGATAGGTACTAGGAATTGTCTGCAACTGTTTTAATCATGTAGATAAGTAAAAGAAGATATGTTATTGCGGGAATGAATCATTATGGAACTAAAACTCCAAATCAGTTGTTTTATCTTCTTTTGGCCTTAACATAGAAGATGGTGATGTCCGTCTGATTTAGCCCATTTCACTTGCGTCGAATAACTCTGAACAAAATTCAGGTTCCAACAATTATAATTAAATGAATCTTATTTCTACACATAAGCTGAATTCAGGTTTTGTTAATGAGCTATAATCTTGGTTTTGTTATCTTATTTTATTTCAAAAAATTCTGAGATTTAGGTTGTTCATCTGCCTCCAACTGATCTTCTTTCGTGAGAATGTACCCTCGTCTTGAATCAGTTTGCATAATGTACATATGTTAGAGCATCTCTAGCAAACCCCATATAATACCGACCCGCAAAACGTGTATACAGTTCACGGAAAAATGGCTTTGCAGACTGGCGCGGGTGGCAAAGTCAGACCCCGCAAACGGACCTGTAAAAAAGGATATTCTGCATTTCAATTTCTGGCGTGAAAACACATTTCTTTGCTTTTTTTATTTTCTTCAAGGGCATTGGATACATATTGATTGACCAAATCTTTGCCAGAACAGCAAGACCAAAGAAAACAAGAACCACAATTAGGCATTTTAGAAGATATCCAACTTTCATAACTGCTCCCACTAGTTAGACCGATATCTTCTCCAGGCATTCGTTGTTGATCTGCGGATTCTTGACCTTACATTCTTCATTCCTCTTTTTTGGTTCTAAAGAAGTAGACATTGCTTCCTCTCTAATTTCTTCTCTAATTGCACATGGCTCCACATCATTAGCCTCAATTCTACTAAGGAGTGCACGAACATCTAATAAGTTTCTTTCTATCAATAAATCAACTCCTTCCCAAAATCAAAATGAGCATCCATCTTCCTACACACATGATGATCTTCATAAGCTATCGAAATTGAACCGAATAGGTTGACAAAAGCCGAACAACATACCCTGTTGTTTTCGCATTTGAAAAATACCCATCTGGGGTGGCTCGGCGTGCTAAAGTCAGCCACAACACTGTCCGTGTGCAGTCGTCGCACTATATGAGCAGCATCGGCGAGCGGTGAGCCGCTCTTGCGGCGCCGAGCTCGGGCGACGGCCGGCCGAATCCTTGCCAGCAAACCGACGATGGTGGGTACAGGATGAACCAGTGCCTGCATGCGGCGCTGGGGCTTTGCCGGAGCTGCGTGGGGTGCTCCCTGACCAACCCATGGCTTGGCGCAGCCACCGGTGGCCGGAAACGCCAAATTTGGCTGCCGCCACGAACAGCTGCCGATCTGTGACTTTTCAGCCCGCCGACGCAGGAGGAAGTGGCGGAGGGCAAGCTCGGGCGTGTGGCGGTCCTCCGGCGTGATCCCGTCGGCTAGTTTGGCCGGAATCATAGGCAGCGGCCCAGCTGCAGAGGATGGGGAAAAGCGCGGAGCGAGGGGGAGAGGAGCGGCGGTGGGTAGCGAAAAGTGCGAGCTGAAATGCCCCCCCCCCCCTCAGCCAACCGCCACCACTATTTTGGCGGGTTGGATGGGAATTATGCCACGCGCCGCAAAAAAATTACAGGTCGGACGCTTTTGCGGGGTCTGATCGAGCATGCTGTAACTAAGTCACATCAGCCGAGGCGCTCTACGGCGGCGACGGTGTGCGCCGCCGCAATCCGCCCCAATCCTGCGGGTCTGTCCGACTGCTCCGGCCACCCCCTCTTCAACTACCCGGACCTCCTCCCGCCGCATACCTCGTGGGACCGGCCTCCTCCGCCGCCTTCCTACTACGCGGTGTGTTTCTCCACGGCCTTGTGATGAGCGGCCTCTCGGAGTACGTGGAGGCGTTTCGGTCGGTACCCGCCTGTCGTTCAACCGGAATAGGCCCAGCCATGGCCGACGGGCTCGGCGGCCCCCCTCCCCTCCCCGCACCACGGTCAGCAACCCAACCACAACTTTCTCTTTGAGGTAATAGCATCCCAGGTCCCTGTACTTGCACAACATGTGATGGTTTAGTCCTTAGAGTTGCAAAAGTGGATTATTTCTTCCCTGAACTTGTCATGGAGGTGCAAGTTTAGTCCTAGGCCAATCACAGCCCACCAAGTGGATGCCAAGTGGACTAGCTGGTCAGCGTGCAAAATTTTGCACTTGGGCCCTTGCCTTCTTCCCTTATCAACTCACTACAGCATAGGGATCTCGTCTGGTTCTCCTCCGATGGCCGGCGCACTCCACCGCATCTCCTCCTACTCGCCGTCCTCGCCGTCTTCGCTCGCCTCCCTCGCGCCGCAGCCGTACGCCCCTTCGTGCTGGTCCTCTCCGGCGAAGACTTCCTCAAGGACCCCTCTGGCGGCGCGCACCCCTCGCTGCCCTCCGCCGACAGTGGAACAATTTTTGAAATTCTCGAACATTTTATTTAACAAACATTTTTAAATGCATGATCATTTTTTGAATCGGCAAACATTTTATGAACGAATAAACTATTCTGTAAATCACGAACAGTTTTGAATTTTTAGGATATATTTCCAATTATCAACATTTTTGGAATTGGTGAAATTTTGTTCAATTTCATGAACTTTTTCATACACTAACTTTTTTTAAAAGCATGAACATTTTTTGATTTCCTGAACATTTGTTTTCAAATTTTTGACACTTTTTGAATAAGCAAACTTTTTTTTAAATTCACGGACATTTTTGGAATCCATAAACATTTTATTTTAAAATTATCATATTTTTAGTTGTCGGAATTTTTTTTAAGACTGAAATTAATTAAAGTAGAAAAAAAGTAAATGAAAAAAATAAAAATGAAATTTGAAAACAGGCCGCCCGAAATGCGACGACCCAATTAGGCGCGCCAGATTCTCCAACGCGCAAAGCATAGTATAGGAGGTCCCTACTGCATGGGCCGGCCCAAGCGAGGGATTTCCCCGTGTGAAATGTTTTTATCACTTATAGGTGTTATGTGTTTCTCAAAAAAAACTGTATTGATGGGTAATATTTTCCTACTTTGGGGACAATTTTCGTGACGTACCGCCAGAAACAATAGCCCTTTATTACTAGGTATATATATAGTATTTTACTGCATAAAAATATTTAGAACCTTACTTTAGTTGAGTGCTAATCTGATTGTGCTTGGAAAAAGGATATTATACTTTAGTTGAGTGGTAATCTGTTTAGATCTAGTTGGCATTTGTCTATTGGTAGATTTGTATGGATTCGGCCCATCTTTGTTTTTGTTAGTGTGTTTGTAAACAATGGCGGAGCTATGTACGTTGCTGGGGTGGCTGTGACCCTCCCAACATTGGGCCAACTTGTGAAGGAAAATTTACTTTTGATCTATGCTTCTTTTTGTCAGTGACAGTTGTTGTTTTGGTTCGTGGTTTGTCTACTAGAACAAGGTTTTCAGGGTTGGTGATAGTGATATGCCTTATACTCACTCTTCTATGGATTTTCGTAGTGCTATTGTATTATTAATAGATTGTTTTTAAAGGCTAGTAATATGTTCTAAAAATGATGATTCTAGAATTAGGATTCAGTCACCTCTTGTTCGTTTTTCCTGGTCTAATTTTGCTTCTAGAATCCAAGATTCCTTCCACAAGCTCCTCTGTTTTTCATCGTGCGATGCAGATCCAACTGCTCTGGAGAACGAACAGCTCTAAGATTCCCGTGCTGTAACTGAGTCACATCAGCCGAGGCGCTCTACGGCGGCGACGGTGTGCGCCGCCGCAATCCGCCCCGATCCTGCGGGTCTGTCCGACTGCTCCGGCCACCCCCTCTTCAACTACCCGGACCTCCTCCCGCCGGCATACCCCGTGGGACCGTCCTCCTCCGCCGCCTTCCTACTACGCCGGTGTGTTTCTCCATGACACGCTGATGAGCGGGCTAGCGGAGTACGTGGAGGCGTTCGATCGGATACCACTTTGTCGTTCAACCGGAATAGCCCCAGCCATGGCCGACGGGCTCGGCGGCCCCCCTCCCCTCCCCGCACCGCGGTCAGTAACCCAACCACAACTTTCTCTTTGAGGTAATAGCATCCCAAGTCCCTGTACTTGCACAACATGTGATGGTTTAGTCCTTATAGTTGCAAAAGTGGATTATTTCATCCCTGAACTTGTCATGGAAGTGCAAGTTTAGTCCTAGGCCAATCACAGCCCGACAAGTGGATGCCAAGTGGACTAGCTGGTCACTTGGGGCCCTGCCTTCTTCCCTTATCAACTCACTACAGCATAGGGATCTCGTCTGGTTCTCCTCCGATGACCGGCGCACTCCACCGCGTCTCCTCCTACTCGTCGTCCTCACCGTCTCCGCTCGCCTCCCTCGCGCAGCCAGACGCCCCTTCATGCTGGTCCTCTCCGTGAAGACTTCCTCAAGGACCCCTCTGGCGCGCACCCCTCGCTACCCTCCATGACGGTGGAACAATTTTTGAAATTCTCGAACATTTTATTTAACAAACATTTTTAAATGCATGATCATTTTTGAATCGGCAAACATTTTATGAACGAGTAAACTATTCTGTAAATCACGAACAGTTTTGTATTTTTAGGATATTTTTCCATTGATCAACATTTTTGGAATTGGTGAAATTTTGTTCAATTTCATGAACTTTTAATACACTAACTTTTTTAAAGCATGAACATTTTTTGATTTCCTGAACATTTGTTTTCAAATTTTTGACACTTTTTGAATAAGCAAACTTTTTAAAAATTCACGGACATTTTGGAATCCATAAACATTTTATTTTAAAATTATCATATTTTTAGTTGTCAGAACTTTTTTAAGACTGAAATTAATTAAAGTAGAAAAAAGTAAATGAAAAAATTAAAAATGAAATTTGAAAACAGGCCACCCGGAAATGCCGACCAATTGGGCGCCAGCGTATTCTCCAACGCAAAGCATAGTATAGGAGGTCCCTACTGCATGGGCGGCCCAGGCGAGGATTTCCCGTGTGAAATGTTTTTATCACTTATAGGTGTTATGTGTTTCTCAAAAAAAAACTGTATTGATGGGTAATATTTTGCTACTTTGGGGACTATTTTCGTGACGTACCGCCAGAAACAATAGCCCTTTATTACTAGGTATACTAGTCGTCAACACGTGCATCCGCACGGGCTAGATGTTTTTTCCTTTTTTTAATTCATAACATTTGTATTACTAATTTATAGTCACATATTAAGAAAAGGTAGCATGGAGTGGTATATATGGTGTAAAGTGAAAGAATGAGTCAATTTTTACATCAAAATGTATGTCATTAGATTCAACTCATACTCATACAACACCACAACATGCATGCAAATTTAACCAACAACAAAATTTGCATCTACTTAACTTACCATCACTGAAAATCATTCAAGTGAAACGACCGTGTATGATGATGCATATTTAAAAGGAATCGGAACAATTATAGCTGAGGTATTTAATAGAAGTGTTGAATAGATTCTTGTTTACTCCATGAAACCAACCTAGTGATTGTTTCATCTCCACAATACCAAGTCAAGTCTTCGGAAGGTTCAAGCATCGTTACAGTGCGGCAATAAAATAAGGCTATAAGAATTCTACGTCGGGCTGTAACAACTGCAACACAAAAGAAACAACCATCCATTATCGCATAACCAAGTTTGATGTAGTAACTAAGATCACCGCATCAATGTTGACTATAGAAGGAAAAGAAAACAGTGACAAAAGTGATAACATTTTTAGTACAGACAAATTATTTCAACATAGAGCTCATCACATTAGATAGATGCCTAACTACTCATTTGTATGACCCACTTGATGGAATCAAATGGCATATAAAGAATCTCCTATAAGTACATAAAATGACAACAGCTTGGAAAGAAGAAACAATGCAAGACACATAAAGGAAACTCATAATGGTCAGAACAAAAAGCAGATTATTTGTAAATATTTTCCATTTGTAAAATCATATGATTCACAAAGAAACCACAAAACCATAGTATACATAGGGCTCGAGAGCTCCCTAACTCATCAATCATTGAACCAATTATGTTGCAAACAAAATTAACTTAAAGTACTACTAACCATTATTTCTTACTAAGCTAACAAAGTGGATGATTGCTGATTTGTATTTGGAGATCCAATTTAAAACACCAGATTTGGTATAAACATGTCTCCATTATTGTCGCCCAGAATCCTAGCAATTTAAAAATCCACTTTAACTATGGTATATCTTTTATCCTGATGATAGCCTGGATCAGTGCCAGTTTTGTAAGCTTCTTGAAAACTGCCTTCAAAATATTCCGAACAAAATCAAAATGCATATGAAGAAATAATACAAACACAAAAAAATCCCGCTGTTAATTACTGGAAGGAAAAAACTAATAACTTTCTTGATGGATGTTAGAAAGCGTGAAGTCCAAGAACTATTAGACACAGTCAAACTTCTAGTGGCTCTGTATTGAGGTAAGATACTTATGCTCATGGGCGGTGAAGAAATATAATAGCGGCTAAAGAAGCAACGATATTAGGTTGTTAGGATCCATGCAAATAAATCATATGTGCTGCATCACACATATATAGATCCATAATGTGAAAAGAAGCAGACCATGTTGAGAAAATAACTCAATTTAGTGTGGCTGTATACATGAAGTTATCTTCATGCTTATCTTACATTGTTACCTTCCCTCCAATGTTCTAAAACTTGTGGTTCTTTGTAAAATTAACTTGTTTACAAGTCATTATCATGTGCCTGTCTTATGTATTCCTGCACCTGCATCAACATGAGACAAAAGGCTTCTGAATTCACACATCAAAATATAAACACATAATATCTTATGGTCACTAATCAGAACTCTAGCTGTATATGTGTAACAACCACAACAGCATATAAAAATGATTCTAAGCAACATATCCTTTTTTGCATTATAAAATTCTTATAAGCTATAGTGCCCTTAAATGTGCTCCACTGTACTTTTTGTGTCACAGAGTACCCTATTAGAGTATGCGGAAGCTAAAACAGAAAACGTAGACTACAATATCAGCATGGCTGAAGCGCATAAAGTTGAAAAGGAGAAATTTCTTCTAGATTTTCTACTTGGCGACATAGGCAGATGTGCCAAACAGCTATATTCGCAGTTTGTGCAAGCGGAAAGATCTGATTAATGCTAACATGTATATGGATGAACCTTAAGTTAATTAATCATGTTGGGCCGCTATAATCATTAAGACACCATTGCCATGTCTGACACCTTCATGGAAGCATTGATTAGTTAACGAAATCATTATGGCTAATTAAAAATTGGTTCCACATTTTTCTGGGCATTATATAAAAAAAGAATATAGGGAAATTTAATATTAGAAGTAGGGAGGAGGAAAATTAATTTTGTACAGCAGATGGCTGGGAGAAAGACGACTACCAAGAGCTACTAATCGAAATAAATATGGATGAGTACTTACCTCATACATTGTAAAAATTCAGCAATCCGTATCATGTGTCTGTCTTATGTATTCCTACACATGCATCAATCAGATCAAAATTTCATCTTGTATGCATTTAAATAAATGATGACTGGATTTAAAATTTGCGTACAGGATTCCAAACCCTGCATTACACAACATGACTATGGGCTCGGTGGGTTGCCGTGAATCCTTTATTGATGCCGACGTCACCAATAATATGTATTAGCTAATAAAATCGGTCTGAGTTTCTTGAGAAACCATAAGGGAGTACATAACTAATATATCATAATTTGGCAATATTCAAAGACCATATGGGATTTTTGTGTGACACTGGCCGTGTCGTGATGCTATCCCCAACATCATCATGCATCATTGGCTGCACATCCTCTCGTCCTTGTTCTAGTGCTTGGCTTGACGTCCCTAGTCTAGGCATCCTTCTCCATCTTCTCAACCCTCGATTGCCTTGTCCTCTATACATTGTGGTAAACAAATCGTCCAAAACACCCATGAAAATAATAGCATCAGGTCTTCACAAAAAATCTTGGAAATTTGGTGTCATAACCATCTTCTTGTTTCCTTCGTGAAGATCCTTACCTGAATATTTATAATCAGTGAGCTCTAGCGAGAAAAGCGTAGCAGACGAACTGGGGATGATAAAGAAAGAGGTATAGGCAGTTGTGCTTATCTGCATCAAATTGACATCGGTATACATCTCCACCTGCAAATAAATCATGGCATGTCACACTGACCTAAAAGAAGATTGTACGTCTGGATTGCATCATGTAGACGTTTGGATTCAATCTCCATGGAAAAGAAACCAAGAAAAAGAAACCGAGATTGGGAAAATTGGGCGCCCAGATTGGCTCGTGGGCTGGTGGTGGAATCGACAGGAGGGAAGCAACAATTCCGTGGAGCAAGGGATGAGAGGCATACGGTGGCTACATGATCATGCTCAAGGCATGATGGAAGGGCATGCGAGGAAAGAGAAGGAAGGCTCGATTGACGAGATACATGAGGAGGAAGGACTACTGGTTACGTGAGGAAAATCCTAATGGGGGCCCGTGAGGAGGAAGGACTCTTCCGTAGTTGAGGGAAAACCGTATGGGGAGAAAACCATGTTATCCAACGTTCCATATTTTTTCAACTATTCATCAAACGGCTGTGGTTATTAAAACTCTAAGGATTAAAGTGGTGGCTAAGTTGTGGTCTCCAATTAGTTGGTGCATACGTGAGGGAAAATCCTAAGGGGAAGACGTGAGGAAGAAGGACTCTTGGGTACGTGAGGGAAAATTCTGTGGGGAGCAAACTAAGTTATCCAACGTTCCATAATTTTTGGACTATTCATCTTACGGCTCTCGTTATTATAACTCCAAGGATTAACGTGGTGGCTCGGATGGTGCTTTCAATTAGTAAATATAAGATAGATAGTATTTTACTGCATAAAAATATTTAGAACCTTACTTTAGTTGAGTGCTAATCTGATTGTGCTTGGAAAAAGGATATTATACTTTAGTTGAGTGGTAATCTGTTTAGATCTAGTCGGCATTTGTCTATTGGTAGATTCGTATGGATTCGGCCCATCTTTGTTTTTGTTAGTGTGTTTGTAAACAATGGCGGAGCTATATGCGTTGCTGGGGTGGCTGTGACCCTCCCAACATTGGGCCAACTTGTGAAGGAAAATTTACTTTTGATCTATGCTTCTTTTTGTCAGTGACTGTTGTTGTTTTGGTCCGTGGTTTGTCTACTAGAACAAGGTTTTCAGGGTTGGTGATAGTGATATGCCTTATACTCACTCTTCTATGGATTTTTCGCAGTGCTATTGTATTATTAATAGATTGTTTTTAAAGGCTAGTAATATGTTCTATATATGATGATTATAGACTTAGGATTAAGTCATCTCTTGTTAGTTTTTCCTGGTCTAATTTTGCTTCTAGAATCCAAGATTCCTTCCATATGCTCCTCTGTTTTTTATTGTGCGAAGCAGATCCAACTGCCCTGGAGAACGAACAGCTCTAAGATTCCCGTGTTGTAACTGAGTCACATCAGCCGAGACGCTCTACGGCGGCGACGGTGTGCGCCGCCGCGATCCGCCCCAATCCTGCGGGTCTGTCCGACTGCTCCGGCCACCCCCTCTTCAACTACCCGGACCTCCTCCCGCCGGCATACCTCGTGGGACCGGCCTCCTCCGCCGCCTTCCTACTACGCCGGTGTGTTTCTCCGCGGCGCGCGCTAATGAGCGGGCTCGCGGAGTACGTGGAGGCGTTTCGACCGGTATCCGCCTGTCATTCAACCGGAATAGCCCCAGCCATGGCCGATGGGCTCGGCGGCCCCCCTCCCCTCCCCGCACCGCGGTCAGCAACCCAACCACAACTTTCTCTTTGAGGTAATAGCATCCCAGGTCCTTGTACTTGCACAACATGTGATGGTTTAGTCCTTATAGTTGCAAAAGTGGATTATTTCATCCCTGAACTTGTCATGGAGGTGCAAGTTTAGTCCTAGGCCAATCACAGCCCGCCAAGTGGATGCCAAGTGGACTAGCAGGTCAGCGTGCGACATTTTGCACTTGGGCCCCTGCCTTCTTCCCTTATCAACTCACTACAGCATAGGGATCTCGTCTGGTTCTCCTCCGATGGCCGGCGCACTCCACCGCGTTTCCGCCGCAGCCGTACGCCCCTTCGTGCTGGTCCTCTCCGGCGAAGACTTCCTCAAGGACCCCTATGCGACCACGAGGGAGGCGAGCGGAGACGGTGAGGGACGAGTAGGATGCATCAGTACAGTTCTGAAGATGGAGCGGTGTCAGTTGGCGGCGCCGGCCTCTAAGAGCACGCCGGACCGGCGAGATCCATGCCCGGCAGGCGTCCTGGATGGGTCCTCAGGTCTTAGATGTTAGGTTTGGCTGCGATGTCTGCTTGGTATTAGGCCCAGACTATGTGCGCCCCTTCATCAACTGGATAGGTGAGACGGCGGCTTTAGTCTTACTACGGTATTACTTTGTAAGGTCTTGTGAGAATAATTAATAAAATGGCCGTATGCATCACCCAGATACAGAGGCCGGGGGTCATCCTCTTTTTCTAAAAAAAACATGTCTGCATATACTCAGGGTCCAGATAACCACATGTCCCTTGAACCATTGTAACAAACTGAGCTTTGTCGGTTGGTGCTAATATAGATGCCCCAAAATCAGATACCTTTGCCATGTAATTCTCATCAAGAAGGATGTTAGTGGATTTCACATCACCATGTAAAATTGGTGGGTTTGCATAGGTATGTAAAAATGCAAGCCCCTCAGCTGCCTCGTTGACGATCCTTAGAAGAGAACTGAAAGAGAGGTGCGGTTTCCGGCTCTTGCCATGAATAAGGTCGAAAAATGTTCCTTTTGCGATGAAATCATATACTAGCATGGGGACCTCCACCTCAAGGCAACACCCCAATAGCTTGACAATGGTCTTGTGATTGATCTGGGAAAGAATCAATATTCCTTTGCCGAATTCCTTCTTCTGCCTATCATCAACCAATGCACACCTTTTAATTGCCACTGGAATGATATCCTTAATTATTCCCTTGTACACAGTGCCATGGCCTCCATGTCCAAGAATCTGGCTTTTGTCAAATTTATTTGTTGCTTGTTCGATTCTGCTTCACTAAACACTGTAAATGAAAGTCCCTGATCTGATTTCATCTTCTCAAACAATAGCATCCCTCTGTGCTGCTGAAAATACTGTTTTTTGATGTTCGCAAGCTTTCTTCTCTCAAATATTGCATGTATGCAGAAGATGATAATCACCCGAACGACAGCGCTGATGCTAATGCGTGCAAAAATCAACATGAAAGGTTTTTATGTTATTCAAATTGATGCCACAGTGTACATATTAAAAGCATGGTAAAGTTTACTTACTCTGGTAAAATTGGCTAAAGGATCATGATGAGATATGGTTATACCTTCTTAAAAATGCATGGATGCTTTTATTTTCAAGTTTCACCATTTCATTTCTTTATTTTAAAGCTTCCTCAGATAGACTTGTTGCGTGCCCAACACAAGGAAACGCACTTGTGTGCTTTGCCCATTGAGCCCTCTTTTACTAAAGGTGATTAATATATATACCAGTTGGCCATTGCTTTCTACACAAGAATTAAGCAAATGCTGGAAACATCTAGTGGTTTACCTATGATTAGGGTGTTGTCTGGGTTACAAGATTTTGTTTCCATTACAAACTTTCTGCCTGGAGAACATGAACATCGATACCCTCCTATAGTGTTGTGGCATGTTGTAGACTTAGGGCATATACTTGAATTCTTCTCACATTCATTGGCATCTGCAACAATAAAGAACCAAATTGTTCGGGCCCAAGTGATTGATTGAATAGGCATATGAGTACGGAGTACCAACAAATACTAATTTTGAAATGGCATAATGAGTGTAACGTGTGCCATTCTTCCACCAAACTAAACATAAATTACATTGAAGAGAGAGAGAGAGAGAGAGAGAGAGAGAGAGAGAAAATAAGTTAAATATTCTAACTAGATGTAAGCTAGATGGGGGAAAAAGAAGCAAAACAGATTGTAAACTCAAGTGTTTCCAGCCATCAATATCGGGACAGACAGTAAGTAACGATATTTTCCTTACAAACTATCAACATGAAAGGATGATGTGCACCCTGTATTACTCATAAAATGATTGTGCATGATCTAAAGATGCACAGGGAGCAAAGAACTGACTTGCCTCTGCATCCGTCAAAGAGGTAAGGGTTCCCTTCATATCCTTGACGCGATTGCATATATAACCTGGCTCGTTGGTTGAGTCCACACACATGCTATTCCTGCTATGGCACGCGTAAGAAGGCATGTCTCTGGCCATTTCACACATTGCATTTCCAATCGCCCAGTCCAGCACCAGCGGCTTCTGCCCATTTTCGGTATCACTGGACCTTGTAGTGGTTATGTACTCGGAGCTGAAACTAAATGTATGTCTCTCCACTATGGTAGCATCGCTACATGGGTTGAAAAGCATACTATTGGAATCATTGTAAACATCAAAGAAGCTGAACCTATAGCTCCTTAAACCCTTTGGTATATCATTTTGGCAGCAGCCTGCACCAACACAAGAACTGTTTGTCGGGGCTACTGTGCTCTCACACACCGCTGCATCTTTGTCGTGTATCTTGTAGTGCTTCTGAAGTATTCATGTATGCGAGTGTGTTGCAGCCAATAACTATGAGCATGTTGTGTACATGGGAGAAGCGGTACGGACTTCCCGAGAAGTCAAGGGACAAGCATTCTGTTCCATTGATCTTGTACTTGTATTGTAGCAAAGACTGCTGAGACGGGCGTGGAAACTCGGATTTGACCATGGGGCACCGAGATGTCTAGAACCTCCACGTTCTCAATGACCATGAACGGCTTGGCAATTCCATCAGCAGTCCTTGGGCAAATGATCTCGAAGCCTTCAATAGCACAGCCAGCACCAATGCCGAATGGGCAAGGGATGTCGACGTCACCACATCGCCTTTGGCATCCGGGGCCAGGCTGCGCTGATGTAGAGGCTAGGTGCAACATGACTGCAACAACTACCGGTAGCTCGAGCGCCATGTCACTTGACTGAAACTGGAGTTGCCAAGAAGATTCTTCTGCACAGCACTACAGGAAAAAGAGAAAAAAAATAGTGAGCAAACTAATGGCCATTCAACTCAACTCTAAAACTTGTAGGCAACACTTCCGGAGTACTTTTCATTTTTCTGCTGTCGAAATATACCTGAAAATTTTAGCATGGTTGAACAAATTTTAACAATGATTTGTAAATGTTGTGAAAATTTCAGTTGAGCTTGCAATTGTAATATATAAATGACAAAAAAATTATTAATGCTAAGATGGCCTTTTCATCTTTTGTTTAACTGTATGCATGTCTAGATTTGATTTATGCAAGAAAATGTTTCTTGCCTTTGGATTTCTGGCACTGAATTAACATGCATGACTGTATATGCCTTGCGCAAATATGAAGACCGTGTTTCTAAGTTGTAAGGTTTTGATTGTTTGCATAGTAAATAGTCTTTTTTACTTCTTTAAATACAGACAATCATTTGCCTAAAGATTTTGCTGTTGTCCACGCCATCTTGAAGAATGAAGACTTTGGTGATGCATCCGGCGGTCTGTGAACTTAACATTGCGAAGAGTGTGGCTTATCCTATCTCCTATGCAGGGTGATTTTGGTGGAGTGCAAGCTATTTGCCTTGCTGGTATCTGGTTATGCCTCTAAGGTTCGTAAAGCCGAGGAGAGCCGAGCTACATCCTATTGTGCTTGACAAGGCTGCGGCAAGCTCTCGCCATGGAAAGGGCACCTTCTCAACAGGAATTTGGAAGACTGGTGCTTAATTATTAGCTCGGTGGTCACTGCAACTGCTACCTATTTTCTAGCTGCCTTCTGGACAAATGGATGATGAATAAAAAACAGACAAGCTCGAAGGAATTTTCTCTCGGGGCTGATGACTAAAGAGACCATGGAAGGGCACCCAGACTCCATGCGATGAGGTGGATTCTGGAAGCACCCAGACTGCATGCGGTGATGTGGATTTTTGTGTTGGAAATCTTGAGGCTGATGCGGAACAAAAAGTTGTCGGTTAAGGATGCTTTTCTTTAATGGGCGGTAGATGTGAGGGTTGCAGCGGATCGGTGCCGAGGTGCAGCTAGGAACAATTCATGCTTCTTTGTGAGAAATTGCTGCCGATGAGGCTGACCAACGCCAGGGGCTCGATTTCAGAATTCCAACGCTAGAGTGAGCTCAATTTTTTCCTCGGCTTCCCCAATCCGAGGATGGTGGAGGATTTGCTCAGGCAGCAGCTCGTCGAGGCGAGGAGAAAAGATTACTCCGTACGCATACACTGCCTGGCGCCTATGGAAGAGCGAAACAGGAGGATGTAGTTGCGGTGGTCTTGGCAGGTTTCGTTAGCTAAACTGCAAACAGCACACACTACCAGACTTGCCTAGCAGCGTCGTCGAGAAAGGAGAAATCGTTTAATTTTGAACAAGAAGTACATGTGTATGTAGCGATCCAGCGCGCTTCCAACTGAAGAGGACCGCAGCGGTATGCAACAGCTCTGCTCATGAACTCATCTTCAACAGAATGGTCCGTGTTTCAACTCTCTTTTATTTCCCCTCCGACAGTAAAAGAGAAAGGAATAGGGCCATTTTTCTACTGGCCTCTTCAGAGTGGAGACTTGGCCAAATTCCATCCGCCTGTTTCGTTTGTCGGGCGGCCAAATGGCAACAGCTCCCCTCACTTGTCTCCATGGAGGTAACCACCGAAGCAGGATCGAGCGTTGTCCATGGAAATTAGGACTTGTATAATGGCAGGGGCGTGTGCTCATCTGCTGGCAACAGCTCTGTCAACACTAGAATATAAACATGTAGAGGTAACTACACTCCAAACACATATACTACATCATAAACGCGGGACCCCCAACACTGTCGACACTATGTATGCTGTTGCTGATGCAAGATTAGTAATCAAGCTTCTTCTTTTTGCATTTTTCTCTCTCTGGAAAGATCCGTATATGAGGCATTTTTAAACCTTAGGCGAATGATGGGTTATTGGGTCAACAACCTTGCAACTCGGTGAGCCCATCGGTCTGCCCTGCCTCCGGTGGCCCTTGTAGATGCGGGAGGTGTGGTGGACGTGGCTCCTCGCCCGTGGGTGGGGAGATAGTTCATAGAGGCGTATGTCGACAACATTTCACGATGATTGTGTCGCCATTCGGAATAAGGTGCCCTCGACCTTTTCCTCGTGCCGGCGGCACCCCAGTGGGCTTTGTGGTGGCGGATTTGATGCTACTCATCGTCTTGTATCCAACAAGCTTGAGTTTGCTCAATTCGGAGATCTTATGAAGAAGTTATGGCAGTTCTGGTTTTCTCCCTGCGGTAGTACCACGGTCGGCAGCGCTAGTACCGTTTATAGCGTCAAGCGGTAGTACCGCTCCAGTACCGCTCTACTACCGCCTCGATTTTGGGTCATGTACTTTTCGTGTCGGGTTTAGCAGTAGTTGCACGGCAGTAAGGCATGGTAGTACCGCCTAAGCGGTAGTACCGCTCTGGTCGGGCGGTAGTACCGCTACAGCATTACTGCCGCCGTACTCTGCTCTGCCTTGCCTCTTTTGTCCCGTGTTCTGCTCCACCAGTGGTAGTACCGCTGGGGTGAGCGGTATTACCGCTTATCAGCGGTACTACCGCCCCAAGGTTCATGTTCTGTTGCTCCTTTTTCCCCGCTTCTTCCGCCCGAGCGGTAGTACCGCTCGTGTGCGGGCTGAGCACATAACGGTTGGATTTTTTCCCTCCTATAAAAGGGGGTCTTCTTCCCCAATGAACCTTATCCTTTGAGCTCGTGTTCTTTCCCCATTGTTGACCTTCTTCGAGCTTGCTAACTCTCAATCCCTTTATGGATTCTTGCTAGTTTTTGAGGGAAAAGAGAGAGGAGATCTAGATCCACATTTCCACCAATCACTTTCTCCTCTATGTGAGGGGAACCCCTTGGATCTAGATCTTGGAGTTCTTGGTGTTCTCCTTCTTGTTCTTCCTCTCATCTTCCTCCCTAGCATTAGTTGCTTCGGTGGGATTTGAGAGAGAAGGACTTGGGCACTCCATGTGCCCTTGCCATTGCATTTGGTGCATCGGTTTGAGTTCTCCACGTGATACGTGGAAGTTACAAGTTGAGAAGTTTATTACTCTTGGGTGCTTGGTACCCTTGAGCTTGTTACTCTTGGGTATTTTGGACACCCTAGAGCTTGTTCCTCTTGGGTGCCTTGGCGCCCTAGACGGTTGGTGTTGTTCGGAGCTTAATCATTGTGGTGTAAAGCTTCGGGCAAGCATCGGGGTCTCCAATTAGGTTGTGGAGATCGCCCCGAGCAATTTGAAGGGTACCGGTGACCGCCCCCAAGGGTTGTCAAAGTGTACGGGTTCGGTGACCGCCCTCAAGGGTCACCATTTGTACGGGTTCGGTGACCGCCCTCAAGGGTCCCTTAGTGGAATCACGTCATCTTGCATTGTGCGAGGGCGTGAGGAGATTACGGTGGCCCTAGTGGCTTCTTGGGGAGCATTGTGCCTCCACACCGCTCCAAACGGAGATTAGCATCCGCAAGGGTGTGAACTTCGGGATACATCATCGTCTCCGCGTGCCTCGGTTATCTATTACCCGAGCCCTTTACTTATGCGCTTTACTTTGGGATAGCCATATTGTTTCTTGTCATATATCTTGCTATCACTTAGTTGTTTATCTTGCTTAGCATAAGTTGTTGGTGCACAGAGGTGAGCCTAGTTGTTGTAGGTTTTGTGCTTGTCAAATTAACCGCTAGGTTTATTCCGCATTTGTTCAAGCCTAAACCGTAATTATTTTAAAGTGCCTATTCACCCCCCCCCCCCCCTCTCTCTAGGCGACATCCATGATATTTCACCGTCTACACAAGTAATTGATAACTAAAAACACCTGAGGATCTGGTTTCATATTTCATTTATTTATATGGACATATGGGCATGCCATTTCACATTGCTGCTTATTTTGGACCATTGTTATACCTACCGAACAAATGATTGTTACAATACTTAAGTAGTATGGCTTCATAATCTTATACTTTTGTTTGTTGTTTTGCTTGTATGCAAGATTATTGTAGTTTCATGGACAATTATTATTCTGGTGTCAGCTGCTTGGTTAAACATTTTATTAGCATGTCACTTGTTGTCTACCAAATTTGACTATATTGTAATTGGCTATTGACCACTGATACAATTTGACTTGTTCAAAATCCAAACAATATGTATAGTTATGCTTTTTATGCAGTCCAATTTCTTCACTTTTGGCCGACCAGATAATACTTCATATCGAACATCTGATCAAAATTACATGACTACATTCATCTTAAAAACTGTTTCAGTCATTAGTAGCATTTTTTACTAGCATATTGGAAATGAAAGTAACGGTGAAAATATTACTTTGTCACAGATTACTTGAGCATATATATTTAGTTAGGAAAAAGAGGTTTTATATAGGAAGATAGAGATTACATTCATTTACGGAAAGTATGCCTATGAACTAGAAACCAGATATATTTCTTGCTTTCCTAGTTCCTACTCCGTGTGACCGCCATATGCCCACTGTTCATTTAGGCTCTACTCAGAGCAGTATAACAAAATAGTTGTGATATTAGAAGTTGAAGGTGTGCGACTACGCTACAATTTACCTATTGTTCTCTGTTTCTAATGCTGATTTTGTCTAATAATGCCGAGATGGTTCACCTTTGGAACTTTTGGCACAATTTGCGCAATGACAATGAAGCTAATGATTCCTGTTTTGAGTCATGCAAAAGTTAGGAGAATAATTCCAACAGCTTTTCCTAATAAATAGTACTACAAGATTGATTGGCTGATGATATTGCTAGCTTCACAGGTATCTAGAGTTAGGTTCTTGTGGATGGGATGTAGGAACGGATTGTTGGGTGTTGATTCTTCCGTCTATGTAGTGTACACTCATGAGCTGTGAAGTTCACTTGTAGGAATCAATCCCTTAGTTTGCTAGGTTCCATCTATTATCTAATTTCTGTAGACATTTCGTCATTTGGCATGAAGGTTGAAAGCACATTTGACTTTGCCCGGTTAATGGGCACTTATCTTTTGGCGGGCTCCCTACCCCTTTATCTTGCTTGCGATTCAGTATTTCAGTGTGTGCGCATGTGAACTTGCTTTGATCTATCTTTCGTGTTGTATCGGTATTTGGGTTTCTGCCTCTGTCCCATGATGCCCCATTTTTATCGTGATCTTGTTGAATTTAGATCTGATTCGGAGCTCCGTGATTGGAGTCTTGTTAGTTGTGATTAGTGAATCGCATGCTTAGTCTGACCTCATGACCTGGGAATTGTGAAGAAGCTTTTGTATGCTGAATTGCACCTGTCTTAGCCTCACCTGCTGCTCTTTTCCGGCTCGTTTATAAGCGGCACTGCCTGCTTAACATCCGTCTAAAAAACGCTCCCAGACCTATTCTGTTAGCAAGAAAGAGCTCTTCAACCACATAAAAAGGAAAGAGCTCTTCAAATTTCAGTGGTTAGAGTATAACTGGAGTGGTATCCATCCAAGCTGTTTGCACCTACATCGCAAGGAGATGCTACTATCTCGGTGTGTCTCACATATGGAGATGTCCTATTGACAGATATGCCATAAGTTCATTAACAACATAAGACCAACTCTAACCGCTCCCCTATAAAATAAAGGAGCATACAACCGAGCAAAGCTTAGTGAAGTATATTTACTCCACTAACTTTCGGCCGGACCTAGCCGATTCCCTAAATATAACGGCGGTGCACAAAGAAAGTGCATGCAACGGAGAACGGAGGTGCGAATGCAATGCAGAAAAGGAGGTACAAACATCCATCCCGCGCATGCATTAGCCGGTTGCTCGTCGCGTTGTACCAAATTGAAGTTTCGAAGGATGTGCTCCGTAATATTGGGACTTGTTCATAGCAATTGGGCACAGCATGATGGCAGCGGCACAGGCAGCACATGGGCAGGCAGCATGATGCAATGCGCGGGCATACCCGCACCAAGATGAGATGAGATCGCCATTGATCAATCAAGGCTCTTGGCTTAGTTAATGGCATGGTTTATTCTGATCATGATCAATCAGTTCTCTGAATTAGGAATTATCATTCTTCCCTTATCATACCTCAGAATCTGACAACTAGTCGGTTGGAGACGCCATTGCCACCGCTCATCTTAATGGGTGGCATATGCAATTTTTCTATAAATAATGATTACTAAAGATTGATAACAAATTAGGTTACTAATGTGCTTCTTTGCGGCTTGTTGAATCCAGACTGGCGGTACCTCTCTCCTATGTCACTTTTAATAATATTTAACTAATCTGTGTTGCTGTAGAGAGTTTTCAATTCATAGATAGTCCTATTATTATGCTTGCAATTTTTTTATCAACATCTACTATGATGTTGACACACACATATTCACACCACGACGTAAACACAACCACGTAACATCTACTGAAAACCGGGTCGAGATTGCGGAGCATGAAGATTGACGAAGTTACCATGAGCGTGCTCAACATTGTGTCCAACTAAAAAAATCAGCATTAACGAGATACCAAAGCGTCAAAATTGAGGTTTGATATCTGATGAGGCAGGGTACCGCTGACCTTCTAATAGTCGATCGTCGGTTGGTTCTTGTTATTCTTGCATTTAGCTCTCCAGTTTATGGTATGCTAAAGTTTCTCTTCAAGCAACCACTCATCGATCCCCTGCTGCCGACATCGATCCCAGTGCTCAACAAGGTGGAAAGTAAGTGCTCTGAACAGTTGCAGCTCTAATTCGTGCCTTCCAATGCAAACCAGTGCTTGAAGTTAGCAATGTAATGTTGTTCTTCACGTGAACCCATGGCTGACATGCGTGCACACATTATTATGTCGGTTCTTTACTCAGGTACAATGGCAAAGCTGGACGAGGAGTCAGAGGAGCTGCACGCAAGTTCCTGGAGAAGGACGTGGTGGTGTCAGCGACTTACCAAGAGGCGCCCACAAGTTAGCTAAAGAAGCAGAGGAGGAGGGGAAACATCAAGCCCAACAGGCCGTGTCGCAAGAGGACGCCCAATTACAAGTTCACGGGCCCGAAATGGATCTCCTACATGTTTGAGCCCGAGAAGGACAACAGTGGTATTTAGTTGGGAATGCGGTAGATGTGAGAGCATCCTGGTTGGGACCAGAGCAAGACAGAGGCAACTTGTATCTCCATTCCCCTTTTGATACTATCTTCTTCCTCGAGTTGTAATCCACCTCTTGTACTAGATTTGTGAGTAATCAAGAGATAGCTAGAGGGTAGCTCACAGATCACATTGCCCACCACAAGCGTGCGCTGCTCCACCTACCCGGCAAGGCCTCGCTTCGCATGTTGTGTCATATATCTCGGTTTTTGCGTGTTCATTGTTGGATGCAAGATGTTTTGGGCACAGGCTGACTAGCTGTGCCAAGTAGCATATGGCCGCCCGGGTTGAGAGTGATGAAGCTAGCACACGGAGACTCATCGAAATGAGAGAAAAAAAGCGAGCAGGGAAGAACAATAGAAAAGCCGAAGGGACGCCCAAAAGCGGCACAATAACAAGAATGACCAACCTGCAGACGGCCGCAGAAGCCGGATAATCTACCTAGTCGGATAAATAGTCCGACTTTTAGTCTGATGTAATATCTGACACAAGCCGGATTTTTTTTCTTTTTCGTAAGGGGTTTAAGCCATGTCTATCTTTGTATCATAGAGACATATTATTTATTATATTATTCAACAATATACATTTACAAGATAATCCAACTTCTATGCGACCAGTGGCGGAGCCTCATGGGGGCAAAAGGGTACCTTTGCCCCCCCCCCCCCCACTCTAGGAAAACCCTTAACTGTATCTCTAACATTATTAGGCTTGAATATCAAATATTTCCCAAAGTTCATGCATAACTTAATTTATGGCAGGTAATCTTCGTGATCCTAGCAATCTCGTCGTCGGCAAGGGGCTCGTCTGCCTAGAGCAGGAGCTATTGTGTAGCCTCGCGTGTCATCTCTTCATTCGCTCCGACCTCCCCAAGTTTGCAGACGAGGCGCGACACCATCGTCGTCAGGTTGGCGGCGATCACCTGCTTCCTGGAAGGCGAGGCGGCGATCTCGTCAACCCGAGGAGGAGTGACGAAGAAGATCAGTGGAGGAGGAGGAGCAACAAGGACGACCGGAGGAGGATCCTGCGACAAGAACAAATGCCCTCCTTGGTGCCTATACCATATGATGACGAGGACAAGAACAAGCAAAAGCAGAGATCGATACCAATGCAATGGCAGCCTTCTTCCACCTCGTCCATCCGCCTTCCTCTCTGCCGGTCGCAAGGGAAACGTCGACTGCTGCCACCAGCACGGCAACCGCCAGAAGTAGGTTCGAGAGTTTCATCTCTCAATCGCCGGCGGATGGGTAAGTGTCCGGCAAAGATGCGAGTGAATCACTCATCGTGCAAGGGGTACATATACATTACCGGAATTTCATTGTACACGAGTGCTAGGCTCTTCGCTGAGAGCCAAATCACGGGAACTCGACAAAGCGAAGTAAGAAGAGAGGTATACTCAGAAATAGCTGCCCCACAGCAAACACAGATATTTGCCGATACAATTCTATAAAACGCACTCGGCAAAAGGTTAATACATTTACAAGATAATCCAAGCGGAGCCTCATGGGGGCCAAAAGGGACCATTGTCCCCCTACTCTAGAAAAACCCTTAATTGTACCTCTAATATTTTTAGGCTTGAATATCAAATATTTCTCTGTACGCCGAGTGCCACGCTCTTCACCGAGAGCCAAATCACGGGCACTCGAGAAAGCGAAGTAAGCCGAGAGGTATACTCGGAAATAGCTGTCGCACGACAAACACGGATATTTGCTGATACAATTCTACAAAACACACTCTACAAAAGGTTAATACTCGGCAAACGATCTGTTTGCCGAGAGCCAAGCGTTACAGCATGGCAAAGTGGAGCCACGTGGCAAGTCCAGTAGTGGTTAACGTACGACTCGTTAATGGTGGCGTTGCTTTGTTGTGAGCCCGTGACTTGGCTCTTGGCAAAGCGTTGTTTTCTTGCGTTATTAATTTGGACTGTTTCATCTATGTGGGAGCTGATTTTAGTCCCAACTCGCTTAACAATGAGCGTTAGGAGCGGTTTAAATAGTCGGATAGTCATTACACTGTTATTAAGAAGATGGACAATTACTATGAACCTTCACCTGATCCGGGTAGAGAAGATTCACAGTGACAGTCCATCTTCCTAATGATGGATTTTGACGCTTTTTAATAATTCAATTAATTGTTTTTTGACTTTTTCATCTGTGTGAGAGCAATGATCCCTGGACATTTTAAATCAACCGGTTGTGAAGAAAGTGAGGATGTTGTTGTTTCGTTGGCCTCGAAATTTCTCGTGCTCCTAAAGGAGGTCATTGCATGACACATGCCAGACCGTCACATTTTCCGGACCTGCATGCAATATTTGAGACATTTATTGCACTGCTAGGGTTTCAGCGTCGGAAATTACAAATCTACAAGGCAGCACATGAAATCATGCGCAGAAGCTGAATGGACAATCCTATTTGATGTTTTCGCGACATGTGTAGGCCTTGTGTAGACGAGGAAGGGGCAGCCCCGCCACGGGGGGGGGGGGGGGGGTGGAGGTGGCGAAATTACCTCGTCGACATGTCTGATCCAACCGTTTAAGTCCTCGGAAAATCGTATGATGATGAAAATCCTCGGTCATCACATAGCCCCTGTAGGGTGTGGTCAAAATTTATGCGTGTTTCAGATAGGCCTCACCTGAGACCGCTTGTAAAGTACAACATCTCTGAGCTAGTCTTTGGGTATCGAGAGAGAACGTGTCTGGTTTGTGAAGGAAGTGCGCGTTCTTTTGCTCTGTTGGCCTCGAAACTTCTCGTTCTCTCAAATGAGGTCGTCGCATGACACGCGACTCTGCATTTTTCGGACCCGCATGCAATATTTCAGACATTTATTGCACTCCTAGGGTTTCAGCGCTGGAAATTGTAGATATGCAAGGCGGCACATGAAATCATGCCCAAACTGAATGGAAATCATATTTTATGTCTTTGCAACATGTATAAGTCTTGCGCAGGCGAGGGAGGGGCAGGCCCCGCCACGGGGGGCAAAATTACCTCGTCGGCGTGACCGTTTAAATCCTCGGAAAATCGTACGATGCCGGAAATCCTCAGGATCTGGTACGGCGTCATATATAGCCCCTATAGGGTGTGGTAAAATTTTGGGCACGTTTCATATAGGCCTCACCTAAGGCCGCTTGTAAACTACAACATCCCCGAGCTAGTCTCTAAGTATCGAGAGGAAACGTGTCCGGTTTGTGAAGGAAGTGTGGGTCCTTTTGCACCGTTGGCCTTAAAACTTCTCATGCTCTCAAAAGAGACCATCGCATGACACGTGGCAGAACCCCGCATTTTCCAGACCCGCATGCAACATTTGAGTAGGGGTACGACTACGCTGCGACGGCTCTGATTCTCCTTCCACCCTGCTGGGAGCGGCCTTGCAGGGCTACTACACCCATCCTCCTTGGCCGCCTATTGGCCATGTCGGCAGCCCGTGCTGGGAATGCCAGACCCGGCCGCCGGCGCTGCCGTTTCCCTGCAGCCACGTCTTCCTGTGCCGCCCATGCTACAAGCGCGGCATCAAGTGTCGGTGTTGCGACGGCTTGGTTCCCCAACCTGGAGCCTGATGATGGTATTGTTCTGCAGAAAGGCTAAGGTAATTGCAATAGTTCGGGATTCAAACAAACTAAATTCCTGTTGTACTTGTAGTAGATTTTGGGATGCAAATACTTCCTTCCTTCATTGGTGTTGTACGGCACCAAGTTAGACTCTGAGGTGGTATACTGGTGGTAACAAGTGGAAACTGGTGGTCTTTGATTACATTTGCCATGCGCAATGTTCAGATTTTGGCGTAGATGCTATTTTCTGCATGACAATGATCTTTTAGGGTTTATTTTGCTGCTAATCTGCTTGTGCTTGGAACAGTTTACTGAAACTGTTATAATCACAGAAACAGATTACTGAAATTGTTCTACTCTGGAAAATAGTTAACTAAAATTGTTGTAGTATGAAACTGATAGGTACTAGGAATTGTCTGCAACTGTTTTAATCATGTAGATAAGTAAAAGAAGATATGTTATTATGGAATGAATCATTATGGAACTAAAAACTCCAAATCAGTTGTTTTATCTTCTTTTGGCCTTAACATAGAAGATGGTGATGTCCGTCTGATTTAGCCCATTTCACTTGCGTCGAATAACTCTGAACAAAATTCAGGTTCCAACAATTATAATTAAATGAATCTTATTTCTACACATAAGCTGAATTCAGGTTTTGTTAATGAGCTATAATCTTGGTTTTGTTATCTTATTTTATTTCAAAAAATTCTGAGATTTAGGTTGTTCATCTGCCTCCAACTGACCTTCTTTCGTGAGAATGTACCCTCGTCTTGAATAAGTTTGCATAATGTACATATGTTAGAGCATCTCTAGCAAACCCCATATAATACCGACCCGCAAAACGCGTATACAATTCGCAGAAAAACGGCTTTGCGAACCGGCGTGGGCGGCAAAGTCAGGCCCCGCAAACGGACCTGTAAAAAAGGATATTCTGCATTTCAATTTCTGGCGTGAAAACACATTTCTTTGCTTTTTTATTTTCTTCAAGGGCATTGGATACATATTGATTCACCAAATCTTTGCCAGAACAGCAAGACCAAAGAAAACAAGAAGCACAATTAGGCATTTTAGAAGATATCCAACTTCCATAACTGCTCCCACTAGTTAGACCAATATCTTCTCCATGCATTCGTTGTTGATCTGCGGATTCTTGACCTTACGTTCTTCATTCCTCTTTTTTGGTTCTAAAGAAGTAGACATTGCTTCCTCTCTAATTTCTTCTCTAATTGCACATGCAGCCACATCATTAGCCTCAATTCTACTAAGGAGTGCACGAACATCTAATAAGTTTCTTTCTATCAATAAATCAACTCCTTCCCAAAATCAAAATGAGCATCCATTTTCCTACACACATGATGATCTTCATAAGCTATGAAAATTGAACCGAATAGGTTGACAAAAGCCGAACAACATACCCTGTCGTTTTCGCATTTGAAAAATACCCATCCGGGGTGGCTCTGCGTGCTAGAAGTCAGCCACAACACTGTCCGTGTGCAGTCATCGCACTATATGAGAAGCATCGACGAGTCGGTGAGCCGCTGCGCGAGCGCTGAGCCCGGGCGACGGCCGCCCGAATCCTTGCCAGCAAACCGACAACGGTTGGTACAGGACGAACTAGTGCCTGCATGCGGCGCTGGGGCTTTGCCAGAGCTGCGCGGGGTGCTCCCTGACCAATCCATGGCTTGGCGCAGCCACCGGTGGCCGGAAACGCCAAATTTGGCTGCCGCCACGAACAGCTGCCGATCTGTGACTTTTCAGCCCGCCGACGCAGGAGGAAGTGGCGGAGGGCAAGCTCGGGCGTGTGGTGGCCCTCCGGCATGATCCCGCCGGCTAGTTTGGCCGGAATCATAGGCACCGGCCCGGCTGCGGGGGATGGGGAAAAGCGCGGGGCGAGGGGGAGAGGGGCGGCGGTGGGTAGAGAAAAGTGCGAGCTGAAATGCCCCCCCCCCTCAGCCAACCGCCACCACTATTTTCGCGGGTTGGGATGGGAATTATGCCACACGCCGCAAAAAAAATTACGGGTCGGACGCATTTGCGGGGTCTGATCGAGCACGATTTTCGGCATGGACCCGTATTTTGGCAGTTATTTTGCGGGTCGGGGCATTATACGTGGTCTGCTAGAGATGCTCTTAGTGTAGAGAGTAAAAGGGCCCGTGTGTTGCAATGGGAGAGGGAAAAAATCTGCAATAGCCATGACCACATTTTGATGCATCACCGAGATACACTATTACCCTCAATTTCATAAAATCATGTACAAATTTGAAATCATGGACATTTTTTTAACTCGTGCTGTAACTGAGTCACATCAGCCGCGGCGATCTACGGCGGCGACGGTGTGCGCCGCCGCAATCCGCCCCAATCTTGCGGGTCTGTCCGACTGCTCCGGCCACCCCCTCTTCAACTACCCGGACCTCCTCTCGCCGGCATACCCCATGGGACCGGCCTCCTCCGCCCCCTTCCTACTACGCCGGTGTGTTTCTCCGCGGCGCACGCTGATGAGCGGGCTCGCGGAGTACGTGGAGGCGTTTCGATCGGTACCCGCCTGTCGTTCAACCGGAATAGCCCCAGCCATGGCCGACGGGCTCAGCGGCCCCCCTCCCCTCCCCGCACCACGGTCAGCAACCCAACCACAACTTTCTCTTTGAGGTAATAGCATCCCAGGTCCCTGTACTTATACAACATGTGATGGTTTAGTCCTTATAGTTACAGAAGTGGATTATTTCATCCCTGAACTTGTCATGGAGGTGCAAGTTTAGTCATAGGCCAATCACAGCCCGCCAAGTGGATGCCAAGTGGACTAGCTGGTCAGTGTGCAACATTTTGCACTTGGGCCCCTGCCTTCTTCCCTTATCAACTCACTACAGCATAGGGATCTCGTCTGGTTCTCCTCCGATGGCGGCGCACTCCACCGCGTCTCCTCCTACTCGTCGTCCTCACCGTCTCCGCTCGCCTCCCTCGCGCCCAAGAGTCAGCCCCTTCGTCTTTGGTCCTCTCCGGCGAAGACTTCCTCAAGGACCCCTCTGGCGGCGCGCACCCCTCGCTGCCCTCTGCCGACGGTGGAACAATTTTTTAAATTCTCGACCATTTTATTTAACAAACATTTTTAAATGCATGATCATTTTTTGAATCGGCAAACATTTTATGAACGAATAAACTGTTCTGTAAATCACGAACAGTTTTGAATTTTTAGGATATTTTTCCATTGATCAACATTTTTGGAATTGGTGAAATTTTGTTCAATTTCATGAACTTTTTAATACACTAAGTTTTTTAAAAGAATGAACATTTTTTGATTTCCTGAACATTTGTTTTCAAATTTTTGACACTTTTTGAATAAGCAAACTTTTTTAAAAATTCACTGACATTTTTGGAATCCATAAACATTTTATTTTTAAATTATCATATTTTTAGTTGTCAAAACTTTTTTTAATACTGAAATTAATTAAAGTAGAAAAAAAGTAAATGAAAAAAATAAAAAAATGAAATTTGAAAACAGGCCGCCCGGAAATACGCCGACCCAATTGGGTGCGCCGCGTATTCTCCAACGCGCAAAGCATAGTATAGGAGGTCCCTACTGCATGGGTCGGCCCAGGCGAGGGATTTCCCCGTGTGAAATGTTTTTATCACTTATAGGTGTTATGTGTTTCTCAAAAAACTGTATTGATGGGTAATATTTTGCTACTTTGGGGACAATTTTAAATGACGTGCCGCCAGAAACAATAGCCCTTTATTACTAGGTATATAGATAGTATTTTACTGCATAAAAATATTTAGAACCTTACTTTAGTTGAGTGCTAATCTGATTGTGCTTGGAAAAAGGATATTATACTTTAGTTGAGTGGTAATCTGTTTAGAACTAGTCGGCATTTGTCTATTGGTAGATTCGTATGGATTCGGCCCATCTTTGTTTTTGTTAGTGTGTTTGTAAACAATGGCGGAGCTATGTATGTTCCTGGGGTGGCTGTGACCCTCCCAACATTGGGCCAACTTGTGAACGAAAATTTACTTTTGATCTATGCTTCTTTTTGTCAGTGACAGTTGTTGTTTTGGTTCGTGGTTTGTCTACTAGAACAAGGTTTTCAGGGTTGGTGATAGTGATATGCCTTATACTCAGTCTTGTATGGATTTTCGCAATGCTATTGTATTATTAATAGATTGTTTTTAAAGGCTAGTAATATGTTCTAAAAATGATGATTCTAGACTTAGGATTCAGTCACCTCTTGTTCGTTTTTCCTGGTCTAATTTTGCTTCTAGAATCCAAGATTCCTTCCACATGCTCCTCTGTTTTTCATCATGCGATGCAGATCCAACTGCTCTGGAGAACGAACAGCTCTAAGATTCCCGTGCTGTAACTGAGTCACATCAGCCGAGGCGCTCTACGGCGGCGACGGTGTGCGCCGCCGCAATCCGCCCCAATCCGCCCCAATCTTGTGGGTCTGTCTGACTGCTCCGGCCACCCCCTCTTCAACTACCCAGACCTCCTCCCGCCGGCATACCCCGTGGGACCAGCCTCCTCCGCCGCCTTCCTACTATGCCGGTGTGTTTCTCCGCGGCGCGTGCTGATGAGCGGGCTCGCGGAGTACGTGGAGGCGTTTCGATCGGTACCTGCCTGTCGTTTCAACCGGAATAGCCCCAGCCACGGCCGACGGGATCGGCGGCCCCCCTCCCCTCCCCACACCGCGGTCAACAACCCAACCGCAACTTTCGCTTTGAGTTAATAGCATCCCGGGTCCCTGTACTTGCACAACATGTGATGGTTTAGTCCTTATAGTTGCAAAAGTGGATTATTTCATACCGAACTTGTCATGGAGGTGCAAGTTTAGTCCTAGGCCAATCACAGCCCGCCAACTGGATGCCAAGCGGACTAGCTGGTCAGCGTGCAACATTTTGCACTTGGGCCCCTGCCTTCTTCCCTTATCAACTCACTACAGCTTAGAGATCTCGTCTGGTTCTCCTCCGATGGCGGCGCACTCCACCGCGTCTCCTCCTACTGCCGTCCTCACCGTCTCCGCTCGCCTCCCTCACGCCCGCAGCCGTCGCCCCTTCAGGCCTGGTCCTCTCCGCGAAGACTTCCTCAAGGACCCCTCTGGCGGCGCGCACCCTCGCTGCCCTCTGCCGACAGTTGAACAATTTTTGAAATTCTCGAACATTTTATTTAACAAAAATTTTAAATGCATGATCATTTTTGAATCGGCAAACATTTTATGAATCTAATAAACTGTTCTGTAAATCACGAACAGTTTTGAATTTTTAGGATATTTTTCCATTGATCAACATTTTTGGAATTCGTGAAATTTTGTTCAATTTCATGAACTTTTTAATACACTAAGTTTTTTAAAAGAATGAACATTTTTTGATTTCCTGAACATTTGTTTTCAAATTTTTGACACTTTTTGAATAAGCAAACTTTTTAAAAATTCACTGACATTTTTGGAATCCATAAACATTTTATTTTTAAATTATCATATTTTTAGTTGTCAAAAATTTTTTAATACTGAAATTAATTAAAGTAGAAAAAAGTAAATGAAAAAATAAAAAATGAAATTTGAAAACAGGTCACGCCCGAAATACGCCGACCCAATTGGGTGCGCCCACGTATTCTCCAACGCATAAAGCATAGTATAGGAGGTCCCTACTGCATGGGTCGGCCCAGGCGAGATTTCCCGTGTGAAATGTTTTTATCACTTATAGGTGTTATGTGTTTCTCAAAAAAAACTGTATTGATGGGTAATATTTTGCTACTTTGGGGACAATTTTCGTGACGTACCGCCAGAAACAATAGCCCTTTATTACTAGGTATATAGATAGTATTTTACTGCATAAAAATATTTAGAACCTTACTTTAGTTGAGTGCTAATCTGATTGTGCTTGGAAAAAGGATATTATACTTTAGTTGAGTGGTAATCTGTTTAGAACTAGTCGGCATTTGTCTATTGGTAGATTCGTATGGATTCGGCCCATCTTTGTTTTTGTTAGTGTGTTTGTAAACAATGGCGGAGCTATGTATGTTCCTGGGGTGGCTGTGACCCTCCCAACATTGGGCCAACTTGTGAACGAAAATTTACTTTTGATCTATGCTTCTTTTTTGTCGATGATTTGTTGTTTTGGTTCGTGGTTTGTCTACTAGAACAAGGTTTTCAGGGTTGGTGATAGTGATATGCCTTATACTCAGTCTTGTATGGATTTTCGCAATGCTATTGTATTATTAATAGATTGTTTTTAAAGGCTAGTAATATGTTCTAAAAATGATGATTCTAGACTTAGGATTCAGTCACCTCTTGTTCGCTTTTTCCTGGTCTAATTTTGCTTCTAGAATCCAAGATTCCTTCCACATGCTCCTCTGTTTTTCATCATGCGATGCAGATCCAACTGCCTTTCGGAGAACGAACAGCTCTAAGATTCCCGTCTTTATCGAGTCACATCAGCCGAGGCGCTCTGGGCGGCGACGGTGTGCCGCCGCAATCCGCCCTAATCCGCCCCAATCTTGTGGGTCTGTCTCGATCGCCTCCGCCACCCCTCTTCAACTACCCAGACCTCCTCCCGCCGGCAGACCCCGTGGGACCAGCCTCCTCCGCCGCCTTCCTACTATGCTTGCCGTGTGTTTCTCCATGGCCAGCGTCTTGATGAGCGGGCTCATGAGTACGTGGAGGCGTTCGATCGGTACACACTGTCGTTTCAACCGAATAGCCCCAGCCACGGCCGACGGGATCGGCGGCCCCCCTCCCCTCCCCACACCGCGGTCAACAACCCAACCGCAACTTTCGCTTTGAGTTAATAGCATCCCGGGTCCCTGTACTTGCACAACATGTGATGGTTTAGTCCTTATAGTTGCAAAAGTGGATTATTTCATACCTGAACTTGTCATGGAGGTGCAAGTTTAGTCCTAGGCCAATCACAGCCCGCCAACTGGATGCCAAGCGGACTAGCTGGTCAGCGATGCAACATTTTGCACTTGGGCCCCTGCCTTCTTCCCTTATCAACTCACTACAGCTTAGAGATCTCGTCTGGTTCTCCTCCGATGGCCGGGCGCCTCCACCGCGTCTCCTCCTACTCGTCGTCCTCACCGTCTCCGCTCGCCTCCCTCACGCCGCAGCCGTACGCCCCTTCGTGCTGGTCCTCTCCGGCGAAGACTTCCTCAAGGACCCCTCTGGCGGCGCGCACCCCTCGCTGCCCTCCGCCGACAGTTGAACAATTTTTGAAATTCTCGAACATTTTATTTAACAAAAATTTTTAAATGCATGATCATTTTTTGAATCGGCAAACATTTTATGAATCTAATAAACTGTTCTGTAAATCACGAACAGTTTTGAATTTTAGGATATTTTTCCATTGATCAACATTTTTGGAATTCGTGAAATTTTGTTCAATTTCATGAACTTTTTAATACACTAAGTTTTTTAAAAGAATGAACATTTTTTGATTTCCTGAACATTTGTTTTCAAATTTTTGACACTTTTTGAATAAGCAAACTTTTTTAAAAATTCACTGACATTTTTGGAATCCATAAACATTTTATTTTTAAATTATCATATTTTTAGTTGTCAAAAAATTTTTTAATACTGAAATTAATTAAAGTAGAAAAAAGTAAATGAAAAAATAAAAAAATGAAATTTGAAAACAGGCCGCCCGGAAATACGCCGACCCAATTGGGTGCGCCGCGTATTCTCCAACGCGCAAAGCATAGTATAGGAGGTCCCTACTGCATGGGTCGGCCCAGGCGAGGGATTTCCCCGTGTGAAATGTTTTTATCACTTATAGGTGTTATGTGTTTCTCAAAAAAAACTGTATTGATGGGTAATATTTTGCTACTTTGGGGACAATTTTCGTGACGTACCGCCAGAAACAATAGCCCTTTATTACTAGGTATATAGATAGTATTTTACTGCATAAAAATATTTAGAACCTTACTTTAGTTGAGTGCTAATCTGATTGTGCTTGGAAAAAGGATATTATACTTTAGTTGAGTGGTAATCTGTTTAGATCTAGTCGGCATTTGTCTATTGGTAGATTCGTATGGATTCGCCCATCTTTGTTTTTGTTAGTGTGTTTGTAAACAATGGCGGAGCTATGTATGTTCCTGGGTGGCTGTGACCCTCCCAACATTGGGCCAACTTGTGAACGAAAATTTACTTTTTGATCTATGCTTCTTTTGTCGATGTGATTGTTGTTTTGGTTCGTGGTTTGTCTACTAGAACAAGGTTTTCAGGGTTGGTGATAGTGATATGCCTTATACTCAGTCTTGTATGGATTTTCGCAATGCTATTGTATTATTAATAGATTGTTTTTAAAGGCTAGTAATATGTTCTAAAAATGATGATTCTAGACTTAGGATTCAGTCACCTCTTGTTCGTTTTCCTGGTCTAATTTTGCTTCTAGAATCCAAGATTCCTTCCACATGCTCCTCTGTTTTTCATCATGCGATGCAGATCCAACTGCTCTGGAGAACGAACAGCTCTAAGATTCCCGTCTTTATGAATCGAGTCACATCAGCCGAGGCGCTCTCTGGCGGCGACGGTGTGCCGCCATAATCCGCCCCAATCCGCCCCAATCTTGTGGGTCTGTCTGACCGCTCCGCCACCCCTCTTCAACTACCTGCACCTCCTCCGCCCGGCATACCCGTGGGACCAGCCTCCTCCGCCGCCTTCCTACTATGCCGGTGTGTTTCTCCAGCGTCTTGATGAGCGGGCTCATGAGTCACGTGGAGGCGTTCGATCGGTACACACTGTCGTTTCAACCGGAATAGCCCCAGCCACGGCCGACGGGATCGGCGGCCCCCCTCCCCTCCCCACACCGCGGTCAACAACCCAACCGCAACTTTCGCTTTGAGTTAATAGCATCCCGGGTCCTCAGACTTGCACAACATGTGATGGTTTAGTCCTTATAGTTGCAAAAGTGGATTATTTCATACCTGAACTTGTCATGGAGGTGCAAGTTTAGTCCTAGGCCAATCACAGCCCGCCAACTGGATGCCAAGCGGACTAGCTGGTCAGCGTGCAACATTTTGCACTTGGGCCCCTGCCTTCTTCCCTTATCAACTCACTACAGCTTAGAGATCTCGTCTGGTTCTCCTCCGATGGCCGGCGCACTCCACCGCGTCTCCTCCTACTCGTCGTCCTCACCGTCTCCGCTCGCCTCCCTCACGCCGCAGCCGTACGCCCCTTCGTGCTGGTCCTCTCCGGCGAAGACTTCCTCAAGGACCCCTCTGGCGGCGCGCACCCCTCGCTGCCCTCTGCCGACAGTTGAACAATTTTTGAAATTCTCGAACATTTTATTTAACAAAAATTTTTAAATGCATGATCATTTTTTGAATCGGCAAACATTTTATGAACGAATAAACTGTTCTGTAAATCACGAACAGTTTTGAATTTTTAGGATATTTTTCCATTGATCAACATTTTTGGAATTGGTGAAATTTTGTTCAATTTCATGAACTTTTTAATACACTAAGTTTTTTAAAAGAATGAACATTTTTTGATTTCCTGAACATTTGTTTTCAAATTTTTGACACTTTTTGAATAAGCAAACTTTTTTAAAAATTCACTGACATTTTTGGAATCCATAAACATTTTATTTTTAAATTATCATATTTTTAGTTGTCAAAACTTTTTTAATACTGAAATTAATTAAAGTAGAAAAAAGTAAATGAAAAAAATAAAAAATGAAATTTGAAAACAGGCCGCCCGAAATACGCCGACCCAATTGGAGTGCGCCAGTATTCTCCAACGCCATAAAGCATAGTATAGGAGGTCCCTACTGCATGGGTCGGCCCAGGCGAGGGATTTCCCCGTGTGAAATGTTTTTATCACTTATAGGTGTTATGTGTTTCTCAAAAAAAACTGTATTGATGGGTAATATTTTGCTACTTTGGGGACAATTTTCGTGACGCATCGCCCAGAAACAATAGCCCTTTATTACTAGGTATATAGATAGTATTTTACTGCATAAAAATATTTAGAACCTTACTTTAGTTGAGTGCTAATCTGATTGTGCTTGGAAAAAGGATATTATACTTTAGTTGAGTGGTAATCTGTTTAGATCTAGTCGGCATTTGTCTATTGGTAGATTCGTATGGATTCGGCCCATCTTTGTTTTTGTTAGTGTGTTTGTAAACAATGGCGGAGCTATGTATGTTCCTGGGGTGGCTGTGACCCTCCCAACATTGGGCCAACTTGTGAGCGAAAATTTACTTTTGATCTATGCTTCTTTTTGTCGAGGATGATTGTTGTTTTGGTTCGTGGTTTGTCTACTAGAACAAGGTTTTCAGGGTTGGTGATAGTGATATGCCTTATACTCAGTCTTGTATGGATTTTCGCAATGCTATTGTATTATTAATAGATTGTTTTTAAAGGCTAGTAATATGTTCTAAAAATGATGATTCTAGACTTAGGATTCAGTCACCTCTTGTTCGTTTTTCCTGGTCTAATTTTGCTTCTAGAATCCAAGATTCCTTCCACATGCTCCTCTGTTTTTCATCATGCGATGCAGATCCAACTGCTGGAGAACGAACAGCTCTAAGATTCCCGTCTTTGTAATCGAGTCACATCAGCCGAGGCGCTCTCACGGCGGCGGCGGTGTGCGCCCGCCAATCCGCCCCAATCCGCCCCAATCACGTGGGTCTGTCTGATCGCCTCCGCCACCCCTCTTCAACTACCTGCACCTCCTCCCGCCGGCATACCCGTGGGACCAGCCTCCTCCGCCGCCTTCCTACTATGCGGTGTGTTTCTCCATGGCCAGCGTCTTGATGAGCGGGCTCGCATGAGTACGTGGAGGCGTTTGATCGGTACCGCCTGTCGTTTCAACCGAATAGCCCGGCCACGGCCGACGGGATCGGCGGCCCCCCCTCCCTCCCACACCGCGGTCAACAACCCAACCGCAACTTTCGCTTTGAGTTAATAGCATCCGGGTCCTGTGACTTGCACAACATGTGATGGTTTAGTCCTTATAGTTGCAAAAGTGGATTATTTCATACCTGAACTTGTCATGGAGGTGCAAGTTTAGTCCTAGGCCAATCACAGCCCGCCACCTGGATGCCAAGCGGACTAGCTGGTCAGCGTGCAACATTTTGCACTTGGGCCCCTGCCTTCTTCCCTTATCAACTCACTACAGCTTAGAGATCTCGTCTGGTTCTCCTCCGATGGCCGGCGCACTCCACCGCGTCTCCTCCTACTCGTCGTCCTCACCGTCTCCGCTCGCCTCCCTCACGCCGCAGCCGTACGCCCCTTCGTGCTGGTCCTCTCCGGCGAAGACTTCCTCAAGGACCCCTCTGGCGGCGCGCACCCCTCGCTGCCCTCCGCCGACGGTTGAACAATTTTTGAAATTCTCGAACATTTTATTTAACAAACATTTTTAAATGCATGATCATTTTTGAATCGGCAAACATTTTATGAACGAATAAACTATTCTGTAAATCACGAACAGTTTTGAATTTTTAGGATATTTTTCCATTGATCAAAATTTTTGGAATTCGTGAAATTTTGTTCAGTTTCATGAAATTCTTAATACACTAAGTTTTTTTAAAAGCATGAACCTTTTTTGATTTCCTGAACATTTGTTTCAAATTTTTGACACTTTTTGAATAAGCAAAAAAAATTAAAATACACGGACATTTTTGGAATCCATAAACATTTTATTTTAAAATTATCATATTTTTAGTTGTCAAAACTTTTTTTATGACTGAAATTAATTAAAGTAGAAAAAAAGTAAATAAAAAAATTAAAAAATGAAATTTGAAAACAGGCAGCGCGGAAATGCGCCGACCCAATTGGGCGCGCCGCGTATTCTCCAACGGGCAAAGCATAGTATAGGAGGTCCCTACTGCATGGGCCGGCCCAGGCGAGGGATTTCCCCGTGTGAAATGTTTTTATCACTTATAGGTGTTATGTGTTTCTCAAAAAAACTGTATTGATGGGTAATATTTTGCTACTTTGGGGACAATTTTCGTGACGCATCAGCCAGAAACAATAGCCCTTTATTACTAGGTATATAGATAGTATTTTACTGCATAAAAATATTTAGAACCTTACTTTAGTTGAGTGCTGATCTGATTGTGCTTGGAAAAAGGATATTATACTTTAGTTGAGTGGTAATCTGTTTAGATCTAGTCGGCATTTGTCTATTGGTAGATTCGTATGGATTCGGCCCATCTTTGTTTTTGTTAGTGTGTTTGTCAACAATGGCAGAGCTATGTATGTTCCTGGGGTGGTTGTGACCCTCCCAACATTGGGCCAACTTGTGAACGAAAATTTACTTTTGATCTATGCTTCTTTTTGTCGATGTGATGCTTGTTGTTTTGGTTCGTGGTTTGTCTACTAGAACAAGGTTTTCGTGGTTGGTGATAGTGATATGCCTTATACTCAGTCTTGTATGAATTTTCGCAGTGCTATTGTATTATTAATAGATTGTTTTTAAAGGCTAGTAATATGTTCTAAAAATGATGATTCTAGACTTAGGATTCAGTCACCTCATGTTCGTTTGTCCTGGTCTAATTTTGCTTCTAGAATCCAAGATTCCTTCCACATGCTCCTCTGTTTTTCATCGTGCGATGCAGATCCAACTGCTCTGGAGAACGAACAGCTCTAAGATTCCCGTGCTGTAACTAAGTCACATCAGCCGAGGCGCTCTACGGCGGCGACGATGTGCGCCGCCGCAATCCGCCCCAATCCTGTGGGTCTGTCCGACTGCTCCGACCACCCCCTCTTCAACTACCCGAACCTCCTCCCGCCGGCATACCCCGTGGGACCGGCCTCCTCCGCCGCCTTCCTACTACGTCGGTGTGTTTCTCCGCGGCGCGCGCTAATGAGCGGGCTCGCGGAGTACGTGGAGGCGTTTTGATCGGTACCCGCCTGTCGTTCAACCGGAATAGCCCCAGCCATGGCCGACGGGCTCAAAGAGCTCCCTCCCTCCCGCAAGACCAAGCTGTCAAGAACTCCAACCACAACTTTCTCTTTGAGGTAATAGCATCCCAGTCCCTGTACTTGCACAACATGTGATGGTTTAGTCCTTATAGTTGCAAAAGTGGATTATTTCATCCCTGAACTTGTCATGGAGGTGCAAGTTTAGTCCTAGGCCAATCACAGCCCGCCAAGTGGATGCCAAGTGGACTAGCTGGTCAGCGTGCAACATTTTGCACTTGGGCCCCTGCCTTCTTCCCTTATCAACTCACTACAGCATAGGGATCTCGTCTGGTTCTCCTCCGATGGTCGGCGCACTCCATCGCGTCTCCTCCTACTCGTCGTCCTCACCGTCTCCGCTCGCCTCCCTCGCGCCGCAGCCGTACGCCCCTTCGTGCTGGTCCTCTCCGGTGAAGACTTCCTCAAGGACCCCTATGCGGCGCGAGGGAGGCGAGCGGAGACGGTGAGGACGACGAGTAGGATGCATCAGTACAGTTCTGAAGATGGAGCGGTGGCAGTTGGCGGCGCCGGCCTCTAAGAGCACGCCGAACCGGCGAGATCCATGCCCGGCAGGCGTCCTGGATGGGTCCTCAGGTCTTAGATGTTAGGTTTGGCTGCGATGTCATTTGGTATTAGGCCCAGACTATGTGCGCCCCTTCATCAACTGGATAGGTGAGACGGCGGCTTTAGTCTTACTATGGTATTACTTTGTAAGGTCTTGTGAGAATAATTAATAAAATGGCCGTATGCATCACCCAGATGCAGAGACCGGGGGTCATCCTCTTTTTCTAAAAAAAACATGTCTGCATATACTCAGGGTCCAGATAACCACATGTCCCTTGAACCATTGTAACGAACTGAGCTTTGTCAGTTGGTGCTAATATAGATGCCCCGAAATCAGATACCTTTGCCATGTAATTCTCATCAAGAAGGATGTTAGTGGATTTCACATCACCATGTAAAATTGGTGGGTTTGCATAGGTATGTAAAATGCAAGCCCTCAGCTGCCTCGTTGACGATCCTTAGAAAAGAACTGAAAGAGAGGTGCGGTTTCCGGCTCTTGCCATGAATAAGGTCGAAAAATGTTCCTTTTGCGATGAACTCATATACTAGCATGGGGACCTCCACCTCAAGGCAACACCCTAATAGCTTGACAATGTTCTTGTGATTGATCTGGGAAAGAATCAATATTTCTTTGCCGAATTCCTTCTTCCGCCTATCATCAACCAATGCACACCTTTTAATTGCCCTTTGGAATGATATCCTTAATTATTCCCTTGTACACGATGCCATGGCCTCCATGTCCAAGAATCTGGCTTTTGTCAAATTTATTTGTTGCTTGTTCCAGTTACGCTTCACTAAACACTTGTAAATGAAAGTCCACGATCTGATTTCATCTTCTCAAACAATAGCATCCCTCTGTGCTGCTGAAAACACTATTTTTTGACGCGTTAAAGCTTTCTTCTCTCAAATATTGCATGTATGCAGAAGATGATAATCACCCGAGCAGCGCTGATGCTAATGCCTGCAAAAATCAACATGAAAGGTGTTTATGTTAGTCAAATTGATGCCACGGTGTACATACTAAAAGCATGGTAAAGTTTACTTACTCTGGTAAAATTGGCTAAAGGATCATGATGAGATATGGTTATACCTTCTTAAAAATGCACGGATGCTTTTATTTTCCAGTTTCACCATTTCATTTCTTTATTTTAAAGCTTCCTCAGATAGACTTGTTGCGTGCCCAACACAAGGAAACGCACTGCTTGTGTGCTTTGCCCATTGAGCCCTCTTTTACTAAAGGTGGTTAATATATATACCAGTTGGCCATTGTTTTCTACACAAGAATTAAGCAAATGCTGGAAACATCTAGTGGTTTACCTATGATTAGGGTGTTGTCTGGATTACAAGATTTTGTTTCCATTACAAACTTTCGCTTGGAGAACATGAACAGCGATACCCTCCTATAGTGTTGTGGCATGTTGCAGTCTTCGGGCATATACTTGAATTCTTCTCACATTCATTGGCATCTGCAACAATAAAGAACCAAATTATTCGGGCCCAAGTGATTGATTGAATAGGCATATCAGTACGGAGTACCAACAAATACTAATTTTGAAATGGCATAATGAGTGTAACGTGTGCCATTCTTCCACCAAACTAAACATAAATTACATTGAAGAGAGAGAGAGAGAGAGAGAGAAAATAAGTTAAATATTCTAATTAGATGTAAGCTAGATGGGGGGAAAAGAAGCAAAACAGATTGTAAACTCAAGTGTTTCCAGCCATCAATATCGGCGAACGATGAAGTAACGATATTTTCCTTACAAACTATCAACATGAAAGGATGATGTGCACCCTGTATTACTCATAAAATGATTGTGCATGATCTAAAGATGCACAGGGAGCAAAGAACTGACTTGCCTCTGCATCCGTCAAAGAGGTAAGGGTTCCCTTCATATCCGTCGGCGCAGTTGCATATATAACCTGGCTCGTTGGTTGGGTCCACACACATGCTATTCCTGCTATGGCACGCGTAAGAAGGAATGTCTCTGGCCATTTCACATGTTGCATTTCCAAATCGCCCAGTCCAGCACCAGCGGCTTCTGCCCATTTTCGGTATCATTAAACCTTGTAGTGGTTATGTACTCGGAGCTGAAACTAAATGTCTGTCTCTCCACTATGGTAGCATAGCTACATGGGTTGAAAAGCATACTATTGGAATCATTGTAAACATCAAATAAGCTGAACCTATAGCTCCTTAAACCCTTTGGTATATCATTTTGGTAGCAACCTGCACCAACACAAGAACTGTTTGTCGTGGCTACAGGCTCTCACACACCGCTGCGCATGTTGTCTTGTATCTTGTAGTGCTTCTGAAGTCATTCATGTATGCGCGTGTGTTGCAGCCAATAACTATGAGCATGTTGTGTACATGGGAGAAGCGGTACGGACTTCCCGAGAAGTCAAGGGACCAAGCATTCTGTTCCATTGATCTTGTACTTGTATTGTAGCAGTACGTTGAAGCAGGCGTGGAAACTTGGATTTGACCATGGGGCACCGAGATGTCTAGAACCTCCACGTTCTCAATGACCATGAACGGCTTGGCAATTCCATCGGCAGTCCTTGGGCAAATGATCTCGAAGCCTTCAATAGCACAGCCAGCACCAATGCCGAATGGGTAAGGGATGTCGACGTCACCACATCGTGTTCGGCATCCGGGGCCAGGCTGCGCTGATGTAGAGGCTAGGTGCAACATGACTGCAACAACTACCAGTAGCTCGAGCGCCATGTCACTTGACTGAAACTGGAGTTGCCAAGAAGATTCTGCTGCACAGCACTACAGGAAAAAGAGAAAAAAATTAGTGAGCAAACTAATGGCCATTCAATTCAACTCTAAAACTTGTAGGCAACACTTCCGGAGTACTTTTCATTTTTACATTGTCGAAATATACCTGAAATTTTAGCATGGTTGAACAAATTTTAACAATGATTTGTAAATGTTGTGAAAATTTCAGTTGAGCTTGCAATCGTAATATATAAATGACAAAAAAAACTTATTAATGCTAAGATGGCCTTTTCATCTTTTGTTTAACTGTATGCATGTCTAGATTTGAATTATGCAAGAAAATGTTTCTTGCCTTTGGATTTCTGGCACTGAATTAACATGCATGATTGTATATGCCTTGCGCAAATATGAAGACCGTGTTTCTAAGTTGTAAGGTTTTGATTGTTTGCATAGTAAATAGTCTTTTTTTACTTCTTTAAATACAGACAATCATTTGCCTGAAGATTTTGCTGCTGTCCAGGCCATCTTGAAGAATGAAGACTTTGGTGATGCATCCGGCCGGTCTGTGAACTTAACATTGCGAAGAGTGTGTCTTATCCTATCTCCTATGCAGGGTGATTTTGGTGGAGTGCAAGCTATTTTTCTTGCTGGTATCTGGTTATGCCTCTAAGGTTCAGAAAGCCGGGGAGAGCCGAGCTACAGCCTATTGTGCTTGACAAGGCTGCCGGCAAGCTCTCGCCATGGAAAGGGCGCCTTCTCAACAGGATCGGAAGACTGGTGCTTAATTATTAGCTCGGTGGTACTGCAACTGCTACCTATTTTCTAGCTCCTTCCTGGACAAATGGATGATGAATAAAAACAGACAAGCTCGAAGGAATTTTCTGCAGGGAGCTGATGACTAAAGAGACCATGGAAGGGCACCCAGACTCCATGCGATAAGGTGGATTTCTGGAAGCACCCAGACCGCATGCGGTGATGTGGATTTTTTGTGTTGGAAATCTTGAGGCTGGTACGGTACAAGAAGTTGTCGGTTAAGGATGCTTTTCTTTAATGGGCGATAGATGTGAGGGTTGCAGCGGATCGGTGCCGAGGTGCAGCTAGGAACAATTCATGCTTCTTTGTGAAAAATTGCTGCCGATGAGGCTGACCAACGCCAGGGGCTCGATTTCAGAATTCCAACGCTAGAGTGAGCTCAATTTTTTCCTCGGCTTCCCCAATCCAGGGATGGTGGAGGATTTGCTCAGGCAGCAGCTCGCCGAGGCGAGGAGAAAAGATTACTCCGTACGCATACACTGCCTGGCGCCTATGGAAGAGCGAAACAGGAGGATGTAGTTACGGTGGTCTTGGCAGGTTTCGTTAGCTAAACTGCAAACAGCACACACTGCCAGACTTGCCTAGCAGTGTCGTCGAGAAAGGAGAAATCGTTTAATTTTGAACAAGAAGTACATGTGTATGTAGCGATCCAGCGCGCTTCCAACTGAAGAGGACCGCAGTGGTATGCAACAACTCTGCTCATGAACTCATCTTCAACAGAATGGTCCGTGTTTCAACTCTCTTTTATTTCCCCTCCGACAGTAAAAGAGAAAGGAATAGGGCCATTTTTCTAACCTCTTCAGAGTGGAGACTTGGCCAAATTCCATCCGCCTGTTTCGTTTGTCGGGCGGCCAAATGGCAACAGCTCCCCTCACTTGTCTCCATGGAGGTAACCACCGAAGCAGGATCGAACGCTGTCCATGGAAATTAGGACTTGTATAATGGCAGGGGCGTGTGCTCATCTGCTGGCGACAGCTCTGTCAACACTTGAATATAAACATGTAGAGGTAACTACACTCCAAACACATATACTACATCATAAACGCGGGACCCCCAACACTGTCGACACTATGTATGCCGTTGTTGATGCAAGATTAGTAATCAAGCTTCTTCTTTTTGCATATTTCTCTCTCTAGAAAGATCCGTATATGAGGTACTTTTAAACCTTAGGCGAATGATGGGTTATTGGGTCAACAACCTTGCAACTCCGGTGAGCCCATCGGTCTGCCCTGCCTCCGGTGGCCCTTGTAGATGCGGGAGGTGTGGTGGACGTGGCTCCTCACCCGTGGGTGGGGAGATAGTTCATAGAGGCGTATGTCGACAACATTTCATGATGATTGTGTCGCCATTTGGAATAAGGTGCCCTCGACCTTTTCCTCGTGCCAGCGGAACCCCAGTGGGCTTTGTGGTGACGGATTTCATGCTACTCGTCGTCTTGTATCCAACAAGCTTGAGTTTGCTCAATTCGGAGATCTTATGAAGAAGTTATGGCAGTTCTGGTTTTCTCCTTGCGGTAGTACCGCGGTCGGCAGCGCTAGTACCGCTTATAGCGTCAAGCGGTAGTACCGCTCCAGTACCGCTCTACTACCGCCTCGATTTTCGGTCCTGTACTTTTCGTGTCGGGTTTAGCAGTAGTTGCACGGAAGTAAGGCACGGTAGTACCGCCTAAGCGGTAGTACCGCTCCGGTCGGGCGGTAGTACCGCTACTGCATTACTGCCGCCATTACGCTTCCGCCTTGCCTCTTTTGTCCCGTGTTCTGCTCCACCAGCGGTAGTACCGCTGGGGTGAGCGGTAGTACCGCTTATCGGCGGTACTACCGCCCCAAGGTTCATGTTATGTTGCTCCTTTTTCCCTGCTTCTTCCCCCGAGCGGTAGTACCGCTGGGTATGGCTGAGCACATAACGGTTGGATTTTCCTCCTATAAAAGGGGGTCTTCTTCCCCAATGAACCTTATCCTTTGAGCTCGTGTTCTTTCCCCATTGTTGACCTTCTTCGAGCTTGCTAACTCTCAATCCCTTTATGGATTCTTGCTAGTTTTTGAGCGAAAAGAGAGAGGAGATCTAGATCCACATTTCCACCAATCACTTTCTCCTCGATGAGAGGGGAACCCCTTGGATCTAGATCTTGGAGTTCTTGGTGTTCTCCTTCTTGTTCTTCCTCTCATCTTCCTCCCTAGCATTAGTTGCTTCAGTGGGATTTGAGAGAGAAGGACTTGGGCACTCCATGTGCCCTTGTCATTGCATTTGGTGCATCGGTTTGAATTCTCCACGTGATACGTGGAAGTTACAAGTTGAGAAGCTTATTACACTAGTAGAAAAAGGGTCAAACGTGAAGCACATTAGTGCCGGTTTGAATTTGAGCCGGCACTAATGTATACATTAGTGCCGGTTCCAACAGCTAGCCGGGCCGCTTTCATTAGTACCGGTTCGTGGCGAACCTTTAGCACCGGTTCGTGCCACGAACCGGTACTAATGAGAGTGTTGGCAGGATGTTGTCAGACTGGGCCCCTCCAGGCCCTTTAGTACCGGTTCTTGGCACGAACCGGTACTAAAGGTCGCCCCTACATAAACCCTTCGCCCACCCGAGCTCGCTCTGTTCTTCCCCTTTCCCTCTCCTCTCTGTTCTTCCCTCTTCCTCTCGAGCTCATCACACATTTTGCCCAAAATTTGTCAAGATTTGAAGGCCCCATCCATTCAAATGATCACAAAGGTTAGCAACTTTTTCCTTTCATCTCTCATTGCTAGATTAGCTCTTGCAATGCTTTATATAGTGATTAATTTGTGAGTTTAGTAATTTGGGAGGAAATATATATATGTGCTAGTATTTGATTTATATGCAATTTGAGGTCAAAATAACACTTAGTTTGCATATGTAGGTGTGTTTTACTTAGTGCCTTCTAAATCTCCGTCAGAAACCACCGTCGATCGCCTGCACCGTCTCCGTCAGCTGCACCACCTTGTGGTGAGCCTCTTGTTCATGAAATTTTATATAAAAAATTGATGTTTGTGTGATCTGGATATATAGTTACTCGTATAATTATCTTACCCGTACGTTGTTTGTTATACATAGTGCCATGGTTTTGATATCTGTCCCCGTCGGCCCTCGTCCTTGTTATGATTCTGATGTGGTATATTCTCTTTTAAAACTATTTGTTGCATTTCGTGTTTATGACAAATTATGCCCATCAAGTTGACATAGATATTTTTATCTAGGAGGTATGTGAACCGGAAATTCCAACCGACCCTATTGTCGAGAGGTTAAATTTAGTTGAAAGAGAAAATGAGTACTTGAAAGAAAAATTGAAAAGAATTGAGGGGGAGAAGATGGAATTGGAGTTGCATGTTGCCGATGTCGTCGATGATCACAAGATCAAGATGGAGAAAATGCGCTTGATGATTAGAAAGATTAGAAAATATGCCATCGATAGTGAGTCTTGGTATCATTATGTTGTTGGATCAATTGTTACCTTAGTTGCGATCTTGATCGCATTTGTTGTTGCATTTAAATGCTTTAGCTAGAGAGTTATATGTTTGTTGCATTTAAGTGTTGTATGAACTTTATGTATGAACTTGTATTAATTTGGTCTATTTGGTGTTGTGTAATGAAGATGAGCGGCAATGGATGTATGATGACCGATGCTCTCCCAGTTCGTTGAGGGCGTGCATACTTTTACGCTTCTTGGCTGAGGCAAACAAGCGGGTGGATGGTTTTATGCCTTGTCCATGTGCTGGCTGTAAGAATGGTCGCAATTACTCTCGTCAAGAACCATTCACGCCCACTGTTTGAGTCCGGTTTCATGCCCCACTATAATGTTTGGACCAAGCATGGAGAAAGAGGGGTTATGATGGAAGACAATGAAGAAGAAGAGGACGACGACAGCTATCCTGGCCATGGGTTCCCTGAATACGATGATATAACAATGGGGGAAGAAACTGAGCGGTAATGCGGGAAGAAGCTGAGCCGGCAATGCGGGAAGAAGCTGAAGAAGAGGCATCGATGAGCTCGTTGATGATCTAGGTCGGGCCATTGCCGATGCAAAAAGAAAGCTAGCAAGTGATTTGGAGAAGAAGAAGTTGCAGCGCATGTTAGAGGATCACAAAAATTGTTGTACCCGAATTCATGAGGGTGACAAGAAAAAGCTGGGCACCACACTGGAATTGTTGCAATGGAAGGCAGAGAATGGTATATCTGACAAGGGATTTGGAAAGTTGCTGGTAATGATAAAGGATATGCTTCCAAAGGACAACGAATTGCCCGAGAATATGTACGAAGCAAAGAAGGCTGTCTGCCCTCTAGGGTTAGAGGTGCGTAAGATACATGCATGCCCTAATGATTGCATCCTCTACCGCGGTGAGTACGAGGATTTGAACGCTTGCCGGTATGTGGTGCATTGTGCTATAAGATCAGCCACGATGACCTGGTGATGTCAAGGGCGGCGCCCGGGAAGAAGATTCCTGCCAAGGTGATGTGGTATTCTCCTATAATACCACGGTTGAAACGTCTGTTCCAAAACAAAGAGCATGCCAAGGTGATGCGATGGCACAGAGAAGACCGTAAGAAAGACGGAAAATTGAGAGTACCCACTGACGGGTCGCAGTGGAGAAAAATCGAAAGAAAGTACGGGAAGGAGTTTGCAGATGACGCAAGGAGCGTATGGTTTGGTCTAAGCGCAGATGGCATTAATCCTTTTGGGGAGCAGAGCAGCAACCATAGCACCTGGCCTGTGACTCTATGTTTGTATAACCTTCCTCCTTGGTTGTGCATGAAGCGAAGTTCATTATGATGCCAGTGCTCATCCAAGGCCCTAAGCAACCGGCAACGACATTGATGTGTACCTAAGGCCATTAGTTGAAGAACTCTTACAACCGTGGAATGGAACAGGTGTACGTGCGTGGGATGAGCACATGGGGAAGAATTTGACCTAATGGCATTGCTGTTCGTGACCATCAATGATTGGCCTGCTCTCGAGAACCTTCGTGACGGACAAACAAGGGATACCGCGGATGCACGCACTGTTTGGATGATACCGACGATATATATTTGAATAGTTGTAAGAAGAATGTGTACAGGACATCGCCGATTTCTTCCGAGCAGGCATCCCGTAAGAAAGAAAGGCAAGCATTTCAAAGGTGAGGCGGATCACCGGACGAAGCCTCGCCACCGTCTTTGGTGCTGATGTACATGATATGGTCAAGGATTTGAAGGTGATATTTGGAAAGGGTCTGGCGGACAACCTGTTCAAGGACGCCGACGGACGCGCACCCATGTGGAAGAAGAAATCTATATTTTGGGACCCGCCATATTGGAAAGACCTAGAGGTCCGCTCCGCAATCGACGTGATGCACGTGACGAAGAATCTTTGCGTGACCCTGCTTGGCTTCTTGGGCGTGTATGGGAAGACAAAAGATACACCTAAGGCACGAGAGGACCAGCAACGTATGCACGGAGAAGACGGCATACATCAGGGTCATGCAAGCTATGCTCTTACCAAAGAAGAGAAGGAAATCTTCTTTGAATGCCTGCTCAGTATTAAGGTACCGTCGGCTTCGTCGAATATAAAGGGAATAATAAACATGGCAGAGAAAAAGTTTCAGAACCAAAAGCCTCATGACTGCCACGTGATTATGACGCAATTGCTTCCAGTTGCATTGAGGGGCCTTCTACTGGAAAAAGTTCGATTAGCACTTGTGAAGCTATGTGCATTTATCAATGAAATCTCTCGTAAGGTAATCGATCCAGAAATCATACCAAGGTTCTGAGAATGATTTGGTGCAATGTCTTGTCGGTTTCAAGTTGGTGTTCCCACCATCCTTCTTCAACATCATGACGCACGCGTCCTAGTTCACCTATCTTGAAGAGATTAACGTTTTGGGTCCTGTATTTCTACACAATATGTTCCCCTTTGAGAGGTTCATGGGAGTCTTAAAGAAATATGTTCATAACCGTGCTAGGCCAGAAGGAAGCATCTCCAAGGGCCATCAAAATGAGGAGGTCATTGAGTTTTGTATTGACTTTATTCCTGGCCTTAAGCCGATTGGTGTTCCTGAATCGCGGCATAAGGGCAGACTGGATGGAAAAGGCACGCTAGGAGGGGAACAAATAATATGTATGGATGGACATTCTCTCACTGAAGCACACTACACAATTCTACAGAATTCCGCCTTGGTGGCTCCGTATATGGATGAACACAAGAATTTGCTACGCTCCAAACACCGGAGCGGTCGATGACCGGATTACACGTGAACAAACCAGAGTTTCGCCACTGGTTGCGTATATCGCATTACCATGCATGACACCTCTATTGAAGATGACCTGTACTTGTTGTCCCAGTTACCATCTTGAATATAATGACTTTCAAAGGGTACGAGATAAATGGTAATACATTTTACACGATCGCCCAAGATAAGAAGAGCACCAACCAAAACAGTGGTGTCCGCTTTGATGTAGAAACCAAGACGGAAAGGAAACATATTATGGTTATATACAGGACATATGGGAACTTGACTATCGACGTGGTTTAAAGGTCCCTTTGTTTCGTGCAAATGGGTCAATATGACACGAGGCGGGTAACGGAAGACCAGCGATGCGGAATGACAACAGTGGATCTCAAAAATCTTGCGTGTCATGCAGACGAACCATTCGTCCTAGCCAATGATGTGGCACAGGTTTTCTATGTGAAGGACATGTCTACCAAGCCAAGAAAAAGAAAAGATAAGGAAGTGAATGCATCGTCACGATGAGCCAAAGCGGCACATAGTTCTTTCAGGGAAGAGAAACATCGTGGGAGTGGATGACAAGACAGACAAGTCAGAAGATTATGAAAAGTTTGATGAAATTGCTCCATTCACAGTGAATATTGACCCGAGCATCCCGTTAAATGATGAAGATTTTCCATGGTTACGGCGCAAAGGGACACACGCTGAAGAAAAGTTTCACACCCAAAGATCTGGGATGTGATCGGCTTCACTTTCATCACTTTCTTCTCATGTTTCACACCCGGAGGGGAATCTCTGTAATAGTTAGGGTAGTTATGTGTTTTGGCATTTGAAACGCGAAGAAATTTTATGTGCAAACAAATTCTTTCATGCCTTTACTGATTTTTAAAGTTAAATTATTCACAAACTAGTGATTCACACTAATTTCAAATAATTCAAAATTTAAACTATTCAAATTTGAAAACTACGGGCACTAACAGAAAGTTTGTAATTTTTTGTACCTAAAGAAAAAATATTCACAAAGAAACTATAAATACAAAAAAAACACAAAAATAAATAAAGCAAAAAAAAAGCCCGCCTACTAGGCCGTAGCGGCCTGCATACGACTAGAAACCCAACCTGTTGTTGGGCTAGGATGCAGGCCATAAAGGCCAAGTGGGCCTGTGGCAGCAAAGAACACGTAGGCCCAGAGGCCTGCTTTGGAGAGGAGCTCGAGAGAGCGACCGCCGCGGGGTTTATAAACCAGGTCGGTCGCCCTCGGCTAGCGAGGTGGGACTAAACTTGCCGCCACCTGCTTGCGCTAAAGACCCCTTTAGTACCGGTCGTGGCACAAACCGGTACTATAGGGGGGCCTTTAGTACCGGTTTGTGCCACCACCCGGTACTAAAGGGGTCGCTTCGCCGCTTGGGCTGGCCAAAACTGGCCTTTAGTACCGGTTGGTCGCACAAACTTGTACTAAAGGCCCCTCCTATATAAACAACACTTACGAAAATTTCAGTTTCTCATCTGGCTTCTTCTCCTCTGCACTGTCGCCCGCCGCCCCCGTACGTCTCCATCCCTCGTCGCCGCCCCCGTCGCCGCTTCGTCCCCGTCGTCGCCGCCGCCTGCTGCCCGTCGTCACGCCACCGCCCTGCCCGTCGTTCCGTCCCGTCGTCGGGCGCCGCCGCCCTATACGTCCCTGCTGTTGCCGCCGCCTGCCCGTCCGTCCGTCCCGTCGCTGCCGCCCGTCCCTATCCCGTCGTTGCCCGCTGCCGCTGCCCGTGCTGCCTGCCCCTGTCGCCACCCCGTCTGCCCTCGCCATGGTGAGCGCACACACACACACACACATACATTTTTTGTTTTTTAGTTATACAAATAGTTAGAAATTTTTCTGTTTTTAGAAATTGTTAGAAATTTTTCTGTTTTTCAGAAATAGTTAGAAATGTTAGAATTGTTAGAATAGTTAGAAATGTTAGAATAGTTAGAAATGTTAGAATTGTTATACAAATGTTAGTTATATATATAGAAATGTTATAATTTTTTCTGTTTTTAGTTATAAAAATATTAGAAATGTTATAGAAATGTTAGTTATATATAGCATTGTTAGAAATGTTATAGAAATGTTAGTTATATAGAAATGTTAGAAATTTTAGTTATCAAAATCCAATCATTATAAAATGTTACTTTTTGCGGGCATATAGCTAGTATTTGTTCTCGACGATGCCCGACCCGCATCCTCGTCGTGGACACGTCCGGGACGACGTCTGGCTGACCCATGTCCGGGACTGGGCTCCGCCGGGCTGGCACTGGGAGGTGCTGCCTGGAGGGGCGCGCCGCTTGATGAGGAACCCGGCCCCGGGTCCCGTCGTCGACCCTGATCTCGTTTGGTGGCGTTCACGTGGGCCAGTTTCGGTGCAGAGGAGCGGCCCCGCCGGAGGTGGTACGTCGCCATGTGAGGGAGGAGGACGAGCACGCCCATCGCTACATGGTTGTGTTAGAGGCGGCAGGTTCTCCAATACTGGCAGTTTCTTGAGGATCTCACTTCAGCTATGATCCTGTGAGGGTTCCTTCTCTTTGGGTGTCCACGGCCAGCGCCGAGAACCATGAAAGTGTCCTAGATTCTTCTATAGTATTCGATCTTTATTAGCTACCTAGCCAGTGATGTATTCGAGATTATATCTATTATTCGAGACGATGTATTCGAGATTATATCTATTATTCGAGACGATGTTTTCGAGATTATATCTATTATTCGAGACGATGTATTCAAGATTATATCTATTATTCAAGATGATGTAATTTGAATACTAAATTGTTTTATATTTCTTTTGGATTAGTTAAATAAAAGCTATGGCGGACAATACCGGCAAAGAGGGAGAACAGGCCATGTTCGATATGATACGCCATCCTCACGGGCCAGATGATGATCAGAATGAAGAAGATTATGACGGTTCAATTTCTAAACAACACCGGAGAGGGTGATATGATATTCGATCGCGACGACCGAATTGATGAAGTCATGAACTATGATTATGATGATGACGAAGAAAATGTTGATCTTGAAACAACAAAGACCGGCGAGGTATATATATTTATATAAGCAGGCATCCGTGATCATCACATGTTTTAAATGACTTGAAGATATATTAACGAATCGATCTTTGTTCTTTCAGCCATCCGGATCGAGCAAATCTTCGTGCAAAAGGATCTAAACGAGGCCCGAACAAAAAGTTGAAGGAGGGCGTAAAGTACAATATCGAGGCAATCAGACCTAATGGCGAACCATTAGCGCCTAAGAAGATTGTGGACAAGTTCATTCGTCAGTGCGGAGTTGTTGTGAAGGACCAACTCCCGATCTCCCTTCAAGAATGGAGAGAGCCAGCAAAAGACAAAAGACAAAAAGACAAAAAGGATGCTGCTCCACGTCCAGATGTTACTTTTGTCGACAAAAGACAAAAAGAACTGCTTTGGGATACTCTCATGGAACATTTCACCCTACCAGATCATTTCACAGAAGCAGATGTGCATAAAGTCAAGGACGCTGCTCTTAGGAAGATGGCGGTTGCATTCAAGAACCACAAGAATCGTGAATGGGACAAGTACGTCAAGGGAGGAAGGAAGACTCCGATATTCGAGGGAACACTAGAGAACCAACGTGCTCATTGGGACGATTTCATGAAATTCAAGGATTCGGAATTAGCTAAGGAACGGTCGAGAATAAACAAGAAGAATGCCGGAAAAAGGATAAGTTCCATAAGTTTGGGGCCGGTGGCTATGCGGTGGCAATGCCTAAGTGGGATAAGTCTGAGAAAGAGATGGAGGATGCAGGTGTCACTCCGGTTACTAAGAGCTTGCCCCTGTGCGGGACTTGGTTCTATGCGCATGGGGGAGTTGGACCCGTAGACAGGCAATGTTTCGACGAGGGCAAGTCTGAAGGGAGTCGACGATGCGATACTTGTTGCAATAGAAGAGGCACGATCGGGGGTGTTCCAGCCCAACAGAGAGAACGACGAGCTTACGCGTGCCACAGAAATCCTGAACACCGGGAAGAACACGAGGCAAGGGCGCTTATTCCGTGGTATGAGGGGTTTTCAGATGGGAACAACGACTATAGAACCCGTGCGAGAAAGAAGATTGCGGAGGATAAGAAGAGGAAGATGGAGGAGGAGCAGAGGAAGCGGGACTATGAACGCCTTCAAGGACTAGAAGCAAGTCAAGCGGAATTAGCAGTCAAATTCCAGCGGCAGCGAGGCAGATCGACTCACTTAGCCAGCAAAGGGGTCTCGGCAGCTGCAGCAGCTAGCGGATGATCCAAAGCATTGGATAGCACCGCCCCATCCATGCCGAGACGCAGCGTGGGTTCCGCCCAGACGACGCAATGCTGGATAGATACCCGTGGATGACATCACGGATAACACTAATCATGCGAGCTACACGTCAAAATGAAGAACATATCCATGAAGGTGGCGGACGCTGTTGCTTTACAAATCCCCCAAGGCAACCTTCCATTGCAACCCGATTCCGGTGGGCTATGCTCGTGTCTTGGTTGATGAGGTGGTGGACCCATATTCGGACCTACGGCTTGACATTCCTGGAGGTGACGACGAGCACTTTCTCGGAGAGGCCAAACATCGTATCATCCTATGAAAAAAGGATTGCATCATCTTTCGAAGGCCACCGACACCGCGCCAGCCGACTCCTCGTCGAAGTCCGCCACCGAGTCAGCAGACTCCCGCCTTGCAAGTCCACCAAGTCCGCAAAGTGTCGTGCCACCTCCTCCAAGTCCGCAAAGTGTCGACACCTCCTCCTCCTCAAGTCCGCCACAGCGTCAGACGTCCACTCCTCCTCCAAGTCCGGCACAACCTCAGCCACTCCTCCTCCAAGTCCGCAAAGTGTCAGCCACTCCTCCTCCTCCAAGTCCGCCACAGCGTCAGGACGTCCACTCCTCCTCCAAGTCCGGCACAACCTCAGGCCACTCCTCCTCCAAGTCCGGCCTGACTTCAGCCACTCCTCCTCGTCCAACTCAGCCCCGTCAGCCGTCTCCGCCGCCTCAGCAATCGCAGAAGAGACACTCCGCAGCTATGGTGCATAGCGGTACGAGTCAAGGTAGTACAGGAAGTATAGGCGGAGGCAAGCGATATAAATATGGTCCAAGCCTCACGCCTCTTCCGCAGAGGCCTTATGACAGGTCCGAGGAGGAAAACGCAGCCATATCGAAGGCCCGTGGAAGCCCATTTTGCACCGAAACCGCCACCGCCGCCAAGGGAGAAAGTGCACGAGGAAACGATTGACCACTTCATTCAGATGGCTCAACCACCAGCTCCCAAGCCTATTGACACAGACTAATAGCACCACATCAGGAAGATAAATTGAGCACGACTACGAAAGGAGGCGAGCTAGCTATCGAGCAAACAAGAAGCAGCTGTCAAAAAATGCGGGAAAACCATTCCCCAGCTGGGAGAACAGGTGGCGCAATCGATCCCCTCGCTTGTTGTGCCAACAACACGTGACAGTACGCGCGCCCAATATTATTGTGGGCAAACAGTTTACGTTCCCGAGGTGGGCAATGTGGTAATAACCAAGGACCATATAATGCAGGCTGAAGTTCTCAACATCACTGTTGGACAACTCCTCGAGATCGAGCCCATGCCCGTGCTTACAGAGGATGAAATAAAACGTAAATATGTCTGGGGCCAAACTATGGTCAAGCCAGACAAGGACAAGAACCTCCCAACGAGAATGTATGAATTGCATAAATGGTACATGAACATTACCAAGATTTCCAATCGATTGTCCCTCATGGTGAATGTCAAGGAGGAGCATTACTTCCATGAGAAAGCTTTGTCCGTTGAGTATTCTGAACTGTTTCGGTTATACAATCAAGACGACTCGACAAATCTATCGTCAATTGCTATTGTCTGTAAGTGATTTCTTTACGTAATTGAAGTCTCAAGCTAGCTGTAGTGATCCTTTTGATCAATCATTACCTGTAATTATCCTCACTATATTCTTTTACGTGGTATTATGCAGGATGAAGATGTATGAAATGAGAAAAGGTGGACGCTTTGGCATTGGGTTCATTGACCCAAACACCGTTAATGAATACACATGGAAAATAAATCCACATCATCAAAAGACCGTAGAGGACAACATGCTAGAGTTCTTGAAGTGCCTCAAATACAATGAAGATATACTACTTCCTTACAACTTCCAGTGAGTCACACTGTCTTGTACTACAAATTCTCTGCTTTGCCTACTAGCTAGCTACATGTTTTTGCTTACATATGCCCGCTTAATTAAGACATGCAAACATGTGTGCATGCAAATTTCACCGGATCTTGTGTATCATTAAAGTTGACGCCTTGGAACAGGTTGAAATATCGGACTCACTACTCAAAGCAAATACTGACTATAACATCTTGTTTGGGATAGTCAACAGGTAATTTCAATCATTATTAACTATATATCTCAGCCTATTTAGTTCGTCATTTCATGATATGAACTATTTAATAACCCTTTATTCATTTTCTTTGTCGGCGGCAGGGCTTGGGCAAGGTTCATCAACGTCACGGAAGGCGTAATGGGAAAAAGCTTAAATGGTTTCACCCAAGGTAAGTAATTATAGTACTAGCTAGCTAGCTAGCTGCCATCTCTTTAATTATCATGCTTGATTAATTATTATCTGATCAAATTCCATTCTCATAAAGGCCCTGCAGCAGCGCAGGGACTGATCTGTGTGCATTCTGCTTATGCGAGAACATTCGCATGATGGCGTCCGAAAGGAGCAGATCTCAAAGATGTGAATGGGTATGCTTGTCAGAACACTATTCACATTTTTTGTCAGAACACTATTCACAATTTTTACACCATGTACTAAAGGCTCCGTTATGCATACCCATTCATTATACATGGTGTTGCCTCGGAGCTGCCTCGTGCCACGTGGTTGGCCTTTAGCACCGGTTCGTGCTGAACCGGTACTAAAGGGGGGGGCCTTTAGTGACCACACTTTAGTGCCGGTTGTGGAACCGGCACTAAAGGGCCTTACGAACCGGTGCTATTGCCCGGTTCTGCACTAGTGTTACTCTTGGGTGCTTGGTACCCTTGAGCTTGTTACTCTTGGGTGTTTTGGACACCCTAGAGCTTGTTCCTCTTGGGTGCCTTGGCGCCCTAGACGGTTGGTGTTGTTCGGAGCTCAATCATTGTGGTGTAAAGCTTCGGGCAAGCATCGGGGTCTCCAATTAGGTTGTGGAGATCGCCCCGAGCAATTTGAAGGGTACCGGTGACCGCCCTCAAGGGTTGTCAAAGTGTACGGGTTCGGTAACCGTCCTCAAGGGTCGCCATTTGTACGGGTTCGGTGACCGCCCTCAAGGGCCCCTTAGTGGAATCACGGCATCTTGCATTGTGCGAGGGCGTGAGGAGATTACGGTGGCCCTAGTGGCTTCTTGGGGAGCATTGTGCCTCCACACCGCTCCAAACAGAGATTAGCATCCGCAAGGGTGTGAACTTCGATACATCGTCGCCTCCGCGTGCCTCGGTTATCTCTTACCCGAGCCCTTTACTTATGCGCTTTTACTTTGTGATAGCCATATTGTTTCTTGTCATATATCTTGCTATCACTTAGTTGTTTATCTTGCTTAGCATAAGTTGTTGGTGCACATAGGTGAGCCTAGTTGTTGTAGGTTTTGTGCTTGTCAAATTAACCGCTAGGTTTATTCCGCATTTGCTCAAGCCTAAACCGTAATTATTTTAAAGCGCCTACTCACCCCCCCCCTCTCTCTAGGCGACATCCACGATATTTCACCGTCTATACAAGTAATTGATGACTAAAAACACATGAGGATCTGGTTTCATATTTCCTTTATTTATATGGACATATAGGCATGCCATTTCACATTGCTGCTTATTTTGGACAATTGTTATACCTACCGAACAAATGATTGTGACAATACTTAAGTAGTATGGCTTCATAATCTTATACTGTTGTTTGTCGCTTTGCTTATGCCAAGCAGTTATTGTAGTTTCATGGACAATTATTATTCTGGTGTCAGGCTGCTTGGTTAAACATTTTATTAGCATGTCACTTGTTGTCTACTAAATTTGACTATATTGTAATTGGCTATTAACCACTGATACAATTTGACTTGTTCAAAATCCAAACAATATGTATAGTTATGCTTTTTATGCATCCAATTTCTTCACTTTTGGCCGACCAGATAATACTTCATATCGAACATCTGATCAAAATTACATGACTACATTCATCTTAAATAATGTTTCAGTCATTAGTAGCATTTTTTACTAGCATATTGGAAATGAAAGTAACGGTGAAAATATTACTTTGTCATAGATTACTTGAGCATATATATTTAGTTAGGAAAAGAGGTTGTATATAGGAAGACAGAGATTATGTTCATTTCTGGAAAGTATGCCTATGAACTAGAAACCAGATATACTTCTTGCTTTCCTAGTTCCTACTCCGTGACCGCCATATGCCCTCTGTTCATTTAGGCTCTACTCAGAGCAGTATAACAAAATAGTTGTGATATTAGAAGTTGAAGGTGTGCGACTACGCTACAATTTACCTATTGTTCTCTGTTTCTAATGTTGATTTTGTCTAATAATGCCGAGATGGTTCACCTTTGGAACTTTTGGCACAATTTGCACAATGACAATGAAGCTAATGATTCCTGTTTTGAGTCATGCAAAAGTTAGGAGAATAATTCCAACAGCTTTTCCTAATAAATAGTACTACAAGATTGATTGACTGATGATATTGCTTGCTTCACAGGTATCTAGAGTTAGGTTCTGGTGGCTGGGATGTAGGAACGGATTGTTGGGTGTTGATTCTTCCGTCTATGTAGTGTACACTCATGAGCTGTGAAGTTCACTTGTAGGAATCAATCCCTTAGTTTGCTAGGTTCCATCTATTATCTAATTTCTGTAGACATTTTGTCAGCTGGCATGAAGGTTGAAAGCACATTTGACTTTGCCCCGGTTAATGGGCACTTATCTTTTGGCGGCTCCCTACCCCTTTATCTTGCTTGCGATTCAGTATTTCAGTGTGTGCGCATGCGAACGTGCTTTGATCTATCTTTCGTGTTGTATCAGGCGCTGGGTTTCTGCCTCTGTCCCATGATGCCCCATTTTTATCGTGTTCTTGTTGAATTTTTTTTTTGCGGAAAGTTCTTGTTGAATTTAGATCTGATTCGGAGCTTCGTGATTGGAGTCTTGTTAGTTGTGATTAGTGAATCGCATGCTTAGTCTAACATCATGACCAGGGAGTTGTGAACAAGCTTTTGTATGCTGAATTGCACTGTCTTAGCCTCAGCCTGTTGCTCTTTTCCGGGCTCGTTTTATAACTGGCACTGCCTGCTTAACATCCGTCTAAAAACGCTCCCAGACCTATTATGTTAGCAAGAAAGAGCTCTTCAACCACATAAAAAGGAAAGAGCTCTTCAAATTTCAGTGGTTAGAGTATAACTGGAGTGGTATCCATCCAAGCTATTTGCACCTGCAGCGCAAGGAGATGCTACTATCTCGGTGTGTCTCACATATGGAGATGTCCTATTGACAGATACGCCATAAGTTCATTAACAACATAAGACCAACTCTAACCGCTCCCCTATAAAATAAAGGAGCATACAACCGAGCAAAGCTTAGTGAAGTATATTTACTCCACTAGCTTTCGGCCGGACCTAGCCGATTCCCTAAATATAACAGCGGTGCAAAAAGAAGGTGCATGCAACGGAGAACGGAGGTGAGAATGCAATGCAGAAAAGGAGGTACAAACATCCATACCGCGCATGCATTAGCCGGTTGCTCGTCGCGTTGTACCAAATTGAAGTTTCGAAGGATGTGCTCTGTAATATTGGGACTTGTTCATAGCAATTGGGCACAGCGCAGATGGCAGCCGGCCTAGGCAGCACACGGGCAGGCAGCATGATGCAATGCGCGGGCATACCCGCACCAAGATGAGATGAGATCGCCATTGATCAATCAAGGCTCTTGGCTTAGTTAACGGCATGGTTTATTCTGATCATGATCAATCAGTTCTCTGAATTAGGATGTATCATTCTTCCCTTATCATACCTCAGAATCTGACAACCAGTCGGTTGGAGACGCCATTGCCACCGCTCGTCTTAATGGGTGGCATACGCAATTTTACTATAAATAATGATTACTAAAGATTGATAACAAATTAGGTTACTAATGTGCTTCTTTGCGGCTTGTTGAATCCAGACTGGCGGTACCTCTCTCCTATGTCACTTTTAATAATATTTAACTAATCTGTGTTGCTGTAGAGAGTTTTCAATTCATAGATAGTCCTATTATTATGCTTGCAATTTTTTTATCAACATCTACTACGATGTTGACACACACATATTTACACCACGACGTAAACACAACCACGTAACATCCACTGAAAACCGGGTCGACATTGCGGAGCATGAAGATTGACGAAGTTACCATGAGCATGCTCAACATTGTGTCCAACTAAAAAAAATCAGCACTAACGAGATACAAAAGCGTCAAAACTGAGGTTTGATATCTGATGAGGCAGGGTACCGCTGACCTTCTAACAGTCCGATCGTCGGTTGGTTCTTGTTATTCTTACATTTAGCTCTCCAGTTTTGGTATGCCAAAGTTTCTCTTCAAGCAACCACTCATCGATCCCCTGCTGCCGACATCGATCCCAGTGCTCAACAAGGTGGAAAGTAAGTGCTCTGAACAGCTGCAGCTCTAATTTGTGCCTTCCAATGCAAACCAGTGCTTGAAGTTAGCAATGTAATGTTGTTCTTCACGTGAACCCATGGCTGACATGCGTGCACACATTATTATGCCGGTTCTTTGCTCAGGTACAATGGCAAAGCTGGACGAGGAGTCAGAGGAGTTGCACGCAAGTTCGTGGAGAAGGACGTGGTGGTGTCAGCGACCTACCAAGAGGCGCCCACAAGTTAGCTAAAGAAGCAGAGGAGGAGGGGAAACGTCAAGCCCAACAGGCCGTGTCGCAAGAGGACGCCCAATTACAAGTTCACGGGCCCGAAATGGATCTCCTACATGTTTGAGCCCGAGAAGGACAACAGTGGTATTTAGTTGGGAATGCGGTAGATGTGAGAGCATCCTGGTTGGGACCAGAGCAAGACAGCGGCAACTTGTATGTCCATTCCCCTTTTGATACTATCTTCTTCCTCGAGTTGTAATCCACCTCTTGTACTAGATTTGTGAGTAATCCAGAGATAGCTAGAGGATAGCTCACAGATCACATTGCCCACCACAAGCGTGCGCTTTCTCCACCTACCCGCAAGGCCTCCCTTCGACATGTTGTGTCATATATCTCGGTTGTCGCATGTTCATTGTTGGATGCAAGATGTTTTGGGCACAGGCTGACTAGCTGTGCCAAGTAGCACATGGCCGCCCGGGTTGAGAGTGATGAAGCTAGCACACGGAGACTCATCGAAATGAGAGAAAAAAAGCGAGCAGGGAAGAACAATAGAAAAGCCGAAGGGAGGCCCAAAAGCGGCACAATAACAAGAATGACCAACCCAGACGAGCGCTCGCAGAAGCCAGATAATCTACCTAGTCGGATATATAGTCCGACTTTTAGTCTGATGTAATATCTGACACAAGCCGGATTTTTTTTCTTTTTCGTAAGGGGTTGAAGCCCTGTCTATCTTTGTATCATAGAGACATATTATTTATTATATTATTCAACAATATACATTTACAAGATAATCCAACTTCTATGCGACCAGTGGCGGAGACTCATGGGGGCCAAAGGTGACCATTGCCCCCACCCCCCCCCCCCCCACTCTAGGAAAACCCTTAACTGTATCTCTAACATTATTAGGCTTGAATATCAAATATTTCCCAAAGTTCATGCATAACTTAACTTATGGCAGGTAATCTTCGTGATGCTAGCAATCTAAATGCCGCAAGGGGCTCGTGCCTGCCTCGAGCAGGAGCTATTGCGTAGCCTCACGTGTCATCTCTTCATTCGCTCCGACCTCTCCAAGTTTGCAGACGAGGCGCGACACCATCGTCGTCTGGTTGGCGGCGATATCGTCAACCCGAGGAGGAGCGACGAAGACGATCAGTGGAGGAGGAGGAGCGACAAGGACGACCGGAGGAGGAGCCTGCGACAAGAACAAATGCCCTCCTCGGTGCCTGTACCATATGATGATGAGGACAAGAACAAGCAAAAGCAGAGATTGATACCAATGCAATGGCAGCCTTCTTCCACCTCGTCCATCCGCCTTCCTCTCTGCCGGTCGGAAGGGAAACGTCGACTGTTGCCACCAGCATGGCGACCACCAGATTAGGTTCGAGAGTTTCATCTCTCAATCACTGGCGGATGGGTAAGTGTCCGGCAAAGATGCGAGTGAATCACTCACCGTGCAAGGGGTACATATACATTACCGTAATTTCATTGTACACGAGTGCTAGGCTCTTCGCTGAGAGCCAAATCACGGGAACTCGACAAAGCGAAGTAAGCAGAGAGGTATACTCGGAAATAGCTGCCGCACGGCAAACACAGATATTTGCCGATACAATTCTACAAAACACACTCGGCAAAAGGTTAATACATTTACAAGATAATCCAAGTGGAGCCCATGGGGGGCAAAAGGGACCATTGTCCCCCTACTCTAGAAAACCCCTTAACTGTACCTCTAATATTTTTAGGCTTGAATATCAAATATTTCTCAAAGTTCATGCATAACTTAACTTATGGCAGGTAATCTTCGTGATGGTGGCGATATCATCGTCGGCAAGGGGCTTATATGCCTGGAGCAGGAGCTCTTGCGCAGCCTCACGTGTGATCTCTCCATTCGTTCCGAGTTCCCCAAGTTTGCAGACGAGGCGCGACACCATCGGCATCTGGTTGGCGGCAGTCACCTGCTGCCCGGAAGGCCAGGCTCTGGTTGGCGGCAGTCACCTGCTGCCCGGAAGGTCGACCCGAGGAGGAGCGATGAGGACGATCGGAGGAGGAGGAGGAGGAGGAGCGATGAGGACGATCGGAGGAGGAGGAGGAGGAGCAATGAGGACGACCGGAGGAGGAGGATGAGCCTACGACAAGAACAAATGCCCTCCTCGGCGCTTGTACCATATGATGACAAGGACGAGAACAAGCAAGCAGCAGAGATCAATACCAACACCAATGGCAGCCTTCTTCCACCTAGACCATCCGCCTTCCTCTCTGCCGGTCGCAAGCGAAACATCCATTGTGGCCACCAGCACGACGACCGCCAGAAGTAGGTTCGAGAGTTTCATCTCTCACTCGCCGGCGGATGGGTAAGTGTCTGGCAAAGATGCGAGTGAATCACTCATCGTGCAAGGGGTACATATACATTACCGAAATTTCACTGTATGCCGAGTGCCAGGCTCTTCACTGAGAGCCAAATCACGCGCACTCGAGAAAGCGACGTAAGCCGAGAGGTATACTCGGAAATAGCTGTCGCACGACAAACACGGATATTTGCCGATACAATTCTACAAAACACACTCGACAAAAGGTTAATACTCGGCAAACGATCTGTTTGCCGAGAGCCAAGCGTTACAGCATGGCAAAGTGGAGCCACGTGGCAAGTCCAGTAGTGGTTAACGTACGACTCGTTAATGGTGGCGCTGCTTTGTTGTGAGCCCGTGACTTGTGGCAAAGCGTTGTTTTTTTGCGTTATTAATTTGGACTGTTTCATCTATGTGGGAGCTGATTTTAGTCCCAACTCGCTTAACAATGAGCGTTAGGAGCGGTTTAAATAGTCGGATAGTCATTACACTGTTGTTAAGAAGATGTACAATTACTATTAACATTCACCTGAACAGCGTAGAGAAGATTCACAGTGACAGTCCATCTTCCTAATGATGGATTTTGATGCTTTTAATAATTCAATTAATTGTTTTTTGACTTTTTCATCTGTGTGAGAGCAATGATCCCTGGACATTTTAAATCAACCGGTTGTGAAGAAAGTGAGGATGTTGTTGTTTTTGTTGGCCTCGAAATTTTTCGTGCTCCTAAAGGAGGTCATTGCATGACACATGCCAGACCGTCACATTTTCCGGACCTGCATGCATATTTGAGACATTTATTGCACTGCTAGGGTTTCAGCGTCGGAAATTATAAATCTACAAGGCAGCACATGAAATCATACGCAGAAGCTGAATGGACAATCATATTTGATGTTTTTGCGTAGGCCTGGTGTAGACGAGGAAGGGGCAGCCCCGCCACGGACGGGGGAGGGGGGGGGGAGGTGGCGAAATTACCTCGTCGACATGTCTGATCCAACCGTTTAAATCCTCGGAAAATCGTATGATGATGAAAATCCTCGGTCATCACATAGCCCCTGTAGGGTGTGGTCAAAATTTATGCGCGTTTCGGATAGGCCTCACGTGAGACCGCTTGTAAAGTACAACATCTCTGAGCTAGTCTCTGGGTATCGAGAGAGAACGTGTCTGGTTTGTGAAGGAAGTGCGCGTTCTTTTGCTCTGTTGGCCTTGAAACTTCTTGTTCTCTCAAATGAGGTCATTGCATGACACGCGAATCTGCATTTTTCGGACCCGCATGCAATATTCGAGACATTTATTGCACTCCTAGGGTTTCAGCGCTGGAAATTGCAGATATGCAAGGCGGCACATGAAATCATGCCCAAACTGAATGGAAATCATATTTTATATCTTTGCAACATGCATAAGTCTTGTGCAGACGAGGGAGGGGCAGGCCCCGCCACGGGGGGCAAAATTACCTCATCGGCGTGACCGTTTAAATCCTCAGAAAATCGTATGATGCCGGAAATCCTCGGGATCTGGTACGGCGTCATCATACAGCCCGTATAGGGTGTGGTAAAATTTTGGGCACGTTTCGTATAGGCCTCACCTAAGGCCGCTTGTAAACTACAACATCCCCGAGCTAGTCTCTAAGTATCGAGAGGAAACGTGTCCGGTTTGTGAAGAAAGTATGGGTCCTTTTGCACCGTTGGCCTTAAAACTTTCATGCTCTCAAAGAGATCATCGCATGACACGTGGCAGAACCCCGCATTTTCTAGACCCGCATGCAACATTTGAGTAGGGGTACGACTACGCTGCGACGGCTCTGATTCTCCTTCCACCCCGCAGGGAGCGGCCTTGCAGGGCTACTACACCCATCCTCCTTGGCCGCCTATTGGCCACGTCGGCAGCCCGTGCTGGGAATGCCAGATCCGGCCGCCGGGCGCTGCCCTTTCCCTGCGGCCACGTCTTCCAGTGCCGCCCATGCTACAAGCGCGGCATCAAGTGTCGGTGTTGCGACGGCTTGGTTCCCCAACCTGGAGCCTGATGATGGTATTGTTCTGCAGAAAGGCTAAGGTAATTGCAATAGTTCGGGATTCAAACCAACTAAATTCCTGTTGTACTTGTAGTAGATTTTGGGATGCAAATACTTCCTTCCTTCATTGGTGTTGTACGGCACCAAGTTAGACTCTGAGGTGGTATACTAGTGGTAACAAGTGGAAACTGGTGGTCTTTGATTACATTTGTCATGCGCAATGTTCAGATTTTGGCGTAGATGCTATTTTCTGCATGACAATGATCTTTTAGGGTTTATTTTGCTGCTAATCTGCTTGTGCTTGGAACAGTTTACTGAAACTGTTATAATCACAGAAACAGATTACTGAAATTGTTCTACTCTGGAAAATAGTTAACTAAAATTGTTGTAGTATGAAACTGATAGGTACTAGGAATTGTCTGCAACTGTTTTAATCATGTAGATAAGTAAAAGAAGATATGTTATTGCGGGAATGAATCATTATGGAACTAAAACTCCAAATCAGTTGTTTTATCTTCTTTTGGCCTTAACATAGAAGATGGTGATGTCCGTCTGATTTAGCCCATTTCACTTGCGTTCAATAACTCTGAACAAAATTCAGGTTCCAACAGTTATAATTAAATGAATCTTATTTCTACACATAAGCTGAATTCAGGTTTTGTTAATGAGCTATAATCTTGGTTTTGTTATCTTATTTTATTTCAGGTTGTTCATCTGCCTCCAACTGACCTTCTTTCGTGAGAATGTACCCTCGCCTTGAATCAGTTTGCATAATGTACATATGTTAGGGCATCTCTAGCAAACCCCATATAATACCGACCAAGAAACGCCAGATACAGTTCATGAAAACGGCTTTGCGGACCGGCGCGGGCTGCAAAGTCAGACCCCGCAAACGGACCTGTGAAAAAGGATATTCTGCATTTCAATTTCTGGCGTGAAAACACATTTCTTTGCTTTTTTATTTTCTTCAAGGGCATTGGTTACATATTGATTCACCAAATCAATGCCAGAACAGCAAGACCAAAGAAAACAAGAACCACAATTAGGCATTTTAAAAGATATCCAACTTTCATAATTGCTCCCACTAGTTAGACCAATATCTTCTCCATGCATTCGTTGTTGATCTGTGGATTCTTGACCTTACATTCTTCATTCCTCTTTTTTGGTTCTAAAGAAGTAGACATTGCTTCCTCTCTAATTTCTTCTCTAATTGCACATGCAGCCACATCATTAGCCTCAATTCTACTAAGGAGTGCACGAACATCTAATAAGTTTCTTTCTATCAATAAATCAACTCTTTCCCAAAATCAAAATGAACATCCATCTTCCTACACACATGATGACCTTCATAAGCTATCGAAATTGAACCGAATAGGTTGACAAAAGCCGAACAACATACCCTGTCGTTTTCGCATTTGAAAAATACCCATCCGGGTGGCTCGGCGTGCTAGAAGTCAGCCACAACACTGTCCGCTGCAGTCGCCGTGACTATATGAGCAGCATCGGCAAGCCAGTGAGGCTGGGCATGAGCGCTTGAGCCCGGGCGACGGCCGGCTGAATCCTTGCCAGCAAACTGTGACACCCAAAAAAAATTATTTGGTTTTCAACGAAAACTTTGTTGGATTTGAAGAAGGTCATTTAAATTCTTCCAAAAACTTCTCTCTCAAAACTTTTTCCCTTGGCAAGGATTTTATTTTTGTATCTTCTTCAACCCTGGTGTTTGGTTAATGAGAACCTTCCTTCTGATTGTTCCCTCCTCAAATATATTTTCTTGGAAATTATTTTCTTTCAAAAAAGAAAACCCTATGAGTTTTTGGGGCTTCTTTCATTTTGAAACCACCCATGGTTTTACCATGCCTCATATGGTAAAACCTCCCAAAACCCCTCCTTCCTCTTTGGAGCAATCTAAACTTTCTGTTCCAACAAGTCCAACCCATTTTTGGATTTTATTTCATTTATTTTATTTCCCAAAACAATTCTGTCATTTATTTTAAGCCTAGGTGATTTACAAAGCAAGTACCTTATTCCCTTTGAGTTTTGATCTCAAACCAACTCCTATGGATAGTCTTTAGCACCCCCAACCTAGATCCATCAAGATCCACTCTTCCTCTTTTCAAAATTTTCAAGTTTCAACCTCTGCAAGTTTGGACCAGATTTGTCAAATTTGGTGAAATTCATATTTCCTCTTCCCCAAAAATTCTACCAAAATTCAGGCAACCCCCAGATGCAATGAGAGGCCACCCCACCAAAGATCAGCTCAAGGAAAATTCCCCACATGCCAAAATCATTTCGTCGAACACTTGGCCGGCACTGTTCCTGTACACTTTCAGAAAGTTCAGAGTTTCAGAGATTTGCAGTGTCGTTTTTCGTCAGAGTTGTCATCGATCACCTGAGCGCTCTGGCGCGTTGCACACGGCCTCTCCTCCTTGACCAGAGCACCGCACGCTCTCTTGGACGGGCGCAGGTGTCGGTGGCGGCGAGCATCACCGATGCCGGCAGCCTCTGCGGTGGCAGAGCCACCCGTGGCGGCCAACGGGAGCCAGAGCCAGCTCGCCACGCCGTCAGGCGCCGCCCAACGCCCCCTAGCCCTCCTCGTGGCCTCATGCATGCCAGGCACCTCAAGCACTGCCGCCAGGTTCGGCAAGCACAGGCGCCCTCTGCCGCCGACGGCTCAAGGCCGCCCCATTCCGTCGAAGCCACCCAGGGAGCCTAATCCAAACTTGGTTAGCACCTAAATGGAACCGGTGAAACTCCACGATGACGCCCAACTCCCTAAACCCCGACCAAGCATCGCGCCATCGTAACCATCGCCGGAGATCCCCTGCTCACGGCCACCGCCTCGGATCGCTTATAAAGGGGCCCCGAGCTCGCTCTCGAGCACGCACCACCACTGCACCCCACCAACACCCCGCCAAGCCACTAGGAGGACCTCGAGGAGGTCGCCTCCCCAACTCCGCCGCCCGATCCGCCTCGACCACCAGCTCGATCCACTCCGTGAGGCCATCCTCGACGCCCAAACCTCGTCAAGAGCCTCCTCGAGCACCCAAAGTGAGCTGACCCAAGCTTCAATTTGACCTTCGCAGCCCTCCCCGACGAGATCCAACTCCACCCGAGCCGCCGTCCACGGAGCAAGGGCCGCCGCCGACGTAGTGCTCGCCGACGACCACCACCACCACCCACCGACGCTGAAGGACACGCTGAACACGAGGGTACCGCCGATCCCTCGCTCACTGTGGATCGCCGCCGGCGACCACCGCAACTCTCGAGCGCCAGCGGGCTCTGTTCTTCCCCGTTTGAAATTTCAAACCTGACGGGTGGGACCCACCTGTCAGCCTCTCTTTTCTTTTAAACGAACCGTTTTTTGAAAACGTATTCGGGCAAATACGCTTTCAGTCTGAAGCGTGTTTCTGGTCTTTTCTGTTCAGCCCCTCGAGAAGTTTCTCGTTTCATTACGTAAAGGTCCCTAGATTAAAACCCTTATAACTTTTAAACAGAAAAGGATTTTTGATTGATTCTTTTTCTGTCCTCTTTAAAATTTTGTCTAGTTTTTTATCAGATTTATTTGAAAAATATGTGGAATACTTTTGTGCACCCCATGGTATTTACGATAGTACGTGTGTTTTTGTTTACCGTAGATACCAAAGGAGGTGACGGAACCACGAACTTCACCAAGCTAGGCTCCGACTACTCTGAACCAGGCAAGCATGTTTGAACTTTTGATATGATGACTGTCTTTGGCATGTTTGCATTAAGTAGTTCATGGCATGTTTATGAGCATCTCGATGAATGTCATATTTAATGCAAAGTTGAGGCAAGTGAGTTTCGATAATCCATAAGTTGTTGGATGTGAGTTGGCATGGCCATGTGATGGCATGAGGATGGGTAAGATGGCAGTGTTGTAGCATGCTAGTCTTATGCCGCACTATTTGACTCCAAAGGTCAACATGAATCAGTCCAGCTCCGTCTGCTTTTCCTACCTGTACTACCACATGTTCTCCGCATGAATATGGCTTAGTAAGTTGCAAACCGCTTTCCTGGTACACACCAAATAGAGAGGCCGGGATGAGGGTTCCATGGCCCTGGATTAAAGCCCGCCATCCGTCAGGGGCATGGGTGTTTCCAGCTAGTTTAGAGAGGGCACCCCTTAGAGCGCGCGTATATAAATTTGATCCCATGCTATTCGAGGTTGTGATCTCCCCGTCTCAAAGTTTTTCTTGAACATTGTCTAGGGTGATTCCTGGCATCGTGAGGTGGGATGGGTGTGTACTGGTTAGATGTGTTTCTACCGAATACCAGAACGGAACTAGTCCTCGTGGACTACGTAAATCCGCTGGCTGTGGATAATTAGTACAAACTCTGCAGAGTCAAAATCCTTTGAAATCAATCTTATCCATGTCTGAGTACTATGTTCAACTTATCTTGTCAGCATCAGTCTCAGTGACAAAACTCCGGTAAATTACATGAGTATTAAGTCCGGTTGAAATGTTTATTCCTGTGGATGGACTAACCGTTTATTATTATGTGTTGAATAATTCCTATGAATATTATATCCTGTGAATTTACCAGATATGAGTTATAAGCCCTTTCTCGCGATGTCGCCAGACGTCCGATCGCGGGCACACTTGTTGTTTACTTTTGATATAAGCCCTTTCGCGATGTCGCCAGCGTCCGATCGCGGGCACACTTGTTGTTTACTTCGATATAAGCCCTTTCTGCGATGTCGCCAGACGTCCGACCGTGGTGGCATGCCTGTTATTTACGCTTAATATAAACCCTTTCACGATGTCGCCCGACGTCCGATCGCGTGGCATGCTTGTTATCTACTTTCAATATAAGCCCTTTCGCGATGTCGCCGACGTCCGACTATGGCATGTATGTCATTTATTTTCAATATAAGCCCTTTATGTGGTGTCGCTTAGACGCCTCGACTGTGGCATGATTATTTATTTTGTTTACCCTTCGAGGCGCCGCCTGCACACCCAATCGGTTCTTAGTTATTTTGTTGAAATTTCGGAAGACTACCTCCCAACTTCCTTTTTCTTATCATGTTGTGCAAGTAATTATTTGACTGTGCATTGTTAATAGTTCGTGACGCATTCATGCATGCATTTGTTATATCTTACGTCCGAACTATCTTGCGAGTACTTTCAAAGTACTCACCTGGCTTGTTGATTTGGCCAGATGTTGACGAAGGCGATCTCATGGATGAAGAATTCGATAGCGAGTCTGACACCTAGAGGAGTCCTGGGCCAGTCTCGTGCACCCTGGATTGGTCATCAGATTATATCCGCTTCCGCTACCCAAATAAATTCATCGAGCCTCACCTCGACGCTTGATGAGCTGCCAGTTTAGGAAGTCATATTACCCACTCCACCGTGTTATTCCACTACCACTTTATTCTCGAGTCAAGTAGTATGCCACCCCACACCATTGTGTCATATCCGCCATTATGTATAATTATTGGCGTGCTTGTAATAAAATGTTGAGCACCCTCAGCTCGACCACTGTAATATGTTTTAATGCTACCGCTTTCAGATCAAGATTTTGTCTACCAGTAAGGAGGATTTTCCTCATACTGGACTCAAAAGATCGGTTCTCAATAATCATTTTATTGGAAAATCGGTCGTGACAAGCTTGGTATCATAGCCAGGCTGACTGTAGGAAGCCACTAGGTGCGAGCGCTAATCGGTTATTAGCATAATAGAGTTTATTATTTTTGCAAATGTAGTCATTTTCTGACAGTCAGCATAAATTTATGATCTGACCATTCAGAATTTTTGCCTACTTTTGTAGATGGCTGGCAACGACTGTGAGTCACAGGTGTTCGCCAACGTGCCTGAGGGGTTCGTCAAGCTCCTCTCCTTCATCGTCCAGGTCGCGATGGGGCCATCAGTACGCCCAGTCTTCACACTCTACCCGCACAAGATCAACGACAGTCTGACCATGCACCAGGCCGCGGTGCAATTCAAGGGAGGGCGTGTTGAGTTACGCCGCTTCCGGTTCTTGCGGAGAGCCATGCCTACGGAGAGGCATGCTATGCAGATGGTTGCCCGTGAGGCGATAGCTCGCCTCCGGGATGCTCTTCCTTCAATGAAGACTCGCTGCTACCACTACCTTCCATGCCACGTGCCATACACCTGTCACTACTCATTCGCTTGCCCCTGCAGAAGAGCGAGACGAGGCTATTGAGATGCTTGTCGAGTACCTCCGAGCCTCGAGGCAGCCTTCGACAGCCTGGTGGATTTACCTTGTGGCTGCCCGCATGGACTCAGTCCATGGCTGTGCCGCCAACAGGAGGGAACTCCTGCACACCGCACCACCGCTGACTTTCGCCTCGCCCCTCGGCATCTTATTCTCCCACCTTTCTCGCCACTGCTTGTCGCCTGCCTACCATCGAGGAGTTCAACCAAGTCATTGCGCCCACTCTAGTTCGCTCTGCACCACCTATTGCGCCTACTCCTACTCGTGTCGCTCCGCCTATGGCACCCGCCTCCATCAACTCAGCGCAACGCTTCACGTCTGGAGCCTATTAGCGAGGAGGAGGTTGAGTCTCCAGCCTCACTACGCCTCACCCTCGGCAGGCCAAGGGAGATCCTTACCATCTCCGACTGAGCGCGCTTAGCCGCCATGCGATGTACCGACTTGTACGATATGTTTATATGTACATAGGTTGTGAGAAGTAGCTTGTTTGCGCATCATGTAGGAACTGGGAGGAGTGCACTAGCCTAATAACATGTCAGGAATATGTACGCATATCCTGAGTGATGTATTGTATAATTACTGCTTGCGTGTAAGATATGTAATAGTCCTCCTCCGTGCAAAATCGGTTATTCTCTTGAAAAATCTTGGAGCATTTAAAATTCCCTGTATTTATGAACTTATTGATTTTTGCGACTCAATTTCTTTTCTTATGAGTTTTACAAAATATATCTCCAGAGTGAAAAATGTCTCGTCCTTGGACGCGCTCCATGCCAATTCCGCCAGAGGAAAATTATGGCACACCACCAAACAACAATTTCACACAGGGGCAGTCAAGTCAACAGGGCAGTGAAACAACATTTACCCAAGTATGCCGCCTTTACGAACAGAGTCAGCAACAACATCAGGAAATGATGAACCAAGTCATCAATATGGGAAATCACCGTGGACAGTATCAGCAGCAATCCAAGTTGTCTGAGCTACAGAAGACGCGTCCCCCAACATTTTCTCATACTGACAAACCTCTTGAGGCCGACGACTGGCTTCGAGACATGGAAAGAAAATTAATTATTGCACAGTGTTCAGACCGTGAGAAAGTACTATATGCACCGCACTATCTCACTGGAGCAGCTGCATCATGGTGGGAAAATTTCCTACACATGCACTCCAATGAAAATGAAATAACATGGGAGGAATTCAAAGAAGGTTTTCGTGGGGCGCACATTCCTAAAAGTGTTATGAAGATCAAGAATAGAGAATTTGATGACCTCAAACAAAGGACCATGACGGTGTCAGAATACAACAGCCAGTTCACTCTGTTATCTCGCTACGCCAACGAAGAGCGTATGACTGAAAGCAAGAAGATGGAAAAATTCTTGGAAGGCCTGGCACCCGCGCTTAAATGCCAGCTGGTTGTGCACACCTTTCCAGATTTCAAAACACTGGTGGATAAGGCTATTACCTTGGAAAATGAGCGACGCAGCTTGGAGGATTTTCGCAAGCGAAAAAGGGACCAGACTACCCTTGCTCGCAACCACCGGAGCAAGACGGATTTTCAGAAAAGTGGGACACCCAAAACCACGCATTTAATGCTTCACACCCAATCAAGAATTTTCATGCGAGGGACAAGGAGTTTACGTACGCCCAGCGTTACTTGCTACGCTTGTGGAGAAGAAGGGCACTATGCCAAACAGTGCCCCAAGCCAAGGAACTCGACCCCAAAATCAAACAACGGTGGCAATAATTCAGCGCCCAGGCGGAACAATTTCAACCCCAATAACAATCACAGGGAGGGTCATCTAAACCACGTGACGTGAGAGGAAGCACAAAACGCCCCGGATATCGTGATTTGGTACGTTCCTTGTCAACACAATACCTGCCATGGTTTTGTTTGATTCTGGAGCTTCTCACTCATTCATTTCGAAGAGATTTGCTTTGCAAAATAATTTTTCAATGCTTCCCTTGGAAAAATCCATGATCATCAAGTCCCCTGGGATTAAGCAAGTGACTCAGAGTTACTGCCAAGGTGTGGTTATTGAATTTGAAGGATTGAAGTTTCACGCCAACCTTATTGTATTGGAAATAAAGGACTGGATGTCATCCTAGGGATGGATTGGTTAACCACCAACAAAGGTTTTATTGATCGCTTCAACCGGACCTTAATTCTCACCCACCATCACGGGAAGACAATAAAGGTTTCAGCCAAAGAAAGACAAATATCTCGGCAACCGAGGTTGAACAAGGTGGACGTTTCTGAGTTAAGCAAAGTTCCAGCGGTGTGTGAATTTCCAGACGTATTTCCCGAAGAGCTACCAGAAATGCCACCAGACCGAGAGACAGAATTCAGCATTGAGCTAGCACCCGGAACCGCTCCCATTTACAAGAAACCATACAGAATGGCACCATCCGAGTTGGTAGAATTGAAGAAGCAAATAAAAGAATTACTGGACAAAGGATATATACGAGCCAGTTCCTCACCTTGGGGTTCACCAATTTTATTTGCCAAGAAAAAGGATGGGACACTGAGATTGTGTATAGACTATCGAGCACTTAACATGGTCACAATCAAGAATAAATACCCAATGCCAAGGATAAATGATTTATTTGATCAGCTCGCTCAGGCCAAGGTCTTCTCAAAAATTGACTTAAGGTAGGGATACCATCAATTAAAAGTACGAACAGAGGATATCCCCAAGACAGCCTTCACCTCCAGATACGGACTGTATGAGTTCACAGTAATGTCGTTTGGACTAACAAACGCCCCGGCATATTTTGTTCACCTCATGAACAAAGTATTTATGAAGTTTATGGACAAGTTTGTTGTGGTATTCATCGACGATATTCTGATATACTCCAAGACACCAGAAGAGCACGCTGAACATCTCCGAATCGCACTAGGAGAACTAAGGAAACATCAATTGTACGCCAAGTTCAGCAAGTGTGAATTTTGGCTAAGACAGGTAGGTTTTCTGGGCCACGTACTGACCCAAGAAGGTATTGTCGTAGACCCGGAAAAAGTCAAGGCCGTACTTGGCTGGAAACCACCAACCAGCGTAACGGACGTACGAAGTTTCTTGGGAATGGCAGGATACTACCGAAGATTTATTGAAGGATTCTCCACCATAGCAAAGCCAATGACGCAGTTACTCAAGAAAGACAAGAAGTTTGAATGGACGGAAGCTTGCGATAAAAGTTTCCAAGAACTAAAAAAGAAATTAACGACAGCACCAGTATTAATTGTGCCAGACATACACAAGAATTTTGAGGTGTATTGTGACGCATCCCGGAAAGGCCTCGGATGCGTATTGATGCAAGAAGGCAAGGTAGTCGCGTATGTTTCCAGACAACTTCGCAAGCATGAAGAAAATTATCCTACTCATGACCTAGAGTTGGCAGCAGTCATTCATGCACTCAAGGAATGGAGACACTTTTACTTGAAATCGTTAGAAATATACACGGACCATAAAAGTCTCAAGTATATTTTCACACAACCGGAACTCAATTTACGGCAACGACGCTGGTTGGAATTAGTGAAGGATTATGGTGTTGGAATCCACTACCATCCAGGAAAAGCAAATGTAGTGGCAGATGCTCTAAGTCGGAACCCTAGCCCGAACAGCGACAACCTACCGAACCTGAGACCTGAATTTCGGCAGGAATTTGCTAAACTCAACTTGCTGGTGGTCACCGAAGGCAGTGTGTCGAATTTAGAAATGCAGTCTACCCTGATAGAAAAGATTAAAGAGGCTCAGCATGGGCACCCCAGCATTGAAGGCATAAAACGGAAAGTGAGTTTGGGCAAGGCCTCAGAATTCGTTATCGATGAGCAGGGAATATTGTGGTACGGAGATAGACTTTGCGTACCAAATATCGAGTACCTTAAACAGCAAATCTTAGCTGAAGGACACACCGCTCCGTATTCAATCCATCCTGGAGGAACAAAAATGTACAAGGATATTCTGGAATAATTTTGGTTGCACGGTATAAAAATGGACATAGCCACGTTCATTGCGTGCTGTGACTCATGTCATCGCATCTAGGCCGAGCACCAGAAACCAGCCGGACTTTTACAGCCAAATAAGATACCCGAGTGGAAATGGGACGAAATTGGAATGGATTTTATTATTGGACTATCTCGGTCACGACACGGAATGATGCCATATGGGTCATCACTGATAGACTGACTAAGGTAGCACACTTCATCCCCGTAAAGACAACCCACACCACTCAGAAGCTTGCCAGGCTTTATCTTTCCCGTATCGTCTGCTTACATGGAGTCCCAAGACAATAATATCAGATGAGGCACTCAATTCGCCTCCCGATTTTGGGATCACTTACAACAAGATCTGGGGACTCAACTGCATTTAGTACCGCATACCACCCCGGTGGATGGACAAACCGAACGCCAGAAACCAAATTCTAGAAGACATGCTGAGGGCATGTGTCCTCACCTATGGAACCAGTTGGGAAGAAAGCTTGCCATACGCAGAGTTCGCATACAACAATAGTTACCAAGCCAGCCAGCAAATGGCACCATTTGAAGCTCTGTACGGGCGAAGATGTCGTACCCTGCTAAATTGGTCAGAAACTGGAGACAGCCATATCTTCGGCCCAAACATGCTCAAGGAGGCTGAAGATAAAGTTAAGATAATTAGGGATCGACTCAAGACAGCTCGACGCCTTTTTCATTGTTCGTTCTGAGGTGGATTCGAACCACTCTCTCCGTTTGGATTTCGAGTCCAAAAGGCTCGGCGAAAAGAGGATTTTCAGTCGTATGCCCGCTGCCAGCCGTAACGGGATTTTTCCACTTCACACCCACACAATCGGATTTGATGAAATAGCTACTTTTTTTCTTATTTGATTCGGATACTATCAATCTACTATCCATCTTTCTCTTTAGTTTTCTCCTTTCTTTCTCCTCAACCTATCTCCATTGGATGGACCCCAGGTAATTAATGCCCTATCCTTCTACTTAAAAAACGTTACGTTAGACTTGACCAACCGTTAATACCAATACGGCAGCAATAACTACTACTAATGCATATTCATATCCCACTAGTAGACTTAGCAGATCGTGACCTAGCCACCTATTTGTTGACAATGCATCAAGATTATCCATCAATGCCACAAAGACAATAGACGACCTCTATTTCGTGGAAGAACTCCTTCTCAGCCCAAAGTCGACAGAAGAGTTATTACGATCAAAAACATCGGGGAGTCAGTTTTTAACCCGGTGAGTTTGTGTACCTACGAGTATCTCCTATGAGGGGCCTGCAACGATTCAAGATTAAGGGAAAGCTAGCACCAAGATTCATCGGACCATTCTGTATAGTGGCACGGAGAGGCACGGTAGCCTACCAGCTAGACTTCCCCGAAGAATTATCCGATGTCCACGGCGTGTTCCACGTCTCGCAGTTGAGGAAGTGCCTAAGCAACCCAGAGAAGCAGGTATCCCATGAAAACATTGACGTGCAGCCAGACCTCACCTATCGGGAGCATCCAATAAAAATCTTGGAGGAGTCTGAAAGGAGGACCCGACAGAAAACCACCAAGTTTTTCAGAGTTCAGTGGAGCAATCACACCGAGAGTGAAGCAACTTGGGAAAGAGAGGATTTTCTTCGGACAGAGCACCCACACTTATTTGAGGATCAGCTGAAATCTCAGGGACGAGATTTTTCCTAAGGGGTAGGTGTTGTGACACTCAAAAATTTATTTGGTTTTCAACGAAAACTTTGTTGGATTTGAAGAAGGTCATTTAAATTCTTCCAAAAACTTCTCTCTCAAAACTTTTTCCCTTGGCAAGGATTTTATTTTTGTATCTTCTTCAACCCTGGTGTTTGGTTAATGAGAACCTTCCTTCTGACTGTTCCCTCCGCAAATATACTTTCTTGGAAATTATTTTCTTTTAAAAAAGAAAACCCTATGAGTTTTGGGGCTTCTTTCATTTTGAAACCAACCATGGTTTTACCATGCCTCATGTGGTAAAACCTCCCAAAACCCCTCCTTCCTCTTTGGAGCAATCTAAACTTTTTGTTCCAACAAGTCCAACCCATTTTTGGATTTTATTTCATTTATTTTATTTCCCAAAACAATTATGTCATTTATTTTAAGCCTAGGTGATTTACAAAGCAAGTACATTATTCCCTTTGAGTTTTGATCTCAAACCAACTCCACTGGATAGTCTTTAGCACCCCCAACCTAGATCCATCAAGATCCACTCTTCCTCTTTTCAAAATTTTCAAGTTTCAACCTCTGCAAGTTTGGACCAGATTTGTCAAATTTGGTGAAATTCATATTTCCTCTTCCCCAAAAATTCTACCAAAATTCAGGCAACTCCAGATGCAATGAGAGGCCACCCCACCAAAGATCAGCTCAAGGAAAATTCCCCACATGCCAAAATCATTTCGTCGAACACTTGGTCGGCACTGTTCCTGTACACTTTCAGAAAGTTCAGAGTTTCAGAGATTTGCAGTGTCTTTTTCGTCAGAGAGTTGTCATCGATCACCTGAGCGCCTCTGCTATGCGCACGGCCTCTCCTCCTTGACCAGAGCACCGCACGCTCTCTTGGACGGGTGCAGGTGTCGGTGGCGGCGAGCATCACCGACGCCGGCAGCTTCTGCGGTGGCAGAGCCACCCGTGGCGGCCAACGGGAGCCAGAGCCAGCTCGCCACGCCGTCCGGCGCCGCCCAACGCCCCCTAGCCCTCCGCGTGGCCTCATGCATGCCAGCGCACCCCCGCAGCACCGTCGTCGTGGCCCGGCAAGCACAGGGCGCGCCCTCTGCCGCCGACGGGCCCGCGCCGCCCCGTTCCGTCGAAGCCACCCAGAGAGCCTAATCCAAACTTGGTTAGCACCTAAATGGAACCGGTGAACCTCCACGTTGACGCCCAACTCCCTAAACCCCCCGACCAAGCACTACGTTGTAGTAACCATCGCCGGAGATCCCCGTTCACGGCCACCGCCTCGGATCGCCTATAAAAAGGGGCCCCGAACTCGCTCTCGAGCACGCACCACCACTGCACCCCACCAACCCCCCGCCAAGCCACTAGGAGGACCTCGAGGAGGTCTCCTCCCCAACTCCGCCGCCCGATCCGCCTCGACCACCAGCTCGATCCACTCCGGTGAGGCCATCCTCGATGCCCAAACCTCGCCAAGAGCCTCCTCGAGCACCCAGTGAGCTGACCCAAGCTTCAATTTGACCTTCGCAGCCCTCCCCGACGAGATCCAACTCCACCCGAGCCGCCGTCCGCCGGAGCAAGGGCCACCGTCGACGTAGTGCTCGCCGACGACCACCACCACCACCCACCGACGCGGAAGGACACGCTGAACACGTCGGTACCGCCCGATCCCCCTGCCTCGCCGTGTGTCGCCGCCGGCAACCACCGCAGCTCCCGGGCGCCGGCGGGCTCTGTTCTTCCCCGTTTGAAATTTCAAACCTGACAGGTGGGACCCGCCTGTCAGCCTCTCTTTTCTTTTAAACGAACCGTTTTCTGAAAACGTATTCGGGCAAATACGCTTTCAGTCTGAAGCGTTTTTTGGTCTTTTCTGTTCAGCCCCCTGAGAAGTTTCTGTTTCATTACAGAAAGGTCCCTGGATTAAAACCCTTATAACTTTTAAATGTAAAAGGATTTTTGATTGATTCTTTCTCTGTCCTCTTTAAAATTTTGTATAGTTTTTTATCAGATTTATTTGAAAACTATTTGGAATACTTTTGTGCACCCCACAGTATTTACGATAGTACGTGTGTTTCTGTTTACCGTAGATACCAAAGGAGGTGACGGAACCGCGAACTTCACCGAGCTAGGCTCCGACTACTCCGAACCAGGCAAGCATGTTTGAACTTTTGATATGATGAGTGTCTTTGGCATGTTTGCATTAAGTAGTTCATGGCATGTTTATGAGCATCTCGATGAATGTCATATTTCATGCAAAGTTGAGGCAAGTGAGTTTCGATAATCCATAAGTTGTTGGATGTGAGTTGGCATGACCATGTGATGGCATGAGGATGGGTAAGATGGCAGTGTTGTAGCATGCTAGTCTTATGCCAGACTATTTGACTCCAGTGTCAACATGAATCAGTCCAGTTTCCGTCTGTTTTCCCTACCTGTACTACCACATGTTTTCCGCAAGGAATATGGCTTAGTAAGTTGCAAACCGCTTTCCTGGTACACACCAAATAGAGAGGCCGGGATGAGGGTTCCATGGCCTGGATTAAAGCCCGTCCTCCGGTCAGGGGCATGGGTGTTTCCGATTGGGACCGAGAGGGGGGCACCCCTTAGAGCGCGCGTATATAAATTTGATCCCATGCTATTTGAGGTTGTGATCTACCCGTCTCAAAGTTTTTCTTGAATGTTGTCTAGGGTGATTCCTGGCATCGTGAGGTGGGATGGGTGTGTACTGGTTAGATGTGTTTCTACCGAAATACCGTAAATGGGACTAGTCCTCGTGACTACGGAAAACCGTTAGCTGTGGATAATTAGTACAAACTCTACAGAGTCACAATCCTTTGAAAACAATCTTATCCATGTCTGAATACTATGTTCAACTTATCTTGTCAAAGATCAGTCTCAAAGTGACAAAACTCCGTAAATTACATGAGTGTTAAGTCCGTTTGAAATGTTTATTCCTGGGGATGGACTAACCGCTTATTATTATGTGTTGAATAATTCCTATGAATATTATATCCTGTGAATTTACCAGATATGAGTTATAAGCCCTTTCTGCGATGTCGCCAGACGTCCGACCGCGGGCACACTTGTTGTTTACTTTTGATATAAGCCCTTTCTTCGATGTCGCCAGACGTCCGATCGCGGGCACACTTGTTGTTTACTTCGATATAAGCCCTTTCTGCGATGTCGCCAGACGTCCGACTGTGGCACGCCTGTTTTTACGCTTAATATAAGCCCTTTCTGCGATGTCGCCTGATGTCCGGATCGCGGGCACGCTTGTTATCTACTTTCGATATAAGCCCTTTCTGCGATGTCGCCGGACGTCCGACCGTGTGGCATGTATGTCATTTATTTTCAATATAAGCCCTTTATGTGGTGTCGCTTAGACGCCTCGATCATGACATGATTATTTATTTTGTTTACCCTTCGAGGCGCCGCCTCGGACACCGATCGGTTCTTAGTTATTTTGTTGAAATTTCGGGAAGACTACCTCCCAACTTCCTTTTTTCTTATCATGTTGTGCAAGTAATTATTTGACTATGCATTGTTAATAGTTCGTGACGCATTCATGCATGCATTTGTTATATCTTACGTCTGAACTGTCTTGCGAGTACTTTCAAAATACTCACCTGGCTTGTTAATTTGGCCAGATGTTGACGAAGACGATCTCATGGATGAAGAATTCGATAGCGAGTCCGACGCCTAGAGGAGTCCCAGTCAGTCTCGTGCGACCCTGGATTGGTCATCAGATTATATCCGCTTCCGCTACCCAAATAAATTCATCGAGCCTCACCTCGACGCCGATGAGCTGCCAGTTTAGAAGTCATATTACCCACTCCACTGTGTTATTCCACTACCACTTTATTCTCGAGTCAGTAGTATGCCACCCCACACCATTGTGTCATATCCGCCATTATGTATAATTATTGGCGTGTTTGTAATAAAATCTTGAGCACCCTCAGCTCGACCTGTAATATGTTTTAATGCTACCGCTTTCAGATCAAGATTTTGTCTACCAGTAAGGAGGATTTTCCTCATACTGGACTCAAAAGATCGGTTCTCAATAATCATTTTATTGGAAAATCGGTCGTGACACAAACCAACGACGGAGGGTACAGGACAAACCAGTGCCTGCATGCGGCGTTGGGGCTTTGCCGGAGCTGCGCAGGGTGCTCCCTGACCAATCCATGGCTTGGCGCAGCCACCGGTGCCGGAAACGCCAAATTTGGCTGCCGCCACGAACAGTTGTCGATCCGTGACTTTTCAGCCCGCCGACGCAGGAGGAAGTGGCGGAGGAGCAAGCTTCGGGCGTGTGGGGGCCCTCCGGGGTGATCCCGCGGGCTTGTGGGGCGGTATTCATTGGCAGAGGCCGGGCGGGGGGGGTTGGGTAACGGCGGGGGGCGTGGGGGAGTGGGGCGGGGGTGGGTAGGGAAAAGTGCGAGCTGAAATGCCCCCCCCCCTCAGCCAACCGCCACCACTATTTTCGCGGGTTGGGATGGGAATTATGCCACGCGCCGCCAAAAAAATTACGGGTCGGACGCATTTATGGGTCTGATCGAGCACGATTTTCGGCATGGACCCGTATTTTGGCAGATTATTTTATGGTCGGGCATTATACGTGGTCTGCTAGAGATGCTCTTAGTGTAGAGAGTAAAAGGGCCCGTGCCTTGCAATGGGAGAGGAAAAAAATCTGCAATAGCCATGACCACATTTGGATGCAACACCGAGATACACTATTACCCTCAATTTCATAAAATCATGAATAAATTTGAAATCATGGACATTTTTTTAACTCAGTGCTGTAACTGAGTCACATCAGCCGAGGCGCTCTACGGCGGCGACGGTGTGTGCCGCCGCAATCCGCCCCAATCCTGCGGGTATGTCCGACTGCTCCGGCCACCCCCTCTTCAACTACCCGGACCTCCTCCCGCCGGCATACCCCGTGGGACCGGCCTCCTCCGCCGCCTTCCTACTACGCCGGTGTGTTTCTTCGCGGCGCGCGCTGATGAGCGGGCTCGCGGAGTACGTGGAGGCATTTCGATCGGTACCCGCCTGTCGTTCAACCGGAATAGCCCCAACCATGGCCGACGGGCTCGGCGGCCCCCCTCCCCTCCCCGCACCACGGTCTGCAACCCAACCACAACTTTCTCTTTGAGGTAATAGCATCCCAGGTCCCTATACTTGCACAACATGTGATGGTTTAGTCCTTATAGTTGCAAAAGTGGATTATTTCATCCCTGAACTTGTCATGGAGGTGCAAGTTTAGTCCTAGGCTAATCACAGCCCGCCAAGTGGATGCCAAGTGGACTAGCTAGTCAGTGTGCAACATTTTGCACTTGGGCCCCTGCCTTCTTCCCTTATCAACTCACTACAGCATAGGGATCTCGTCTGTTCTCCTCCGATGGCGGCGCACTCCACCGCGTCTCCTCCTACTCGCCGTCCTCACAGCCTCCGCCGCCTCGCGCCACCACCAGACGCCTTCGTGCTGGTCCTCTACGGCGAGGACTTCCTCAAGGACCCCTCGGTGGCGCGCACCTCGCTGCCCTCCGCCGACGATGGAACAATTTTTGAAATTCTCGAACATTTTATTTAACAAACATTTTAAATGCATGATCATTTTTGAATCGGCAAACATTTTATGAACAAATAAACTATTCTGTAAATCACGAATAGTTTTGAATTTTAGGATATTTTTCCATTGATCAACATTTTTGGAATTGGTGAAATTTTGTTCAATTTCATGAACTTTTTAATACACTAACTTTTTTTAAAAACATGAACATTTTTTGATTTCCTGAACATTTGTTTTCAAATTTTTTACACTTTTTGAATAAGCAAACTTTTTAAAAAATTCAGGGACATTTTTGGAATCCATAAACATTTTATTTTAAAATTATCATATTTTTAGTTGTTAGAACTTTTTTTAAGACTGAAATTAATTAAAGTAGAAAAAAAGTAAATGAAAAAAATAAAAAAATGAAATTTGAAAACAGGCCGCCCGGAAATGCGCCGACCCAATTGGGCGCGCCACGTATCTCCAACGCGCAAAGCATAGTATAGGAGGTCCCTACTGCATGGGCCGGCCCAGGCGAGGGATTTCCCAGTGTGAAATGTTTTTATCATTTATAGGTGTTATGTGTTTCTCAAAAAAAATGTATTGATGGGTAATATTTTGCTACTTTGGGGACAATTTTCGTGACGTACCGCCAGAAACAATAGCCCTTTATTACTTGGTATATAGATAGTATTTTACTGCATAAAAATATTTAGAACCTTACTTTAGTTGAGTGCTAATCTGATTGTGCTTGGAAAAAGGATATTATACTTTAGTTGAGTGGTAATCTGTTTAGATCTAGTCGACATTTGTCTATTGGTAGATTCGTATGGATTCGGCCCATCTTTGTTTTTGTTAGTGTGTTTGTAAACAATGGCGGAGCTATGTACGCTATTTGGGGTGGCTGTGACCCTCCCAACATTGGGCCAACTTGTGAAGGAAAATTTACTTTTGATCTATGCTTCTTTTTGTCAGTGACTGTTGTTGTTTTGGTTCGTGGTTTGTCTACTAGAACAAGGTTTTCAGGGTTGGTGATAGTGATATGCCTTATACTCACTCTTCTATGGATTTTCACAGTGCTATTGTATTATTAATAGATTGTTTTTAAAGGCTAGTAATATGTTCTAAAATGATGATTCTAGACTTAGGATTCAGTCACCTCTTGTTCGCTTTTTCCTGGTCTAATTTTGCTTCTAGAATCCAAGATTCCTTCCACATGCTCCTCTGTTTTTCATCGTGCGATGCAGATCCAACTGCTGGAGAACGAACAGCTCTAAGATTCCCGTCTGTAATCGAGTCACATCAGCCGAGGCGCTCTGGCGGCGCGACGGTGTGCGCCCGCCGCAATCCGCCCCAATCCTGCGGGTCTGTCCGACTGCTCCGGCCACCCCCTCTTCAACTACCCAGACATCCTCCCGCCGTCATACCCCGTGGGACCGGCCTCTTCCGCCGCCTTCCTACTACGCCGGTGTGTTTCTCCGCGGCGCGCGCTGATGAGCGGGCTCGCGGAGTACGTGGAGGCGTTTCGATCGGTACCCGCCTGTCGTTCAACCGGAATAGCCCCAGCCATGGCCGACGGGCTCGGCGGTGAAGGAAATATGCCCTAGAGGCAATAATAAAGTTATTATTTATTTCCTTATATCATGATAAATGTTTATTATTCATGCTAGAATTGTATTAACCGGAAACATAATACATGTGTGAATACATAGACAAACAGAGTGTCACTAGTATGCCTCTACTTGACTAGCTCGTTAATCAAAGATGGTTATGTTTCCTAACCATAGACATGAGTTGTCATTTGATTAACGGGATCACATCATTAGGAGAATGATCTGATTGACATGACCCATTCCGTTAGCCTAGCACTTGATCGTTTAGTATGTTGCTATTGCTTTCTTCATGACTTATACATGTTCCTGTAACTATGAGATTATGCAACTCCCGTTTACGGAGGAACACTTTGGTGCTACCAAACGTCACAACGTAATCGGGTGATTATAAAGGAGTACTACAGGTGTCTCCAAAGGTACATGTTGGGTTGGCGTATTTCGAGATTAGGTTTTGTCACTCCGATTGTCGGAGAGGTATCTCTGGGCCCTCTCGGTAATGCACATCATTATAAGCCTTGCAAGCAATGTGACCAATAAGTTGGTTACGGGATGAAGCATTACGGAACGAGTAAAGAGACTTGCCGGTGACGAGATTGAACTAGGTATTGGATACCGACGATCGAATCTCGGGCAAGTAACATACCGATGACAAAGGGAACAACGTATGTTGTTATGCGGTCGACCGATAAAGATCTTCGTAGAATATGTAGGAGCCAATATGGGCATCCAGGTCCCGCTATTGGTTATTGACCGAGAATAGTTCTAGGTCATGTCTACATAGTTCTCGAACCGTAGGGTCCGCACGCTTAAGGTTTCGGCGATGCTATATTATGGGTTTATGAGTTTTGATGTACCGAAGGAGTTGAGTCCCGGATGAGATCGGGGACATGACGAGGAGTCTCGAAATGGTCGAGACGTAAAGATCGATATATTGGACGACTATATTCGGAGTTCGGAAAGGTTCCGAATGATTCGGTATTTTTCGAGTACCGGTAGTTACGGGAGAAGTAATGGGCCTTGATGGGCTTTAGTGGGAAGAGGAAAAGGCTGCTGCGCCTCCCCTCTAGTCCGAATTGGACTAGGAAAAGGGGCCGGCCACCTTCCTACTCCTCCACTTCCTTCTCCCTTCCTCCCCTACATGGAAGGATTCCTAGTTGGACTAGGAAAGGGAATCCTACTCCCGGTGGGAGTAGGACTCCCCTGTGGCGCCAAACATAGGGCCGGCCTCCTCCCTCCCTTGCTCCTTTATATACGGGGCAGGGGCACCCCATAGACACACAAGTTGATCCTTGAGATCGTTCCTTAGCCGTGTGCGGTGCCCCCTCCACCATATTCCACCTCGGTCATATCGTAGCGGTGCTTAGGCGAAGCCCTCGACGGTGTAACATCAAGATCGTCACCACGCCCGTCAGGCCGACGGAACTCCCTCCCCGGAGCTTTGCTGGATCGAAGCCCGTGGAGCGCCATCGAGCTGAACGTGTGCCAAGAACTCGGAGGCGCCGGAGTAACGGCGCTGTGATCGGTTGGATCGTGAGGAGAACGTCGACTACTTCCTCTACGTCATCATCGACTCGGAGGTGCCGGAGTAACGGCGCTGGGATCGGCAGGATCGCGAGGAGAAAGTACGACTACTTCCTCTACGCCAGATCGCTTCCGCCACGGTCTCACGAGGGCACGTAGACAACACTCTCCTCTCGTTGCTATGCCATCACCATGGTCCTGTGTGCGAGGAAAATTTTTGAAATTACTACGTTCCCCAACAGTGGCATCCGAGCCTGGTTTTATGCGTAGATGTCATATGCACGAGTAGAACACAAGTGAGTTGTGGACGATACAAGTCATACTGCCTACCGGCATGTCATACTTTGGTTCAGCGGTATTGTTGGACGAGACGATCCGGACCAACCTTACGCCAGACGCTTACGCGAGACCGGTTCCCTCGACGCGTGCTTTGCACATAGATGGCTTGCGGAAGACTGTCTCTCCAACTTTAGTTGAACCGAAAAAGCTACGCCCGGTCCTTGAGAAGGTTAAACGGAGTCTATTTGACAAACTATCGTTGTGGTTTTGATGCGTAGGTAAGAACGGTTCTTGCTCAGCCCGTAGCAGCCACGTAAAACTTGCAACAACAAAGTAGAGGACGTCTAACTTGTTTTTGCAGGGCATGTTGTGATGTGATATGGTCAAGACGTGATGCTATATTTTATTGTATGAGATGATCATGTTTTGTAACCGAGTTATCGGCAATCGGCAGGAGCCATATGGTTGTCGCTTTATTGTATGCAATGCAATCGCGATGTAATGCTTTACTTTATTACTAAGCGGTAGTGATAGTCGTGGAAGCATAAGATTGGCGAGACGACAACGATGCTACGATGGAGATCAAGGTGTCGCTACGGTGACGATGGTGATCATGGCGGTGCTTGGCGATGGAGATCACAAGCACAAGATGATGATGACCATATCATATCACTTATATTGATTGCATGTGATGTTTATCCTTTATGCATCTTATCTTGCTTTGATTGACGGTAGCATTATAAGATGATCTCTCACTAAAAATTATCAAGAAGTGTTCTCCCGAGTATGCACCGCTATGAAAGTTCTTCGTCTTTGAGACACCACGTGATGATCGGGTGTGATAGGCTCTACGTTCAAATACAACGGGTGCAAAACAGTTGCACACGGAATACTCAGGTTATACTTGACGAGCTATGCATATAAGATATGACCTCGGAACACGGAGACCGAAAGGTCGGCGTGAATCATATAGTAGATATGATCAACATAGTGATGTTCACCATTGAAACTACTCCATCTCACGTGATGATCGGACATGGTTTAGTTGATTTGGATCACGTAATCACTTAGATGACTAGAGAGATGTCTATCTAAGTTGGAGTTCTTAAGTAATATGATTAATTGAACTTTAATTTATCATGAACTTAGTCCTGGTAGTATTTTGCAAATTATGTTGTAGATCAATAGCTCGCGTTGTTGCTTCCCTATGTTTTTATATGTGTTCCTAGAGAAATTTGTATTGAAAAATGTTAGTAGCAATGATGCGGATTGGATCCGTGATCCGAGGTTTATCCTCATTGCTGCACGTAAGAAATTATGTCCTTAATGCACCGCTAGGTGACAAAACTATTGCAGGAGCAGATGCGACATTATGAACGTTTGGCTAGCTCAATATGATGACTACTTGATAGTTTAGTGCACCATGCTTAAAGGCTTAGAATCGGGAATTCAAAGACGTTTTGAACGCGTCATGGACCATATGAGATGTTCCAGGAATTGAAGTTAATATTTCAAGCAAATACCCGAGTTGAGAGATATAAAGTCTCCAACAAGTTCTATAGCTAAAAGATGGAGGAGAATCGCTCAACTAGTGAGCATGTGCTCAGATTGTCCGGGTACTTCAATCGCTTGAATCAAGTGGGAGTTAATCTTCCAGATAAGATAGTGATTGACAGAATTCTCTAGTCACCATCACTAAGTTACTAGAACTTCGTGATGAACTATAGTATGCAAGGGATGACGAAAACGATTCCCAAGCTCTTCGTGATGCCGAAATCGACGAAGGTAGAAATCAAGAAAAGAGCATCAAGTGTTGATGATTGACAAGACCACTAGTTTCAAGGAAAAGGGCAAAGGGAAGAAAGGGGAACTTCAAGAAGAACGGCAAGCAAGTTGTTGTTCGAGTGAAGAAGCCCAAGTCTAGACCTAAGCCCGAGACTAAGTGCTTTTTTCGCAATGGAACTAGTCATCGGAAGCGGAACTACCCCAATTATTTGGTGGATAAGAAGGATGGCAAAGTGAACAAGAGTATATTTGATATACAGGTTATTGATGTGTGCTTTACTAGTGTTTATAGTAGCCCCCGAGTATTTGATACTTGTTCGGTTGCTAAGATTAGTAACTTGAAGCAGGAGTTGCGTAATGAACAGAAACTAGTTGAAGGAGAAGTGACGATGAGTGTTGGAAGTAGTTCCAAGATTGATATGATCATCATCGCACACTCCCTATACTTTCGGGATTAGTGTGGAACCTAAATAAGTGTTATTTGGTGTTGAGCATAAATATGATTTGATCATGTTTATTGCAATACGGTTATTCATTTAAGTAAGAGAATAAATTGTTGTTCTGTTTACATGAATAAAACCTTACATGGTTACACACCCAATGAAAATGGTTCATTGGATCTCGATCATAGTGATACACATATTCATAATATTGAAACCAAAAGATGCAAAGTTAATAATGATAGTGCAACTTATTTGTGGCACCGCCGTTTAGGTCATATTGGTGTAAAGCGCATGAAGAAAAATCCATGCCGATGGACTTTTGGAATCACTTGATTTTGAATCATTTGATGCTTGCGAACCGTGCCTTTTGGGCAAGATGACTAAAACTCCGTTCTCGGAACAATGGAACAAGCTCTTGACTTATTGGAAATAATACATACCGATGTATGCGATTCAATGAGTGTTGATGCTCGTGGCAAGTATCATTATTTTCTGACCTTCACAGATGATTTGAGCAGATATGCGTATATCTTCTTGATGAAACATAAGTCTGAAATAGTTGAAAAGTTCAAAGAATTTCAGAGTGAAGTAGAAAATCATCGTAACAAGAAAATAAAGTTTCTGCGATCTGATCGTGGAGATGAATATTTGAGTTACGAAGTTTGGTCTTCAATTAAAACAAAGTGGAATAGTTTCACAGCTCACGCCACCGGAACACCACAACGTTATGGTGTGTCCGAACATCGTAATCAGCATTTCTTTATTTTGATATGGTGCGATCAATGATGTCTCTTACCGATTTACCAATATCGTTTTGGGGTTATGCATTAGAGACAGCTGCATTCACGCTTAAGAGGGCACCATCTAAATCCGTTGAGGCGACACCGTATGAACTATGGTTTAACAAAGAAACCTAAGTCGCTGCTTTCTTAAAGTTTGGAGTTGTGATGCTTATGTGAAAAAGTTTTCACCGATAAGCTCGAACCCAAATCGGAGAAGTGCGTCTTCATAGAATACCCAAAGGTAACTATTGGGTACACCTTCTATCACAAGATCCGAAGGCAAGTTATTCGTTGTTAAGGTGGATCCTTTCTAGAGAAGAAGTTTCTCTCGAAAGAAGTGAGTGGGAGGAAAGTAGAACTTGATGAGGTAATTGTACCTTCTCCCTTATTGGAAAGTAGTTCATCACATAAATCAGTTCCGGTGATTCCTACACCAATTAGTGAGGAAGTTAATGATGATGATCATAAAACTTCAGATCAAGTTGTTACCAAACCTCGTAGGTCTTCCAGAGCAAAATCCGCACCGGTGGTACGGTAATCGTGATTCCGGAAGTCATGTTACTAGACCATGATGAACCTACGAACTATGAGGAAGCGATGATGAGCCCAGATTCCGCGAAATGGCTTGAGGCCATAAAATCTGAGAAAGGATCCATATATGAGAACAAAGTGTGGACTTTGGTTGACTTGCTCGATGATCAGCAAGTCAAGTTAAATAAATGGATCTTCAAGAGGAAGACAGATGATGATAGTAGTGTTACTATCTACAAAGCTCGACTTGTCGCAAAAAGGTTTTCGACAAATTCAAAGTGTTGACTACAATGAGATTTTCTCAAACTGTAGCGATGCTTAAGTCTGTCCGAATCATGTTAGCAATTGCCACATTTTATGAAATCTGGCAAATGGATGTCAAAACCACATTCTTTAATGGATTTATTAAAGAAGAGTTGTATATGATGCAACCAGAAGGTTTTGTCAATCCTAAAGGAGCTAACAAAATGTGCAAGCTCCAAATGATCCATCTATGGACTGGTGCAAGCATCTCGGAGTTGGAATAAACGCTTTGATAGTGTGATCAAAGCATATGGTTTTATACAGACTTTTGGAGAAGCCTGTATTTACAAGAAAGTGAGTGGGAGCACTACAACATTTCTGATAAGTATATGTGAATAACATATTGTTGATCGGAAATAATGTAGAATTATTCTGCAAAGCATAAAGGAGTATTTGAAAGGAGTTTTTCAAAGAAGGACCTCAAAGTGAAGCTGCTTACATATTGAGCATCAAGATCTATAGAGATGGATCAAGACGCTTGATAAGTTTTTCAATAAATACATACCTTGTCAAGATTTTGAAGTAGTTCAAAATGGAACAGTCAAAGAAAAGTTCTTGCCTGTGTTACAAAGGTGTAAAATTGAGTAAGACTCAAAGCCCGACCACGGCAGAAGATAGAAAGAGAATGAAAGTCATTCCCTATGCCTCAGCCATAGGTTCTATAAAGTATGCTATGCTATGTACCAGACCTATTGTATACCTTGCTCTGAATTTGGCAAGGAAGTACAATAGTGATCTAAGAGTAGATCATCGACATTGGTCAAGAACATCCTTAGTAAGGACTAAGGAAATATTTCTCGATTATGGAGGTGATAAAAGAGCCCATCGTAAAGAGTTACATCGATGCAAGCTTTTTACACAGATCCAGATGACTCTAAGTCTCAATCTGGATACATATTGTAAGTGGGAGCAATTAGCTAGAGTAGCCCCGTGCAGAGCATTGTAGACATAGAATATTTGCAAAATACATACGGCTCTGAATGTGACAGACCGTTGACTAAACTTCTCTCACAAACAAAACATGATCACACCTTAGTACTCTTTGGGTGTTAATCACATAGCGATGTGAGCTAGATTATCGACTCTAGTAAACCCTTTGGGTGTTGGTCACATGTCGATGTGAACTATGGGTGTTAACCACATATAGATGTGAACTATTGATGTTAAATCACATGGCGATGTGAACTAGATTATTGACTCTAGTGCAAGTGGGAGACTGAAGGAAATATGCCCTAGAGGCAATAATAAAGTTATTATTTATTTCCTTATATCATGATAAATGTTTATTATTCATGCTAGAATTGTATTAACCGGAAACATAATACATGTGTGAATACATAGACAAACAGAGTGTCACTAGTATGCCTCTACTTGACTAGCTCGTTAATCAAAGATGGTTATGTTTCCTAACCATAGACATGAGTTGTCATTTGATTAACGGGATCACATCATTAGGAGAATGATCTGATTGACATGACCCATTCCGTTAGCCTAGCACTTGATCGCTTAGTATGTTGCTATTGCTTTCTTCATGACTTATACATGTTCCTGTAACTATGAGATTATGCAACTCCCGTTTACCGGAGGAACACTTTGGTGCTACCAAACGTCACAACGTAATCGGGTGATTATAAAGGAGTACTACAGGTGTCTCCAAAGGTACATGTTGGGTTGGCGTATTTCGAGATTAGGTTTTGTCACTCCGATTGTCGGAGAGGTATCTCTGGGCCCTCTCGGTAATGCACATCATTATAAGCCTTGCAAGCAATGTGATCAATAAGTTGGTTACGGGATGAAGCATTACAGAACGAGTAAAGAGACTTGCCGGTGACGAGATTGAACTAGGTATTGGATACCGACGATCGAATCTCGGGCAAGTAACATACCGATGACAAAGGGAACAACGTATGTTGTTATGCGGTTCGACCGATAAAGATCTTCGTAGAATATGTAGGAGCCAATATGGGCATCCAGGTCCCGCTATTGGTTATTGACCGAGAATAGTTCTAGGTCATGTCTACATAGTTCTCGAACCGTAGGGTCCGCACGCTTAAGGTTTCGGCGATGCTTATATTATGGGTTTATGAGTTTTGATGTACCGAAGGAGTTCGGAGTCCCGGATGAGATCGGGGACATGACGAGGAGTCTCGAAATGGTCGAGACGTAAAGATCGATATATTGGACGACTATATTCGGAGTTCGGAAAGGTTCCGAATGATTCGGTATTTTTCGAGTACCGTAGTTACGGGAGAAGTAATGGGCCTTGATGGGCTTTAGTGGGAAGAGGAAAAAGGCTGCTGCGCCCCCTCCTCTAGTCCGAATTGGACTAGGGAAAAGGGGCCGCCACCTTCCTACTCCTCCACTTCCTTCTCCCTTCCTCCCCTACATGGAAGGATTCCTAGTTGGACTAGGAAGGGGAATCCTACTCCCGGTGGGAGTAGGACTCCCTTGGCGCGCCAAACATAGGGCCGGCCTCCTCCCTCCTTGCTCCTTTATATACGGGGCAGGGGCACCCCATAGACACACAAGTTGATCCTTGAGATCGTTCCTTAGCCGTGTGCGGTGCCCCTCCACCATATTCCACCTCGGTCATATCGTAGCGGTGCTTAGGCGAAGCCCTGCGACGGTGTAACATCAAGATCGCCACCACGCCGTCGTCGACGGAACTCCCCTCCCGGAGCTTTGCTGGATCGAAGCCCGTGGAGCGCCATCGAGCTGAACGTGTGCCAAGAACTTCGGAGGCGCCGGAGTAACGGCGCTGTGATCGGTTGGATCGTGAGGAGAACGTATGACTACTTCCTCTACGTCATCATCGACTCGGAGGTGCCGGAGTAACGGCGCAGGGATCGGCAGGATCGCGAGGAGAAAGTACGACTACTTCCTCTACGCCAGATCGCTTCCGCTTCACGGTCTACGAGGGTACGTAGACAACACTCTCCCCTCTCGTTGCTATGCCATCACCATGGTCCTGTGTGTGCGTAGGAAAATTTTTGAAATTACTACGTTCCCCAACAGGCGGCCCCCCTGCCCTCCCCGCACCGCGGTCAGCAACCCAACCACAACTTTCTCTTTGAGGTAATAGCATCCCAGGTCCCTGTACTTGCACAACATGTGATGGTTTAGTCCTTATAGTTGCAAAAGTGGATTATTTCATCCCTGAACTTGTCATGGAGGTGCAAGTTTAGTCCTAGGCCAATCACAGCCCGCCAAGTGAATGCCAAGTGGACTAGCTGGTCAGCGTGCAACATTTTGCACTTCGGCCCATGCCTTCTTCCCTTATCAACTCACTACAGCATAGGGATCTCGTCTATTTCTCCTTCGATGGCCGGCGCACTCCACCGCGTCTCCTCCTACTCGTCGTCCTCACTGCCTCCGCTCCTCCTCAAGCAGCCAGACGCCTCTTCAGGCCGGGTCCTCTCCGTGAAGACTTCCTCAAGGACCCCTCTGGCGCCAAGCGCACCCCTCGCTGCCCTCCGCCGACGGTGGAACAATTTTTGAAATTTCTCGAACATTTTATTTAACAAACATTTTTAAATGCATGATCATTTTTGAATCGGCAAACATTTTATGAACGAATAAACTATTCTGTAAATCACGAACAGTTTTGAATTTTTAGGATATTTTTCCATTGATCAACATTTTTGGAATTGGTGAAATTTTGTTCAATTACATGAACTTTTTAATACACTAACTTTTTTTAAAAGCATGAACATTTTTTGATTTCCTGAACATTTGTTTTCAAATTTTTGACACTTTTTGAATAAGCAAACTTTTTTAAAAATTCACGGACATTTTTGGAATCCATAAACATTTTATTTTAAAATTATCATATTTTTAGTTGTCAGAACTTTTTTTAAGACTGAAATTAATTAAAGTAGAAAAAATATAAATGAAAAAAATAAAAAAAATGAAATTTGAAAACAGGCCGCCCGGAAATGCGCCGACCCAATTGGGCGCGCCGCGTATCTCCAACGCGCAAAGCATAGTATAGGAGGTCCCTACTGCATGGGCCGGCCCAGGCGAGGGATTTCCCAGTGTGAAATGTTTTTATCATTTATAGGTGTTATGTGTTTCTCAAAAAAAAATGTATTGATGGGTAATATTTTGCTACTTTGGGGACAATTTTCGTGACGTACCGCCAGAAACAATAGCCCTTTATTACTTGGTATATAGATAGTATTTTACTGCATAAAAATATTTAGAACCTTACTTTAGTGGAGTGCTAATCTGATTGTGCTTGGAAAAAGGATATTATACTTTAGTTGAGTGGTAATCTGTTTAGATCTAGTCGGCATTTGTCTATTGGTAGATTCGTATGGATTCGGCCCATCTTTGTTTTTGTTAGTGTGTTTGTAAACAATGGCGGAGCTATGTACGTTGCTGGGGTGGCTGTGACCCTCCCAACATTGGGCCAACTTGTGAAGGAAAATTTACTTTTGATCTATGCTTCTTTTTGTCAGTGACTGTTGTTGTTTTGGTTCGTGGTTTGTCTACTAGAACAAGGTTTTCAGGGTTGGTGATAGTGATATGCCTTGTACTCACTCTTCTATGGATTTTCGCAGTGCTATTGTATTATTAAGATTGTTTTTAAAGGCTAGTAATATGTTCTAAAAATGATGATTCTAGACTTAGGATTCAGTCACCTCTTGTTCGTTTTTCCTGGTCTAATTTTGCTTCTAGAATCCAAGATTCCTTCCACATGCTCCTCTGTTTTTCATCGTGTGATGCAGATCCAACTGCTCTGGAGAACGAACAGCTCTAAGATTCCCGTGTTGTAACTGAGTCACATCAGCCGAGGCGCTCTACGGCGGCGACGGTGTGCGCCACCGCATCCGCCCCAATCCTGGGTTCTGTCTGACCGCTCCGCCACCCCTCTTCAACTACCCGGACCTCCTCCCGCCAAAGATACCCCGTGGGACCGGCCTCCTCCGCCGCCTTCCTACTACGCCGGTGTGTTTCTCAAGGCGCTGATGAGCAGGCTCGCGGAGTACGTGGAGGCGTTTCGATCGGTACCCGCCTATCGTTCAACCGGAATAGCCCCAGCCATGGCCGACGGGCTTGGCGGCCCCCCTGCCCTCTCCGCACCGCGGTCAGCGACCCAACCACAACTTTCTCTTTGAGGTAATAGCATCCCAGGTCCCTCTACTTGCACAACATGTGATGGTTTAGTCCTTATAGTTGCAAAAGTGGATTATTTCATCCCTGAACTTGTCATGGAGGTGCAAGTTTAGTCCTAGGCCAATCACAGCCCGCCAAGTGGATGCCAAGTGGACTAGCTGGTCAGCGTGCAACATTTTGCACTTCGGCCCATGCCTTCTTCCCTTATCAACTCACTACAAAGATAGGGATCTCGTCTGTTCTCCTCCGATGGCCGGGCGCACTCCACCGCGTCTCCTCCTACTCGTCGTCCTCACTGCCTCCGCTCGCCTCCCTCAAGGCCAAGCCGCAGACGCCTTCGTGCTGGTCCTCTCCGGCGAAGACTTCCTCAAGGACCCCTATGCGGCTCGAGGGAGGCGAGCGGAGACGGTGAGGACGACGAGTAGGATGCATTAGTACAGTTCTGAAGATGGAGCGGTGGCAGTTGGCGGCGCCGACCTCTAAGAGCACGCCGGACCGGCGAGATCCATGCCCAGCAGGCGTCCTGGATGGGTCCTCAGGTCTTAGATGTTAGGTTTGGCTGCAATGTCTGTTTAGTATTAGGCCTAGACTATGTGCGCCCCTTCATCAACTGGATAGGTGAGACAGCGGCTGTAGTCTTACTATGGTATTACTTTGTAAGGTCTTCTGAGAATAATTAATAAAATGGCCGTATGCATCACCCAGATGCAGAGGCCGGGGGTCATCCTCTTTTTCTAAAAAACATGTCTACATATACTCAGTGGTCCAGATAACCACATGTCCCTTGAACCATTGTAACGAACTGAGCTTTGTCAGTTGGTGCTAATATAGATGCCCCAAAATCAGATACCTTTGCCATGTAATTCTCATCAAGAAGGATGTTAGTGGATTTCACATCACCATGTAAAATTGGTGGGTTTGAATAGGTATGTAAAAATGCAAGCCCCTCAGCTGCCTCGTTGATGATCCTTAGAAGAGAACTGAAAGAGAGGTGCGGTTTCCAGCTATTGCCATGAATAAGATCAAAAAATGTTCCTTTTTAGATGAACTCATATACTAGCATGGGGACCTCCACCTCAAGGCAACACCCCAATAGCTTGACAATGTTCTTGTGATTGATCTGGGAAAGAATCAATATTCTTTGCCGAATTCCTTCTTCTACCTATCATCAACCAATGCACACCTTTTAATTGCCACTGGAATGATATCCTTAATTATTCCCTTGTACACAGTGCCATGGCCTCCATGTCCAAGAATCTGGCTTTTGTCAAATTTATTTGTTGCTTGTTCCAGTTCTGCTTCACTAAACACTGTAAATGAAAGTCCCTGATCTGATTTCATCTTCTCAAACAATAGCATCCCTCTGTGCTGCTGAAAATACTATTTTTTGACGTTCGCAAGCTTTCTTCTCTCAAATATTGCATGTATGCAGAAGATGATAATCACCCGAACGACAGCGCTGATGCTAATGCCTGCAAATATCAACATGAAAGGTGTTTATGTTAGTCAAATTGATGCCACAGTGTACATACTAAAAGCATGGTAAAGTTTACTTACTCTGGTAAAATTGGCTAAAGGATTGTGATGAGATATGGTTATACCTTCTTAAAAATGCACGGATGCTTTTATTTTCAAGTTTCACCATTTCATTTCTTTATTTTAAAGCTTCCTCAGATAGACTTGTTGCGTGCCCAACACAAGGAAACGCACCACTGTGTGCTTTGCCCATTGAGCCCTCTTTACTAAAGGTGATTAATATATATACCAGTTGGCCATTGTTTTCTACACCAGAATTAAGAAAATGCTGGAAACATCTAGTGGTTTACCTATGATTAGGGTGTTGTCTGGGTTACAAGATTTTGTTTCCATTACAAACTTTCTGCCTGGAGAACATGAACAGCGATACCCTCCTATAGTGTTGTGGCATGTTGCAGACTTCGGGCATATACTTGAATTCTTCTCACATTCATTGGCATCTGCAACAATAAAGAACCAAATTATTCGGGCCCAAGTGATTGATTGAATAGGCATATGAGTACGGAGTACCAACAAATACTAATTTTGAAATGGCATAATGAGTGTAACGTGTGCCATTCTTCCACCAAACTAAACATAAATTACATTGAAGAGAGAGAGAGAGAGAAAAAATAAGTTAAATATTCTAACTAGATGTAAGCTAGATGGGGGAAAAAGAAGCAAAACAGATTGTAAACTCAAGTGTTTCCAGCCATCAATATCGGGGCAGACAGTAAGTAACGATATTTTCCTTACAAACTATCAACATGAAAGGATGATGTGCACCCTGTATTACTCATAAAATGATTGTGCATGATCTAAAGATGCACAGGGAGCAAAGAACTGACTTGCCTCTGCATCCGTCAAAGAGGTAAGGGTTCCCTTCATATCCGCTTCGGCAGCTTGCATATATAACCTGGCTCGTTGGTTGAGTCCACACACATGCTATTCCTGCTATGGCACGCCAGAAGAAGGCATGTCTCTGGCCATTTCACACGTTGCATTTCCAAATCGCCCAGTCCAGCACCAGCGGCTTCTGCCCATTTTCGGTATCATTGAACCTTGTAGTGGTTATGTACTCGGAGCTGAAACTAAATGTCTGTCTCTCCACTATGGTAGCATAGCTACATGGGTTGAAAAGCATACTATTGGAATCATTGTAAACATCAAAGAAGCTGAACCTATAGCTCCTTAAACCCTTTGGTATATCATTTTGGCAGCAGCCTGCACCAACACAAGAACTGTTTGTCGTGGCTACTGTGCTCTCACACACCGCTGCGCATGTTGTCGTGGTATCTTGTAGTGCTTCTGAAGTCATTCATGTATGAGAGTGTGTTGCAGCCAATAACTATGAGCATGTTGTGTACATGGGAGAAGCGGTACGGACTTCCCGAGAAGTCAAGGGACCAAGCATTCTGTTCCATTGATCTTATACTTGTATTGTAGCAGTACGTTGAAACGGACGTGGAAACTTGGATTTGACCATGGGGCACCGAGATGTCTAGAACCTCCACGTTCTCAATGACCATGAACGGCTTGGCAATTCCATTGGCAGTCCTTGGGCAAATGATCTCGAAGCCTTCAATAGCACAGCCAGCACCAATGCCGAATGGGTAAGGGATGTCGACGCCACCACATCGCTGCTCGCATCCGGGGTCAGGCTGCGTTGATGTAGAGGCTAGGTGCAACATGACTGCAACAACTACCAAGAGCTCGAGCGCCATGTCACTTGACTGAAAATGGAGTTGCCAAGAAGATTCTGCTGCACAAGACTACAGGAAAAAGAGAAAAAAATAGTGAGCAAACTAATGGCCATTCAATTCAACTCTAAAAGTTGTAGGCAACACTTCCGTGTACTTTTCATTTTTCTGCTGTCGAAATATACCTGAAAATTTTAGCATGGTTGAACAAATTTTAACAATGATTTGTAAATGTTGTGAAAATTTCAGTTGAGCTTGCAATCGTAATATATAAATGACAAAAAAATTATTAATGCTAAGATGGCCTTTTCATCTTTTGTTTTACTGTATGCATGTCTAGATTTGATTTATGCAAGAAAATGTTTCTTGCCTTTGGATTTCTGGCACTGAATTAACATGCATGACTGTATATGCCTTATGCAAATATGAAGACCGTGTTTCTAAGTTGTAAGGTTTTGATTGTTTGCATAGTAAATAGTCTTTTACTTCTTTAAATACAGACAATCATTTGCCTAAAGATTTTGCTGTTGTCCGTGCCATCTTGAAGAATGAAGACTTTGGTGATGCATCCGCCGGTCTGTGAACTTAACATTGCGAAGAGTGTGGCTTATCCTATCTCCTATGCAGGGTGATTTTGGTGGAGTGCAAGCTATTTGCCTTGCTGGTATCTGGTTATGCCTCTAAGGTTCAGAAAGCCGAGGAGAGCCGAGCTACATCCTATTGTGCTTGACAAGGCTGCCGCAAGCTCTCGCCATGGAAAGGGCACCTTCTCAACAGGATCGGAAGACTGGTGCTTAATTATTAGCTCGGTGGTCACTGCAACTGCTACCTATTTTCTAGCTGCCTTCCTGGACAAATGGATGATGAATAAAAAACAGACAAGCTCGGAAGGAATTTTCTCTCGAGCTGATGACTAAAGAGACCATGGAAGGGCACCCAGACTCCATGCGATGAGGTGGATTTCTGAAGCACCCAGACTGCATGCGGTGATGTGGATTTTTTGTGTTGGAAATCTTGAGGCTGGTACGGAACAAAAAGTTGTCGGTTAAGGATGCTTTTCTTTAATGGGCGGTAGATGTGAGGGTTGCAGCGGATCGGTGCCGAGGTGCAGCTAGGAACAATTCATGCTTCTTTGTGAGAAATTGCTGCCGATGAGGCTGACCAACGCCAGGGCTCGATTTCAGAATTCCAACGCTAGAGTGAGCTCAATTTTTCCTCGGCTTCCCCAAACCGGGATGGTGGAGGATTTGCTCAGCAGCAGCTCGCCGAGGCGAGGAGAAAAGATTACTCCAGACGCATACACTGCCTGGCGCCTGTGGAAGAGCGAAACAGAGGATGTAGTTGCGGTGGTCTTGGCAGGTTTCGTTAGCTAAACTGCAAACAGCACACACTACCGTGACTTGCCTAGCAGCATCGTCGAGAAAGGAGAAATCGTCTAATTTCGAACAAGAAGTACATGTGTATGTAGCGATCCAGTGCGCTTCCAACTGAAGAGGACCGCAGCGGTATGCAACAGCTCTGCTCATGAACTCATCTTCAACAGAATGGTCCGTGTTTCAACTCCCTTTTATTTCCCCTCCGACAGAAAAAGAGAAAGGAATAGGGCCATTTTTCTACTGGCCTCTTAAGAGTGGAGACTTGGCCAAATTCCATCCGCCTGTTTCGTTTGTCGGGCGGCCAAATGGCAACAGCTCCCCTCACTTGTCTCCATGGAAGTAACCACCGAAGCAGGATCGAGCGTTGTCCATGGAAATTAGGACTTGTATAATGGCAGGGGCGTGTGCTCATCTGGGCGACAGCTCTGGCTAACACTTGAATATAAACATGTAGAGGTAACTACACTCCAAACACATATACTACATCATAAACACGGGACCCCAACACTGTCGACACTATGTATGCTGTTGCTGATGCAAGATTAGTAATCAAGCTTCTTCTTTTGCATTTTTCTCTCTCGAAAGATCCGTGATATGAGGCATTTTAAACCTTAGGTGAATGATGGGTTATTGGGTCAACAACCTTGCAACTCCGGTGAGCCCATCGGCCTGCCCTGCCTCCGGTGGCCCTTGTAGATGCGGAGGTGTGGTGGACGTGGATCCTCGCCTGTGGGTGGGGAGATATTTCATAGAGGCATATGTCGACAACATTTCACGGTGATTGTGTCGCCATTCGGAATAAGGTGCCCTCGACCTTTTCCTCGTGCCGGCGGCACCCCAGTGGGCTTTGTGGTGGCGGATTTGGTTCTCCAGATCTTCTGCACCTTTGTACAGCAGTTTGTCGCTGTCATCCGTTGTTTGTCCTATTTATGTACTACTCTCCCTGTTTCTAAATGTAAGACCTTTATGGATGTATATAGACATATTTTAGATGATAGATTCACTCATTTTGCTTCATATATAGTCCGCATTGAAATCTCTAAAAGACTTGTATTTAGAAACGGAGGGAGTATTTCTATGCTACATCCTCTCAACTAGGACATCATAATAGATCATACGATGAATGTTTCATTTAGGAGGAAATCCAAATTGTCATATCTTATAATAATAGATCCAATTCATCATTCAATTGTATTATATTTTCAGAAGGATAATGTAACAGAAATCACATAGCATATACGCACTGCCAAAACCTATGCTCGGGTCGATGACGGAAATATGCAAATAAATTCAAATTCATGGTTTCAAAAATGTTTGTGAATATGGAAAAATTGTTCACAACTTTAATAAAATGTTCATTAGTTTATAAAAATCTTTGAATCTGGAAAATGTTCGCGACTTTAAAAAATGTTCACGAACGATGCATTTGAAAAAGTTCGCGAACAATGAATATGGAAAAATAATGCTTATGCGACCTTAAGAAAATGTTTATGTAACAATAAATTCTATCAGAAAATAAAATATGTTCACGAACAATAAATTTGAAAATATGTTCATGGACAACAAAATAGTTCGCGAATATAAAATAAATATTCGCAGCTTTAAAAAAGTATTCACGAACAATAAATTTAAAAATACATCGCGAACCACAAATATTGTTTGCGAATATGTTAAAAATGTTCATGAATGAATAATTTGAAAAAATAATGTGGACAATGAATTTGAAAAAAAATATTCAAGATTTAAAAAACATTGGCGAATGATAAATTTTAAAAGAAAAGAAAATATGTTCGCAAACCACCAATATTTGTTTGTGAATAAATTTCAAAATATGTACAAGAACCACAAACAATGTCCGCAAATATGGAAAACATGTTTATAATGATGAAATTGAAAAACTTTGCAAATTTCATAAATGTTCATTATTTTCTAAAAAGTTATTTTTAATTTTTGTGAATTTAAAATGTTCACGGATTTACAAAGATGTTCAAAGTTAAGAAAATGTTCATGAATTTGATAATATGTTTATTAATTTACAAAATGTTCATTAATTTAAATGTTCAAGATTTTAAAAATGTTCGCGAATAGTGAAAAAAATAGTCACAACTTTAAAAAAATGTCCGCGAACGAGAATTTTGAAAATGTGTTCGCGAACCACAATTTAATGAACATTTTAAAGTCGCAAACAAGAATTTCGAAAAAGTGTTCCCTGGAATTTATTTGCATATTTCTATGACCGACATTACCTTGCGGGGCCCATGTCCGACGTGTCACAGGTCAACGGCGCCAGCTGGCCGGTCCAGCATGATCGGATGGATTTTGGACCTGAATGACGCACTTACTGCACAGATTTTCATAGTTCCTTCTGTTAGTGCATGTTCTCCCTCTAGCTCCTCTGCTGACTGATGACTTAGGACCTTCCCTTTTGTGCATATGTTTGTGTCTGCTCATAGATCAGAATGATGCCATGTTTAGTGGTAGCATAACTAAATACATCATGTTTCATGTGCTTCATTGAGGCTCTTTTGTTTTTCTTCTACCATTTGCTCCATTTTGCATTTGATTATTTTCATGGTTATGGATGTATCAAGTCCTAGTTTGATTTGTAGGTTGTTCCTCTCATTTGATTTACACTTTCTTTATTTATATGTATTTATAGCTATGCCATTTGCCCATTTCACATTGTATATGATATTTGGTACCTAGTGAAATAATGACTACTACAGTACTTGAAGAGCATGCTTTCAGTAAATACTACACCCTCTGTTCCTAAATGTGAGATGTTTTTTACTGCAAAAACGTCTTACATTTAGGAACAGAGGTAGTACTATTTATCATTTTGCTTGCAGTTATTGCAGTTTTATGGATGATTGTTCTAATGCTAACTGGTTTGCTTAAATATTTTCTCAGAATATCTGTCAATGCTTGTCTAACTGGCATATGTAACTGCCAGTTATCACTATTTGTAGTAGCTATGTTTTGTGGGCAGTATATTTTCTCCACATTTGGTCATGTAAAATGTCCAATACTTTGTATTAAATGCATGGTCAAAATGGCCAGATTCACCATAAATGTTACTTTCATCATGAACTGCATCTTTACTAACATTTATCATTAAAAGTGTTGGCCAAAGTATTGTGTTGATGCTGTACAGATTTAGAAAAATGACATATTATAGAATATAGATCAAGGAAGTGTATCTACTAATAAGATGATGCACGTTGCACGGTCCCTTATTCAGGCTTCTACTGGTGTATCTACTGATAAGAAAAGTACGACTATGAGCTGGAAACCAGACGTTTCTCCTTTTCTACCCCATGACCCTCATATGCATATCAAAACAAAACAAAAAAAATTGAATGATTTGATAAGCTAGCCTGTTCAGAATTGGCCTCTGATGGGGTTCTTTAAACAATACACTGTTATACAAATCACCTATTGGTTCTCTATGTTTGTATTGCTGAAATTGTGTTAATGTTGAGAGGATCCAAATTTGGAGGTTCTGGTAGAAGTCCACAATAATAATGAAGCCAACGTTTACTGTTTGGGTTGTGCATAAATTGGGTGATATAACTTTAATAGCTTTCGGATGAATGGCTTGTATAGATTGGTTTGACTGATGAAATTGATTGCTCTGCAGGAGTCTGGAATTACATTCCGGTGGCAGATGCAGATATGGCTTTTCTGCTGTAGGTTCTTCCAGTTTATATGCTATGCAGGTCTTCTGTAGACATTAGTCAACTGGCATGAAGACACCATGACTTATTTGGATTAATGATTGGCGTTGGCCCTGTCTATTAATCTCCGTTACATTTATGCTTGCAAGCGCTGAGGCAAGCTAAAGTCTTATGTCCTGTGTTGTGTCTGGTCGACATTGCAACTTCTAACCTCTGCTTAAGCTTTGTCCCGAGATGTTCCCTTTTTTTCGGGCGTGCGTGCATGCGCTTGGGTTTGTGTTCTAAATTTGTATGTCGAAAAGATAGCAATGCTGCGGTGATGCTATTATGAGTTGAGTTTGTACCATGATGGACAGACACGGTTATCAGAATCTCATTACTCTTGGTCTTGGAGAATGTAAAGAGGCATCCCTTTGTGTTGTTGCCAGAATGCCCAGGATGAGCTGTGCTGGATTGTTGTCAGGCTCAGGATGCCGAAAGTTCGTGTTCTGTTTCTTTTACATGAATTATTTCGTTTGAATTACATCCAGAAGGTTTTAAGCTGTCTGGAAGTAGTACTGTTTTACCCTCTGCACCTCTATAGCTGAATAATCCCTTACCGTGCCCGTGTTCCATTCTCCTAGCCCGTAATTATGAAGCTGTTGCATGTATTGATGCAGAAACAAAATCGAATGCCTTCAACAACAGCAACAAATCGAATGCAGCCAAATCTTTCTCAGGTTTGTGGTGTGAAAAGTTAAATTGTCTGCAAGAATATTTTGTGGTTGCCATGTTTGTCTGCAGGACTTCTGAAGTATCTTGCTTATCACCTTCCAACTATTCCCTGTCCAATCTTGACGCCACCGTCATTTCTTAGTTTCAGAACGTACAAGATGGAAATATGCGAACTAACAGGGTCATGAGCATCCCCTGCAGGGATGGAGGATTATAATTGCCTGAAAAGTATTTAGTACTCCTACTAGCAGAAGTTCAGAAGCAACAGCATGTGGCAGGCATTCACAAGATCAATTGCACACAGCCATAGATATATAGAACAAGAGAATTGTTACCAAGATTCAAAGGAGTGCATCTTCAGTAGTATTTATCACAGAAATCAGAGATACAGTGGCACTCTTGCTCAACGAATCTGACGAAAGGACAACTACCTACAGACGACCAGGCATTACAAACTGACTAGTCATCTTGTCCATGAGTAATGGAACAGAGCAGCAAGACTGGCTAAGCTTATGGGGATGTGGACGGCTACTCCTTGGTGGCTGCGGTCTTCTTCTTGGGGACTTGGTGGCGGCCTTCTTCTTGGGCGACTTGGCCTCCTTCTCGGCGGCGGCGGGGGACTTCTTGGGGAGCAGCACGGAGTTGATGTTGGGGATGACGCCGCCGTGGGCGATGGTGACGCCGGCGAGCAGCCTGCCCAGCTCCTGGTCGTTGCGGACGGCCAGCAGCAGGTGGCGCGGGATGATGCGCGTCTTCTTGTTGTCTTTGGCCGCGTTGCCGGCCAGCTCCAGGACCTGCGATTCATTTTAACCAAGAACGGAATCGGTCATCTGTCCAACACAAGAAGAACAGAGCAGAGCAGACGCTCGAGGTGGAGAAGATCTGAGGTTACCTCGGCGGCGAGGTACTCGAGGACGGCGGCGAGGTAGACGGGGGCGCCGGAGCCGACGCGCTGCGCGTAGCGGCCCTTCTTGAGGTAGCGCCCGATGCGGCCCACGGGGAACTGGAGTCCGGCCTTCATGGAGCGGGTCACCGCCTTCTTCCTGTCGCCGCCCTTCCTTCCGGCCATCTTATTCTTGCTGCTTCTCCGGCGACGAGGTGTCCCTCTCGAGGTGTGGAGCTGGCGGCGGTGGTGCTGGATTGGAGGAATGCTCTGGGTTTGGTAGGTTGGGACAGCGGCGAGGGGCGCGGCTTTTATTGAAGACGGGAGCTTCGCTCGAGGGGGGATCGATCCGTGGGATCACCGGATGGACCAATCACAGCGCAGGATTTGCATCATCAACTTCGTTTGGACGTCCATGAGGGCAAAGGGGGCTTGAAATTGAATTGGGTTCAAAACTAAACGGGTCCCTGTATTCAAATGGGCTTGAGTTCTAATTTTGTTGTTTGGTTGTACTCTCTCCGTTCCTAAATACTCCCTCTGTCCCGAATTACTTGGTTTAAAAAATGGATAAAATTGAATGTATCTATAACTAAAATACGCTCAGATTCATCATTTTCTCCGACAAGTATTTTTGGACGGAGGGAGTATTTGTCTTTCTAGAGATTTCAACAAATGACTACATACGGAGCAAAATGAGTGATTGTACATTTTAAAATATGTCTATATACATCCGTATGTACTGGTCCATCTGAAATCTCTATAAAGACAAATATATAGAAACGTAGGAAGTAGATACTAGATGGAATTTAAGTGGGTACCCATACCAATTTCTATCCTGAAATCTAATGATCTAATTAGCCGCATTCTCCTTCCATTTATATAGCACTACAGGAATTCAGATTTTGTTCGCCACCACGGCGACGGCAAAGGCACCTGACGGCGGATTTAAGAAGAGCTTTGGCCACGCATGACCAAGAAAGAGGGACTAAGAAGACAGTGGTCGGCAAATGTGTCCTTTGTCATTCTGCTTTTTATGGCGGACGGCAAAGAGTCCTTTGCCTATAGCGACGGATGGCAAGAGTGAGGGACGGCAAAATATCGGACGTCCGCCAAATTAGTCCGTTAGGGCGGCTAATCGGCGCTTTTTGCCGTCCGCCACCGACGGCAAATTTGAGCGCCTCTTTGTCATTCGCCAGCTTGAGGTCAAGAATGCGTCACGCATATTTTTTGTCGTCACACGGTGACGGCAAAGGCAAAGTCTTTGCCATCAGCTTAGCTTTGTCGTCCGCCATGGTAGGCAAATTTGCCAAATGGCCCATCTCTCGGGAAGCACAGGTGGGCGCCACGTGCCCCCTTTGCCGTCTGACACCGACGGCAAAGGGGTCTTTGCCGTCTGCCGCGGACGGCAAAGAGCCCGTGACCGCCTCTTTTTATTCTGTTTTTCTTATATCCAACAATTATCACAGCAAATATATCACAGGACTCTTTCACAATAAATATCCAGCACATATATATCCAACATAATAAATATCCAGCACATATATATCCATCCATACATACATAGTAGGTTGCACATAGTTCCATCGATCCATACATATTACAATATGCAAAGTTTCATCATAGCAATCTAGTTTCATCATAGCAAGTTAATTCCATCATAGCAAGCTTAGCGTAATACAAGAAGTGCATCAAAGGAAAACACAAGCAATCCATCATAGGAAGTCTGGCTTCCGTGAAGTGAATGAAACCTGCAAAATGACAAATAAGAAAGTTAGAAAAAGAAGACTAGAAGAAGAATTAGACTAGAAGAAAAGAATAGAAGAAGAAGAAGACTAGAAGAAGAAGTATATGCCATTTATTAGCTAACTTAGGTGAACTGGATCATTTATGAGCTAAATTAGTTGAAATGGATCGCTTATGAGCTAAATTAGGTGAAATGGATCGCTTATTAGCTAACCTAGGTGAAATGGATCGCTTATGAGCTATCTTAGGTGAAATGGATCGCTTATGAGCTAAGTTAGGTGAAATGGATCGCTTATGAGCTAACCTAGGTGAAATGGGTTGTTTATGAGCTAACCTAGGTGAAATGGGTCGCTTATGAGCTAACCTAGGTGAAATGGGTCGCTTATGAGCTAACCTAGGTGAAATGGGTCGCTTATGAGCTAACCTAGGTGAAATGGGTCGCTTATGAGCTAACCTAGGTGAAATGGGTCGCTTATGAGCCAACCTAGGTGAAATGGGTCGCTTATGAGCTAACCTAGGTGAAATGGATCATTTTGGAGCCAAGTTAGGTGAAATGGATCGCTTATGAGCTAACCTAGGTGAAATGGATCGCTTATGAGCTAACCTAGGTGAAATGGGTCGCTTATGAGCCAACCTAGGTGAAATAGGCCGCTTATGAGCTAACCTAGGTGAAATGGGTCGCTTATGAGTTAACCTAGGTGAAATGGTTCGCTTATGAGCTAACCTAGGTGAAATGGGTCGCTTATGAGCTAACCTAGGTGAAATGGATCATTTTGGAGCTAACTTAGTTGAAATGGGTCGCTTATGAGCTAACTAAGGTGAAATGCCACGCTTTTTAGCTAACTAAGGTGAAATGGATCGCTTTTTAGCTAACTTGGGTGAAATGGGTCATTTTGGAGCTAACCTAGGTGAAATGGGTCATTTTGGAGCTAATCTAGGTGAAATGGGTCATTTTAAAGCTAACGAGGTAAAATTGATCATTTAGGAGCTAATCTACATAAATGGGTCATTTTAGAGCTAACTTGGATAAATTGGATCACTCGTAAGCTAACTAAGGTAAAATGAGTCATTTTAGAGCCAACTTAGGTAAAATGGATCGTTTATGAGCTAACTAAGCTAATTATGCAATTTTTGACATAAGTAAGCTAAGTACATATCGCTTTAGAGCTAACTTAGGTAAAATGGATGGTTTATGAGGTCAGTAAGCTTATTAAGTCATTTTGGAGGAAAAGAAACTAACTCTAGGTCATTATGGTAAGCATATTGGAGGAAATAAAGCTAAGTCTAGGTCTTTATGCATTTGTTAAGCAAAACACTAGAGAAACTTACCGTGATCGTGGAGGTGTAGGAGCGGGCTGGCTCGTGCTTGTAGTCGGAGAAGGATCGTATGCGATGCTTCTCGAGTTAAGTTGCACCAAAGATCATTTCCAATGTCTCATTAGCATTATGACACTCAAGTGTTAAGACTAGCAAGTAATGTCCATTCAAATTAAACTCACCGTGCTCCCACGAGCAATCACTGGCATCGGCGGAGCGGTCTGACCGGACTTCTCACACACAGACTGCACATTTGGTTTTCACAACAGAGTCATACTAGTTAGTAATGAGACTCAAATGTTAAGACTAGCAAGTAATCTGCAGAAGAAACTTACCACAAGGAGCTCGTACATGGCCCTTGCCTGCATGTCATTCCGTGCCCTCTCCTCCTCCAACATCTTTGTCGCCCTCTCCTCCAACTCCTGCTGCCTCTCCCGCCTCCGCCAAGTTTCTCCGCTCTATCTCTCTCACTCATATAGCAGCCTGCAACACCATTCACATGACCATTTGTAATCATTGATGGAAGCGCACACAATGTAATGGAGAATGATAGCTAAGTATGTATAACTAACCTTGAAGGCGAGTTGGACTGGCCGCTCACGAGGCCTTATCTCAGAGCGGAGCTCGATCGGGCGCGCCTTGATCTCCGGAGAGTGCTAGGACAACGGATAAGTCCATCTCCCATGGCTATGGAGCCATGGGACCTCCCGCCACCAGATATCATCGCAGCTCAGATCAATGGGACCACAGCTCGGGTTAAAGTCCTCCCTTTCCTCGCCTTCCCCGATCTCTATATTGCACGAGCTTGTCGTGGGCGGAGATGTTGGTGAAGTTCTTTGGATCATCGAGGTCGAACCACGTAGAATGCCTTGACTTTCTTGTAAGGGCCGGTGTGGGCCATGGCATACGGTCGTACACCTCCCAAGACCTTATCCGCCTTATTGTAGCGTGCCTGAAAGAGAGAAACAAAGTAAATTAGTAATTAAAGGGCTAAAGTTAGCATGATGAATGAATTGCATGAATCATGAAGCAAACCACATACCCAGTTCCGCCCGTACTGAAATAAGTTGAGCTGCCTTGGTGGTGTGGCACACCTTCCATTCGGCACGTTTGTCCTTGGCCTTGTTGTGGGTGGCCCGCCATTCTTTTGAGCACCACGCATTGACCAACACCTCCCAACAATCCATCCGATCCGACCACCATCTCGGAGGGGCCTAAGTTAGCAAATAGAAACTTCAGCGCTACGGCTATGAATTACTAAATGAAGGAAGTAAGTACAAGGCCTTAAGAATTACCTTCATGTACTGCTCCTTACTCAAGAACTTATCGCGGCACTCCTGCTTGAGCTTCTTGATACCACGCCGGCGTAGTAGTCTCGAACAGCCTGCACCAACCTCATGTCGTAAGTTCTGAAGTAGGCGCTTGCACTCCTTGGCGATAACATCTGCCGCCTCCTCCTCGTATCCCTCCTCACACCTGTAGAATGTTTGCAATCAAATGAGGCAATATTGATTAGTACAATTAATAACTAGGTAGTTGAAGATTTTTAATTGTGTAAAGGAGAAATTACCTGTAACTTTCTCGATCACCACGCCTGCCCTCGCCTTGCACAAGACAACCGCTTTGGGGTGATGTCGGATTCACCGTCGCTGTCTACTTCAATGTTTTGGGGTGAAGTATAGCGGTTCTTGAAATACTTTTTGGAAAGACGTGTCTCTTGGAAGAATTCTCCTTCATATGTGTCTGTTAATGTGAGGTTCATAATCCTCTTCCTTTGGGGGAGAAAGTCTAGCACGTGGCGGCACTTCATAAACGACATCTCAACCTTTCAAATTTGGATTAGTTTGGCAGGCCCACGGTAGATAGAATACTTGGGTCGCCTGTTGAGCCGTAATATAGACATCAGGAACATCTAAATGGGTGCTTTGGTTGATTTCAACTAGCCCTATATGTTCATGAGTCCTTCTAGTCCCCTTCGCTGAAACCAATAACATTTAAAGACTACACATTCGTGGGTTTTCACTAGGGATGGCAATGGGTACCCATTACCCGCGTACCCGCCGGGTAAAAACCCTATTAGGGCAAGGGTATGGGATAAAAAATTACCCATGAATAAATAAATGAAAAAATATTAAACCCGTCGGGTAGAATGGGTACGGGTATGGGATAGCATAACCCATACCCATGTACCCATATACCCATGTAGAATCTGTTAAGTGGTCCTTACTATTCATTTATACTATAATCTAACTTCCCACAAAACAAGTCTATGTTTTACTAAAAACGTTTATGTGAAAAGAAAAAGTCTATGTAGCCCACGTACGCACATACATGTACATGTAGCCCATGTACGCATGTACTATATATGGAATGATAGAAGGAATTCCATATATCTCTTTTTCTCTGCATGATTAACGTGATTACGCTAAGGTGAATAATGAAACGTGATCATGTCCCATATTCAGGGAGGCGAAGCTTGATATCCTCCTCATCTCCTCGTCTCGCCTCGCCTCCTCGGCCATCGCTAGTCGCCGCCGCCAACGCGTCCAGCTGCTCACTGCCTAGCCGTCGCCAGCGCTTCGAACCACTCGGGTGCCATGGACCTTGGGATGAAGACCAGAGCTTGCGCGAGGTCGACGAAGGTGAGAAGGAGACGCAACTCACGTTCACGCGGACTGTGTCAGATGGCGGCGACCACCATAGCCAGGAGCATGGCACGAGATGGTGCCATGCATCTCCGTCCGCATGTTGTTCATGCCGCCAGCAGTCGTCAGATCTGGTGAGTCTCATTTTCGTGTATGACTTTATGAATATAAGCATTGATCTTCTAGTTTTTTTTGTATATAGATGACGTGATGCATTCACAGATGATACGTAGATGTATAGATGATGTGATGATATGATGCTTTTCCGTGCATATAAGCATTGATTTCTGTCTATACATCTGCTGTGATGAACACGATTATTTTCTTTATACATGATACGTAGATATGTTGTGATGCATATATCTGAACTTGATTTCAGTGCTCATGGTGCATATAGGCGCTGATTTCTGCCTATACATGATGTATATAGCTGCTACGATGAATACAATTTTTTTATAATAAATGATACGTAGAGATGTTATGATGATATGTTGTCGTTTATGACTATTTTTTTGCTCAAGTTGATGTATGCACACATGGGTATTTTTACCCGTGGGTACCCATTTACCCTGTCGGGTGATGGGTATAGGGAAAAATCAAACCCGTTGACGGATATGGGTACGGATGATGGGTAAGCTCAAGGGGGATGGGTAAGGGTATGGGATATGTCTACCCGCACCCAAACCCGTGGGTGCCATCCCTAGTTTTCACCATAGAACAGAAGTTCATAAATTGCTTCAACTCTCCCATAATACTCGGTACCTCCTTCGCCGATAGCAGATACACAACAATTTGTAGACTTTCGGTCGGTCATAGATAGCTCTTTGCCATAGGTACGAAAGCGATACGCGTTGATGTCGTACTTGTCAAATGAACGGACCTTATAGTCAAAACCATTAGCGACTTGTCTCAATTCGCGTCCATAGACTCTGAATTAGCCTACAAATTTAATATGAAAGGATTGTTGCATTACACACAAATTAGCGAATGAAATGAAATTGTCTAATATAAATTACCGCTTGTTTGAACCAAGAGATGAAACCGATAGCCGCCTCCTTGCTTTGCGAGAAGCTCATACTCTTCGACGGAATCCTTTTGGATCTCCGCTCCATACGAGAATGGCGACATATCGACTGTATGACATATTCAGGAATAAGAGCAGTTCAAAGGAAATAGAAGTTGCGAAACAATGTACCGAGAACTTACTCGATGTACGGCCACACTTCTATCAAGGTTGTTGAAGATATACAACTAAATGGTCCGCCATTCTTCGTTATCCAAAGATACCGGATGTGAAACACTAGCTGGTGCGAGATTCCGTTTAAATAGGCTGAGGTTGATCCACCCTTTTTAGGGTCGTCGAGATTGTACCGAGGCTTCAGATTATGCAAATGACGATTTTTGGCTTCGTAGTGTGCTGTTACGAAGTTTGCCGCCTCCTCTGTGATGAATGCCTCAGCCATCGATGCTTCAATTCTACGTTTATTTTTACATTTTTCTCAAAGCGTCTTCTGCATCCTCTCAGTTGGGTAGCACCAACGATTTTGCACGGGCCCCCCCAATCTTGCCTCGGTCGGGAGATGCAAAATCAAATGCTGCATTGGATTAAAGAAGCCCGGTGGAAAGATCTTCTCTAACTTGCATATCAACTCCGGCGCCAACTCTTCCATTTCTTCTAGCACGTTGGGCGATAATTCTTTCAAGCACAAAGAACACGGAAGAAATAGCTGAGTTCTGCCAAGATTAGCCATTCCTCCTCGTGGATGAAGCCACGCAACATCACCGCATTACCGGCTCAATCCATATGTGCCAATCATGACTCTTGAGACCAAATATCTTCAATTTATCAAGATTCGCTCCCTCTTTAGATTCGCTGCATACCCATCGGGGAACATCAACTGATGTTGCACCCACAAGATAATTTCCCTCATAGCTGGCCTTCCAAGATTGAACCATGCCTTTGGCTTCGTCCTCTCCTCCTCTCCTCTTTTTTTCTTCTTCTTCTTTCCTAAAACTAAACTAAACCTAAAACTAAACCTAAAACTAAAACTAAACCTAAATCTAAAACTAAAACTAAAACTAAAACTAAATCTAAACTAAACATAAACCTAAAAGTAAAAAAACAGAAAAAAAGGAAAAAACTAAATCTAAACCTAAAACTAAATAAAACTAAACCTAAACCTAAAACTAAACCTAAAACTAACTCTAAACTAAACATAAACCTAAAACTAAAAAAACAGAAGAAAAAAGGAAAAAGAGGAGGTAGAGCTTACAGGGCAGGTGGAGGAGGTGGCCGGTGGAGGAGGGGGCGGGCAGTTGGCGGCGCCGCTGGGCGGGGGCGGGGCGAGGGGCCGACGCGCCGAGAAGGCATGGCGGGGCGACGGGGGCTTGCCGGTAAGGGCGACGGCCAAGGCGACAAGGGCGGGGCGGGGCGGGTGGGCGGGCGACCGGCAGCGGCGAGGTGGGGCGACGGTGTATGGCGACGGGCGGGCCGTGAGGCGGCGGTGGCGGCGGGGCGGCGGCGAGCGGTGGGGCGACGGCAGAAGAGCAGGAGAGAAACAGAGAGAGAGGGCGGGTGGGCGCGGCCGTTAGATATGTTAAATCTTTGCCGTCCGCCCCTTTGCCGTCCGCTTTTTGTTTTGTCGTCTGCCAGCGTGACGGTAAAGAGGAAGGGCCGTTAAGTTTTTTTAAGCAGCTCGTCGCTGGGGCCCCTCCCTCTTTGCCGTCTGCTAGCCGACGGCAAAGAATCTTTGCCGTCTGCTAGCGGACGGCAAAGAACTGGTTGATGGCAAACAAAGTCTTTGCCATCAGCCATTTCTTTGCCGTCTGCTTTTGGGTAGCTGATGGCAAAAAGCTGGCAGATGGCAAAGTAGCTGATTCCAGTAGTGTAGGGCCTAATGCATTTTCCAAAACCGCCTTTGACTATTGACAAGATTAATAGTACATGAGATGTATAATGTGAAAATTATATCATTGGAAGCTTCTTTCACATACGAATTTGACTGTATGCTTTCTGTAAGTTGCATGTCATATATTATTACTCTAACATTTGATCAAAGTTAGCCTCGAAAATGCATTAGACCATGTATAGATGGAAGGAGGAAGTACGTCAATTTTCTAGTGATTTAGACTGAACGAGCTGGTTAGAGCACCTCCAGCAGTTGCCCTATTAGAGGGAGTGGCAATGTCTTTGGGGCTTTTGAAGTGCAAAAATGTCTTCAATAGTTACCAAAAACTCCAACTCGGTCAAAATTGTTTTTGGTTAGCCCCAAAAGAGGGCACCTCCGGTTGCAGATTTGTATTTGTGGCACGAACGCAGCTGCCCAAAAACAAAATGATTGTCCGTGACAGACCTACTGGCTCCTTTCTTTCACGCTGCTCCGCCCCCACCTCCTTCTGCGCAGCGCCGGGCGGCCATCAAAGTGCCATGGATTGGTCTGCCAAGGGCATCGCAGACCTCCAAGACCTCACCGCCCTCGCCGCTGCGACCTCCGAACCCACGCCGCCTCCTTCCGCCGCCGCGAAGACCATTGTTCGTCGTGCCATCTTCACGCTCACACGTCTTGCTGGAAGGGGGCCCACACAGTCGACGTCCGTGTCACAGGCAAAGAAGTTCAAGGCTGCTGCAACAGGTTGCATCACTGAGACTGTTGTGGTGGTGCATCCTCCCCCAACCCCTCCGCCTCCCCCTTTCATGCCGCGCGCCGACGTCAAAGGTAGAAGAGTCTGCAACCACAAAACGTCTGATGAAATGTCCCAAACATAAAAAATCCAATGCAATTTTTTTTCGATTCAAATAGTTCATTGCAATTGTTAAATGCAAATAATTCGATGCAATTGCTGAATGCAAACACTTCTATTTGTGAGTATACGTTTCATCAACTAGTCACGTTGTTAAAGTGATGACACCTTTAGATATCCTTGCAAACAATGAAGCTTAACATCAACATAACTGCACAAAAAAATATCAAACGACTTAGGCAGTTTTTCACAGCCGCATTCAAGGAATTTCACTCATAGATTCCAATGGATTTCCTCTAAACACATTTTTTCAAGCAACGAAGCAAACCCAAACGGCCAGTGAAGGGATGAACATAAACTTATGCACAAAATTCACCTCAAGCAGACAAAGTGGGAACACAAAAGGAGTCGGACCTCAACGCCCCATAGTAAAAACACCGATTGAGTGAGGATTGGGGTGCACAAGCGAAGCACGCGTCTAAAACAAACACCACACGCCGCGCTGGGTCACAACACCCCGGAGTCAAATACCAGCGGGGGGACGGGTGTGGGGCACAAAAAAAGCACTAACAACCGGGTGCGGGTGCACGAGTTGGGTAAGGGGGTGGGATGTACAAGTGAAGCACTACCAGTCACATGGGGCACACAAGTGGAAGCAGGCACGAGATATCGAACACATGTTTTGAGCCAACACAGACACAAGCATGCTAGGGGCATGCATGGTACACGGACAGATGTGGGTCTAGTTTCTATAGTCACCCCAGTCGTCGTGGCATGAATTACGTGATCGAAAGGCCGACCAGCGCCTAAGGATGCGGATGCCCCAAGGAGACGCCCACCATCCTTTAAAGGAGCTATTTGGTCTAAACAATTAAGTCGCTTCAAAAGAACTAGATGTTCGCTTAACCTACATTCAAAATGTTTTCTACTTCTCACGAATGGATAGGTGAATATTTTTTTTTGCAGGTAGAATAAGCGATATGTTGAGGCCAATGGTGAATGGATTGAGTTGGATTAGATGATTCAAATAGAAGGTGACGGCAAAACTCACACCTAATACAAGATAAAAATGACAAGGCAAAATCCAACAAAAAATAAGCGGGCAGAATTGCAGAGTCATGTTGAAATCCATGTTTTTTGGACGGGTAATTTGTTCGGTAACTAACCTTCTGTCTTGTGGTTTATGGAAGCTACTATAGTCCTCGTAAATAAATTGCAGAAGACGTCATTTTATGGGAAAAGGATAGTTAATCTACAATCGAAAATGTGGCATCCAATTCCTTTTCACTGCTTTTAATTTTCACATGTGGTGAATAAATGGACGAATTTGTTGCAAGAAACGGAGGACCAAATGACGTGTCGCCTCGAACCGGCAAGATTCAAATATTTTCGAGCTGCCGCCCGCCTTACCGGAGATGAAATTTGGGAGCCACGTCATCTATCCGCGCCCCCTCTCTCCCGGATCGCCATCTTGACCGTCCATTTGCGTACGGATCCGACGGCAGGCTGCGCCCCTCCCCCTTGTTAAATCCCCTTTCCATTCCTCCCGACTCTCACCACCACCAGCCGCCGCCACCACCTCTCCTCCATTTCCATCTCAGTCAACTCCAAGATGTCCGGCCGCGGCAAGGGAGGGAAGGGCCTCGGCAAGGGCGGCGCCAAGCGCCACCGGAAGGTGCTGCGGGACAACATCCAGGGCATCACCAAGCCGGCCATCCGGCGGCTGGCGCGGCGTGGCGGCGTGAAGCGCATCTCGGGGCTCATCTACGAGGAGACCCGCGGCGTGCTCAAGATCTTCCTGGAGAACGTCATCCGCGACGCCGTCACCTACACCGAGCATGCCCGCCGCAAGACCGTCACCGCCATGGACGTCGTCTATGCCCTCAAGCGCCAGGGCCGCACCCTCTACGGCTTCGGCGGCTGACCTGCTACTGCTGCTGCTCCAACGAGTCAACTCTGCTCGATGCTGCTGTTCTGGTGCTATGGTTTCGTTTCTGAGTCCGTGCGTGCGTTGTTGATCCATCGGTCTGTGTAGTTAGTGGAAGGCGATGGATCTGAATGCAATCCAAATTATTGGTTCTTGCAAGAAATGAATCTGAATGCAATGGAAATTGTACCGCATCTCGCTATGATTGTACCTTCTGGCTTGTTCCTTTGCCTTCTACAGTAAAACTTATCAGCAAGAACGTCGATGTAGACTCTTTCAGTAATTTTTGTTTCGATTTTCTTGCTGAATGAGCTCCAAAGATTCATACCACGCGGGGCGCTCGGAGGTGCAAAGTCAAAAGGAGTTCGGGATTCCAGCTCGTTGGTCGTACAATCGGGGATACGAATATCGCTGCTGCCACCCAGCTCCTGCAGGCCAATCTCAACCCCACGAGCGCGCCCAAGTTCAGGAGAAGGTCTGTGCCACTGTCTCTATCTGAAGAGGCGTTGCAATCTGCTGCTGTTTACATCCTAGATGTCTGATGCCTTGATGTATCATGATTCTGTTCTGCAAGTGTCTGATCACGGGCTTCATAACGAAAATGGAGCCGTGGGTGAGCCTCCTGTTATTCACAAAATGTTAGTTATGCAGAGACGTTCTCTGAATTTTAGTGCAGTCATCTGTCTTCGAAAACTCTGCAGATGGCATAATTTTAGTGCAGTCAAACGGTTATAGAATTGCCCATTGCTCAACATAAAAGCTGGCTAACCTGTACGTACTAAATTTGTCACCTGCAACTTTGCTACCGGGACATGTTTTTCTCCTCTCTGATGAGGTGTGCTCAAGGCTTCTCTGAGTTGGCTAACATCTGAATTGTAATCATCTTATGGGTTATCTTAAGAAATAAACTTTCTCATGGATTTTCCTCCTCGCATTGATCACTGACTTTACTTTTAGATTCACAAGCTTTTCACACTGCTATTTTGTGCTTTTTTTGGTTGCACAAAAGGTGATGTGCCGAAGCAGAACATAATTTTTAGGGAAGCAAGACACATTTGATTGATTGCTGCTAAATATCCCATGTCAAAAATCAAAAATCAGGAACATTCGATGGAGGAAAATCAATCGACCGCCTGACTGATTCATCAAGAACTCAAGCAATCGACCGCCTGAATGCTTGTGTTGTTGTTCCATCGGTCTGTGTGGCTAGTGGAAGGTGATGAATATGAATGCAATGATCTTGGCCGCATCTCTTGATATGTTTGTACCTTCTGGCCACCACCAACTTGTTGCATACAAATTTTCGCAGCAAGGTAGTTGATGATGATTTTTCACTGATTTTGTTAGGTTTTTGCTGAATGGGTGCCAAATTCCTGAAAACCTCATGGTACCACGCAGCACGGTCAAAACAAGTCGGCGATTCCATCCTGCCTTCATTGCATTTCATGCGGTCTGTCCACCCTGATCAACTCCCCTTGGGAGGGTGGTGGCAGATTGTGCTCGCTTAAACATACTACTATCTGATGTGAAGATCGCCGCTGCTACCCAGCTCCTCTGCAGCCCTACAGCAAAATTGGACCGCTACCGCTGGTCTTCTTCACCTGCAAACCCACAAACTCTTGCTCAAGTTCAGGAGAAGACCTATACCACCAAGGCGTGTAAAAGCGGTCCAATTTGCCAACTGTTTAGATGCTACTCCTAGATGTTATCTCTAGGAGAAGACCTACATCAAGTTCACAAGAAGACCAAGATCTCTTTTTCTGAAGAGCAGCTACAGTTTGCTAACTGTTTTGATCCTACCAGATGTTATCTCCGAGGCTTTAATGTATCATGATTCTGTTCTGTAATATTTTCAGTACTTCTTTTGGCGTTGTAACGCTGTACTTGGTGCCTCTGATCACGGTCTTCCTCATGAAAATGGAGCGGGAGTGATCCTCCTGTTATTCTACTTTTTGTTGGTTATGCAGAAACGTTCTCTGAATTTATATGTGTTTTTTCATCAGTGTTCTAAAACTGTAGATGACTCAATTTTAGTTCAGTAAAACGGTTGTAGAATTGTCCATTGGTCAACAAAAAGCTGGCTAACTTGTACTAACACGACAAGGGAAAAAAAATTCACAAATCATCCCGTGCTACTTTGTCAACTGCTATTTTGCTACTGGGACATGTTTTCCTCTTCTCTTATATGTGGCATCTAAGTTAGGAGGGCAATATGGACATTTTAACCCAGACCACTCTTAATGTCGCCGATGATGTATAATGTTTCACTCCAGTATTTCCCATCAAATCAAATTCCAAGATGAGTGTCCTTCCGAATACAAATTTCAGCCATGACATTCAGTTTTCTCGAATAAAACAGGCATTTTGTGTCTTGCTGTTACTAGCCGGAAAAACACCTTGGATCTTAAACTGAGGAGACAAGCACACGTTGCTTTTTGTTTCTTTTTCAGAAGACACCTTATGAAGCTGCTTGTGTTAATGTAGAAAGAAAACTGAATGCAGTTGATACAATGATGCTCTCATATGGGACGACAATGGCAGAGAAGTGATTTTTTTTATGTGTAAGAGACGCAAGCACCCGTTAAGTAGCAAGGGACGACGACTTACCTACTGTCAAGATCAACGGCGGAAGCACTGCCAAGTGCCGGAGGAAATCAAGTATCTGTTGTAAAAGATGTCTCTTGCACAATCTTACATGTATTCTTTAAAAGGAAAATCATGTAAATCAGAATTTTAACTATTTAATTATGTAAAAATAATTTTAACTAATTAATTTAGCAAATATCTTGTGATTTATTTTCACATGATGTTTCCATACAAATGAAAATTTGCATCTAACGGAAGTAGAATTTGCTTCCAGCAAAACTGTTTTTGACCTACTAGAAACTTTTCTTTTGGTTCATTCAGTAGCAGCAAGTTGTTTCCATCTACTCAAGAATTTCCTTCCATGATAATTAGGTGTGAAATGTTTCGTTGCAACTGATGGACATTGTTTCAATCATTGTGTCCAATGTTTCCTGGTCATCTATAAACAAATCAGTGAGGTGATTAGATTTGTTTCAGATAAAATGTACATTTGTCAAAAAATGTCTCCAGAGTTAGGATTCACTGTAAAATTTCATGCACCAATGACCAATCAGTTTACCCTAAAGCTCAAACTTACGGAGAAAGGTGTACTTCAATACTCCCCTCATGTGTGGCTTTCTCAAACCTAAATCAGGGCTGAAAGAGGATTACACTATTTCATTTTAAATTGTAGCAATGGGTCTTGAACTCAAGAACTCTTGGCTCTTTTACACACATGACTTTTCCTTTCTCACTCAACCTCGTTATACTGGTTATTGTCTTCTCTTTTAGTTCTTATAACTTGTGTCTGTAAGAAGGTGACATGTGAGGACCGAACTACCGCAGGTTGATGGCATTAGATGCACTCATGTTTGAAGTAGTTGTGTGTGAGTGAGCGTGACATTGATAGAAGATAAATGGTTCCAGCAACCACATCTTGCACAACTAGCCATTCATATACCACTAGAGATCTAGTGCATCCCTCTGTGCATCACTTGTCATTTCAGCATATATTTTTATTGCCCAACCATCCGTAGAAGAAATTTTTATATGACCGCAGATCAAGCGTGTTGCCTCCACTCCTTAGAGTCGTTGGGATTCAACGCCTTCACCACCAATTATCAGCAAAGCAACAGAATAAATTTGATCAGGTTATAGCTTGAGATTAGGAGACGCCAGGAACGGAACACTCGGTATGAAATGAAAAGCTAGCGCTTCATAGCGCCGAAGGTCTGAGAAGATACCATGCTGCCTCCGTCGATCCTTCCTATTACTATTGATGGCTTCTTCTTCAGGATCGGCAAGAAAAGAACAATGCCGAGGCTCTATCAATTTGTGCACTATAGTATGGGCTCTTATATGGCATTTCATCACCGAGTGCAATATCAGGATATGGGCCATCGCTGATGGAGCATAGTGTTTCACTACAGCATTTTACAGCAAATCAAATAGCCATAATTTCAAGCCGAATGTCATATAGCATTTTCTTGCCACGATCTTCATTTTTCTGGAATAAAATGAGACTATGTGTCTTGCTATCACCATTTACCCTCTGATGGTGCACCTCAAAGGGAAAAAACCTGGATATTCAAAATGAGGAGACAAGCACATACTGGTCATGTTTCTTTATCATAGACACGCCTTTATGAATCTGCTTGTAATTAGAAAGGAAACTGATTGCAGTTTTCACACAACTACAAGGCAGGGCCGGTCCTGAGATTTTGGGGGCCCGGGGCGGAAACGAAACTCGGGGCCCCTTAACGTAGACATCATGACAATGACACAAATTAACATAAACATCATGCCTCCATGTCTGTCATTAGATGTTTAATTTTCATATTCTATAAATGTCGATATTTGTTGATCTAATATGGACAAACTTTACGGAGTTTGACTCCAGAGGAAGTACTTTTGCTAAATGTCAACGACGTTGATTTATTTTCCTAGAGAAAAAGGTGAGGTGGCATACGGCACCCGGCGAGACCCTCGGTATCACTAGTGGCAGGGAGTCGAAGGTGGATATTTGCGAGAAGTGTCATGGGGTCGCCGATGCCAGAGGAGTCACTAGAGTGATGGTCGCAGAGGTGGCATCCCGGGCGGTGGAGGAAGTCAATTGGGCAGGAAGACACGGCAGTGCAACACCTAAGGGTAGTGGTGGACGGCGGTCAGCCATTACGAGAGGACATATCGGACTTGGTGGGATGGCGGAAAAATCGACTCATGCCAAAAGAAGGGGTAGCTGAATAATAGCAGGCCAAGAAAATTGCGTCAAAGGTTGAACAATCCAAGCCATGCACCATGTATCATGTACGTATAAATAAATTAGCAGAACAAGCATAGAGAATGATAATATCGTATACCTCTGTGATTGCCTGATTGGACGCTCGGCGATGACGGTATGACATCTCGAGAGTCTGGACGACGCTGAACAAAAAACACGCATCAATATAGCACGGATATGCATCTTAGAAACAGCAATATGACATGCCTTGGTGATGTGCGTTAATGTGTGTGGCTACCCATACTACGCCTAGAGAGTCTGGAGACGGAGGAGCAGGCAAACGGCGTGACGATGGGGGCCTCGGCAATTGAAATTGGCGGCGGCAGCGGCGAACTAGGAAGAAAATTAGCAGGAGGCGGCAGTAGGGCACGGCGGCGGCGGCCTAGGTTGCGAATTGCTGCGATAGAAAGGGGTGAGGAGTCGCCGGATCGATAGCCTTCTTATTTTTCTACGTGAAGTAAAGAATCGGTCGCATTTTCTAGCGAAACAAATCGATCACTGGGATTAGCCTGTGTGCGAGTTGCCTGCTTGCACAGCGTGAAGCCCATCCATTAACTTTTTTCTGGCCGACGGCAGACCCATAGGCCTAAGCCTACCTCTACATACCTGATCGGGGGCCCCTCAAGTTTGGGGGCCCGGGGCGGCCGCCCCCTCTGCCCCCCCTCAGGGCCGGCCCTGCTACAAGGCTGCCTATATGGGATGAGAATGTCATAGCAGTGAAAGTTAATGTATGTTTAAGACATAAGCAAGCACCCCAGTTTAGTAGTAAGAGATAACTGCTTGATCTGCTGTTAAGATCTGTTAGGAATGAGCAACTTAGCTTTACTGAGGGCCAATGGCCAGTACATATACAGATGTTGGTAAAGTGCGTAAAGACCCCTTATACAATGGGGATGTACACAATGAACTATACACATCTAACACCCTCAAACTCATGGTGGATCAACAACACCGAAGTTTGGAGAGGAAAACTCATGCCGTGCTCGAGTCCGGGCCTTCGTGAAGAAGTCAGCCAACAGAATCTCGAGGGCACATAATGAAGAGCAAGAGTCTGATCTCGCACAAGAGCACGCACAAAGTGGGCATCCACACCGATGTGCTTGGTGAGCTCATGCTTCACCGGTCACGCAATACCGGATAGCATCTCAGGCTGTCAGACAGAGAGGAGTTGAGGTAGTAGCGCATACACCAAAATCCTCAAGTAACCACCGTAACCAGATCACCTCACCACAACATAGCCATGGCTCGCAACTCAGCCTCTGTACTGAAGCGAAACTGCGATCGCTTCTTTGTCTTCCGTGCAATAAGAGAGCCATCAAAAGACACAAGAAGGTGACAATGAAGGCCGATCGAGGGATCACTAGCCTGTAGCATCGAGTAGGCCCGAGCTCAAGAGAGCCGGAGCGGGGAAAGAAAAGGTCTTTGAGAGATCGTGCCACGAAGATATCGTAGAACACGGAGGAGGTGACTATAGTGGACAGAGGTGGGGGCTGAAACAAACTGACTCAGAATGTGGACAGGATAGGAGATGTCAGGACGTGTAACAGCCAGATAGACAAGGCTGCCAACGAGGTGATGATAGCGAGTGGGATTAGGAAGAGGGTCACCATCAGAGGCACGAAGCTGAACGTTGAGCTCCATAGGATTCACAACTGTGCGGTCATCACCAAGAGCAGCGCGAGCAAGAAGATCCTGAATATACTTTTCTTGGGAGATGTAGAAGCCATAAGAGGTCGAGGAGATCTCAATCCCAAGAAAATAGCGAAGAGGACCAAGATCAGTCATGAGGAACTGGTCGCGAAGACGGGCCTTAACAAAGGCAATGTACTCAGAGTCGTCACCAAAAATGATCATGTCATCAACATAGAGAAGGAGAAGAGTCCGACCACGAGAAGACGTGTGTACAAACAGCGGGGGGTCATGGTCACTGGGCAAGAAACCAGCGGCAAGAACTACGCAGAGGCGAGCGCACAAACCGTGCACGAGGGGCCCGTTTAAGACCATAGAGGGAGCGGCGAAGCCTACAGACCATACCATCAGGAGCATAGTACCCCGGTGGTGGCTGCATATAAACCTCCTCACGCAACTCACCATTGAGAAAGGCGTTCTGGACATCAAGTTGAGAGATAGACCACTGACGAACAGAAACCACTGCAAGAAGAGTGCGAACAGTGGTCATGTGGGCCACATGAGCGAATGTCTCATCATAATCGTGTCCCTGCTCCTGTTGGAAACCACGGGCTACAAGACGAGCTTTGTAGCGCTCAAGAGAACCATCGGAGCGAGTCTTAACCTTGTAGACCCACTTGCAGGTGATGTGACGAACACCGAAAGGGAGGGGAACCAGATCCCAAGTGCCAGAGAGCTCAAGGTCAGCAAGATCTTCTGACATCGCAAGCTGCCATTCAGCCGAGTCATTGCAGTCCGATAGGAAGTGGGCTCAAGAATGGCGGAGAAACCGCACTGATCAGGGGAGTAGCGATCGAGCAGGGGCGAGGCCGAGCACGAAGATTATGAACTGGGGAGACGTGAAGGGATGAGCACCAGAGGTGGAAGGCTCATCAGGGAAGACATCCTCAGTAGGAGGGCGACGAGTATAGTGGAGAGGGAACGGTGAGAGAGGGCGACGGACTGGAGATGATGGTGGAGAGGTGGAGGAAGAGGATGGAGAGGATGGGGTCGGTGATGAGGGAGAAGGGAGGAGAGGTGCCAGAGGAAGAGGTGACATATGAGGCACATAGCAGGGTGTATCGGGAAGGAGAAGGAAAGAAAGGTCATCCACCGAGAAACTCGAGGAAGAAGAACGTGGGTAGTAAGAACGAGACTCGTCAAAAGTCACATCACGCGAGATGCGCAAGCGATGACCCACAGGATCCCAACATTGATATCCATTGTGCTCATCACTATAGCCAAGGAAAACACACTCAACTGACCGAAAGCCGCTTTGCGCGTTCTCGGGGGCAAGAAGCACATAGCACACGCATTCAAACATACGAAGAGCAGAATAGTCGAGAGCGACCAAGGAGACACTCCATAGGAATACCACCGCAGAAAGCGTACGAGGGCTGAATGTTGATGAGAAAGGTGGATGCGTAAAACAGCCTCGGCCAAAAATGGGGTGGAAGGGAAGCAAAGAATCATCAACGCACGAGTCGTCTCAAGCAAATGACGATGCTTGCTCGCAACGCCATTCTCGAGCATGAGCACCGTGACACGAGAACTGGGCAAGAGTACACTGTTCCGCGAGAAAACCACGCAACAGCTGAGAGATATACTCTCCAGTGGAGTCAGTACGAAAAGTGCGAATGGGCGTGGCAAACTGGGTGTGAACCATGGCAGCAAAATGTTTGTATATAGGGAGAACCTCGCTACGAGATTTCATGAAGTAGAGCCAAGTATGGCGAGAGAAATCATCAATAAACAAAACATAATAGCGATGACCACCTTTCGAATCAAAGGGAGCAGGACCCCAGACATCAGAATGAACTAAGTCAAAAGGACGCTGAGATACAGACTCACTGGTAGGATAAGGTAATCGAAGTCTGCTTGCCAAGTCTGCAACCATTACAATGTAAGGATACATCTCTGCATACAGACCCTAAGAGGCCCCGACGAACTAAAGAAGACAAGCGAGAGCCACAGATGTGACCAAGGCGATGATGCCACCTTTGGAAGGACGCAGCATTTAAGAGGCAAGAAGAGCATGAGAGCTGGCGTATGGTGGCAGCGGAAGGAACACAAAGCCAGTCAACCTCCCAAAGGCCCTCTCGACTCACGGCGCCGAGGGCCAAGACCAACCAAAGCCTTGGTGCGACGATCCTGAATGGAGCAAGAGTCGGTGTCAAGAATGACCCCACAACCGTAATCGATAAGTTGGGCAGCGGAAAAAGATTCATGGTAAGGCGAGGAACATGAGAAACACTCGGAATGTAAAAAGATGGAGTGGAAAGAATGCCATGATTAGCAACAGGAAGAGATTAGCCATCGGCAGTAAGAACATTGACAGTCGAACAAAGAGGTCGGAGAGAGGACAACGCGGAAGAATCAGTAGACATATAAAAGGAGGCTCCAGAATCCGTAACCCACGAAGATGTACCGACCGTAGATGCCGATGGTGGTGAGGAAGGGGATGCAACACAACAGCAGCAATCGACGAGGAGCCCGAGGAAGCAAGAAGGCGCTTGAGGCGAACAATGTCCTGGTCGTTGAGTGACGGAGTCGAGGAAGACACGGAGTCCTGGCCGAGGAGGAGCGCCTCGATCTCGCTTTCTCGGGCGACAGTCGGACTGGGTGACCTGGCCGGAGCAAGAATTACAGATGGTGTCGCGGCGCGACGTGCCCTTCTCAGCATAAGGAGGACGGCTCACCCCCTGGAGGAGTAGGCAGGAGCGGCGGAGCTGTGAGGCGAGCAGACACCACAGGAGCCTGGGCAGCCAATACTGACGGAACCAGAAGCAACCCAGCAGAGCGAAGGCGGGTCTCCTCAGCACGAAGCTCAGCAAGTATCTCTGAGATAGGAACACGACCACGAGCAAGCAAGTGAGCATGGCGAGGCTCAAAATCAGACCGGAGACGAGATAAGAACTCATGGACCCGCTGAAACTCCAGATCAGACCGAGTAGTCTGACAGCAACGACAGGTTCCACAAACAACTGTCCGAAGAGAGTCAAGTTGACGCCAGATGGCGAAAGCATCGTGAATAGAACTCATCCACGCATTTAGTCACCCCTGGCCAAGAGCATGCTCCTGACGCACCACAGAAAGGTAGAGGGCATCACCAGAGGGCTGATAGCGCTGACAAAGATAGGACCACATTGCTGGAACGGTGCTGAGGCCCATGAACTCCGAATCAAACTGAGGGAGGACACTCGCAGTGAGAACGGCAACAGCTCGAGCATCATCATTGCACCACTGAGTGTAAGTAGACAGATCATCCCGGTAGACAGAAAGAGCATCAGAATATGCTGACACCTGCTGAACATAAGCATCAACTGCAGCAGCATCTAGAGCCTTGGCGGCATCCCGGTCAGCCTGAGAAGCATCAGCAGCAAGGACCGGCGGCACCTGTGGGATTGGGGCCACTGGCGCAACAGGGCATGGCGGGCGGGGGACCTCACCGTAAAGAACTCCCCACGTATGAGTCCACGCATATGGATGCGCATGAAGCCCACAAACTCAGCATAGTTGGTGCCATCAAGATCACCGAGCACCGAGGAACCGCAACATAGCCGAAGAGGACATGAGGAAGTCACTCTGCTGCTGTTTTTTTTAAGTCAACACAGAGGGGATCGAGCAACACACGCTCGAAGCAGAAGCAGATCGAACTGAGCCTACCAAGAGGTGGCCGGCCAGAGAGAGGGTTGGGCCGGCGCGAGCCAAGTGGGCTGGAGGAGCGCCCGGGGAGCTGAGGAGCGTGGGGATCAGGGGATCAGGAGCTCGTGCCTCCTTCGGCCAGATCCACCAGCCCCGACCGGACCGGATCAGGGAGAGCCCCGACCGGATCAGGGGCGGGGGAGGCGCGCGAATCTCGCGCAGAGCTCGCCCACGCAGCGGGGAGGGAGGCCGCCTGCTGGGGGGGGCCGAAGATGGGGAAGGAGCGCGCTGCAGCCATGGGAGACGGGGCCGGGCCGAGACAGATCAAGGGTGGCTTTGGCACAAATGGGCAGAGGTTAACGGCGACCAGAACAGCAGCTGCCGGAAAGGGTGGCCGGAATGGAATCGAGGGAGACTAGGAAGAGGGAGCACGGAGTTGCGGGCGTGCAGGAGCGAGAGAGGAACCTAAGCATCTGATACCATGTTAGGAATGAGCAACTTAGCTTTACTGAGGGCCAATGGCCAGTACATATACAGATGTTGGTAAAGTGCGTAAAGACCCTTATACAATGGGAATGTACACAATGAACTATACACATCTAACAAGATCAACTGCGGAAGCATCTCCAAGTGCCAGGAGAAGTCAAGTATCTGACAGGAAAGCATATCTTGCATAAACTTGTATGAAGTATTTTTAGGGAAAAACCATGTAAATCATAAATTTTAACTATTTCGTTATCTTGTTTGTTTGATAAAATTTCTCCCTCTGTAAACTTTTAAAAGACTTTTTAGATCACTAAAAATTTACAGAGGAAGTACTTTGCTTCCTGATAGATTAATCTAGCAAAACATAGTGCTGAAAATTGACACAGCCAAGACATAATCGTAGTTCTTGATTACCAAAGTCATGACAGCCAAAGAAGAGACGGCGATCCATTCCATTCTCTTCCTTTCCACGTATGCCTGAATTAAGTGAGCAGGGGCATACGGAACGGTGTGATATACAGCTACCTGAAATGGTTCGGAGCAACATCATTAAGAAGACACCTTCTTAAGTCAAGGCTCCCAAGACAGCAGCTTCGCGATTATACAGCACATGAGCGGGGAACAGATTGAACTGAACTGAAGTGCATATGAACGTCATTCACATTCATCAGATTCATTAGCACCATTTGCAGCAACTCTGAAAATTGACACAGCCAAGACATTCACTGAAGCTGAAACCAGGCAATTTTGGAAACGTTTTCAGTGAGAAATCTATCCAATGGGATAAACCATTGGATCTGATGCACCATACTGTCATTTAGCGAGCAATTGTTCGGACGAAATGTAGGACTTTCTTCTGCTGGGCTTGAGGATTATAATCAAAGACTAGCATAACAATTGATGAAACATGTCAATTACACTGCAGTTTATAGTCAGGAAAATACTTAAAAAAATATCAGTCACCCGGGGGAGAAATCCCCACCTGAATTTGATCTCATTCAAAGAAAATATTAATCCAGTTTATAAGGGAAACCGGGTCGAAAACCTTGATCCCATTTATGAGGAAAACCGGATCAAAAACCATACAGGCCGAGGGGCAGCACAACATGCCAAAGCAATGTTCAGATTTTGGCGTAGATGCTATTTTCTGCATGACAATGATCTTTTAGGGTTTATTTTGCTGCTAATCTGCTTGTGCTTGGAACAGTTTACTGAAACTGTTATAATCACAGAAACAGATTACTGAAATTGTTCTACTCTGGAAAATAGTTAACTAAAATTGTTGTAGTATGAAACTGATAGGTACTAGGAATTGTCTGCAACTGTTTTAATCATGTAGATAAGTAAAAGAAGATATGTTATTGCGGGAATGAATCATTATGGAACTAAAAACTCCAAATCAGTTGTTTTATCTTCTTTTGGCCTTAACATAGAAGATGGTGATGTCCGTCTGATTTAGCCCATTTCACTTGCGTTCAATAACTCTGAACAAAATTCAGGTTCCAACAGTTATAATTAAATGAATCTTATTTCTACACATAAGCTGAATTCAGGTTTTGTTAATGAGCTATAATCTTGGTTTTGTTATCTTATTTTATTTCAGGTTGTTCATCTGCCTCCAACTGACCTTCTTTCGTGAGAATGTACCCTCGTCTTGAATCAGTTTGCATAATGTACATATGTTAGGGCATCTCTAGCAAACCCCATATAATACCGACCCGCAAAACGCGTATACAGTTCGCGGAAAAACGGCTTTGCGGACCGGCGCGGGCTGCAAAGTCAGACCCCGCAAACGGACCTGTGAAAAAGGATATTCTGCATTTCAATTTCTGGCGTGAAAACACATTTCTTTGCTTTTTTATTTTCTTCAAGGGCATTGGTTACATATTGATTCACCAAATCTTTGCCAGAACAGCAAGACCAAAGAAAACAAGAACCACAATTAGGCATTTTAAAAGATATCCAACTTTCATAATTGCTCCCACTAGTTAGACCAATATCTTCTCCATGCATTCGTTGTTGATCTGTGGATTCTTGACCTTACATTCTTCATTCCTCTTTTTTGGTTCTAAAGAAGTAGACATTGCTTCCTCTCTAATTTCTTCTCTAATTGCACATGCAGCCACATCATTAGCCTCAATTCTACTAAGGAGTGCACGAACATCTAATAAGTTTCTTTCTATCAATAAATCAACTCTTTCCCAAAATCAAAATGAACATCCATCTTCCTACACACATGATGACCTTCATAAGCTATCGAAATTGAACCGAATAGGTTGACAAAAGCCGAACAACATACCCTGTCGTTTTCGCATTTGAAAAATACCCATCCGGGGTGGCTCGGCGTGCTAGAAGTCAGCCACAACACTGTCCGCGTGCAGTCGTCGCACTATATGAGCAGCATCGGCAAGCCAGTGAGCCGCTGCGCGAGCGCTGAGCCCGGGCGACGGCCGGCTGAATCCTTGCCAGCAAACTGTGACACCCAAAAAAAATTATTTGGTTTTCAACGAAAACTTTGTTGGATTTGAAGAAGGTCATTTAAATTCTTCCAAAAACTTCTCTCTCAAAACTTTTTCCCTTGGCAAGGATTTTATTTTTGTATCTTCTTCAACCCTGGTGTTTGGTTAATGAGAACCTTCCTTCTGATTGTTCCCTCCTCAAATATATTTTCTTGGAAATTATTTTCTTTTAAAAAAGAAAACCCTATGAGTTTTTGGGGCTTCTTTCATTTTGAAACCACCCATGGTTTTACCATGCCTCATATGGTAAAACCTCCCAAAACCCCTCCTTCCTCTTTGGAGCAATCTAAACTTTCTGTTCCAACAAGTCCAACCCATTTTTGGATTTTATTTCATTTATTTTATTTCCCAAAACAATTCTGTCATTTATTTTAAGCCTAGGTGATTTACAAAGCAAGTACCTTATTCCCTTTGAGTTTTGATCTCAAACCAACTCCTATGGATAGTCTTTAGCACCCCAACCTAGATCCATCAAGATCCACTCTTCCTCTTTTCAAAATTTTCAAGTTTCAACCTCTGCAAGTTTGGACCAGACTTGTCAAATTTGGTGAAATTCATATTTCCTCTTCCCCAAAAATTCTACCAAAATTCAGGCAACCCCCAGATGCAATGAGAGGCCACCCCACCAAAGATCAGCTCAAGGAAAATTCCCCACATGCCAAAATCATTTCGTCGAACACTTGGCCGGCACTGTTCCTGTACACTTTCAGAAAGTTCAGAGTTTCAGAGATTTGCAGTGTCGTTTTTCGTCAGAGTTGTCATCGATCACCTGAGCGCTCTGGGGCGTTGCACACGGCCTCTCCTCCTTGACCAGAGCACCGCACGCTCTCTTGGACGGGCGCAGGTGGCGGTGGCGAAGAGCATCACCGATGCCGGCAGCCTCTGCGGTGGCAGAGCCACCCGTGGCGGCCAACGGGAGCCGAGCTCGCCACGCCGTCAGCGCCGCCCTAACGCCCCTAGCCCTCCTCGTGGCCTCATGCATGCTGTGGCACCTCAAGAAGACCGTCGCCGGGTCGGCAAGCACAGGCGCGCTTCTGCCCGCCGACGGGCCCGCGCCGCCCCGTTCCGTCGAAGCCACCCAGGGAGCCTAATCCAAACTTGGTTAGCACCTAAATGGAACCGGTGAAACTCCACGTTGACGCCCAACTCCCTAAACCCCCCGACCAAGCACTGCGCCATCGTAACCATCGCCGGAGATCCCCGTTCACGGCCACCGCCTCGGATCGCCTATAAAAAGGGGCCCCGAGCTCGCTCTCGAGCACGCACCACCACTGCACCCCGCCAAGCCACTAGGAGGACCTCGAGGAGGTCGCCTCCCCCAACTCCGGCCGCCCCGATCCGCCTCGACCACCAGCTCGATCCACTCCGGTGAGGCCATCCCCGACGCCCAAACCTCGTCAGTAGCCTCCTCGAGCACCCAGTGAGCTGACCCAAGCTTCAATTTGACCTTCGCAGCCCTCCCCGACGAGATCCAACTCCACCCGAGCCGCCGTCACGGAGCAAGGGCCGCCGTCGACGTAGTGCTCGCCGACGACCACCACCACCACCCACCGACGCGGAAGGACACGCTGAACACGTAGGTACCGCTCGATCCCCCTGCCTCACCGTGGATCGCCGCCGGCGACCACCGCAACTCTCGAGCGCCAGGTATTCTGTTCTTCCCGTTTGAAATTTCAAACTGACGGTGGGACCCACCTGTCGACCTCTCTTTTCTTTTAAAGCGAACCGCTTTTTGAAAACGATTCGGCAAATACGCTTTCGGTCTGAAGCGTTTTTCTGGTCTTTTCTGTTCAGCCCCGAGAAGTTTCGTTTCATTACGTAAAGGTCCCTAGATTAAAACCCTTATAACTTTTAAACAGAAAAGGATTTTTGATTGATTCTTTTTCTGTCCTCTTTAAAATTTTGTCTAGTTTTTTATCAGATTTATTTGAAAAATATGTGGAATACTTTTGTGCACCCCATGGTATTTACGATAGTACGTGTGTTTTTGTTTACCGTAGATACCAAAGGAGGTGACGGAACCACGAACTTCACCAAGCTAGGCTCCGACTACTCTGAACCAGGCAAGCATGTTTGAACTTTTGATATGATGACTGTCTTTGGCATGTTTGCATTAAGTAGTTCATGGCATGTTTATGAGCATCTCGATGAATGTCATATTTAATGCAAAGTTGAGGCAAGTGAGTTTCGATAATCCATAAGTTGTTGGATGTGAGTTGGCATGGCCATGTGATGGCATGAGGATGGGTAAGATGGCAGTGTTGTAGCATGCTAGTCTTATGCCAGACTATTTGACTCCAGTGTCAACATGAATCAGTCCAGTTTCCGTCCGTTTTCCCTACCTGTACTACCACATGTTCTCCGCAAGGAATATGGCTTAGTAAGTTGCAAACCGCTTTCCTGGTACACACCAAATAGAGAGGCCGGGATGAGGGTTCCATGGCCCTGGATTAAAGCCCGTCATCCGGTCAGGGGGCATGGGTGTTTCCAGTTGGGGCCGAGAGAGGGGCACCCCTTAGAGCGCGCGTATATAAATTTGATCCCATGCTATTCGAGGTTGTGATCTCCCCGTCTCAAAGTTTTTCTTGAACATTGTCTACGGTGATTCCTGGCATCGTGAGGTGGGATGGGTGTGTACTGGTTAGATGTGTTTCTACCGAAATACCGTAAACGGAACTAGTCCTCGTGACTACGTAAATCCGTTGGCTGTGGATAATTAGTACAAACTCTGCAGAGTCAAAATCCTTTGAAAACAATCTTATCCATGTCTGAGTACTATGTTCAACTTATCTTGTCAGCATCAGTCTCAGTGACAAAACTCCGGTAAATTACATGAGTATTAAGTCCGGTTGAAATGTTTATTCCTGCGGATGGACTAACCGTTTATTATTATGTGTTGAATAATTCCTATGAATATTATATCCTGTGAATTTACCAGATATGAGTTATAAGCCCTTTCTGCGATGTCGCTCAGACGTCCGATCGTGTGGCACACTTGTTGTTTACTTTTGATATAAGCCCTTTCTGCGATGTCGCCAGCGTCCGATCGTGGCACAATTGTTTTTTACTTCTGATATAAGCCCTTTCTGCGATGTCGCTCAGACGTCCAACTGTGGCATGCCTGTTATTTACGTTTAATATAAACCCTTTCTACGATGTCGCTCCGACGTCCGACTGTGGCATGCTTGTTATCTACTTTCGATATAAGCCCTTTCTGCGATGTCGCTCAGACGTCCGACTGTGGCATGTATGTCATTTATTTTCAATATAAGCCCTTTATGTGGTGTCGCTTAGACGCCCGACTGCGGCATGATTATTTATTTTGTTTACCCTTCGAGGCGTCGCTCCAGACACCCGATCGGTTCTTAGTTATTTTGTTGAAATTTCGGGAAGACTACCTCCCAACTTCCTTTTTTCTTATCATGTTGTGCAAGTAATTATTTGACTGTGCATTGTTAATAGTTCGTGACGCATTCATGCATGCATTTGTTATATCTTACGTCCGAACTATCTTGCGAGTACTTTCAAAGTACTCACCTGGCTTGTTGATTTGGCCAGATGTTGATGAAGGAGATCTCATGGATGAAGAATTCGATAGCGAGTTCGACACCTAGAGGAGTCCCAGTCAGTCTCGTGCGACCCTGGATTGGTCATCAGATATATCCGCTTCCGCTACCCAAATAAATTCATCGAGCCTCACCTCGACGCTCGATGAGCTGCCAGTTTAGAAGTCATATTACCCACTCCACTGTGTTATTCCACTACCACTTTATTCTCGAGTCAGTAGTATGCCACCCCACACCATTGTGTCATATCCGCCATTATGTATAATTATTGGCGTGCTTGTAATAAAATGTTGAGCACCCTCAGCTCGACCCTGTAATATGTTTTAATGCTACTGGCTTTCTGTATCAAGATTTTGTCTACCAGTAAGGAGGATTTTCCTCATACTGGACTCAAAAGATCGGTTCTCAATAATCATTTTATTGGAAAATCGGTCGTGACAAGCTTGGTATCATAGCCAGGCTGACTGTAGGAAGCCACTAGGTGCGAGCGCTAATCGGTTATTAGCATAATAGAGTTTATTATTTTTGCAAATGTAGTCATTTTCTGACAGTCAGCATAAATTTATGATCTGACCATTCAGAATTTTTGCCTACTTTTGTAGATGGCTGGCAACGACTATGAGTCACAGGTGTTCGCCAACGTGCCTGAGGGGTTCGTCAAGCTCCTCTCCTTCATCGTCCAGGTCGCGATGGGGCCATCAGTGCGCCCAGTCTTCACACTCTACCCGCACAAGATCAACGACAGTCTGACCATGCACCAGGCCGCGGTGCAATTCAAGGGAGGGCGTGTTGAGTTACGCCGCTTCGGTTCTTGCGGAGAGCCATGCCTCACGGAGAGGCATGCTATGCAGATGGTTGCCCGTGAGGCGATAGCTCGTCTCCGGGATGCTCTTCCTTCAATGAAGACTCGTCGTTACCACTACCTTCCATGCCACGTGCCATACACCTGTCACTACTCATTCGCTTGCCCCAGAGAAGAGCGAGACGAGGCTATTGAGATGCTTGTCGAGTACCTCCGAGCTCTGGAGGCAGCCTTCGACAGCCTGGTGGACGACCTTGTGGCTGCCCGCATGGACTCAGTCCATGGCTGTGCCGCCAACAGGAGGGAACTCCTGCACACCGCACCACCGCTGACTTTCGTCTCGTCCTCGGCATCTTATTCTCCCACCTTTCTCGCCACTGCTTGTCGCCTGCCTACCATCGAGGAGTTCAACCAAGTCATTGCGCCCACTCTAGTTCGTTCTGCACCACCTATTGCGCCTACTCCTACTCGTGTCGCTCCGCCTATGGCACCCGCTCCATCAACTCAGCGCAGCGCTTCACGTCTGGAGCCTATTAGCGAGGAGGAGGTTGAGTCCCCAGCCTCACTGCGCCTCACCCTCGGCAGGCCAAGGGAGATCCTTACCATCTCCGACTGAGCGCGCTTAGCCGCCATGCGATGTACCGACTTGTACGATATGTTTATATGTACATAGGTTGTGAGAAGTAGCTTGTTTGCGCATCATGTAGGAACTGGGAGGAGTGCACTAGCCTAATAACATGTCAGGAATATGTACGCATATCCTGAGTGATGTATTGTATAATTACTGCTTGCGTGTAAGATATGTAATAGTCCTCCTCCGTGCAAAATCGGTTATTCTCTTGAAAAATCTTGGAGCATTTAAAATTCCCTGTATTTATGAACTTATTGATTTTTGCGATGAGTTTTACAAAATATATCTCCAGAGTGAAAAATGTCTCGTCCTTGGACGCGCTCCATGCCAATTCCGCCAGAGGAAAATTATGGCACACCACCAAACAACAATTTCACACAGGGGCAGTCAAGTCAACAGGGCAGTGAAACAACATTTACCCAAGTATGCCGCCTTTATGAACAGAGTCAGCAACAACATCAGGAAATGATGAACCAAGTCATCAATATGGGAAATCACCGTGGACAGTATCAGCAGCAATCCAAGTTGTCTGAGCTACAGAAGACGCGTCCCCCAACATTTTCTCATACTGACAAACCTCTTGAGGCCGATGACTGGCTTCGAGACATGGAAAGAAAATTAATTATTGCACAGTGTTCAGACCGTGAGAAAGTACTATATGCACCGCACTATCTCACTGGAGCAGCTGCATCATGGTGGGAAAATTTCCTACACATGCACTCCAATGAAAATGAAATAACATGGGAGGAATTCAAAGAAGGTTTTCGTGGGGCGCACATTCCTAAAAGTGTTATGAAGATCAAGAATAGAGAATTTGATGACCTCAAACAAAGGACCATGACGGTGTCAGAATACAACAGCCAGTTTACTCTGTTGTCTCGCTACGCCAACGAAGAGCGTATGACTGAAAGCAAAAAGATGGAAAAATTATTGGAAGGCCTGGCACCCGCGCTTAAATGCCAGCTGGTTGTGCACACCTTTCCAGATTTCAAAACACTGGTGGATAAGGCTATTACCTTGGAAAATGAGCGACGCGGCTTGGAGGATTTTCGCAAGCGAAAAAGGGACCAGACTACCCTTGCTCGCAACCACCGGAGCAAGACGGATTTTCAGAAAAGTGGGACACCCAAAACCACGACGAATGCTTCACACCCAATCAAGAATTTTCATGCGAGGGACAAGGAGTTTACGTATCGCCCAGGCGTTACTTGCTACGCTTGTGGAGAAGAAGGGCACTATGCCAAACAGTGCCCCAAGCCAAGGAACTCGACCCCAAAATCAAACAACGGTGGCAATAATTCAGCGCCCAGGCGGAACAATTTCAACCCCAATAACAATCACAGGGAGGGTCATCTAAACCACGTGACCAGAGAGGAAGCACAAAACGCCCCAGATATCGTACTTGGTATGTTCCTTGTCAACACAATACCTGCCATGGTTTTGTTTGATTCTGGAGCTTCTCACTCATTCATTTCGAAGAGATTTGCTTTGCAAAATAATTTTTCAATGCTTCCCTTGGAAAAATCCATGACCATCAAGTCCCCTGGGATTAAGCAAGTGACTCAGAGTTACTGCCAAGGTGTGGTTATTGAATTTGAAGGATTGAAGTTTCACGCCAACCTTATTGTATTGGAAATAAAGGACTGGATGTCATCCTAGGGATGGATTGGTTAACCACCAACAAAGGTTTTATTGACTGCTTCAACCGGACCTTAATTCTCACCCACCATCACGGGAAGACAATAAAGGTTTCAGCCAAAGAAAGACAAATATCTCGACAACCGAGGTTGAACAAGGTGGACGTTTCTGAGTTAAGCAAAGTTCCAGTGGTGTGTGAATTTCCAGACGTATTTCCCGAAGAGCTACCAGGAATGCCACCAGACCGAGAGATAGAATTCAGCATTGAGCTAGCACCCGGAACCGCTCCCATTTACAAGAAACCATACCGAATGGCACCACCCGAGTTGGTAGAATTGAAGAAGCAAATAAAAGAATTACTGGACAAAGGATATATACGAGCCAGTTCCTCACCTTGGGGTTCACCAATTTTATTTGCCAAGAAAAGGATGGGACACTGAGATTGTGTATAGACTATCGAGCACTTAACATGGTCACAATCAAGAATAAATACCCAATGCCAAGGATAAATGATTTATTTGATCAGCTCGCTCAGGCCAAGGTCTTCTCAAAAATTGACTTAAGGTAGGGATACCATCAATTAAAAGTACGAACAGAGGATATCCCCAAGACAGCCTTCACCTCCAGATACGGACTGTATGAGTTCACAGTAATGTCGTTTGGACTAACAAACGCCCCGGCATATTTTGTTCACCTCATGAACAAAGTATTTATGAAGTTTATGGACAAGTTTGTTGTGGTATTCATCGACGATATTCTGATATACTCCAAGACACCAGAAGAGCACGCTGAACATCTCCGAATCGTACTAGGAGAACTAAGGAAACATCAATTGTACGCCAAGTTCAGCAAGTGTAAATTTTGGCTAAGACAGGTAGGTTTTCTGGGCCACGTGCTGACCCAAGAAGGTATTGTCGTAGACCCGGAAAAATTCAAGGCCGTACTTGGCTGGAAACCACCAGCCAGCGTAACAGACGTACGAAGTTTCTTGGGAATGGCAGGATACTACCGAAGATTTATTGAAGGATTCTCCACCATAGCAAAGCCAATGACGCAGTTACTCAAGAAAGACAAGAAGTTTGAATGGACGGAAGCTTGCGAGAAAAGTTTCCAAGAACTAAAAAAGAAATTAACGACAGCACCAGTATTAATTGTGCCAGACATACACAAGAATTTTGAGGTGTATTGTGACGCATCCCGGAAAGGCCTCGGATGCGTATTGATGCAAGAAGGCAAGGTAGTCGCGTATGTTTCCAGACAACTTCGCAAGCATGAAGAAAATTATCCTACTCATGACCTAGAGTTGGCAGCAGTCATTCATGCACTCAAGGAATGGAGACACTTTTACTTGAAATCGTTGTGAAATATACACGGACCAAAAAAGTCTCAAGTATATTTTCACACAACCGGAACTCAATTTACGGCAACGACGCTGGTTGGAATTAGTGAAGGATTATGGTGTTGGAATCCACTACCATCCAGGAAAAGCAAATGTAGTGGCAGATGCTCTAAGTCGGAACCCTAGCCCGAACAACGACAACCTACCAAACCTGAGACCTGAATTTCGGCAGGAGTTTGCTAAACTCAACTTGCTGGTGGTCACCGAAGGCAGTGTGTCGAATTTAGAAATGCAGCCTACCCTGATAGAAAAGATTAAAGAGGCTCAGCATGGGCACCCCAGCATTGAAGGCATAAAACGGAAAGTGAGTTTGGGCAAGGCCTCAGAATTCGTTATCGATGAGCAGGGAATATTGTGGTACGGAGATAGACTTTGCGTACCAAATATTGAGTACCTTAAACAGCAAATCTTAGCTGAAGGACACACCGCTCCGTATTCAATCCATCCTGGAGGAACAAAAATGTACAAGGATATTCAGGAAAAAATTTGGTGGCACGGTATAAAAAGGGACATAGCCACGTTCATTGCGTGTTGTGACTCATGTCAACGCATCAAGGCCGAGCACCAGAAACCAGCCGGACTTTTACAGCCAAATAAGATACCCGAGTGGAAATGGGACGAAATTGGAATGGATTTTATTATTGGACTACCTCGGTCACGACACGGGAATGATGCCATATGGGTCATCACTGATAAACTGACTAAGGTAGCACACTTCATCCCCGTAAAGACAACCCACACCACTCAGAAGCTTGCCAGGCTTTATCTTTCCCGTATCGTCTGCTTACATGGAGTCCCAAGACAATAATATCAGACAGAGGCACTCAATTCGTCTCCCGATTTTGGGATCACTTACAACAAGATCTGGGGACTCAACTGGCATTTAGTACCGCATACCACCCCCAGACTGATGGACAAACTGAACGCGTAAACCAAATTCTAGAAGACATGCTAAGAGCATGTGTCCTCACCTATGGAACCAGTTGGGAAGAAAGCTTGCCATACGCAGAGTTCGCATACAACAACAGTTACCAAGCCAGCCTGCAAATGGCACCATTTGAAGCTCTGTACGGGCGAAGATGTCGTAACCCGCTAAATTGGTCAGAAACCGGAGACAGCCATATCTTCGGCCCAGACATGCTCAAGGAGGCTGAAGATAAAGTTAAGGTAATTAGGGATCGACTCAAGACGCTCGACGCCTTTTTCATTGTTCGTTCTGAGGTGGATTCGAACCACTCTCTCCGTTTGGATTTCGAGTCCAAAAGGCCCGGCGAAAGAGGATTTTCAGTCGTATGCCCGCTGCCAGCCAGAACGGGATTTTTCCACTTCACACCCACACAATCGGGATTTGATGAAATAGCTACTTTTTTTCTTATTTGATTCGGATACTATCAATCTACTATCCATCTTTCTCTTTAGTTTTCTCCTTTCTTTCTCCTCAACCTATCTCCATTGG